>CM057449.1:24070000-25270000 GCA_016271365.2 Neoceratodus forsteri
ATATATATATATATATATATATATATTCATACAATGGGGTGAGTGATAGAGTGTGATAAATGCTGATGACATCACTAGAGTGTGATAAATAACATTTATGCATACTATGCTGATATCATCACTCACTCATTAATGACAGCCTGCATTCTAAACTGAACTCTTTCACAAATCTGTTTCTCACTGCTACTTGCAAGTAATTATTAACAGTGCAAAGGGCACTCACCTGTTTCCCATAGTGTTTCAAAAACTCACAGCCCACTACTACGCTACTCACAAATACAAGCAAGACTGCATTCTAAATCACAGTGCTGAAACACACAGTTTCTGTTTCTCACTGCAAACTGACTCTAAATCACAGTACTGCACCACACAGATTCTGTTTCTCACGGCAAGCTGAAACTAACTCAGTTAGCATTGCTAAACACATTCACGTTTCCCATAGTGTGTCTCACACTCCCAACCCATTCAAAAACACTCACACACACTGGGAACAAACACAAACAGTGCTCTCAGGATTGCCTAGAGGTTATAGTAATGAACTTTGAACATCCTTGTACAGTATGCACCAAATATAATGGACTTGGATGTAGCGGATGTTCGGAAGAACCGGACAAATCTTATTTGCCAAATGCCAAACCATATCTGTTGCAATGTTAAAGCACCCTGATAATGTGGACCTGCAACTCCGTATTTAGCGGCACACCAAAGACAAAAAGTTCACGCATATTTATCGCTCACTTCGGTCTTGCTCACGAGCTGACAAGCATTAATTGGAACAAGTGCTGTATGTTCTTAACACTAAAGCTACTAATCGCTTATTCCCTTCATTAAGCCAAAAAGTTTGAAGTGGTTAGCTGTCTTTAAAGGTAAACCTCCCCTACCCTAATAAGAAGGAATGACTTCATTAGTTCTCACCACTCCATAAAAAGACCACAGGTCATCAACACCTTTACTAAATTTGTTGCATTAGCTGATCCATTTGCTGCTCCAGAACTGCTGCTGCTCGCAGTGTTCAAATTCAAAAATCACATCACTCTGGCACAGCTTGAAAGGGTGAATGTGCTAGCTGATCAGGTGATCCACAGGCTAAATGAATACGCTAGCCACCTCTCAATTCTGACTCGGCAAGAATCTCAACTCCCGACTCAGCAACAATACCTCTCAATCCCGACTCAGCAACAAACCAGATGAGGAAGCTCCTTTATCCGTTCTCCTAAGATGCTTGCAGCAGAGAGCTGTGGCCATATCATTTTTTGTCTGGTAAAATGCAAAACTGATGTAACGGACATCACTTGTAACGGACTAACTGCAGAATTTCAAACTAGTCTGTTACAAGCGGCATATACTGTACATCCAGCACACTAGACCTGGGTTTGACTCTCAGACCTTCCACTTCCACACTATGTGACTCTGAACAAGTCACTTAACTGCCCAGTGCCCCTAAATCACAACTAAAAACTTATCTAGTTACCAAACACTAAAATAAAAGAAAACATTTTTGTGTAGTACATTTTGTCACATGGAGGGTCACATTCATCCATTTCCTAAAAAAATGTTGACTTTTCATTTGTAGGTGCAAACAGAGCTTGCTTAACCTTAGCAGAGCTCTGTTGTGCCTGCCATTATAAGTTTAACAAGAGAACTTCTACCCCTGTTCTTTGTAGAAGAATACCAGGGTTTTCTTGACTTCTGCAGCTGCACGTGGAAATTGTGCTGCCAGCTGCACTGCAGAGCCCGCTCCCATCTCTCTTTTTTCCCTGGTGTCTTGTGGCACCCCCAGCCCATTGTCCTTCATCTCTGGTGTCAAATGGCACCACCAATCATGTATCCCCTCTCCCCAGTAGTGTGGGACAGTGGGGAGCCCACTCCCACTGTCCCCAAGTAATATTTATTTCATTAATAAAATCTGACACTGGGATGCCCACTCATGGATTCAGATGCCACTGCTGCCACAGTCTTTCCACTTATCTTTGTGAAATCAGGGGGCCTAATCCCCATGTTGGCAGTGGAAGAACCCCCCACAATAGTATGGTACACTGGGGAGCCCACTCCCAGTGTCCCCAGTCGATAGTACTACTATCATTGTGGAACATTGTAGATCACACAGTGAGTATCCCAAAACATTCCTGTGTCTAAAAAAAGGAAAACCATCCCTCAATGTCTTTATTATTTTCTTTAACCCTGTAAAAAAGAAAATGTTCCCTTGTTGTTTCCCCATCCCCCCACTTTGTGTACCCACCACCTTGTACCCCTTCACCCCATACTTACCTTTGAAGGTTGGCAGCTGTGATCTTCTCTGGACTGGGAACACATCTGCACTCTTTATAGCTGAATGGCAAACTGAAGAATCAAGGTAAGTGCTGTATAATAGCTGTCAATGAGGTTTTCAAGTTATGTTAATATCTCAGCCATTGTTTTTAGACATTGCACCAAATTTTCAACATGGGTTTCTTGGGACCCCACCTCATAAACACTGACACTGTCACAGTCATTTTGTTATTCCGTCCCGGAAGGTGATGGTGCAGTTGCTGCGTGGCATCATCTTTCAGGGCCAATTAATAAAATGACAACACCACTATCCATTAGGTGGGGTCCCAAAAAGAACATGTTGAAAATTTGGTGTAAAAATACAAAAGAATGGCTGAGTTATGTGCGGTGTTTATATGCATGAATGTAACATTGGTTATTTTTAATATTTTGACTCCAAATTTTTAGCATAGCCATTGTTTCATATCACCTCATGAACAGTAAAGCTGTCATTTTTCACATCCTGCCAGAAATGTATTTTCTCACCTGTGGCTTAGAATGGAACAGTTGCTGTGCAAAATTAACTTTTGGGATGGAGTAATGAAATGATAGTGCCACTGTTCATGAGGTGGGGTAACAAAAAGCACACATTGAAAATTTGGAGCAAAAATACCAACAATTGCCCATGTTACATGCACTCATTTAAATTTTCCAATGCACAAGTGTAACTTTGCCTATTTCTTATATTTTTGCTCCATATTTTCAACATAGCAATTACACAAATCTGGAAGTAGGGAGGAAGCAGGGAACTATAGACCAGTCAACCTCACACCAGTAGTGGGGAAAGTCATGCACACACTTCTTAATGAAAGGATAGTGGATCATTTAGAATCCATCAGTGCCCAGGAACCTAGGTAGCATGGATTCACAGTGGGTAGGTCATGTCAGATGAATCTGATAGATTTTGTTGACTGGGTGATGAAGGAACTAAATGGGGGGAGCATGGATGTTGCCTACTGTACATCAATTTCAGCAAGGCCTTTGACACCATCCCATATAAGAAGCCTATTAACAAGATGGGTAGTCTGGGCATGGGACACAAGGTGGTGAACTGGGTTAGGAACTGGCTTACAGACAGGAGACAGAGGGTGGCACTAAATGGGGTACAATCTTGGGACAGGAGAGTGACTAACAGGGTACTTCAGGGATTGGTCTTTGCGCCAGTCCTTTTCAAAGTCTTCATTAGTGATATTGCAGAGGGGCTGGAATGAAAGGTCTGCCTGTTTGCAAATGAGACCAAGATCTATAGCTCCAAAAGGGGTGGAGAAAATGACAAAGGACCTAGGGATGCTTCAGAAATTATCTAAGGATTGGCAACTTAGGTTTTATTCAAATAAACTGCAAAATTATGCACTTGGGGCATAGAAACCCTGGGGAGAGCTGCAGGATAGGTGGGAAGTTGCTGGCAGTCACCAAGGAACAATGGGACCTGTGGGTTATTGTTTCAGATCACTTGAAAATGTCAGAGCAGAATGCAAAGGCAGTAGGGAGGGCCAGTGACATGATTGGGTGCATAGGCAGGAGTATCACCAGTATGATGAGGGAGGTAGTGATACCATTATAGAAAACACTGATCAGGCTTCACACAGAGCACTGTGTGCAGTTCTGGAGGTGACACCATTGAAAAGACATGAACAGGTTGGATACAATCCAGAGAAGGGTGACTAACATGGTACAGGGCTTGCACCACAAAATTTGCAACCACAAATTAAGGGACCTCAATATGTACTCACTGGAGAGGAGGGGTGGAGAGAGGTGACATGATAGGAACATTCAAGTACCTCAAGAGATAAACAAGGTGATGAGGGGATACATCTTCCAATACAGGAGAAGTACAAGAATGAGGGGGCATAGCATGAAATTGGAAGGAGGCACATTAAGAAGGAATGTGAGGAAGTTTTTCTTCATACAGAGGGTAGTAGACACATGGAATGGTCTGCCACAGGAGGTAGTGGGAGCGAGTACTGTGAGTGGATTTAAACATACATGGGACAGGCAGAGGAGAACCAGAGAGATAATGTAGAGGGAGGGCCAGAAATCTAATCAACTACAGGGCTTACAGGCAGACTGAATAGGCCTAGCAGTAATCTGCTGACAATTTCTATGTTTCTATGTCTGTATGCACTTACACACCTACACATGTGCATCTATGCAGGAACTGGATCACAGGGTCCAATACTATTACACTATCTCAAAAAGTAAGGAAATTCATAGAAAAAACTTTGTTAATGAATCAGTTAGGGTGAGTACTATAGCGGCAAAAGGAGAGAAATGAGGCATTAGGATTTCCAACATTGCTGCTCCACCCTCACCCTGCAGGGACAGACAGGCGTCGGGGGTGTGCATTGGGGTTGTCAGTAATAATGGTCATGCCATTCCACCCCCAGTCTGCAGACACTGACAGATGTTGGGGTGTGCTTTGGAGTCATGTGCCCTAATGTTTGTCAAATTCCAGTAAATAAACTTAGATGGATACAGTATAGGTGAATGGGGTAAGCATTAGGGCAATGACCTCAAGGCACACCCTGAAGCTGTAGAAAACCCTAATGCCTCATTTCCTTCCTTTTGGCGCTATAGTACTGACCCTAACTGATGCATTAATGAAGTCTTTTACAATGTATACAGTGGCGTGAAAAAGTATTTGCCCCTTCCTGATTTTCTCTATTATTGCATATTTGTCACACTGGATGTTTTCAGGTCTTTAGACAAAATGTAATATTAGATAAAGGGAACTGGAGTGAACAAATAACACTTGTTTTTTTTTTACTTATTTCATTTATTTAATGAAAAAAGTTGACCAACACCAACTGGCACTGTGTGATAAAGTAATTGCCCCCTAGTTAAATCAACCCAATTAAAGGGATAATTAGAGTCAGCTGATTGAACACAGCCAGGCTGGATTACAGCCAGCCCTGCTCAATATAAACCTCACTTATTTTGACCCTTACCATCAGAGTCACATTGCCAGCACAAAGATTCAACAAGCACATTATGCCATGATCAAAGGAAGTTCCTGAAAAGATCAGAAAGAAAGTTGTTGCTATCTATCAGTCTGGAAAGGGTTACAAAGCTATTTCTAAGGCTCTGGGACTCCATTGAACCACAGTGAGAGCCATAATCTCCAAATGGAGAACACTTGGAACAGTAGTGATTCTTCCCAGGAGTGGGCGGCCTGCAAAAATGACTCCAAGGGCGCAGCGTAAAATCATCCAGGATGTCTCAAAGGATCCTAAAACAACATCCAAAGAACTGCATGCTTCTCTTGCCTCAGCTCAGGTCAGTGTTCATGACTCCACAATCAGAAAGAGACTGGGCAAAAATGGGCTTCATGGGAGAGTAGCAAGGTGGAAACCACTGCTAACCAAGAAGAACATAAATGCTCGTCTCTTATTTACCAAGAAGCACCTGGATGATCCACAAGCCTTTTGGGAAAATGTTCTATGGACAGATGAGTCCAAAGTGGAACTTTTTGGATGACATGGATCCCATTATGTCTGACATAAAGCAAACACAGCATTCCACAGTAAGAACATCACACCAACAGTCAAACATGGTGGTGGTAGTGTGATGGTGTGGGGATGCTTTGCTGCCTTAGGACCTGGATGACTTGCCATAATTGAAGGAACCATGAATTCTGCTCTGTACCAGAAAATTCTTAAGGAGAATGTCCGGTCATCCGTCCATCAGGTGAAGCTGAAGCATAGTTGGGTCATGCAGCAAGACAATGATCCAAAACACAAAAGCAAGTCCACATCAGAATGGCTGAAAAGAAGTAAAATTAAAGTTTTGGAGTGGCCTAGTCAAAGTCTAGACCTAAACCCAACAGAGATGCTGTGGCAGGACCTGAAATGAGCAGTTCATGCTTGAAAACCTACCAATGTTGCTGAATTAAAGCAGTTCTGTGAGGAAGAGTGGGCTAAAATTCCTCCACAGTGATGTGAAAGACTGATATTGAATTATAGGAAGTGTTTGGTTGCAGTCATTGCAGCTAAAGGTGGCATAACCAGTTATTAAGTGTAAGGGGGCAATTACTTTTTCACACAGTGCCAGTTGGTGTTGGTTAACTGTTTCATTAAATAAATGAAATAAGTAAAAAAAACAAGTGTTATTTGTTCACTCAGGTTCCCTTTATCTAATATTACATTTTGTCTAAAGACCTGAAAACATCCAGTGTGACAAATATGCAATAATAGAGAAAATCAGGAAGGGGGCAAATACGTAGATATGTATATATTACAGCAATACAAATTAAATGAAGAAATTATAAAATCTTAAATACAAATCAGAATAATATATGCATAGGTGAAGGGAAAACAGATAGCCGGGGCAAAGCTAGTGAGAGGGAGAAAGGAGACAGTCAATGAGAGGTGCAAGAAGGACAAAAAAAGTAATGAAGGAGAGCCTTTAAGAAGAAAGTCAAATAGACAAGGAGATAGAGGGCCAAAGTTTAGGAAAGCAGTAAGAGAAGGCAGATTGACCAGCTGTAGATTTTTTAAAAGGAATAGCATGGTAATGAAAAGAAATATTACATAAAGGATGACTGGAAGTTCAAGAAGGGGATAAGAGGGAAGTAAGGTAGAAAGGAAGTAAACCAAACCAGAATTTAGAAATAAATGCAGCACATTGGTAAGGTACCTGCCATCAAGAGTGGTTAGTGAAAGAGCAGAGTAGAGTGAACAGTGGTGAGTCCGTGGGGAACAATCTCAAGTAAAACATCAAAAGGAATTGAAAAGGAGGTCCAGTCTTGAAAGGACGGATTTGGGAGCTGTACTGCAGACTATAGCATTGTAATCAAAAATAAGGGGGATCATATTTTAAAACAATCGCACAGCATATAGGAAGTGGGATACTTGCTTTGTTCCAATAAAGTGCACCAAGCTTGGGGTGATGTTTTTTTGTAAATGGCATCAATGTGAAAAGCGAAATCAAGATGATGGTCAAGCCAGACACCAAGGTACTTAAAAAAGGAAACATCCTCAATAATAGCACCATTAAGGGTGTGAAAAGAAGGGTGAGAAACACGTCTAAAAAGCTTCTAATGAGTACCAAACATTGTGGGGACTAATTTTTTGGCTTTGAGGGATTGTTAGTTAGACTTAAGCCAATGCTGAACATTATCAAAGTCCAGTTGAAACTGTAAAGTATGATGAAGACTAGGGGGATCGATACAAAAATATCTATATCATCAGCATATGAATGAATGGACACATAGGAACAGATGGAGGAAGATCATTCAAGAATAAGGAAAAAAAGTATAGGACCCAGAATATAGCCTTGTAACTCATAGGAAGCAGTTTGAATATCCACAAATTCTGTGTGATACCAAAAAAGAGAGCAGGTGTTTCAAACGTGGGCAGCCAGCCCAAAAGTTAAACACAGTAACACCATAAGCACTAAAGCAAGGATAACTGTTGCAAAAAAAATATGGTGCAAATGCAGGTTTGTTGTCTGCTAGGGCCAAGCAGACAATAAACTTGCATTTGCACCACATTTTTCTTGCAATGGTTATCCTAACTCATGGGAAGAGAATGAAATGATGGCAAGAACTGTAACAAAATGGATACTGGTGCAAATATAGATCGCAACGCCACCACCACTTCTCTTAATGTGATCTTGCCTAACAACAATGTAGCCAGGGATAGTTATAGCAGAATTCAGTACCTTAGAAGGCAGCCAAGATTCCAATAAAACTAGGACATCCAACTGAAGGTTAAACATGGTAGGCTGTTACTCTTGGGGAAAAGTCTGTGGATATTTAAATCGGCTACTCTCAGACCTTTGGGAAGTTGCAAGGATGATACAGTGGAGGAACCAGGATTAAGTTCAATGTAACCTGCTAACAGAAGTAACAAGGCATCAAGTAGCTTTAAAGAGCCAGTGTGCTGCCTGTGAGAGGGAGTCAGGAAAGAAGAAAAGGAGGGCTAACAAGTGGAAAGAAGGGATAAAAAGCCACAGAGATCTTCATGGTGAAGACAAGATCCAGGAAGAATTTGGCACCAAAGACAACAGGAAAAATTGAGGAGAGAGGGAGGGAGCAGAGAAAGAAAAATCAGTAGGGAACAGGGAGGGAAGGTAACTAAAATAGATGGAGAAGAAGAATGAAGTAGAATGTGGGATGGAGATTAAAAGGCAGAGGTGTGTAAAGAACACCAGAAAAGGTAACAGCATAGTGGAGCAAGAAGTGAACAAGAAATTGCACTCTTAGGTAACAAGTAAAATGGAAAAACATAAAAAAGGTTACAAAAAGAATGGATAAAGAGATAGAATCAGAAAGACAGCCATGTAGCAGAAAATCACAAGAAAAGACAATCAATGTCCTAATTGCAGCAGTTAAATGTTAAGCCACAGGCTCCATGGTTTTACACTCTACCTAAGTGTGCTGACTTTATTCTTTGCTATATGTGCATCAGTGCTCTTCCCTCCTGTGTTTTGTCTTTTGTGTAAAAGTTAAGATAGTTGGGGGGGAAACAATAATTACATTAGGAGCAGCAGTGGAGATTGAGAGAAAACAAGAGGTGAAAGAACAGACTCCAAATAAAATTAGGTTTAATGAAGTATTTAAACAGAAAAACAGGGACTAGCGGAATTAAGTGAATGTGAAGGGAGATAATACAAAAACAAAATGAATAAAGCTAAATAGATGAAGGGAAAACAATAAACAAGAAAAGGGGCAACCTACAACTGTAGTTACTTAAAAGACTTACAAGTTACATACACTAGCAATTAACAGAACAGTATTATAATTAACACCTCTGAATTAAAATTAAGTAAAATGCTCACTCATAAAACACAATGAAATAAAGGAATCAAATGAGGGAGAGATAGGAAGCAAGGTATGGGAACAAAATAGTAGATAATGTAAAATGGATTGCAGTTCAGAGACTGTTCCTATCAAATGTAACTAATAAAATATACTTAGAAAAAGAACAGATTTAACAATCACAAGAGTTGTATACAAATGCTGAGTATTTCTGCTGAAATTGAAACGCTTGCAAATGTAGCAGGCAACAGACAGATATGGGGGTGGGGGTACTCAGCAAAACTCTCCATGGAGTAGCATGGCCAGTCAAATGGTTTTTTCATGGCTGACTCCAGGCAGACTCCTTGAAGCCCATATTCTATGTCCCTTAAATGACCAGACAACAGTGAAGGACCACTAGGAAATGAAAAAGATGTAGGGCAAGTGGGCTTCATCCCCATGACTGACAAGTCACACAAGTGGAGTGGAGGGCAAGTAAATGGCTTGTGCACAAGTCCCACTAAACAGTAAGAACACCAGGAGGCTCACAAAATATCCATAGGCAGAATCCACAAAGGTGGGAAGTTTGATTGACTTCTAGTCCAGAAAATGTGGCACACTGTTGATCAGCTGCAAAAGAATGTAGCAGAGTTTTAAGTCACTCCAAATCTTCTTTACTGACAGCTCCATCCCAGTGACTCACAAGCAGCACAAGTGGAAGTGAGACAACTGAGGGACAAGTCCTGCTAAACAGTAAGGACACCAGGAGGCTCACAAAAGTCCAAAAACAATATCTACAAAGGAAGGAAGTTCAGTTGACTTCCTAGTCCCAAAAACATGACACACAACTGATTGACTGCCACAAAATGTAGCAGAGATTTAAACATTGCTCCAAATCTTCTTTACTGATGACTCTACTCCCATGACTGACAAGCAGTACAACTGGAGGGGACGGCAACTAATGGGCAAGTCCACAAGTCCTGCTAAACAGCAGGGACACCAGCAGGCTCACAAAAAGTTGAAAAGCAGAATCCACAAAAGTGGAAAGTCTTATTGACTTCCTAGTCCAGAAGACAGGGCACACAGCTGAGCATCTGCCAAAGAATGTCGCAGTGTTTTACAAGCAGCTCTCAATATTCTCTCTGACAACTCTGTTCCCACAATTGACAAGTGGCACAAGTGGAGGGTAGGTAACCAAAGGGCAAGTCCCCAAGTCCTGCTAAATAGTAGGGACACCAGGAGGCTCACAAAAAGTCCACAATCAGAATCCACAAAGGTGAGAAGTCAGATTGACTTCTTAGTACAGAATATATGGTACACAGATGAGCAACTGTCAAATAATGTAGCAGAGTTTTAAAAGTCACTCCGAGTCGTCTCCGCTGACAACTCCATCATCATGATTGACAAGTAGCACAAGTGGAGGGAAGACAATAGAAGAGCAAGTCCCCAAGTTCTGCTAAACAGTGGGGACACCAGGAGGCTCACAAAACGACCACAAGCAGAATCCAGAAAGGTGAGAAGTCTGATTGACTTCCAAGTCCAAAAGACATGGCACACAGTTGAGCAACTGCCAAAGAATGTAGCAGTTTTAAAAGTCATTTCAGATCTTCTTTACTGATGACTGCCCCCATAACAGAAAAGCTACACAAGTGGAGGGTGAGGCAACTAAGGGTCAAGTGCGTAAGTCCTGCTAAACAGCAGGGACACCAGAAGGGTCACAAAAAATCCACAAGCAGAATTCACATAGCTGAGAAGTCTGATTGATGTCCTAGTTCAGAAGACATGGCACACAGCTGAGTGACCACTAAAGAATATAGCAGAGTTTTAAAAGCTGCTCTGATCCTTCTCTCTTATAAATCCTCCCCAATGACTGACAAGCAGTACAAGTGGAGGAGAGGGAAACTGAGGGACAAGTCCACAAGTCCTGCCAAACAGCAAGGACACCAGCAGGGTCACAACAAATCCACAAACAGAATCTGCAATGCTGGGAAGTCTGATTGACTTCCCAGTCCAGAAGAATTAATGGTAGGAGGAGAGAAGTGGGCAAAAACCTTACAAGATTGTCACATCTTACATGAAGTATTTGTGGTTCAGGTCAGCCCTGCTTTCCCCACTTTGTTCCATAAACTACAAGGCCCTACTCATTGCCAAACTGGTTGACTTCACACTGGCAAGGACTTACTTTCTCGTGGGTGAGCAGCATCAATCTAATATAGATGTACATGCTCCCTGGGGTATTATACAGTTACCTGCAGGGGTCTAAACCTGTTGGCAAAACACAATACAGAATCCCAGACATCATAGAAAAAGTTTATTCCAGAAAGTATAAAAAAGCAGTATACGTTCCTGGGGTTCAGAAACCTCTGTACAGGCATGCAGACTCAGAGAAAAGCAATCTTTCAGAAGTTCTTGTACTAGACATAAGAAAGTGTGTTACTTGGTAACAGACTCTTCCAAAGAAGGCAGTTAGAAAATACAGCAATTCTATTGGTGAACAGCCATGGGCAGTTACCACCTAGGGCAGGTAAATCATTACTTCTTCTGCATGTAGACAGACTGATAAAAGTAAAACTAGCTAAAACTAGTTCTGAGTAGTAATACAAAAGATGTCTAGTTTGCACAAAAATAAACAGCTGTGTCAGCTGTATTGCTTAGGAAAAACAAAAGCATCATGAGGCCTGTGTAATGCAATACTAATACTATTAGAGTTAAAGTTTATCCATCATATAGCCCTGTTTGGATACTACAATCATATGCACATGTGTATTGCAGAAGTACATAGTACTACACTATGTCCTACCTTACCAAGCAGATCATGAATAAAAGTATGTGTACTATAAGCTGCACCAAGCACAGGGTTGTTGGGAGTGGCCTAAGTCAACATATTACCCTGCTTGTTGCCTGCTAAACTGACAACAAAAGATGATGAGATGCAGTCTGATAGACTGAGCAGCATAGCTGTCTGCAATGATGCCTGAGAGTTTTGCATAGACCGCAAACAGTACAAATAAGAATAAAGAAAATACAAAGATTTTAAAAGAAAGTTCTAGCACTGCATGAGATAAAACAAGATATAATTCACCATCACGTACTAAATAATTCAGATCTTTTTCAGCATTCTGGATAGGATTGTTGATATGTATAGAATGAGTATGTGTTCTAACAGATTTTAGGATTCAGGGTGAGTGTATCGATATGCACAGTAAAAAAATAACTGGTAGTGGTAGTAGTAGTAGTAGTGATAGTAATAGCTTTTATTCATATAAAAAGTTATGAAAAGGATAGATGTTACAGTACTTTATTGAACGGAAGATCATTTCCAGGGAGGTCCTATTTCAACGTAACTACTTGTTACCTATGTAATTATGTAAGCAATAATACCCGACAGGGTGGGCATTATTGAGAAATACTGGACCGACCAGGGGTGTAATGAGGCCCAATGCCGCAGCCCCTGGAAGGTCTGGTATTTCCCAATAATGCCTACCCTGGAGGGTATTATTGCCCTTAGAAAATGTCTTTCTTTCTAAGTTTTAATCAAGTGGCAAAAGAAGAGAGAAAATGATTGTAAAAAAATGAATAGCATTAGCAGAAACAAAAGTATTGAAAAAGTAGTCCATATTTCTTTAAGGCTGTTCCAGGTCCTGATGCTGCTCCCCACAGCTATGACCCCCCCCCCCAAAGCACACACACACATTCACCTAAAGAACAAATCCAGTAGCAGTTTAATCGGTCTGCAATTGCATGTTTCGTCTGTTGAGCGTGCGACCTGTGGATGAGGAACAGACGCGAGGTAAATGATGTCTTTCTTTTAAACTGAATCGAATAACTGAGGGAGCATTGTGTTTTTAGGGACTTCTGGCATATGTGGAGGTAGCATGGTACTTTAAAAAACCTGCTTCTCAACGAGAAGCTGTTCTGAGCAACGACTTCATTTTAATTACGGTTAAGTTCCGTACTGCGACAGTGCGGTCGGGAGAGTGCAGCTGTGAGAAAAAAAAACCTTTGTTACTCTTCCCAACTGCAGAATAAGTGCAGTGTTTTTTTTTTTGTTTTTTTTTATGAAGAGGGAGCAAGTGAATCCTGAAGGAGCAAGTGTTTTTTGGGGGGAAGGGGTGTGCAGTAGCTCTCGCTAAGCAACAGAAAAACATGGCGGGGATTTGTAATTTAATGAAGTGCTTTCAACCAATGACAAATTAGGCTGAGCACTCTTGTACAAGGGTATGTGGTGAGGTGGCACTTGGACTGGTACTTACTTTTAGGTGGGCACCTATTAAGATATAAATGCTCAGCTAGGAGGCTGTTTCAGCCAATCAGGAACTAGAATCCATTCTGGCCATTTTCTAAACAATATATAACTAATACAAAAATGCATCACAACTATATAAATACATATACACAGACATACATAGCAATTTAGATAGATAGTATACAAATTTATTTATTTATTTATTTAGATTTTGTTTACCAGGTAAGCCCACTGAGACCGGAGGTCCCTTTTTCAGGGGCGACACCACCAACTTTACATAAGGTACAGTATACAGCTTCAAAAAATATATATATACAATTTGTACAGGAGGTTGGGTAACAGTAAGGCAGAGACAGAGAGCATGTAGCAAGTAACATCTTCAGAGAAAAATTGCATTGCCCAGGGGGAGAAACAAAAGTCCATGGGTCATTCAAAAAGAAAACATAACACAGTTTGTAAAGAGTTAACAGTTAATAGAGGTTTGTTGGTACACGGGGAGCCAAGGATTCGTAGGTAGCCACATTACGTCATGAGGGGTAGGGAGCTTATCTAGCAGTTACAATTGCAACAGATTACTGTAGATAACATGCAAATTGAAATATATTCTGTGGAACTGTACGCCATCGCTCCTCACACCATTGCAAAGGCACCATTGACATTTCGCAAAACCATCTTTTGATGGGTGCCAGTTGTATATTACAATTTGCATGACATAGAGAGATAGGCACAGGGTTCCATAACTATGGTAAATACTGCTCTAAAGCATTAAGACAGTCAGGGTCACTGTCAACTTAGTCCTGTTCAGGACTGGGTACTGGGGTGATTTCAGATTGACCAAGAATGGTTTATTTATGAGGCACAAAGCAGAAAATAGGAATGGCAACACTGCAATTGATATGTCCAGAAGAAAAGTTGTTGATGTTTGTTACAGCACCATATTGTCCATTCATATTGTAAGTCAGCTTGACTTGTGGCAGACGCCACTTGGTGAGTTGTACTCATCACATGACAGATACATCAATCTACTAGAAGTAGCTGGGTTGCTTGAAGCTGAATGGCTGGATCTGTTCAGTTACATTTGTTGTATCAGGGGCATTTTTAGGAGGTGCAGTAACATGTTGCTCATTGAGTCTGTCAATGGAGTAGCCTCACATAAGCATAGATTTATGGAAAATTTCACATCTGCATAGGTATCAATAACTCTTTATGGAACAACAGTCTCTATAAGGTGCCACCCATGCTTGCATTTGAGGGTGGAACACCAGCAGTGGAGGAAGGTCAATTTGTTGCCTTTAGATGTCTTCTTCACATGTGCCATTTTGTTAAAGACTAAAGATTTCGTCTCAAACACGGGTAAAAACACAGTAAATGGAACATATATGGTTCCTTGGATGGAGCAATTGTGAGTTGAATAGCAAGGTCCTTGATTTGGGTGTGGTGTGACATAACCTAAGTTTCTGGTGGTTGTGAGAGAAAAAGAGAGGGAGTCAGCCATGCAGTTGGAGGAGCAGGAAGAGGTATGAAAAGGAGGGCATTACCATTTGGCCTTCCGTGAGTCCTTAACAATGCTATGGATACGCCCTGCTTCCAGGTCTCGGAAGAGGTTAGTGACTGTGGTCAAAACATGATTTCCCTGTCTATTTGTTGTTGTCTGGCCTAGTATTGGCCTGTGTGGTGGATGGAGTGGAGGGATGGAAGCAGCTGCAGGGTGACCTAGGCAAGCTGGAGAAGTGGTCAGAGAGGTGGCAGCTGGGGTTTAATGCAAAGAAATGTAAGCATATGCACTTTGGGGTGAAGAACCCAAGAAGAGAATACTGGCTGGGAGGAATTAAGCTGGGGATCATTGAGGAGAAGAAGGACCTAAGGGCAATGGTAACAGGGACCATGAATAACACTGCCCAGTGCAGGAGAGAATACTGGCTGGGGGGGTTAAGCTGGGGATCATTGAGAAGGAGAAGGACCTAGAGGTAATGGTAACAAGGACCATGAATAACGCTGCCCAGTGCAAGAGAGTGGCTGCAAAAGTGAACAAAATGCTGGGGTGCATAGTGAGGGGGTTTTTGGCCAGGTGAAGAGAGGTAATCTTGCCTGTCTACAGGTCACTAGTAAGGCCACAATTGGAGTATTGTGTCCAGTTTTGGAAGCCATACCTGAAGCATGATGTCAGGTTATCGGAGGGGTGCAGAGAAGGGCAACAAAGATGATTTGTGGAATGGAGAGGGGTGACGATGAGAGCAGTCTGGGAGACTTGAAATGGGTATATCTCACTTTAAATGATGTGTTTAAATTGGTAAGGATTGTTGCACTCCTTAGATCCACCCCCTGAGGAAGGCCTATGTGGCGTTGAAGTGCTGGGGACATAGGATTGCTTGGTTTTCTTCAGGCATATCCATGCTGCAATAAATGTTACTGTTTCACTGACCTAGACTCTTGTGTCTGTCTGAAGAGTTCTGCACACGTTTTTTGCACTTTGTATTGGGCTGCCTGCCTTTCTCAGCACCGTATTCTCTCCTGAGCATTTCTGTACATTCAAACTGGGGCCCAGATATTCAAAAGGGTTGCGCATGGTGAAACAGTGTTGTGCCATGCACAACCCACTGATGCGCCCTGGTGTGATATTTACAAGGGAAAAGTGCACCTGCACAAATCCCGATGCACCGGGGCACATCAGTAATGTATGCAGGCACAGGTGGGGGGGTGTGCCCATGCATAAACTGCACAGCCCGATATTCAGCCGGGCCATGCAGAATTATGCAGGTGTAACCTCTACCTGCGCCTGCACAAAGTTACGCTGAAAAAAAAAGAAACAAGTCAAGGGCCACCCACAGGTGAGCTGCCGCATTTCAGGGTGCAACAGAGCAGCTGCCACCTGTGGGTGGCCCTGGACTTCTTCCCGCCGCACCTGGCAGCCCCATTCCGATCGCGGGTTGAAGTGTAACCACCCCCATACCTGATCACGGGCATAATAGTAGTTCCCCAATTAGCCCGATCGCGGGCATAATAGTATTCCCCTGACCCCCATTAGCCCAATCATGAGGCATAATAGTATTCCACCTGACCCCCCCAGTACCTGATCGTGGGCATAATAGTAGTTCCCCATTAGCCCAATCGGGCGCATAATTGAAACTTTCCTCCTTCCTGAGTAGCCCGATCGCCGGGCATCAGACCTCCCCAAAGTCTAAGTTCCCTGCTGGTCCAGTGGACCGCGAAGCTGTCAATCGAGGCAGCATCCTCACTCCCCCATGTTGGAAATCCTGGTGATCTAGTGGCCCCTCCACCCCACCCACCCACGGAACCCCACCACCATGCTCCCCGCGTCAGTCGGTGGGAGGCAACACCCACCAGCCTGCCGCCCCCGCTGCCCGCCAACTGACAGCTCCATAGGGCTTCATGTCCATTGGTTCAGAGCATGAGCCAATGGGCATGCAGTCCATATCGTATAAGTCAGTCCAGATATGTGAATGAATTCATTCATTCACATATCTGGACTGACTTGTACCATCTGAGTAGCCCCTCCAACACTTGTTAGTTTGGGAGGTTCCATATTTTGATGAAATATGATGCAGGATGTATTTAAACACTATACAACAGAGCGGTAGCTAAATTAAATAACTATATTCATACATGCCACTCTGTTTCACTCCTATAATTATTGGCTTTACTTAAAAAGCCCTACAATACATATTTGGCAGCTCAGCAGCTTGTTTTTAAACCTCTCACATATGTATTTATTATGCTGTGTTTTACTACATAGTTTCTATAGGCACTGCGGCACTTTAATCACACGATAATCACTATACATTATCTCATAAAAAATACATATTTAAATGCACTGCTGCACTTTACTTCATTCTTTGAAGTATATTTAAAGGCACAGATGCACTTTATTGAAACCCAGGCATGAAATGCCATATAAGCACCTTACTTGTTTTCATTGCCAGCTGGCATGCTGGACCTGAACATGATGCTAGAGGGGAATAGTGGTGAGGGATGGATGTAGGGAACAGGAAAAATAAGGCAGTAGGAAACAGACATGTAGATCAAGACAAAAGACTGACATAGATGGCCAACCTACACCAGGGCTAGAAAGAAGGAAAGAATCGGGCAAAAAGATACTGTTGTGCAACAGATTTAAAGTGAGAAGAAGAAGAAAAAGATAGTAAAGTCATCCTTCCACCAGGGTCTAGGAACTAGTAGAATGCAGAATGGCCACAGACATCATGCCATTGTCAGGCTTTAATGAGAAAGAAGAATTGAAAAAGGATTGGGAAAAAGCCACTAATGAATGTACCAACAAGTTCATGAAAGCTTTAATTAAACAGGACATAGGACTGCAGGCAGTGACAAACGAGGAAATAAAAAATATCCCTGGACAACTGACACAATTTAAAGGTAAAAACGACTTTCACATTTTGAACAAGTCATTCACTAACAAAAATCAAAAAATATGAAACTGATATATTTGTAAAGAAAATAACAAAACTCAACAGGGATATAGGAGAGTTTAAGAGGAAGGCCTGGGAGCGGAGGAGTCGCTCTGGCAGCAGAGGTGAGGTTGGTCAAGTTCTAACACCTGAAGAAACAACTATTGGAATAACAAAAACAAACAACAACAAAAAAGTGACATTTGAGCAGCAAACACCTGCTGTTACAAGGAATAGTAACGGAGAACCACAGACAAACCTCTGAACTGCTTCAAACATTTCGGGGGGGGCCAAAAACACCTGTAGCACAGGTGGAGCAAACACATCAAACAAAAGCAACAATAAAAAAGTGAGGATGAAAAAGAAGCAGAAAACCAGGAGGAGGAGGAAAAGAGGAAGTGACTAAATAAATCCCACACATAGAACTTTGAGAAGCATATAAAGGATATTATAAATCTAACAGACATCAAGTTTACAGGAATACAAAATACAGTTCTTTATGAGGGATTAATGGTTGTCCTCACACAATGATTGGACTTCGTTAATATCCGTGTGGACATATTTATATTAGTTAGAAAAATGAAATGTAAGTATTTTCAGGGAGACAGAAACTACATTTTGATAATCCACAGGAGGAATCTGAAATGGGAGGAACTATGGGAGAACAAGTGAGCAGTGCTTCAGAACTTAATCTACATGGGATCACTCAAGGAGATCTAACAAAAGCCTAACCCATCCACCTGGCCAAAGTGGAATATTTCTGGTCCACCTTTAAAACTAACATAAACAACCCATCAAAGTTTTGAAAAGTAGTTCTCACTTTTCACTCCCCAAACTAAACCCTCATCCCCACTGCTCAAAATAAACAGCCAACTCATTGCTGACCATCCTACAGTAGCAGTATAATTCAATTCTTACTTTACTTCCTGCGCTTCCACCCTCTTAGCCTCCCTCCCACCCCACCCTACAGCCTCTTCCCTCCTTCCTGATTCCTCCCAATACCACCAATTAGCAAAGAGTTTTGCCTTTTCACCCCTCTCTCCCAATGATACCTTAAAGGCACTGCTTTTTATCAACACTGCAAAGGGCAGCTTCCCCCAATTTCCTTGACCTTAAGCTGCTGTACCTCTCTGCTCCTGCTATTTCTCTCCCTCTCACTGATCTTCTCAACCTGTCTTTCCACACTGCGACTATCCCCGAAGCCTGGAAAAAATGCTACAGTTCTCCGCCTACCAAAGGGAGGTGATCTCTCATCTCCTGGGAATTAACTCCCCATCTCACTTCTACCCACCCTTGCTAAACATCAGAAACACCTTGTTCTCTCCCAATTGTCCTCCTTTCTTATTGACTTCTCCTTCTTCACTCCCTTCCAATCTATTTTTTGGAAGAATCACTCCACAACTACTTTCCTACTTAGATTCACTGACTAGCCATTCTACCGTGGATAGAGGTCACATTACTTCTGCTATCTTTGTTGACTTGGCAAAGGCTTTTGACACAGTCTCCCACTCCATCCTGCTTCTCAAAACTCTCTCATCAGCTGGCTTGTCTCTGTCTCCCTGAAATTAGTTCAGAGCCTACCTGTAGGTAGAACTCAATCTGATAAAATAGCTGACTCCACTACCCATCTCTACTGTTGTGCCCCAAGGCTTCATACTTGGCCCACTCTTATTCTTAGTTTTTCTAAATGACCTACCATCAGAATGCTCCTCATCCTCTATCCATATGTATGCTGACGGCATGGTCTTGTTCACCTCTGGCCAATCTCCCTCTGATGTGACTTCCAGACTACAGTTTGACTTCAATAACATCCAAGGCTGGCTAAGCTTGCATCAACTCTTCCTCAGTGCAGAGAAGACAGTCTCCATGACCTTTGGCATTAGGCAGAGACTCTCTAGGCAGCCCTTCCTTCCCTCCTTCCACACCCTTGATGGAACAACACTACAGAACACCAACTCTTTCAAATACCTGGGCGTCTGACTTAACAAACACCTTTACTTTTCTGTACATATCGATGCCATCCTGAAAAAAACTGTCGCTCAAGCTCGATGACCTTTATAGGTCCTTACCTTACCTTACCACTACCGGTTAGGCATGATCTTGTTCAGAAACTGATACTTCCTATTTTTGACTATTGTGACATAGTCTACAGTGCTGCTCCTAAGTCTTCCCTTACCAGTGAAGGTAAGGGTTTGTGTATTAGAATCAGACATAGCAGAGTGTCTATAAAGAAAGGCTGTCTCAGGCAAACTACACAGTGAGAAGCCAGTCAAACAGACTTGGTTGTTTGTCTTCGAGGCTGAGACACTTACTATACTGCAGAGAACAAACTAAACCTCATTTTAGGAACTGGGAACCTGGTAAGACATAATGTTGTTTGGGACTTGTTAGGAAGGTGAGCTATGCTTTCTACTGAAAGTTTCATTTTTGCTTATTGGCATTAAGAAGAGAATTGCAGGATTCCATTAAACTGTAGTCATTTTATAACCAGAGGGAGTAAAATACAACTGAATTTGCTTTTTCACACTGCTTGAGACGTAGGATTTGGAAGGATATTTTTGCAACTTTTTAGCAGTGTCCTGCTGGCTGAGGAGCAAGTTCGTTTTTATCCCTGGGTTCAGTAGAGTGGTTTGTGTAGGAGCAGAGGTCTAGTAAATTGTGGTGTTGGTTGAATTACTGTAAAGAAGGGCAGTACTCACCAGGGTAGTGGAGCAGTGGTGTAGTTGATTGTTTCTGACAGTCAACAGTGGTTGCGGAAAAAGTGGGATCAAGGTAGAAGCAGGAAACTACAGACCTGTCAGTTTGACCTCAGTGGTAGGGAAAATGATGAAATCACTTTTGAAAGAAAGAATTGTTGAATACCTAGAGGCCAGTGGGGCATAGGACCCAAGGCAGCATGGATTCACAGCAGGAATGTCATGTCAGATGAATCTAATCAATTTGTTTGACTGGGTGACCAAAGAAATAGACCAGGGAGGGGCTGTGGATATGGCCTACCTAGACTATAGCAAGGCATTTGACACAGTCCCGCACAAAAGATAAATAATCAAGTTAGCCAGCCAGGGAGTGAGTCCCAGGGTGGTAGCCAGGGTAGCAAACTGGCTGCACAACAGGAAACAGAAGGTAATAGTGAATGGAATTCACTCCCAAGAAAGAGGGGCTACTAGTTGAGTACCTCAGGGTTCAGTTTTGGGTCCAGTCCTCTTTAATGTCTTTATAGGTGACATTGCAGAGGGTCTGGAAGCAAAGGCATGCCTCTTTGCAGATGACACAAAGATCTGTAACATAGCTGATACACAAGGGGGGTGGAAAGGATGAGAAGCGACTTGGAAAGGTTGGAGGAATGGCCAGACATATGGAAACTTAGATTCAATGCAAAGAAGTGCAAAGTAATGCACCTGGGAAACTAAAACCTAGGAGAAGAATACACAATGGCAGGGGAGGTACTAACAACAACAATAATGGAAAGGAACCTGGGGATAGTCATATCAGATGACCTAAAGGTGGCAAGTAATGCCAGAAGTCAGTATGGAGAGCTGGGTGGATACTGGGATGCATAGGAAGAGGCATCACAAGTAGAAAAAGGGAAGTGGTTATCCCTCTGTACAGACAGTTGGTGAGACCCCATCTGGAGTACTGCATACAGTTTTGGAGACCCCATTTCCACTAGGACATAGACAGGATGGAGGCAGTCCAGAGGAGGGCAACTAAAATGGTGCAGGATCTGCATCAGAAACCATATGAAGAGAGACTGAGAGAGCTTAATATGTTTTTTTTCAATTGTTTAACCAGGAGTAGCACACTAAGCTGAAAGCTTGTTTACAGGTGTGACCTGGGAGCACAGAGAAGTTAAGTAACTTACTCAGGGTCACACAATATGCAAGTGGGGGCTGTGAGATTCAAACCCAGGTCTCTAGATTTGCAGCTCAGAGCCTTAAACCACTGCGCTATACTGCTTCCCTATATGTATACCCTTGATGAAAGGAGGGACGGGGGGAAATGATGGAAACTTTCAAGTACCTCAAGGGAATCAACAAAGTCCAGGAGGGTAGCATCTTTCAGAAAAAGAGATGTTCAAGAACAAGGGGGCACAATTTAAAAATAGAGGTGGGGACGGCTCAGGGGCGATATGAGGATTTTTTTTTTCACCTAGAGAGTTGTGCATGCATGGAACTGCCTCCCTGGGGAGGTTGAAGGGGTCTAAAACAGTGGGGGAAATTCAAATATGCATGGGACAGACATATTATAACTGTTGCACCATCCCTTCGGCATTCAAAGGTACACACAGATTCTGTACCACCATCAGCCTCTATACCAAACACACTGAACCCGTGGCCATTACTTTTCACTTGCTCAACTTAACACACACTCAGACACCAGGCATACGCTGCACCTCTAGTGTCCCCAGACCCCTCTCCCCACCACCCTCCCTTACTCTCCTCTCTGCCTCTCTCCCTTAAGCTACTTTCCTGTATTACTCCCAGCCTCCCCATCCCCACCACCAGCGCAAAGCTCTCACCCTACCAGTTACAGTGTCTCTCACCAAAACTCAGCATGCTGGCCCTCCTCACACACCTTCTTACTCCTCCTTGTCTGGTAACATCCACACAACCCAAGTCCACCTATTAAGATTGCCCTCCCTAAAAACCGGAGAAAGCGGCTGCTGACATCACCTAAATATGCAGCCTACCCAAAAACACACACCACTCCAAGGCTGGATCAGCAGCATGCTCCTGACATACTGCACTCTCTGAGACCTGGCTCACTGACAAGATACCCAGTGAAGTGGTCTCCTCCTAATTATGCTCTCTTCCGGGCAGATAGGGCCCAGCAAGAGAGGCGGGGCTGTGCAATGTATGTCAAATCTCTCTCAATGCCACTGAAGTCCATACACCAGCATCACACACGGTGCCCAGGTTCTCACAATAAAACTCAGCCTGGGTAACAAAACACTCCACATCATCTCGGCCTACATCCCCGAGAAATCAAAAACTCGCATTTGACTCTATTCTTCAAGTCATCGCCCATCTACCCAACACTAGCGGAGTATCGTTGTAGAGTTTCAATGTAAACTGGTTATCCCTGGCCTCTTCCAGCTACAAAGATGCCGCCCGGCCTTTGATCTCACCCAACTAGTCACCTCCCCACCAGAAGGGACCTCAGATCCGGGACCTCCACCCTCCTGGACCTCATCTTCACCAACCGGCCGGAAACCTCTCCGATGCTACAGTACTCCTGATGCTATCAGCGACCACTCACCAGTAACTTGCTGGTGGTGCGCAGATTGCCCTGCACTCCCTAAAATCTCCTAGCAGCGTAGACTCAAAAGGGCAGTTTAAAGAACCTTAAAGCCCACCTAACCAACAGCAACTGGCTACCCATTTACACTGCCCAGTCAGTTGACTTCGGCCTGGCTTACTTCATAACCACCTTCAACAAAGCCTGTGACTTATACGCCCCCTTTTCTAAGCTAGTTGCGAAATCCAGATCCACCCCTTGGATCACACCCCCACTACTTAGCCTGCTTCAGCAAAGAGATAACCTCTGGCACAAAGCCATAGACTCCCAAAGCACCCTGGATAGACAACTCTACAGGGAGGCTCGTAATAAATGTACATGGGCTTTGCGGCAGGCGAAAGCCCTCTACTACCAACACACCCTAACCTCTACCTGGGGTGATGGGAAAAAATTCTGGGACAACATAAAGGAGCTCAGTGGCAAATCTCGCTCCCCCACCCCCACGCAACTCACAATTAATGGTGAGGTCACTCATGATCATCCCACTATCGCTGAAGCCCTTAACTCCGGCCTTCTCCGACTCTCCCACACCCTCCCTCCTCCCCCCCAACTCGAAGTTCTTCCAATACCCCCTTCCGGCTCAGGTCATCACTACCACGAGGCAAAATGCTATATTACGGGGCTATCTCTAATACCGCTACAGCAATGACACCCTTGATCTTAAACTCCTGAGGCTCTCCCTTGATGCCACGCTACTCTCATCACTAAAATTCTTAACCTCTCGCTCTGCCTTGGCCATTTCCCTCTACCTGGAAGAGAGCCATAATCACTCCCATCCTGGAAGGGCGGTGACCCCACTCAACACTAGCAACTACAGACCCATCTCTATACTTCCCCTCTCCAAAGCCCTGAAAGAATAGTCTCCGACCAGTTAACGAACACCCTAACTAGCATATGCTCCTCAGCCAGGAGCAGCATGGTTCACGCTCAGTCGCCAGTACCATCCACCGCTCTCACAGAGCTCACCTCGTTCTACGACAGCCCTCGACCATGGCTCAATTGCGGGCCATATCGTGGACCTAACCAAGGCCTTCGACACGGTCAGTCACGAGCTTCTGCTCAGGTCCTCCCTAAACTAAATGTGGTCCCGAGACATTGACCTGGTTCAAGGATTACCTCTCAGGCCGTACACGCAACAAGTCAGGATATACTCCCTCTCCACCCCTAAAACAGTTTCCTCTGGGGTCCCGCGAAGGTCTATCCTTGGCCCTGCAGTTCACCCTCTTCCCCTCAACTCCTCCCTAAGGCTTGCAGCGGTCAGTTGCTCCTCTATGCCGCGATGCGGTTCTGGTCAGGAACATGCCCACCCTACCGCCCTCCAGCAGACCCTTCAAAGGCAATTCCGGGAACTAGAGACCTGGTTCTCTGAACACCGCCTAATTATCAACTATAAAAACTAAGTCCATGATTTTGCCCACCCAAAGTCCTTATAGTCAGTCTGCTCTCCTCATCAAGAACGTGATAGGTGCCCCTCTGGAACAAGTTTCCAATTTCAAATACCTAGGTGTCACTTTAGACACCTCCCTCTCTTACCAGAGGCATACCCAAATTCTCTCCTCCTCTATCAGCTCTAGGGTAGGCATCCTGTACCAGCTCAAGCACTGCTTCCCCAAGGCTATGCAGCTCGCAGTCACCTCCTCCATCCTCTCCCTGGTGGACTATGGGATCACTATATACGGCTCTGCTGAACCCACCTCCTGAATAGGATAAACATTGTCCTGAACAAAGCCTGCCCCTAGTCACTGGTTGTGAGAGGCTAACCCAACCTGTGATCTTTATGTTATCTGGTTGGCTAAACTTCCAACATCGATTACAGTTCCACACCTGCATCCTCGCAAAAAAATACACCTTCATCTAGCCCCCGTCGGACTTTTCCCTTAATCAGTTCTGCACCTCACAGATGCTGTCGAGACTCTCCATAGCTCCCTTTCCTTGTACCTCAATGTAGAACCTCTCTGGGCAAAGATCCTTCCGATACAGAGCCCTCTCTGGCTCAATGCGTTACCACACTCACTTTCACAGATCCACAGCATCTCTCAATTTAAAACAGGCCTCAAAGCTCACCTCCTTGAAAAAGCCACTATGTGACTGCGCTAACTCTGCTCACCCAGATGAACGCCTCCCTCCCCTACTCTTGACTCAGGGTCTCACAAGGCCCCACAAACTCACCAAATCCCTGCCTGGGTAACCCAAGATTGCGGCTAACTTCCTTACCAGTCATTAAGTTTTGCCTGGAATGCTCCTGTGATTTTGTTATGTATATTCTGTCTGTTTCAAGTATGTTCTCTACTGTATCTGTCTTCCCTCCACCCTTTGTAACCGACGTGGAGCCTTTGCAAAAGAGTCTGTGACTCAAAGGTTTGTAATTCCGATTGTTTCCAATAAATAAAATAAATAAAATAAGGCAATTATAGTGGGGGATGGGAGGAAGTAGGCTGTTGGTTTACTAGAATCTGCAGCTTATAAAATAGGTAGAGAAATGGGCAGAATGGGTGGGCAAAGCGGTCCTTATCTGCTGTCAAAGTCTATGTTTCTATGTTTCTATGTTACCAAGTTGGACACTCTCTTCAGTGCTTTCTGTAGCTTTGCTCTTGATTCCCCCACCTGCACACATCACTGTACTTGTATCATTCGTTAGCTTTCTCCTCCCTCACTGTGCCAAATTCACATCTAAATTCTGTTTTGGGACTCGCCCCTGTTACCTCTCCTCCTTACTCTCTGCTCCACCTCCCCCTCCCACTCTCTCAGATCCACTGACACATGCACTCTAACTATTCCTTAACACTCTACCTTCATAGGCCAGGAACCTTTCTCCTACCACTGCCCAAAGCTTTGAAACTCACTGTCACCTCCTATCAGACTTTCCTTTTCCTCATTTTCAATCTCCTTAGCCCTTCTTAATTTCTATTCCCCTAAGTTCACTTGTTCTTAGGCCCCCTTCAGACCTCCCAACCCTGGCACATTATGCTTTAGCTCTATTTTAGTTCTAGTCTCCAAATTGTACTTGTTACTAGCCCCCCTTCACAACTCTCCTCACCTTTGCACACTATCTCCTACTCCTCTATCCCTGACTTACCTCCTGTCTTCTAACTGAACCCTTCCTCTGATTACTTCCTCACATGATACCACCTATTATACCCCCTACTCCCATCCCTACGACAACCTACTGTGCCATTTTGACTCTCTACAACCATCCACAACCTACTGCGCTATTTAGACACTTTACTTCTCTTCTCCCCCCACTATCCCCCCCCCACTGAAGCTCTCCCTTTTTCCATTACTAGTTTACCCCTATTTTGTTCATCCTAAGGATAAGGAATAAGGATAGAAACATAGAAACATAGAATTTGATGGCAGATAAGGACTGCTTGGCCCACCTAGCCTGCCCATTTTCCTAGCTAACAGATAAGCTGCAGATCCTAGTTAACCAACAGCTTACTTCCTCCTACCCCCCACTAGGACTGCCTTATGTCTGTCCCATGCATTCTTGAATTCAACCACTGTTCTTGACTCCATGACCTTGTCAGGGAGGCTGTTCCATGCATCCACAACCCTCTCCCTCTCCTCCCCTCCAGTCACCTGCCAAATTCCACTCCTTCTCCCTTCCCCCTTCTATTTCTTCCTTTTCTACCTGGTCCTGTCCCCCTTACATGGAGCTCTGTCATCCTGAAGGAGTATAGATCCTGGCTCCCTGTCTTCTACCCCTCTTCATTTTCTCTCACTTTCTAATCATGACCCCTTGCAAGGTTCTCTGCACCCTGAAGGAGTATAGATTGGCTGTCTCTCTTTTCCCTCCTCTCCCTTTCCGCCCATTTACAAATTTCACCCCCCACCCACCTTCCTACTTCTGTGTCCCTCTCCTCCCCTCCTGTTCCTCCACCCTCTCTTCTCTACCTCACCACTCCTTTTTTCTCCCCTCCCTTTCTGCCTGGTCATGTCCCCCTTACAGAGTTTTCAGCATCCAGAAGAGGTTAGATCTTGGCTGTCCCTCTCTCTCTCTCTCTCTCTCTCTCTTTCTAACTCTTCCATCCCCTATCTTCTACCCCTCACCTGTCCACTTCCCCACTTGTCTTATAACTGACATTCCTTGGGCATGCAATAGCACTTCAGATCGTGTGCTCAGCCTACTACTTCTAGCACTTCAAATGTGTTATCCATTCTCTAACCTTTACCCTACTGGATCACCTGCTCTTTGGTTGTTGCAATGTAAATTACATCCAAACATGGTTTTATTTTCCCCTGACCAGTTGGTGTAGGTTATTTCTTCTCTGCAATTCTACTACACTATTTTGTTTTAGTACTTGTACTTGTATTGCTTTGTTATTGCTATGTGTTTGCCTGTTCTCCCTATACTTGTACTCCCCCCCCCACCCAGGATGCCTCTGGAAACAAGCTGTTTACAACTATTGTTGTCTTTCCTTGTGAAACTTTCTCCAAATAAAAATAAATAAATAAAAAACAGAGGAAGCTCCTGTAGACTTCAGGAATATCCAGGACTGGGACTACAATATACAGTAATTGATAGAATTGATGTTACATCACTACTACAAGAGACTGAGGAATCAACACCTGAAATAGTCACTCTGGAGCTAGAAAGACAGGCATTCAAACCTAAATACCTTTTTTGGCCCCCTTGTTTTTGGCTCAGCTAGTTCTACATTCAAACAAATGCTGATAAATGAGACTGAAAAAATGTCCCCGGTACCATTTATATTCTGTAATAATTTAAATGCACAACAATTCAAGGCTCTTAGGGAAATTGAAAACATGAAAGGAATAGTTTTTAAGAAATCTGATAAGGGAGCAATATTGTTTTATGAAAGAACAAATGTACTAGAGAAATATATGGATTTACTAAATGACAATAACAACTATATCAAGCTAGAAACTTAAAATTTGATGGCAGATAGGAACTGCTTGGCCCACCTAGTCTGCCCATTTCCCTACCTAATTGATAGGCTGCAGATTTTAGTTAACCAACAGCCTACTTCCTCCTAACCCCCACTAGAATAACCTTATGTCTGTTCCATGCATTCTTGAATTCCCCCACTGTTTTTGACTCCACTACCTCCTCAGAAGGCTGTTCCATATATCCACAACCCTCTCTATAAAATATACTTTCTCAAATTACTTCTGAGCCGTCCCCCTTCTATCTTCAAATTGTGCCCCCTTGTTCTTGCACATCTCTTTTTCTGAAAGATGCTGCCATCTTGGACTCTGTTGAGTCCCTTGATTTATTTGAAAGTTTCTATCATGTCCCCCCCTTTTAGTGTATACATATTAAGCTTCTTTAATCTCTCTTCATATGTCTTCTGGTGCAGACCCTGCACCATTTTAGTTGCCTTCTTCTGGACAGCCTCCATCCTGTTTATATCCTTGCAGACATAGGGTCTCCAAAACTGCATGCAGTACTCCAGATGGGGTCTCACCAACTGTCTGTACTGAAGGACAACAACTTTCTGTTTTCTACTGGTGATGCCTCTCCCTATGCATCTCAGTATCTCACAAGGGGAGGGCCCACATTACACTTCCAAGCAGAACTATGTGAATTTATTGACCTGGCTCTGCAATGTCAGTGGATAAATAAAAGAGAGGCAGGCTATATTAAAATGGGCTACCATGTAGTCCCCAATTTTTACATACTGCCAAAAGCACACAAAGACATGTATAATCCATCAGGTAGATCTATCATTGTGGGCATAGGTTCCCTGACACAGAATTTGGATATGTTTGTTAACAGTTTTCTTTAGCCCATTGTTCTAAATTTGAAATCATACATTAGAGACAGCATGCATTTACTGGGCAAATTGAAAGGGAAAGTCTGGGACCAGAACTGGAGCTGGTTAACTATTGATGTTAGCAGTCTGTACACATCCATCTCAAATGACATACTGTAGGTATCATGCAGTTAAGTGCTTCCTATCAATCTGTCAGGACATGGCAACACATTTTGTTATAAATGCAATTAGATTAGCTCTTACACATTGCTATTTTTTGTTTAACAACAATTTCTTTTTACAAACATACAGCACAGTGATGGGTGTGGAATTCACCCCCTAGTATGCTAATATTGTAATGGGTTTATTTAAGCAAGATATATTTTCAGCAGAATAACCAAAAAATACCTTGATCAATTAGCCTTCTGGTCTTGATTTTTTGATGACATGATAGTTATATGGTCAGGTAACAATGAAAATATCCCAGACTTAATAGCACATTTGAACAATAATAATATGGGACTTTAGTTTACCTATAACACTGATAAACAAAACATTACATTCCTTGATTCAAAACTTATTGGCTTACCTGGATAACCAATTAAGACAGCAAGATATAGGAAAGAAACAGAAGGCAACACAATCTTGCATGCCGGCAGTGCCCACCCAAAACAAATTGTTTAGTTGCTGTATTGGTCCTTGTAAGAACAGATCCAGAAGCAAATGGATCTGTTCTTATTAGGACCAATATTAGAACTAAACTAATCCATATATCATCTTGGAAGATACCGTAATTCGCCATAGCATATGGCAGTTGTCCTACATCAAGAGAACATCTATGGTGATCCAGTAAAAGGTATAAAAACATTTGCTTTTGTATCTGTTCACCCCCAAAAAATGAATTTAATCTATGCCATTTGGGGAAATGTTTAGACTTAGAAAGAATTTCTCAGAGGAGACAGAGTTTGTGACTCAGGTGGGAGAACTGAAAGATAGGTTGTTGATAAGAGCCTATTCCCTAAAAGTATTGTAAGAAGCATTCCAGAAGATTATAACTTTAAATAGAGATGACCTATTATCAGTACAGAAAACAAAAAGGAATGCACAGGATAAGAATGATGGGAGTGATGTTTTCATCTCAGAGTTTAACTCACCGGCAGGCAAAATTGGTAGTTTGGTCCACATGTTCTGGTCAATATTTTTAAGGGATTTAATACTAAGAGAAAGAGATTGCACAGACATCTAGGTTGGGATATTCAAAAGGGATGCACATGGCACAACAGGGTTGCACCATGCGCAACCCACCAATGTGCCCCAGCATGATGTTCAATACTGCAAGTTGCACTGCGCAACCCCCAGTGTGCCAGGGTGTACCAGTAATATATGCTGCACAAGTGCGGAGGCATGCCCATGCATATGAGGCACATCCTGAGATTCAGCCCGGGATGTGCGGTGCATATGCAGGCACATACCTGCCTTGCACTGCTCAGGGGGGCACAAAGTTGTGTCTAGTGAAACCAGGAGCAAGTCCTGGCCACCCACAGGTGAGCTGCCATATTGCAAGGCGCAATATGGCAGCTGCCTGCTGTGGGTGGCCACCCAACCACCCAGGACACAGTTCACAAGCCCTCTGCCCAGGGGGCGTTGTGCCCCCCTAGCCTGTTCACTGGCATAGGCTACATAAATCCCTGGTGGTCCAGTGGACCATAATCCATTGCCCAATTGTGGGCATGTGTAAAATAAATCCCTGGTGGTCCAGTGGACTGATCCCCATCACCTGATTCTGGGCATGTGTAAACCTAATTCCTGGTGGTCCAGTGGACCTCAATCCAGTGCCCGATCATGGGCACAAGTGTACAAAAGCCCTGGTGGTACAGTGGAAACCCCCCCAGTGCCCGATCATGGGCAGAATGAATGCAGGACACCCTGGTGGTCCAGTGGTACCCCCTTCCCACCGGCCCACTGAGGTCCCCACCACCCTGCACCCCCCCAGTCAGTGGCAGGAGGCAGCACCCACCTGCAAGCCACCTGGCCACCATCCAAATGACAGTGTACAGTAGGGCCTGTATGCCTATTGGTCTATTGAGTGGGCCAATGGGCGTGCAGACCATACTGTACTACTCAGGTCCGAATTATGAATGGTTCAACTTGGTAGCAGTTTTCGAGACCAGTTGCCGCTATTTGTCCAACAGTGCCAAGCCCCCAAACACAGTGCCTCTGCTAGCTGCTACAGTGCCACGCCTCCCCAACCCGGTTCTCTCCTAAGCTGCCACATAATGTATTTTGCACATGCATACAAGCAAATATAAAAGTGCCTTATTAGCTTGAAAGTACTATCAAATTTATTTATTTATGTTTATTCTTTTTACAGTTCTTAAAGCCCTCCATTGGTCTCCAAGCCTGTAAATTTAACCCAGTGACTCAGAACAAATAGTGCAGAGGACAGCTGCTTCTTGGCATGCAGACCAGCATGGACTAGCTCTGTACTTATGGACTCAGGATTCACTATTTAAACTAAAGTTGGATTCAGTCATAGATTCCTGTGCTCTAGGGCACCCACCTTCCTATGGAACTTATGGAACTTTAGTAAACCTCAGAACAAATTGCTTGAAGGACATCTCTAAGGATTTGACCTTTTTCAATTAACTTGATGTCCCCATTCCCTACCATGTTTTTTTGTTTACTTTTACTTTATTAGTTAAAACATTTTTGTTTCTATCCAGTTTCCTGTTTTCTAAATGTTATTTAAACATTACCATAGCGATTAATAAGTCACATTTAACTTTTTAACTTTTTAGGCCTTTTTCCTAGGAATTCGATTGTACTTTCCTGCACCCCGTCAACTTTTTGCCTACAGTAAGACTTTGTTTTCAGATTCTGTTTTCTAAATGCATTCAGAAAATGTTACTGATTTATTTATTTCAGGATCTTAAAAGTAGAATTTGATTTCTTGGGTGACAACCCTCTCCCTTTTTCATGTTTTCTACTTTGAATTGTTTTTCTTGTATTTATTTTATAAGCTTACTTCTAGACTGATATAACTCAAATTAAATTATGTAGTTATAATGTACAGAATGAATAATGATTTCCCCGGTCTATAAGCTTATATGATTAATAAGTTAATACTTTAAAGTTATAACCTGTATGCTTTGTCACCATCATTTTTGAATTTCACTTTGGGTCTATCTCACTTTAAATGATGTGTTTAAATTGGTAAGGATTGTTGAACTTCTTCGATCTGCCCCCTGAGGGAGGCCCTGTGCAGGGTTGAAGCGCTGGGGACGTAGGCTTGTTTGGTTTTCTTCAGGTATATCCATGCCACAATAAATTTTACTTTTTTGCTGTCCTGACTCTTGTTGCTTTCTGCAGAGTGCTGAGCACTTTTTTTGTCTCCAGCAGGCCTGTTACACTCAAATCCTACTTAGGACATTTAGAGCTGCACATCCACTGATGTGGAACAGTTTCCTGTCCAACTACAGGATCCTGAGTGCATAGTTGATAAGCTGCAACAATATTAAATAACATAGTAGCATGAAACCTTGACATATTTGCAGTGGGGCAATGACCATATTGGCCATGTTCCTTTGCAATATATTTAAAACAACAGAAACATGCATAAATTGAACATTGCTACTCAAGAGTCCCAAGAATAGAAGTAATGGTCAGTCCACTAGCTGGACTTGGTTCCATCTTACAAAATTGTAAAGGTTGTGGTAGAAAAGTTGTGATCTCAGAATATGTGAAAACAGTTGTGTTGGGCACAGTAGTGGGATGAGTTATAGAGGGAGGGTATACAATTGCATTATGATTTCAAAAGTCCAAGTTCATTCATCTGGTTGTTATATGTTCTTTGTTAAAAGAGAACCATTTGAGTATTCCACCACTCTGTCTTTGCAGACCTGAGAAGGGCCTGGTAGTCCCTGCTACAGGACATAGTGGTCAGGATCAGCAGGTCCTTTTTAGGATACCCTATCGGGAATCATGGTACTTTGAAGATGATAGATCATGAGGATCAGATTTGTGCCTGGAAAAGCAAATATTTTGTACCCAAACTGTCAGAGGCCATTTACTTTTAGGCCAATTGAAGTCCTGAAAAGACAACAAAGAAATAGGTGAATGTGCAACCCCCTAGCTCAGTGGATTATTTATTTAGGGCTGTTAGAGCCCTTGCACAGTCTAAGATGATTGGCATGGAGCCATCTGTCAATAGATTTCCTGCAGTTCGCCAGCTGAATCTGATAAGCAGAGGGACTGAGTGTCTTCACAATGTTAAAGTTCATTCTGAATTTTTATTGGGGGTTGCCCAAACTTTGAGCAGCAAAGCAGTAAATTTCAACCAAATGTTCATATAACTGTTTTACAGAGGTGCTTTGGAAGTCTCATTTGCCAACCAGTTATCACCTCAAAGGGTGTACACTGAGTATCACAATGCTTTGCGTTTTCATTACTAAACTATAACAACATTGCCTTGATTTGCCTACTTGTCCTGTCTACAGCATCAGAAGACTGAGGATGGTAAGTAGGCCCATGGATGTGTCCTCTGGAAGAGCCAATCTCATTACTTCCAACAGTGCAGTCCCTGTTGGCAGGGACCATTCCATCCCTGAAAGACATCTTTCTATTTCTAATAGATAAATGAAAAACAAAGATGAGAGCCTCAGGTCCCTCTCTCTCTTTAGTAGGTCGGTGCTGAACATTTATTTTTTTACAGATGTGTGCTTTTGGGAGTACAGTATTGTCCAACACCTTCAGCTACCTCTGCTAAATGTACCATGGGCAGGGTAGGAACATAAATGTTCCTGTGGCTACCAGCACACATTACTTTTGAAAAACCAAACTAAGAGAAAGGGCACCCCTTCCTCACTGCTAGATTAGAAACGTTTCATCTGATTTACATGAAATCCAGATCAATAGCCTATAGTTGTACAGTAATTACATTTTTTTGTATTTAAGCTGTGATTTTCCTGCACCATGAGAGCTGGAGACACAGTTATAGATTTTATTTGTTCATGCCCTATTAGGAGGGAACAATGTTTACCCAGGAGTAACACACTAAGCTGTATCTTGTTTCCTGATGAGACCTGGGAGCACAAGAAAGTTAAGTGACTTGCTCAGAGTCACACAGTATGCACCTAGGCGCTATTAGGCAGTCACCATAATCCAGTATAGAGGCAATTTATGTATCCTGCTGTTAGTCAATTGGGGTTGCATATGGTTAACCCTGTAATTATTTTTATACCTTCTATACCACTTTTTATTCTATTATTTTTATTTTTTTATTACCTTTTGGTGTGTTAGACTGAATTGCTTGGATCAAGGAATGGTTGGACTAAATTTTTCTCACCTGGGAGCAAGGTAAATGGACTATGTACACTGCATGGTACACTGCTTGGAAACTCCCTGGCAGCCAGAATATGTACATTACACTGTGCAAAAGGTAAGGTGGTGGCAGCTGTGCCCATTCTTTTTTTGTGCCACAACGAGGAAGGGGTTGGATCCATTGGTTTTCCCCCTGGCATCCCCCCAGACTACTTCTCTATCTCCTTAGGCCTTTCACCTTGTTGACCGTCACCTCCTCCAATCCACCCTGCTAAACATAGGCTGTTCCCAAGATGTTACTGCCTGGTTCAGCAGCTGCCTTACAAACAGATCCCAGTCTGTTCTGATTGGGAAAGCAATCTCTGCCACATTACCCATCCACATTGGTGTTCCCCAGGGTTCCATCCTGGGGCCTCTACTTTTCTCACTGTTTATAAATAATCTCCCAGCTGAAAGCATAAACTGTAATGTACCTGACCTACCCTTGACCTAAAACTTCCATGACAAAGGACCCACTTGGTCCTGCTTCTAGTGTGCCTGTCCCTGGTCTCGGTCTTACCTGACCCTCAGACTAGCTGCCACTCACTGGACTGCGCTGCTTGCACAATCCAGTCATAAATACTTCTCTACAACAACTACTGTACTGTTTGATTGCCCCTGTAGTTACTGTATTTATTGTATTTTGCCACTGTACTGCATTGTCTATGACTGTTTGTAATTATCCTGTACCACATTCACCTGTTGTACTTTACCATGTATCATTGTAAGGTGTGATATTTCCTACACTGCTATTTGTACTGTGATGTCTGTTCACTGCATGCTCTGTATTGTTTTCTATGATGTGGAGCCTTTGTAAAAGAGTCTCTGAATTAAAGGTATTAATTCCAATTGTATTCAATAAATAAAGTAAAGTCATGCACTCCTCTATACGGATGACCTCATCATCTACCACAGTGCCAAGTCACTTGATTCAATATCTACTACCCTCACGATAAACTAGAGCCACTCATAACTGATTCCTCTCCAAAAAGCTTCTTGTTAATGAGAAAAAAACAAAAGCTATGTTCTTTTGCTCCAAGCCTTACCTTGATAAAACCGCCAAGTCGAAAACCTTGTTATGCATACTTACCCCAGAAGGCCCTCCTCTAGACAGTGTGTCCTCCTTCAGATACCTAGGAGCGACTCTTGATCCCTCCCTAACATACAGTGATCACATTTCTAACACCAAACAAGGAGTTCACCAAAAGCTGGGGGAAGCCCACTGTATTAACCACCTCCTGACCCCAGAGGCACACCTCACAATTTCCCTGGGTAATCTTCTGCCTCTTATTGATTACTACTCCCCATTGTTCTCTTCCATGTTCTCCTCACTTCTTAATTGCCTGAACACCACATATAACTCAATCTGCCACTTTGCCCTTCAGGTCCCCTACTCCACTCATCACTGCTCACTATGCCAGTTCCTAGGCTGGCTCTCACTGCAGGGCTGATTTGAATTTGCCTTGGGCTGTTTATTCGACACCACTCTCAGGAGCCCATGTAAGTCCCCTTACTCCTCCTTTCTCACTGACCGGGTGATAACTAGATGCCTCAGGATCTCTTCCACTCCGCCCTTGGTTGCTCCTCGTGTAGCTACTGTCATGGGAGCAAGTCTATCTCTATCTCTACCCCGTCATTTTGTAATAAATTGCCACCTGCCATCCATATGCTACCCTTTCATCAGTCTCTCAAGCTAAAACTAAGAGATTGGTTTACAGTTCAGGCCCCCTGCACCTGCTCCCTTGGTCACACCCTTGCCAGAAAGCCACCTTGAGGGGCTTAGCATACCTGCTGCCATATTTACCATGTACTTCGCTATTATATAACAATTGTCTGACCTTATTACTCTGAGTGGATGCTGTTGAAATGTTATCTCTGATGCTCTGTATAAAATCCATCTGTTTGGCTGTAATGTCAGTATCATTTGGAAGTGTATTGTCCTATTTCCCTGCATGCAGAGAAACACTGCCTATCCTGCAATGAACTTGTTTCTATATTAAGCCTCTATCTTATAAGGTGATGTAATGTATCACTATTTCTGACGCAACTGCACTTACTGTACTACAGTATATTAGACAGGTGTACTGGCCTAATCTTTCAAATTAAGATGCAGAGGTTGGTATTTCTGTAGATTCCTGTGTAGATAGACTGCACCTTTCAGTATTTGCTTGTTATCCCAGAGAAAATTGGTGGATGGCCCCTCGGGAGGCCTATTTCTGATTTTGGACGTTGTGGGTCCTCTGGGCCCCATAACTCAGCCTAGGTATGCCCGAGTTACAATTCCAAGTTGGCATTTTCTACATTTATTGCCATGCCAAGTTGGATGGAACAACTTAGAAAATCCAAAATGGCCACCAAAATCCAATATGGCCACCATATTGCTAGTAAAAACTTGATTCACTAATAATTTCCTAATCCCTAGCTTCCAAGATGCCGATTATCAATGATTCATGAACATCTATATATTGAACATCTATTCATGAACATTTATGACAACTATATATTGCTTTGAGGCTTCCTGTTAGACACAGGACTAAATGCACACAGTAATACTACATAAAACAATTGAATTCACAAGGCAATTTACTGATAAAATAGTTTATTGTACATACAGTAATGATTAAAATCTAAATGTTGTATGTGCTTATTTGTTGTTTAGAATTAAGTCATTTTATCAATGATTTGACCCAACACTATGAATATTTTAGGTCAACAGTACACCTTGGTTGTAATGTCCAGTTTTGAAGTCATTATATTGGAGTCCACTCTGTACCTAAGCTGTCAAATTCACTCCTGAAGCTTGAAGATTTATCCACAGAAGTTTGTTCATTGGCTATCGATATGTCATTTTCAGTGTCATCATCTCCTGTACAATCAATCACTGGTGCAGTGGTCGAAGGATTTTGTTTGGTCTTCTGTGTGTGTCTTTGAGGTGTTGACTCACCTTCGTCTTCTGCCTCATCTCTGTCAACTGCACATCATCAGTCGGCTAATCTTCTGCCCTTTCTTCTATGACATAGGACATCAGGTAACTAAAACCCAGTGAACCACACAGGTTTCAGCATTTCATCCTCTCACTTCCATCTTGACAAACAAGGATCAACTTTTGGGGTTTCCGGCTCTGTGCAGTGGTGCCAATAGTAGGCTATGAGATTTGCTCTCTTTATGTGCAGACATAGGCTCGCTGGGTCTGGTAGAATTGTTTGCATAGTCTTCACTTTCAGGTTATTGTATTGCCTTACTTGTGTGTCTACCAGATCCTCTCCTCCTGTTCCATTAAGCACACAGTGTTGAATGAAGGTCTTGAAGTTTTGTTCAGTATCTTGTGAAGCATATGTGCTTTCCCCAAGCCCTGAAATGAGATTTATTCTTTCTTTGATCCTTTGTGAATGCTGAAAGACTAATTTCTTTGATATCTTGTAGATGTAACTTGCTGCATCATATCCAGAGACAGCATGGTATACTGGCAAGCTAAGACTTGCAGCATGTCCAATGTGATCATATACAGATCCTGTTTACAAATACATTGGGGCTGATTTGGAGCATCCATGGTGAATCTGGAATGGTCTTTGCAAATGTGTAAACCATCAGGACAAGGATGTCTGTATCTTTCGCTCAGACGATAACTGGGCCTTTTGCAAGAGCAGAATGCAGCACCATCCTGGTATCTGCCTCCTCATGGCTGCAAGAAAACAGAAATTCTTCTGAATCTGGGTATATAGTATATGTGCTTCTGCCATTGCTGATAGTAAGCGGGTATCATAAGTTTCTTCTGACATCCTCTTGTCTAACATACTCATTGAAGTGCTATATGAGATCTGTTTTGTTGTCATTGTTGTGAAGGTACTACTGATACTTCTTTCTCTTGGGCATCTCTTGCAAATTTGATCCCATGTGAAGTCGTATTCCTCCTGTTCCTACCGTTTGCTCAGCTCTTTCTTGCTGTTTCACCGAGAACTCCTGATCATCATTATAATTATCAAAAACAACAATGACTTCCACTGGGTTTGCTGTAGATGGAAGTGTGAATGCAACAAGAAGTACTTTCCAAAGGCTGCCCATGCATGCTGTGCAGGAACAGCTCTGACCATCACCATGGGAGCAGAGGTCGCGAGGGTATCCTGGGGTCGCCCTCCCTTCAGCAGGTCTCCCGGTCACCAGAGAAGGTTGCGAGGGTGTAAGTTGAGCCGCCCTCCCTCCAGCAAGTCCTCCGGTTTGCCGTTTTGGATCAGCGAGGTCTGCCACCCTCCCCAGAGCCTGCATATTTCACACAGAGAGGCAGAGGTCGCGAGGGTATCCTGGGGTTGCCCTCCCTCCAGCAGGTCTCCCGGTCACCAGAGAAGGTCGCGAGGGTGTAAGTTGAGCCGCCCTCCCTCCAGCAAGTCCTCCGGTTTGCCCGTTTTGGATCGCGAGGGTCTGCCCTCCCCCCAGGAAGCCTGCATATTTCACACAGAGAGGCAGAGGTCGCGAGGGTATCCTGGGGTCGCCCTCCCTCCAGCAGGTCTCCCGGTCACCAGAGAAGGTCGCGAGGGTGTAAGTTGAGCCGCCCTCCCTCCAGCAAGTCCTCTGGTTTGCCCGTTTTGGATCGCGAGGGTCTGCCCTCCCCCCAGGAAGCCTGCATATTTCACACAGAGAGGCAGCAGAGGTCGCGAGGGTATCCTGGGGTCGCCCTCCCTCCAGCAGGTCTCCCGGTCACCAGAGAAGGTCGCGAGGGTGTAAGTTGAGCCGCCCTCCCTCAAGCAAGTCCTCCGGTTTGCCCGTTTTGGATCGACGGTCTTCCCTCCCCAGGAAGCCTGCATATTTCACACAGAGAGGCAGGTATGGAAAGAACATTGCTTGTGGCTACGCGCTTTCAGCCTGCCTTTCTCCTGACAGGATACAGAGGCGCAGTTTGGGACTGGGGAGCGCTAGTTTTGGCGTCAATCGCCATTATTTAAAAGTTTTATTTTTGACTTCATATTAATTTAAGGAATTACTCCTGTAAAACCAGTCGCTAAAAAAATAACAAAAAAAACCTCAATGCAATTTATTTACTGCTGCACTACAAGTATCATTTATTTTCCTTCTTTCTTTCCCCACCTCTGCTGTTTCCAAATCAGGGTGATTCAGTTGAATTTAGAGCATTTACAGTAATTCATCTTCTTTGTTTCAGTATGTGCCCTCCCATTTTAGCCTACCTTTAAAAGCGATCCTCTCTCCCTTGTGTCACAGCAGAGGTCGCGAGGTATCCTGGGGTCGCCCTCCCTCCAGCAGGTCTCCCGGTCACCAGAGAAGGTCGCGAGGGTGTAAGTTGAGCCGCCCTCCTTCCAGCAAGTCCTCCGGTTTGCCCGTTTTGGATCGCGAGGGTCTGCCCTCCCCTCAGGAAGCCTGCATATTTCACACAGAGAGGCAGGTACGGAAAGAACATTGCTTGTGGCTACCGCGCTTTCAGCCTGCCTTTCTCCTACGAGGATACAGAGCGCAGTTTGGTCCCCGGTGGCGCTGTGCGCCGGCTCCCCACCACCCCCACCACCACCCTTGGTCGACATTTGATTTTATAGCTAATAGCACGTGGTGGTGTGAAACCAATCAGACCACTTTACCATCTGCAGCTTATACTGCAGCACCACCAGAGGGCCTCCCCTCTTTTCTTACATTTGCAGACCTATATTTTTCTTGACAATATGAACACCAACTCTTGCAGCTTACAACTTCTTATCCTGATACTTGTCTCTCACCCCCTGCTAACCTCTTGGGTGCTTAAAACTAATAGGGACCCCGCTGCTGGCTCCTCTACCTATCTCACTGGAACGGCACCTGGGTCAAATCGCCTACAACCTCTCCCATTTGGTTTCCACAGCAGAAACTGTACCCCTAGTTTTAGCTGTACCTCTAATGGCATCTGGCTTGCCCAAACACCCTCCCCCACCTCCAGACCCCCACTGTCTTGCGCATACCTCATGGTAACCCTAACTCAACTAGTACCCGCACTCCCCATACCTACTAGCCCCACCAAATTACCCACGTATCCTGGTCCGCGCTGCAATACAAACAAGCTGATGAGAATATACGCTCTCTGGCAAACGCTCCTTCTCCTCCTGCTTATATCCGGGAACGTCCATCCCAACCCAGGTCCACCTGTGCAATATGGAATTAAGAAGGATGCACACAGTGGCCTATTTCTGGCCACCCTCAATATCTGCAGTCTTCCAAAAAAATTTACCCTGCTGCAGGGTTGGCTTGCACAACACCCCACTGACATCCTTACTTTATCAGAAACCTGGCTCTCAAAAGGTCCCAGATGACTCGGTCTCTCTCAAGGGCTTTACCCTTTCAGAACCGATAGGGCAGGAAAGGGCGGGCTGTGCCATATATGCTAGAGCATCCCTCAAACCCCTATTAGTTCCACTTCCCATGCCTGAACATGGTGCTCAGTCCACTACAATTAAAGTTACCATTGGCACTCCTGGTAAACCTCTTTATATTATGGCAGTCTACATCCCCCAACAAAACAGAAACTAGCATTTGACTCTGTTCTATCTGCAATAACATATCTACCCCCAAAAAGTGAACTGGTTATTATGGGTGATTTTAATGTGAACTGGCTATCCACAATGTCGGATTCCTTCAAAGACGCAGCAAGAGCCTATGATCTTACCCAAGTAGTACCCTCACCCACTAGACATGATCCTCGGACAGGCTCTTCCTTACTAATAGACCTTATCTTTACAAACTCCCTGAACCACATCTCCAAAGTCAGTGTGTTTCCTGATGTACTTAGTGACCACTCCCCTGTCGGGTGCTGGTGGTCAAATAAAAATATGCCGATCAAACCTAAAATTTCCATACAAAGGCACCTCAAAAAAGGTGCCCTCTCTCACCTCAGATTGTTCCTCTCCACCTGTGACTGGGAGCCAGTGCATACTGCACAATCTCTAGATGCTGTGCTCACTGCATTTATTGCTATCTTCAATACAGCCTGTGACATATTTGCCCCCTTCACAAAGAAAGTAATAAAAACCTGGGACACCCCTTGGATTACCCAGTCCCTCCTACAACTGATGCAGCACAGGGATAACCTCTGGCACAGGGCCATATCCTCTCAACTGCCCTGAGACAGACAGCTCTACAGAGAGCAAGAAATAAATGCACAAGGGCTATTTGGCAAGCCAAGGCCACCTACTATCAACAAGCCTTTACCACCACATGGAGCTCTGAAATCTTTCTGGAACAATGTTAAAGAACTCTGTGGGAAAGACTCAAACACAGACCCAACCCAGCTCTTAGTCCAGGTACCCTCTCACATGACCCCACCACCATAGCCAATACCCTTAACACCACCTTCTCTGACCTTAGTCAAGTCCTCCCAAAACTTCTTTGATCCCATCTCCCACTCACCTACTACTTCCCCATGTTCCCCTACACACCCTCCTTTCAGGCTGTGTGTAATTTCGTGCAATCAGGCTAAGCTACCTCTCCAAAGCACTGCACAACTCGTTATAGCGTGACTCCTCGACCTTAAACTCCTCGCTCACCCTTAATGAGACTCTGCCACATCTCACCAAACTCCTCAACTACTCACTGTGTCATGGCCAAATCCTACACTATGGAAGAGGGGTATTATCACACCTATCCTGAAAAGGGTGATCCAACTACCCTGCCAACTATAGGCCCATTACGATCCTTCCTCCCTTTCAAAAGCTCTAGAAAAATTGTGTCTGACCAACTCACAGAATACCTTGACAAGTATGGTCTCCTCTGCCATGAGCAACATGGTTTCAGAAAAGGGCACAGTACTACCACAGCACTCCTAAATTTACATCATACATTCATGAAGCCCTGGAACAGGGGTCAGCAGTCAGTACAATCTATATTGATTTGACCAAGGCATTTGACACTGTCAATCATGAGCTTCTTCTTCATGCCCTTGCAGCCCTCCATATTGCTCCTGAAACTATCTCCTGGTTCAAGAACTATCTGACTGACAGAGCAGGAAGTAAAAATTAGAAACACACTCTCCTCCAAACTACCAGTTCTTGCGGGTGTCCCTCAAGGGTCAATACTTGGCCCACTCTTGTTCTCTCTCTTTCTGAACTCACTCCCCCTAGCATGTAGTGGAAAGCTATTACTATATGCGGACGATGCCGTGCTATACTGGAAACACTCCAACCTCTTACATCTCCAAAACACCCTTCAAGGCTGTTTTAGGGAGCTTGAATACTGGTTCACTGACCACTGTCTAATACTTAACTATGACAAAACTAAATCCATGATGTTTGCCCATCGACAAACCCCCCTCTATAACTCCCAGCTCTCAATCTCAAACCTCCAGGGTAACCACATTGAGCAGGTCACCCACTTTAAATATCTAGGTATCACTCTGGACATGTCCCTTACCTACCACCATCACATTAAACTTCTCTCCTCCTCGGTTAATACCCGACTTGGCATTCTTTACAGACACAAACACTGCCTTCCTCCTCTGGCTCTACGTTTAGCCGTTACTAGCACAGCCCTCTCATTGGTCGACTATGGAATAACTATGTACGGCACTGCTGACAAATCAGCCTTAAACAGCATTAATATAGCACTAAACAAAGTCTGCCGCATGGTCACCAGCAGCAATAGACAAATGCATACCTGTCTGCTCTATTATCAAGCGGACTGGCTAACCTTTGAAGGGAGGCTCAAATACCAAACCTGCCTCCAAGCCAAGAAAATCCTTATGAAACTCGCATCTGTTTGTCTGCATCGCCTCATCCAACCAGCCCCCAATAGGGGCACCCCTAGACGATTGGCAGGGACCTCCTACGCAGTCCCCCACTGCAGAACCTCTCTGGGGCAAAGATCTTTCCGTTACCGTGCTCCACTTTGGCTAAACAATCTACCATCTTCCATCTTACTTGCCCCCAGTCTAAGACTATTCAAAACAGAGATCAAGTATCTGCTTAACTCGGAGACCTGTAGCTGCTTTCCATCTTTTGCATAGGTTGTCAGGCACCAGGGCCACCACATCGCTAGAAACACTCTCAACTCTCAGATATTATCTCAGTCTTGGCAATACCCTATACTGTGATTGTTAAACTCTTGTAATGTCCTGGCAATTTCTGTACAAGCCTTGTCTCTGTGTAAAATTCAATATTACAACTGACGTGTAGCCTTTGACTTATGCTATGATTTTAAACGTTTGTCGAATTGTAATTTCTCTGTTTTGAGAACATTGTCCATACTGTCTTGTTGTAATTGTCCTGTCATGACTGATGTGGAGCCTTTGCAAAGGAGTCCTTGACTCAAAGGTTGTAATTCCGAAATTTTCAATAAATAAATAAATAAATAAATAAAAATATGTACACTGAGTGTAACAGAGGAGGGGAAGAACTTCAAGCTTCTGCTTCATCGATGAGATCATTTCTTAAGACATGTTTGGTATTAGGTTTGTAGAGGTTTCTGTCCAGAGTTGCTATTGCAAGATGATATGTTGTGAATGGATGGAAAATGCATCTTTTTTGCAAGGGCACCTTGCAGCAATGATACCAAGAGCCTGAAGGTCTTCTTTCAAAACTGATTCCACTCTGGGTTTCTTTTTCTTCTTGTCCATTTCCATGGAAATTACACTGCATTTAATGGACTCAAGAAAACCAACTTTTCTTGATAGAAGGCTGTCCTTTACAGATGCACTCAACATAACTTCCCCTGTAGCCCTTGCCTTCAAAAGGCACTCTACTATTGTAGGTGGTATTTCAACACCTGTTGTGATGTGTTATGCTACTCACTGACATGGATCTGAATATGTGTGAAGTTTCTTCACTAGCTCTTTCAGTTAACCATCATGTTTCTTCATGGTACCATATGTTAACTCATTGTGTGTGGCAGATGTTTTCAGAAGCCTCTTCTCCTTCAACAACAAATGAATTTTAACGAGCTTGTGGGAATTCAAAATGAAGTCACCAGCAGCTTCCTGAGATGTACTGCAACCACCTCATATGGGGCCACCCCTCACCCTGACCTCTCTGTTGATTGAGACCTCAGTCACTTGGTCACCAGGTATTGCAGAGAATGCCTCACTGGACAGACTAGCTCCATTGCCATATTCCTGTAGTTCATTGTATGCATTCTCATTGATGGTTTTCAGATTGATGAGGTCTACATGATGCCACGTCAAATACTGAGAGTAGTTTTGATGGTTGAATACAAACAGTAAAGGCAGAATATCTTGCTGAGCCTGCAGACACAAGTTCAGATTCTTGTCTCTGTATAGAAACATAGAAACATAGACTTTGATGACATATAAGGACTGCTTGGCCCACCTAGTCTGCCCATTTCCCTACCTACAGGATAAGTTGCAGATCCTAGTTAACCAACAGCCCATCTCTTCCTGTATGTGGCAACCTGGGTGAGAAGAGAGCTGCTGTCATCAATGTAGCCTGTCGCCCACTGTTCCATGGTGCCAGAGGTTTCCAGCATTCATGACTGCATGTCAGGGAAAGATTCATCCAAGAGGACAAGATTCTGGGATTCTGCTAATAAAGATCTTATGCTGATGAACTTTTCTCATAGTCTGTCGGTTAGTGAGCCATGCGTCTTGGATCCCATGAATCATAGGAGAGCCTCGAGGGACTGTTTATGTAACCTCATCAATCTAGAATAGTGGTGTCATTTCAAGGCCTAGTCAACAGATCCTCCTGCTGTTATCTGTGGCTGAACCCACCAGTCTCAAAGTCCCATAGCACCGTATCATTTGTACAGGATCTTCTGCCTCACCATCAGTTCATGAAATCCTCCAATCAAATTAGCCACTTTTGTATATTTATCTTCTTTCCACAGCATTTGTGCAATCTTGTAGAAACCTGTATGCTGAAGATGTGGTCAGTTTATAGGTCATCTGTTGGATCCATGAGAAAGTCAAGGTAATATTTGCAAACTGCATCATCTGGTTCACCTGGCATAATGTGCAGGAAATCAGTTTTAAATTTGAAGGCAGTGGTCAATGTTGCTAGGACCGGAAGAGATTCATCTTATCTGGTAGATTCTATGCAATATTTGCTCAAACGAAGATCAAGCTTGGTCCTTCTTTCATCCTCATCATAGGATGGGATGGGATGATCAGTGGATGTTTTCTCTTTCCTATTTTATAATCCCCATAGTCAATAGGTTCTGAGCTTTCGAAGGTTTCCTGGTTGTCTCTTGTTCAGCTACTTGGAATGATCAGTTCTTGTACTGGAAAATCACAGATGACAGCAGGACATAAAATTTGGGGTACGTAAATCGTTAAATTAGTTTAATGTATTGTTGAGACTCCTGTTAATGTCTGTTGCTTACCATCTGAGTTATCAAGTGTGAGATGAGTTGGCTATCCTGGAGAAATCATGTGAGGTGCTTTTTTTTCTCAGATTTAGTATCATGGGCCAATTTCTTGTTTTGTATTCTGATGTCTGTGTAAAAAATACCAGCCCCCGAATGATGTTGAAGATTGTCTGATTCCTTACTTCCGGTGAGACAATGAATGACCAGGGATAGAACTATTGACCTTGAAGAATGTTCTCTGGTAATAAGACCTTGCCAGTCACTAGCAATGGACCATATCTTGCTAGCTTGAATTTCTGTTTAGATTGTCCCATAACCTAGTGCATTAATCTTCTTAGAAGGGCTTATAGAGAGAGTTATCACATTGAAGATTTCCAGAATGGGTTCATAATTATCAAACTCAGAAAGCAAGTTTTTGTACACCGTTGGAAACTGCGGTGGCTCAATTTGTCTATCTTTTAATTTATGATTGATCTTCTTTGCAAATGCCTTGGTGATGTCACTATCTTTGAGCCCAGCTCCTCTCAAGGTTGCCAAAGAATCATCAAGTGGATTTACTTTTGTTGAGTGAAGAATGAGTGGATTGACGTGTATCCCCTTCCCCACAGCAAAATCTATCTCATCTCTGAATTCATTGCTGATAAGATTCTTCAACTGAAATGTGTAATTTATTACAGCATCTTGTTCTCATCCATGGAACTTGTAGAGGTAATGAAGATCCTCCAGTAACTCTGGAAGTAAATAGCAACATTTCTGCTCAACAACTTTTCTTCTCACGATTTGAAGAAACTCAGTTTCAGCACTCTTTGTGTGAATGCTTTCCAATGCACCAGGTGTTTGTCTTTCTCATTTGCTGACGTAGACTTTGATGGTATTTGACATCGGCAGCAATAATGTCAACATTGGTGGTAGCTACCTTCAAACATCTGGCTGCACTAGACAAAAGAGCATTATCGGAATTTTCATTGAGTAACATTCTTTCATGCAATGTAATCTTTCAATCTTCAAGTTCAACTCTTTGGAGTTTTTCTTCTGTATTTCCTCTCTTTTTTCTTTTCTTATCACAGATGTAGAAGGTCTCATCCTAAATTTCTTTTTACATCTAATTACATGGACCGCTTCACTGCTACTCGACATCTGTGGGTTGGGTATGCTGGAAAATTGAACTTCAGAACATTGGTCTGAATAAAGTTATTTCATTGAGTTGGTGTTTATTTTCCTTTCACTGGTGAAATTTTGGCAACACCTTGTATGAATAGGTAGGCCTGTTTATCCAGGGCTGGGGGGAAGTTGGTCATGGATTTTATTCCATACAAGGTTGAAGTTTCTTGTGTACTCAGAAGTTAGTTTTGTGACTGACCATTTCTCTGCAAAAGCCTTGATGGTATTCAGCTCATTCTTTCCTAATATTTGTTGCAGTTCCATATCTCTAATTTGGTTCTCACAAAGAACACAGGTAGGCAAATCAGATGGATTGACCAATCCAACAGGTACAGCTAGAGGGCTATCCATGTTTCTTCAACAGAAACAGAAACTAAAATTAAAAACTAGAAACTAGAAATACAAACTAAACAGGCATACAATGTACATGAACACACCATGCAATCCTGTGAACAAAGTGTCAAATTCTCACAGAATGGACGCAGTTTGGGGTCAAAGGCACAAACAAGCAGATTGATGAGTTATGCATCATTTATTAATATTTCTGTTCTAGTATATTTATTTAATATGTTTTTATGTTAAATGTAATAATAATAAACTCCCAGTTTCATGAATCATTGATAATCGGTATCTTGGAAGCTAAGGATTAGGAAATTATTAGCGAATCAAGTATTTACTAGCTATATGGTGGCCATATTGGATTTTGGGGACCATTTTGGATTTTGTAAGTTGTCCCATCCAACTTGGCATGGCACAAAATGTGGAAAATGACACCTTGGAATTGTAAATCAGGCGATCCTATGCCAAGCTATGTGGCCCAGAGGGCCCACAATATCCAAAATCAGAAATAGCCCACCCAAGGGGCCATCCATTAATTTTCTCTGGGGTAGTAAGCACATTCTGAAAGGTGCAGTCTGTCTACACAGGAATCTGCAGAGATATCAACCTCTGCACTGTAAATTGAAAGATTAGGCTGGTACGCCTGTCTATATGTTATTCCACTGTTTTATAACTTGCACCTGTTTTGTGTTGCCACTGTATGGTTTGGATCACAACTGAAAATGGTCCATTGGATAAGTTTGCTTACCTGGCTACCAAAAACATAAATAAATAAATAAATAAATAACTCAGACACAGAACTGTGAATGGCAGAGTTTAGGGCTTCATCCGTGAGGCAGTTCTTATGTCTACAGAGCAAGCCTATGTGGGTATTCACAGTTTTTGCTATGTAGTTGATATGTTCAGAGTATCCAAGTGTCGGGTCAAGAATCACCCCAAGATATTTCAATAGATGTACTTGTTCAAGGGTGGCCCCTTTGCTGTTTGAGATAGAGAGGTCTCTGTTTTTATGTTTGCTGTAGGTACCATGGAACAGCATTGATTTGGTTTTGCTGTAGTTAAGGAAAGGAACTGCAGCAAGTGAAGAGGTGACTGCTCTCTCAGTGGAAGGGAAGTAAATGCAAATCTAGGAGCTTTCATTATTACTACTTCACATAGTTATTGCATTGGGTAAAGGAGGAGTAGGAGTTGAAGAAGGTTGTGCAATGGCTACTTAAAGTATTTTTGAGTGTGGATAGGAATATAAAAAGCAGTTGCTCAACATATCTAAACGTGTGCAACAAAGGAGGTAAGGGAAATAAAGAATGTTTTGCACTGATAGAGGGGGGAGAGTGGGGACTTGGGGGAGTGTTTGGTATCCTGCATCTGGAAGGGTGGGGGGTCGCTGGTGGGCAACGACAGCAATGGGTAGGGTGGTAGGCTGCAACAACTGCGGTGCACCAATCTTTCTAAACATTGCCTGGAGAGTGGGAGGATGTTTAGTGTGCAACCACATAGAAAAACTTAGAAAGGAGATTGAGGGTCTGCAGGAGGAACTAAGACAGGCAAGGCAGATTGGGGGTGGGTTTAGCCCAATACTGGAGGGAGGAAGAAGGGGAGATGAGGGAGGGCAATTTAAGCCAACAGTGGTGAGTAGAGGGTGAGAAGAAGGAAGCAGAGACAAGGGGCCCAGGCCAGGAAAGAACGATTGCCGGGAAACCAGGTCAGGAGACAAAAGTCAAATGGAAGGAGGCAATAGGGACTTGTGAGGGAGGCGAAGAAGTGGCAAAAGTCATGGAGTGGAAAGGAGAGAACAGGTTACTATGAAGAGAGAGGGAGCGGGCATTTGTGAAGGGTCTTCAGAAAATAGTTTTGCACTGCTAGAGAGGAAGAAGGTGGAGGAGGGAAGTGATGAAATTAGAGGAGTAATTGATAAATGCCTGGACCAAACTGGAGGGGGGGAAGTTCTGCTGGGAGAACTGCAACAGGGGTTAAAGGGCGTAATAATGTGCAGGAGGAAGAAGAGGAGCTGGAAATGAGGGAGAGAGATGAAAGGAAGCAAGCAGGGAGTAAGAGGGGTGGAATCTTAGTGCTGGGGAACTCAATACTAAGAGGAGTTAGGTGGGGTAGCAAGGCGGAGAGGCATAGTCGCATTCGGGTGGAGGCCATGCCAGGAATGACAGTGGAAAGGGTGGGACAGTCTGTTCTGAAATATGCTAGAAGGGGTAGGGACAAGCCTCATTTAATTATACATCTTGGGACAAACGACCTGGCTGACAAGACAGTGGATATAGTCCAGAGGAGGGTTGAAGAACTAGCACAATTATGTGAGGAGGCAGGAAGATCAGTAACTTTTTCTGAGATACTTCCGGTGCCAAAGGCAAGCACAACAAGAAAGCTGAGAATAGAGGAATTTAACAGATGGCTAAGAACCTGGTGTTGTGCTAAAGGGTATGGGCTGTTGGGGGGCTGGGGAGGGACCTGGGAGGACAGTAGTCTCTATGCCAAGGACAGACTACACTTGAGTGAGGAAGGAAAGAAAGTGTTGAAGCAGAAGATGGAAGAATATATAGAGGAAGTTGGGAGTTTAAACTAGGAGTGGGGGGTGGCAGTTGGGGAAGAGATATGCAGAGACCACAGGTTGGGAAATCATATGAGCTTACCCCCCATAACAGTGACAAAGGACAAATGGCAAGTACTATTGGTGATGCTAGGAAAGGAGGGCAGGATGGGAGGAGGGAAAGGGTGGAAGGTGGTTACCCTTAATGCTAGGAGCCTTGGGAGGAAACTGCAGAGTTGCAGGTTCTCATGGCAGAGGGAGAGGTGAACATTGCAGCCATCATGGAAACATGGGCCACCAATATAATGACTGGGACCTGTCTGTACCAGGGTACAGGTTATTTCGTAGGGACAGGGTGACTGAGAAAGAGGGGGTGGCACTATATGAGGAAGGACTGAAGTGTGTAAGGGAGGAAGGGGAGGAGGGTAGTACAGAGTCACTTTGGGTGCAAATCCAGGATTCCAAGAATAGGAGTCTTAGAATGGGAGTGGTGTACAGGCCACCATCTCAGATGGAGGAGTTAGACAGGAACTAGTGGGACAGATCAGGAGGACCTGCAAGAAGGGTAGTGTGGTGATTGTGGGGACTTCAACATGCCAGGAGTGGACTGGAGCACCCCAACAACCAGGAACAGAAGGAGCAGGTACTGCTGGATGCCTTCAGGACAGCTTCCTGCTGCAAATGGTCAGTGAACCAACCAGGTTGGGAACACCCTTGACCTTGTGCTGGCAAATGGGGACTTTGTGAGAGAACTTACAGTGGAGGAACGCTGTCAGGGGTGACCATCACTCAGTATGGCTCACATTGGATATGGGCAAGGAAGGGTGGAATCTGGCACAAGAGTGCTGGACTTCAGGAGGCCGACTTTGGGAGGATGGGGGAAGTGGTAAAGGGTACCTGGCCAGAATTCAATCTAGTATGGATACTACACCAGAGATGGGAGCTCATAAAGTTGGGGATAGTGGAGGCAACCAAAACCTGCTGCAAAGCCCAGAGCAAGAAGGCTAGGGCTAAGAAACCGAGCTGGTTGAGCAAGGAGGTCATGGAAAGGTAAGGAGGAAAAGAGCTGCCTTTAGGAAATACAAGAAAACAGGGAGGGGAGGACAGAGGGAGTACTTGACAGAATCGAAGGAGGTGACAAGGGCAGTAAGGAGCCAAAGCATCTACGGAACTCAGGCTGGCACAAGGCATTAAGAAAGGGAGAAGGACTTCTTTAAGTACATCAGGAGAAAAGGAGCTGTAAGGACCACATAGTAAGGATTAGGAAGGAGGGGTTGGGTGGAAGCAGGGGTATGATAAAGGCGGAAGCACTAAATGAGTACTTCTGCTCAGTATTTACTAAAGAGAGGGGGTGACACCCAAGATGGGAGAAATGGCAGGCGGGGAAGTGAAGACAGATAGGAAATCATGGAGGCAGAGTTAGGAGGTTTGAAGGCACTGAGGGTGAACAAGGCGCCAGGCCCAGATGGCATCCACCCCAGGGTACCAGAAGGAGCTGGCAGAGGTCCTTGCAGGACCTTTGGCAGACCTATTTAATGCCTCACTACATTGGTGTGTACCTCAGGACAGGAGGATGGCTCATGGGGTGCCCTCCATAGAGTGGCCCCAGGATGACCGAGAAACTACAGACCAGTAAGCCTCACATCCATCGTGGGTAAGCTAATGGAGACCATCCTGAAGGAGAGGCTGGTGGCCCTCTTAGAGGCCAAGGACTACAGGACAGCAGACAGCATAGCTTCATCACGTGGCCGATCCTGCCAAACCAACCTGGTCGAGTTCTATGACTGGGTAACTAGGCAACTGGACAGGGGACATGCAGTGGATGTCCTGTATCTGGACTTCAGTAAGGCATTCGACTCAGTGCCACATGGAGGCTGGGAAGGAAGTTAGTAGGCACAGAGGCAGGTGCAATGCTGGTGAGATGGGTAGGAAACTGGCTGCAGGAAGGCAACAGAGGGTGGTGGTGGGTGGGGAGATCTCACACCCAAGGGCAGTGATAGGCGGTGTTCCACAGGGCTCGGTGTTGGGACCAATGTTGTTTGGGATATTCATTGCAGACATATCATGGGACATCAAGAGCAAGATCAGTCTGTTTGCTAATGATACCAAGGTTGGCGCGGTGGTGGATGACCTAGGGGGATGGCAGGGGTTGCAGGATGATCTGGCAAAGCTTGAAACCTGGTCAGACACCTGGCAACTGGGCTTTAATGCCAAAAAGTGCAAGGTGATGCATTTTGGGATAAGAACCCAAGGAGGACTTACCAGCTAGGGGGTGCAGCTAACAGACAGAGGAGGAGAAGGATCTGGGTGTGCTCATCACAGGGTCAATGAACAACTCGGCACAGTGTGGAAGGCAGCTGCAAGGCCAACAAAATGCTGGGTTGTATTGCAAAGGGGATATCCTCGAGGAGGAGGAGGTGATTCTGCCACTGTATAGGTCATTAGTTAGACCACACCTGGGTACTGCGTGCAGTACTGGCGTCCGTATCTGAGAGGACATTAAGTTACTGGAGGGAGTGCAGCGCAGAGGCGACAAAGATGATCAAGGGTCTGGGGACTTATCATACGAGAGGAGGTTGAAGGAGTTGAACATGTACTCACTGGAGGAGAGGAGAGACAGGGGACATGATTGAAACCTTTAAATACATGAAAGGAATAAACAAGACAGGTACAGAGGGCTGTTCAAAGTAAGGGAGGGAGGGCCACCAGGGGCCATGATATGAGACTGGAGCGAGGAAGGTTCAGGAGGAGATGAGAGACACTCTTTTACAGAGAGGGTGGTGGCTGTGTGGAATCGTTACCTGCAGAAGTGGTATGCAGTAGAACAGTGGACTGCTTCAAATGAGGATGGGACAGGACAAGGGGGAGGGTTAATGAAGGGGAAGGGTGGAAGGGAGGGGCAGCTGCAGAATAAGGGGTGCTAGCTGCACATTCGAGCAGACTTGATAGACCTCTAGACCTTTATCTGCTGGCAAATTTCGTATGTTCGTATGTTCGTAAGAATATGTTAAGAATAAGCTTGTGGGGTTTAAACCATGCCTCTACATCAGTGAAGCTTTCTTGTAGTAGCAACTGAAGAATGGAGGGGTCAGAGTGGGAGGTGAAGTTGACAGCATTGTCGGCATAGAGTAGGATTTTTTCTGAGCAAGATGAAGGGAGGCTGTTTAGGAAAATGCTGAAAAGCATAGGATCCAGGATGGATTCTTGTGGGACTCCTGATCAGACCAAGAGGGGCATTGAGAGGGATTCGCCAATTGTTTCCTGCGGTGCTTTTCTCTGAGGTAACTTTGACACCAAAGAGTTGTGTCCAGAGATGGACCTATTAGAGATAATTGATGGGAACTTGATGGGAACAGGGGAGAAAGTGGCCTCCCCTATTTCTGGTTTCTTTGAGTCTGTGAATGTCTATGAGAATATTTCCTTTGAAACTCAGACTTCTTCAGAATGTGATTCCGCTCCCGTGTATACCATTTCTACACACGCTGGGACTGCAGCAATGGCAGATAGGTTCTTGGTTGAGGAACTCCACCTGCAAGCCAATTTGGATGCAAAGAAGAGACATCTGCTCCACCTCATTGAGGAGGAAGAAAACATTTATCACCAAAAAAGGTGACATCTTGCCGTAGCATCTTTTAAACCGCCTGCTATAGCTTCCTCTACTACTCCCTTTGCTGACCGCAGTAAGAACTGTTAAATGCCAATATTGCCTGGAGATCTACTTGTATTCTGTGCCACTCAGAAGGCTTCTCTGGATACCAGGAGGATCATGAATCCTGCTCCCATGATGACTGTCCTCTCCTCTCCCTTGGATTCTGCCACTGACATCTCCCCATGTCAGCTTAGCTGGATTTAAACAGCTTGTGTCAGCCTGTTTCTTGTCTTCTCTCACAGCAGCTTCTATGCTTCCTGGTTCCTCCACTCAGGGGATTGATGCCTGTGTCGAGCAATCCCCCTCGGGTGCAGTAGTATCACCCTGTTGACTAGTCCCTCCTGCATCGAGTGAGGGTTTCACTATTCCTGTTCATCCGGCAAATAATGCTTTCTTTGAATGGGGTTCTCCATGTTTAGCTTCAGCACTGTTGAATTAGGGTGCTTCCCTCAACTTCATTGTGCCACTGCAGCATGTGACTTGGAGCCTTCAGCAGGACTTTGTTGCTTCATCTAGGCAGCCTGAAGTGACAGTTTACTCCAAGGAGCAGGCATAGATTCCTAGCTTACACATTCCGCCATGTACCATAATGATGCCAACTGAAGAAGTTTCAGTACCCCATGTACTGTAGCCTATTGCAATAAAGTTCTACTGAGCCCTCTGACAGAAAGGGGTCACAGACTTTCAATCCTGCTCACAGTCATGATCCTGGCACTCAGGCCATTGGCTGGATGAGGGCTAAAGATGGGATATCTTGGGTGCCCATGCTGCTGGCTTATTCTGACCCTTCCTCAATGATTTGGACCATACTGCTTTGACAAGTGCCCCCAATGGCCATGTTTAGGGTGCTGTATGGTAACCACTTTTCTAGCACCCAGCCCCTTGTGGCTCTACACAGGTGGCCTCAGCTACTGTGTCTTTCTCCTCTGCCTCCAGTCCACCAAAGACTGATTTCCCCTCCTCTCACTTCCCCTAGTTAGACAACTACAACTGGCCACCCCCCCGAGATGCAGACTTGTTTAACTTGGCAAGGGATCCTATTTTATGTATGAATGTATTTCGACTCTGATACTGGGATATATTGACTTACTCCCTAACAGGACTTTTGTGATATGTAACCTACTGAAGGACTCCTTGGGTTACCTGGCTGAATATATACACTGTATCCATACAAAGCGGAGAGAAGCCTCAAAGTTATTTTTTATACATTGGTCTTACCGGACAGTTTTTGGTTAAAATATGAAAAATTGAGGGATTCCCCCATGTGGGTGCCCTTCATTGCTATCCTGCTGACTAAACCTACTGTGAAAACAATTACATATTTTTTTTAGAAATGAAAGTGTCACTGTCTCTGATGTACTGTATTATGTTAGGAAGCACTACAACCCCTATTATAGATACAGAACAAGTGTGAACTGGGGGTTGCAAACTTAAGGTGAAATTGTCCCAGTCTGCTGCAGAAATAGATCATCTGCCAGACAGTTTTTATATTGGGAGAGTCAAAGGTATCCGTTCATATGCAGGACAGCCCAAGACGTGTCACAAGTGCGGTGCTCGCAGCCATCTTTGCTTCACTTGTGACATGGCCCTCTCTTCAAGGTGTCTGGAATATGGCCATCTTCTTCATGACTGCATGAATCCTTCTCGTTGCAATATAAGCAATGAACCAGGACATTCTTTTTTGTATTGCCAATGGGCATCCTGCAATAGAGCAGATGGCCTGAGCCAGGATGCCATTATTGCACAGGGGGCAGTTTGAGGCAGAGACTGAGGATGTGGCTCTGGCCTATATAAGTAATCCCCCCAGTCCTGTCATTCCCTCCCAGGATGCCACTGGACTGTGAGATTTGATACCACTGATAGATCATTATTCCATCAAACTTATGGAAATTTTCCCATTGACTTACAAACATGCAGACATACAAACATACAAAACTGCCAGCAGAAACAGGCCTCATGGTCTATCGAGTCTGCTTGAGTGTGCATCTAGCCCCTCATCTTACAGATGCCCCCTCCTGCCCCCTTCCCAGTATCCTTTCCCCTTACTCTGTCCCAACCCCTTTTTAAACTGCCCACCATCTTACAGGACACTATCTCATCTGGTAAGGTATTCCATTTGTCCACCACTTATTCCATGGAAAAATGTCTCCTCATCTCCCTTTTGAATCATACCCCCTCCAATCTCAGTCCATGCCCTCTTGTATCCGTCTCCCATCTCATCTGAAAATTCCCGCTGTGTTGGTAATGTCTATCTCCTTCAGATACTTAAAGGTCTTGATCGTATCCCTCCTATTCTTCCTCTCTTCCAGTGAATACCTGTTCAGCTCTCCCAGCCTGTCCTCGTAGGGCTTGCTCTCCAATCCCTAGATCATCTTTGTAGCTTTTTGAGCACCCCCTCCAACAATCTGCTGTCCTTCTTCAAGAATGGGCACCAGTACTGCACACAGTACTCCAGGTGGGGCCTGACTAATGGCCTATACAGGGGCAGGATAACCTCCCTCCCTCCTCCTGGAGGAAATTCCTCTTGAAATACACCCCAGCATTTTGTTGGCTTTTGCTGCCACCTTCCTGCACCGAGCAGAGTTGTTCATGCTCCCAGTAATGATCACTCCTAGGTCCTCCTCTTCCTCTGTGGAGTTCCCCAACTGTACCCCATTCAAGTGATAATCACTCCTCTGGTTCCTGGCTCCAAAGTGCAGATTCTTGTGCTTCTTGATGTTGTACTCCAAATGCCATGTTTCCACCCATTCCTGCAGCTTAGTCATGTCCTCCTGCAATGCCTTCCACCCCTCAACCACAGCTCCCATCTTGGTATAATCTCTGAACTGACTGATCTTGCTCTGAATCCCATTTGAGATATCTGCAATAAAAATCCCAAACAGCCCCAGTCCCAGTATTGATTCCTGTGGTACTCCATTCATCACTGCTTTCAGTGATTAGAGGTTCCCCCAACCACCACTATTGCTGCCTTCCCTTCAGCCAGTTTATGATCCATTTATGGTCCTACCCTCACATATTCCAGTTCCCCCCAACCTCCCATGTGGCACTGAATGAAAGGCCTTGCTGAAGTCCAAATACAGTACATACACTGCATGGTCCTTATCCAGTTCCCACCTCACCCATTCATAGTACTCTACAAGGTATGTCTAGCAGGATCTGCTCACTGGAAATCCATGCTGTTGACCATCCTGGAGACGGTTTTACTTCAAGAAACTCACTGACTTCTCTTTTAGCATGGTCTCCATGAGTGTTCCCATGATTGATGTGAGGCTCACTGGTCTATAGGTTCCTGGTTCATCTTTTGGGCCACTTTTGTGGATGGGCACCACATGGGCCATTCTCCAGTTCTGTGGTACACATCCCATGTCCATAGAGGAATTGAACAGGTCTGCCAGTGGCCCCACCAGGACCTCTGCCAATTCCCTTAGTACCCTAGGGTAAATGCCATCAAGTCTAGGTGCTCTGTCCACCCTTAGTGCCTTCAACTCGTCTAGCACCATGCTTTCTGTAATCCCTACATCTGTTGTTCCTTCCCCCACCCTCACCTGGGGTATCTGCCCCCCTTCTTCTGCATGAATATAGAGCAGAAGCATTCATTCAGTGCTTCTGCCTGCTCTGCCCCTTTCTCCACTCACCCCCATCCTTCTTAATCCTCACCAGCTGATCCTTGCTCTTTTTTGATGTAGTGGGAAAAGTATTTTTCTCAACGTTTGATTCCATGCATCACTCTCAGCTCCCTGGATGCTTTGGCTGCCCTGACCAGTCTGGTAACCTCCCTGGAATTCCCCATGCATGTATTCTTATCTTCACCCTTCCTCAATTTCCAGTACTTCAAAACGCTGCCCTCTTGGCCCTCACACCTTCCATCCCTTTCTGGGTCAGCAAACTGGGTTCCTTTGCCCTTCTCATTTTGCTTTTCTTCATAGTGCAAGACTCTGTTGCCTCCGCCAGCCCTTCCTTTATGCTGTCTCATTTTTGTTCTGCATCCATGAGTGGTTGCATTCCTGCCAGGTTCCTGCCCAAAACTTCCCCCATCTACTTAAAGGCCACCCTCCTAAACTCAATCACCCATGTACCCATTCTCCCTGTTTCCCTCCCCATGTTGAGCATGATCCACACTGAATATGCTGAAATACTTCTAGCAGGACCCACTCTTTTGCACTCATGGTAGATGGGGTGCCCCACTCATGCCTGGTAGGTTGAAGTCCCCCACAGCTACTGTCATCCCCTTCCTGCAGACCCCCCTAATTTGTTCAGTTAATTCCCTGTCTAGGTCAATCCCATGGGGCGGTGACCTGTACATCACACCCATCCTCAGTGTATCTAATTTTTTGCATCTTGAAACTTCACCCATACTGTTTCTGTCCTCCCCTTCCCCTTCCTCTCTTACACACTTTATCCCCTTCCTTACATATATAGTCACTCCCTCCCCTATTCCCCTTAGTCCTATCTTTTCTGAATAACCTGAACCCTGGGATCATCATATCCTAGTGCTGGTACTGGATGGTCCACGTTTTCATGATAGTTGCAATGCCCACCCCCTCCACCACCAAGAGAGCCAGTAACTCTGCTATTCTATTCCTTAGACTTCTTGCATTCACTGAGACCACCATTCAGTCTGTCTCATCCCCTCCCCTGCACCTATTTTTCCCCCTTTATCCCTCCCTGTGCCACTTACCTACTGCCTTTACCCATAACTAGGGGGCCAACTCACTAGGCTCCCCTTTCTGGACTTCATTGCCTACTTATCTTCCTATCCCAACACCATGCCTCCACCACTGCCTCCCCCCCACTAATCTGGAAGTTTCCACAGTCCCCACAAAGAAGAGAGGGAGGCAATATAAGGGAGAGGAGAAGTGTACTGCCTTCCCAGCTATCCCACTATGTAATGCATTTACAGCCTTAGCTTTTCCCTCTCTTTGGGGTGATATGTAAAATGAAGGAGGGGGGTCAGATGTCTCTATCTCCTCCTCTCAGAAAGATTTACAGTCAGTCAATGAAGATGGGCATGGCCTACAACTGGCTAAATGTGTATGTAGTCAAACATGTTCACAGATGATGGGGGGTTGGTGGTAAACCAGCATAAAGCTTATGTCCTCTTGGTTCCATGTGATAACAGTGAAAGGACAACAGTGACTAGTAATACAGAGAGTGCAAATTGACGAATATCATAATGGTGATCAGCACTGAACCGACTAGAAACAATAGCGAAGACTTTCTACTCTGTCTACAGAGGACAATCTGCATTTACAGCGAGCCTCCAACAACCCCCATATCTAATATAATCAACTTCAGGGGTGCTGACACTGGAGGACATAGGAAAACTCAGGAAGGGGGCTCCTCCATGGCGGGATACCAGTGCGCAGATGGAGAATGTTGGGAGGCAACATGCAGGTGAGGGGAACTAAGTCAGGAAAACAGGAGATCACCATCAAAAGAAAAAAATGAAATGACTTAAAACATCAAAGCAGCTAAAATCAATCAATGCTCAGTCCAGAACACGGTTGCATTGGCTTCCATGGTGCTGACTGTAACTACTATGTTAAGTGGCCAGCTGGAAACTCACTGGCTGAGAAAACCACTATAACTTGATCTAGATGGCTCTGCTTTGTGATGTGCACACTCAGTATATATTATACTCACTCTTCACTACCACTAGCTATTCTGTAACAGTAGCTATTCCTTCAAGTGCTCATACTGACTAGCTCAATTTGAGTCGCTCAGTATACTTTGCCTACATCACGGGATACCATCCTCCTCCATGCAATTTTACTTTCTGTCCCTGAACATAAATAGTATTAAGTCTTACAGGAAGAGATTTCTTACATTTCCTTGCTGAACACTTTAGTGGGTACTGTGGTCTTCTTACAAGACATAAGCCTAAAGATCATCTATGAAATTGAAGCTGCTTGAAAATGATGTCCCATGAATATGGCAAGTGAATTTCAGTGACTCACTTTGGGTGAAGTCAAAATAATAATAATGATGCACGACCCAACGTGCACCCCAATTCCAGTTGTGGGGTTGGGCTGGAGGGGTGCAAAGGGGGTCTCAACCCTAGCATCAAATTTCCTTGCTTTTGTCGCTGAGGAACAACCCTAACTGATGCATTAAATGGAGTTTTTTTTACCTCTAAAATATATATATATATATATATATATATATATGAAACACAACAATCACTGGAAAAAATACAGGATAAACAGGAAGGTAGACTGACATGTGGGGAATAGTGTAATGTACTGGATGTGGGGCAGCAATCTTCAGGGAGTCTTTCTGGAGGCTGAGATGCTGCCCTTTTGCAGACAACTCTCTGCCATGATGGAGGAGGTTGCTCATCTTCAAGCCACACTGGACAGTAGTAATGGAACCTCCCCCACCCAGGGAGCACCAGAGCCACCACCACTACCTCAGAGATTGTGAAGAAAGCACAGCAGTTGGACCACAGTAGGCTCAGGGAGGGTGAGGGTGGTGGAACAGAGGCAAACTCAGTCAGTTGTACCACTCCACAACCCATACACCATTCAGATTGAGCACAATTTCCCTATGGATGCAACCACAATGGAGACTAAGGAGGTTGTGGACAACTGTCGCAAAGGAGCACCACAGGAAGGAGGCAGAGGATACCACAGGGAATTGAAGCAGCTCCTATTGGGGGACTCAATCATTAGGGAATTAGAACTGTGGGGAGAAGGGAAAACTGAAGTAAGGTTCCTGCCTAGTGCCATGGCATGGAGGGACAGGAAGTGCATCCTCAGGATCACAAGAACAGCTGCATGGGAGACTGAGCTGGACATCATTGTCCACCTAGGGATGAATGACTTGGCTCAACATGAGTTCAGAGCAGTGCAGGAGGAGTTTGTGAAGTTGGGGAGGGGCCTAAGGCAAGTAGGACACATAGTATTCTTCTCAGAGGTGCTGCCTGACTATGGGAAGGGTGAGGCGAGGGTACTTCACACCATGCGATTCAATGGATGGTTGAAAAAATGGTGCAGAGCAGAGGGGTTTGGCTTCATTGGGACTGGGGATCCACCTGGAGGGATACCAGCCTATACTGACAGGATGGTCTGTATCAGTCCAGGAAGGGAACAAGTCTTCTGGGTGGTCAGTTTAAATGCTTCATTGGCAAGCTTTTAAACTAGTCATGGGGGGAGGCACTGATAAGCAGCAGGGAATTTCCAGCCTCTCCCTACAAAACAGGGTACATAATGAGATAAAGACCAAGGTAGAAAGGTCAGTAGGGAGAAGGATGGGGTGAATGAAGAAAGCAAAGTCAATAAGGACAGGGATGATGCTTCAAAAAATTAAAGCCATCAAACAATGGAGAGTAATGAGTATTAATGCCCGTAGTCTGGGTAACAAGTTTCCTGAATAAGTGGCCTTGATGGAGGAGGAACATCTGGATATTGTGGCAGTCACAGAAACATGGTACACACAGAGCCATGACTGGGACATAAACATATCAGGATTCACTATCTACAGGAGGGACGGAGTATGAAAGAGGAGGAGGAGTAGCTCTCTACATAATGGAAGGCATCAAAGCAACAGAACAAAAGGGTTAACAGGGAGGAGAAGAAGCACTGTGGGTCAATTTGGAGACAGGCAATGGCACCACAATCCGGACAGGGGTTGTATACAGACCCCCATCTCAGGGGGAGGACATGGACAATGAAATGATAGAAAGTATCCTTAGAATGGCAGAAAAAGGGAAGATATTGCTGATGGGGGATCTAAATATGCCAGATGATAACTGGAGTGCATTTGCAGCAGCCACTTCTATGAGTGGAGTCATTCTAGATGCCCTACAGGGGGCATGCCTTAGACAACTAGTATTGGAACCCACTCGAGAGGGAGCAATCTTAGACCTGGTACTCTCAAATGGAGGTGGTGAAAGGATCGCAGATTTAGAAGTGGATAGCCATCTGGGAACTAGTGACCATCGAACAGTATGGTTCATAATAAACACAGCAGTAGATTCAAGCCATATAAAGGCAAAGGTACTGGACTTCAGGATGGCTGACTTTGCCAGAATGGGTGAGTGCCTAAGGAATGCACTAGCAAATGGGCAGAAAGGAGGGGTGGAAGAACAATGGGGACTAATCAAAACTGCCATCACAGAGGCAACAAGCCTTTGTGTGAAGCAAATAAACAAAACAAAATGATGTAAGAAACCACTATGGTTCTCAAAGGAAGTGGCAGGGATGGTTAGGGAGAAAAAGAAAGCATTTAGGAAGTACAAGGAATCACAGAAGGAGCAGGACAGAGAATTGTATCAATTAAAGCAAAAGGAAGCAGGGAAGGCAGTCAGAACAGCAAAGGCCCAAACTGAGGAAAAGATAGCCAACTCAGTTATGAAGAGGGATAAAACCTTTTATAGGTACATCACGGAGCAAAGGAAGACCAAGGGAGGGATAGTGAGGCTTAATGGGGGGGGGGGTGGACAGAGGGTGAATGAGATACTAAACAAATATTTTTGCTCAATATTCACAAATGAAGAGGGGAAAGTACAGAAACCAAACAATAGAAACACTCTGGATAGGGGGGTTGATACCAGCCCATTCACAGAAGAAAGGGTTCTGAATGAACTCTTAAAACTGAAGGTGGAAAAAGCAATGGGGCCTGATGGGATTCATCCCAGAATTCTAAAAGAACTAAGGGTAGAACTAGTGACACCACTGACTGCCCTCTTTAACAAATCATGGCATGATGGGGTGATACCTGAGGACTGGAAGGGCAAATGTTTTTCCACTTCACAAAAGTGGGAGCAGGGCAGAAGAAGGAAACTGCAGACCTGTTAGTTTAACCTCAGTGATTGGGAAAATGATGGAATCACTTCTGAAGGAAAGAATGTTTGAGTACCTAGAGGTCAGAGGGGTGCAGGACCGAAGGCAGCATGGATTCACAGTGGGACGGTCATGTCAGATGAATCTAATAGATTTCTTTAACTGGGTGTCCAAAGTAATAGATCAAGGAGGGGCTGTGGACATGGCCTACCTAGACTTTAGCAAGGCATTTGACACAGTCCCACACAAAAGATTAATATACAAGCTGGCCAGCCTGGGAGTGGGTCCCAAAATGGTAGCCTGGGTAAAGAATTGGCTGGAGAATAGGACACAGAGGATAATAGTAAATGGAGTCCACTCTTAAGAAAGGGGGTTACTAGTGGGGTACTGCAGGGTTCAGTACTAGGATGGTCCTCTTTAATGTCTTTATATGTGACATTGCAGAGGGATTGGAAGGAAAAGTATGTCTCTTTGCAGATGACACAAAGATCTGCAACAGAGTTGATACACAAGTTGTGGTAAAAAGGATGAGAAGGGCCTTAGCAAGGCTGGAGGAATGGTCAAATGTATGGCAGCTTAGATTCAATGCTAAGAAGTACAAAGTAATGCACCTGGGAAATAAAATCACAGGGGAAGTGAACACAAAGGGGGTGGGATACTAACAACAACAAAAATGGAAAGGGACCTGGGGGTAGTCATATCAGATGACCTAAAGGTGGGCAAGCAATGTGAAAGGACAGTAAGGAGGGCAGGGGGGATACTGGGATGCATAGGGAGAGGCATCACCAGTAGAAAACAAGAAGCTGTTATTCCTCTGTACAGACAGCTGGTGAGACCCCATCTGTAGTACTGTGTGCAGTTCTGGAGACCCAATCTCCGAAAAGAGATAGACAGGATGGAGGCAGTCCTGAAGAGGGCAACTAAAATGGTGCAAGGTCTGCACCAGAAGACATATGAGAGAAACTTAAGGAGCTTAATATGTGTAGCCTTGAGGAAAGGAGGGAGAGGAGAGTCATGATAGAAACTTTCAAGTACCTCAAGGGAATCAACAAAGTCCAAGAGGGTAGCATCTTTCAGAAAAAGAGGTGTGCAAGAACAAGGGGGCACAATTTGAAGACTGAGGGGGGACAGCTCAGAGGTAATGTGAGGAAGTATTTCTTCACATAGATGGTTGTGAATGCATGGGACAGTCTTACTGAGAGGCTGTGGAGTCAAAAACGGTGGATTTCAAGAATGCATGGGACAGTCATAAGGCTATTCTAGTGGGTGGGGGTAGGAAGAAGTAGTCTGTTGATTAACTAGGATCTGCAATTTATCCATTAGGTAGGGAAATGGGCAGAATGGGTGGGTCAAGTGGTCATCATCTGCCATCAGATTCTATGTTTCTATGTTTATGGTGACTGTACATTATGGAGTAATTGGAGACCATTTAGTCTCCTTAATACCAACTATAAAACTCTGGCAAAGGTATTGGCCTGGCATCTCGCTGTGGCAGCAGGGTTACTAATTTCCATGTCACAGAGTTGTGCACTTCCCTGTTGCCACATATCAGACAATCTAATTTTGCTTCATGAGGATTTCAGTTGGACCTTGAGAGGCTCATTCCATGGCTACATACTGTCATTATATCAGGAACAGGAGCTTGATAGAGTCACATTGCCATTCCTGTTTGATGTCCTCTTGCAACATGGTATCTCTCGTCTATTTATGTTGTGGATACAAAAGTTGCATCCACTGTGTCTTTGATACTGTATGTAAATTGTACTTTATCAGTACAAACACTGATTCACCCCTGAGGCACTACAGCTTACTATAAACTCCTCTATCCTCTCTCTGGTAGACAATGGTATTCTCATCTACAGTGCCGCACCCACCTCAGCCCTCAATAGACTCTGGCTCATGCTTAACAAAGCCTGTCATCTCATCCTTGGATGTGATCGCCTCACACACACCTGCTCCCTCTACAGTACCACAGACTGGCTAAACTTATACAACAGAATCAGGTACCACACCTGACTAATGAACAAAAAGATAATCCTAGGCCTCACCCCTCCTGCCCTTGACAAATTGTCTTCTCAGCATCTGCTGGCAGAACCACCTGTAGCTCGAACAAACCATTGCTGTGGGTACCCCATTCTCGGACTTCCCATTTCCAGGGATCTTTCAGCTACAAAGCCCCTTCCTGGACAAACTCGCTCCCAAGCCTAACAACTGATGAAACAAGGCTTGGCCCTTTTAAAGCCAGGCTAAGGAAACATCTCCAGGCCTCTAACCTATGTGACTGCAACTGACACCCTTCCCTCCACCATGACCTATAAAAACCTTTTGTGTCCTTCATATCTAATGTTCTACAAGCTAAATATTCGACAAACAGCCTTCTTCAGAACCTCTCTGCTACCTTATGGCTGTGCTAATCATTGTAAATCAAGAACAAATGTGTAACCAATGTTATCTAATGTAATGTAATGTAATATTTGTCCCTGTACCGTCTATGACGTGGAACCTTTGTAAATGAGTCTTTGACTCAAAGGTCTTTCTGAATATCTCAATAATTAAAAATAAAAATGAATTACTGAATGGGTTCTCCTGTGTTTCAAACTAAAGATGTGTGGCAAAGCTGTCCACTTGGTCCACTTCTTATGTCTTTTCCACTGACCCTCTACTATGGCTTCTCCAGACGTTTATGTGCATTACAGGGCTGCAACTTCCTGCTGATACTCCAGAATGGGTGTTGGTATATGCTAATGACCTCCCTGTTTTTATAGCACATCCAGCATCAGGAGGTGAGTTTAAGTCTCTAGTGGATGTCTTTTCCATAGGATTGGGGTCTAAACTCAATTATGTGAAAAATTACAGTGATTTTATTCAGAGAATCTACTATCTCCACAAACTCTGCTTCTGCCAATATTCAGGTTAGTCATGAACTGGTGGAACTTCTGGGAGTTTTCTTACATCATTTTGAAGCAACTGTATATTACTAGATGTACAGATTCAAAATAGTGGAGGGCAGCAAAAACTGTATCAAAATCCAAGAGGATTTATTTTATCTACGCACTACTCTTACCAAGCTTCATACACCTTAGTTATGTTTGCCCCCCTCCCCCCCCATCAGTGGAGATTAGATTTTGCAGCACCCTTTTTCAGAGCCTGTGGGGCTCTCTCCTAAATCCTATCCAGAGAAACATCACTTATTTACCCAAGACTGAGAGGGTCCTATGTGTCATGAACCCCCTGGCATTTTATAATAATATCTTTTTGTTAGTAATTTTTCCCCAGTTCTTAATGGGGTATAGAACAGTTGGGTACCTGTGGTTGAAGACTGGCTTGGTACCTTTCTTAATGTAATGGGACAAACACAGAGCATGGCGCCCTGGTAGCTACTGTACCCCTTGGGTGCCTTCATATATGTTGACAGCTGTTAAACTTTTTCAGTGGTGCATAATTCCCATGGAGAACATTGCTTTAATGCAGAAATCATTGTGCCAACATATACTGGATAGAAACTTCACTCCCCAGCTGAAGCTATAATTCCCCCCCCCATGCAGTGTGCACTACATTATCACAGCTGTTTAACAAATCCATTCTGCTCATTATGTGTGATGTGTTATGGCTCAGTCTTCATAAGAGACTTGGGGCCAGATATCCAAAGCTTTGCACGGTCTGCAAACAGTTTGCACAGGAATAGTGTGGGATTAGCGCAGGTCTGCCATATTCAAGAAACCAAATAGCGAGCGCAAACAGCAGTAGCACCAGGCAAAGCATAATGATATGCAAGGGGCATAGTGAACATGAATAAATTCGCTATGAGATATTCAGTGACTAGCACCGCGCTAAGGTGTTTAGTGCAACATACACCTAGGCGGTACAATTTACCACCGAGGAAAAGCTGGTCTTAACCCTGGGCAAACAGCTTTTTATGTCATTGGTGCATTGCGCGGTGCTTGCATGAGATTTGTGTAGCTTGTGCAGCCCTAACATAGGAGTACAACACTTAGAAAATGCCAGACATGGAGGACACATGCTGCTCGCTGATGGCACCACCATGATGCCAGCAGCTGCTACCAGTCCGAGCCAAGCACTGACAGTAAGGGGTGATCTGACCCACAGTGGACAGCATAGTAGTATGGCCATATAGCACACACCTGCAGATCATACGTCTGTGGTGCGTAACAGGTGTCAGTACACACATGCAGCACTGTGGGCATGGTGGCCAGTGAGAGGAGGATTTATGGGTGGCCAGATCTCACCACAGCCCAGGTGTGGCCACAAGGCTGGGACACATCACTCAGTGCACATGGGCCTGTAGTGGGATGACGCCACCACCTGTCCGGCTGCAGGATCCTACATGTCCCCCCAGCCACTTACCACTCAACTGTACAGATGTCACAGCACACACTGCTAGCCATGTACATGACACTGTGTGCATCCCATGCCACAGGTGCAGCATCTGTGGATCACACAACAGCATGATAGTACTGTCCACTGTCACTAATTACCTGCAAGCTGTGCCTGTCACTGAGTACAGTGCAGTGGTCAGCACTGCCCTACATACCATAGGCAGTGCCGTGTGCCTCATACTTGCTACTGTAGTGTCTGCTGTGCACTGTAGCATGTCCTACAGTGTGATGATTGCATGCAGCACCACCACCACCTGTGCCTATGCTGTGTTGTCCCCTGGGGTACAATATGCTATGCTGTACTGTTTACATGAAGCCTGCAGCTATCATCATGCACTGCCTGACTGACCTACAGGTGGAGCTGCTGTCAGATCTGGCCAGCCCCTGTAGTTCCAGACTGACCTACAGGTGGAGCTGTGGGACCCTGCAGTAATGCTGTGCAAACTGCATGCAAATCAGGGCATGATGAGACGATAATGTGGCTGTTTGCCCAGAGACTGTCTAAGTAGGCTCATTTGCATGTCACTGTTGAATATGACAAAGTTTAGCACCGGGCTAATGTGTTTGCACCGGGCAAACCGCTTAGCTCCGTGCTAAAGCCGTGCTAACGTGTTAGCGTGGTGCTAACGGTTTGGGGACTATTTTACCATTTTGATCACTGTTCTTTCACATCTTCTGCTGCCTGCAGCTGTACTGGGTCCACGCATTTGCTGGAACACATATTGGCGACATAGTTCCTCTCTACTTACCCTCACATCGCTGTGCACTGTGTTGTTGTTGTGATTTGCACTTCCTGGTTGCTATATTCAGTGCTGTCATATTCCAGGGCTACGGTTGCCCTGCACTCCCAGCCCAGTTTGCATGACCTATTTCCCATGCTATATTCAGAGGCTGTTTGCCCCAGGCTATTCCTTTTGAATATAGCTTGCTTTGTGCTCCAGGCTAAGTTTGCATGCCAGGCAGTGTTAACTTAACCCAGGGGCAAAGTTTGAATATCTGGCCCTTACTGTCCAAGACTCCTTGAAGCATAAACTGATATTGGAATGCATGTGTCCCATGGGCACTTGAGCAGGGTCATTAGAAATCCAATCCCACTTTCTTTTTAATAGCCCTATAGTCAAGACTTTTGGTTGCACCTCAGTAACTTTAGACATGATCACCTTTTTTGCCACAGTCGTGTATGACGTTGTTGTCCTGGGTTTATACTTATCACCTCAGTCGGAGTTCACTACCCGTACTCTTCAGGCTCATTTTGTATCCTGTAAATACTTTCTTTGGCAGCCACATTGTGCATTCACTTTGCAACAGAGGACAATTCTACCTTCGGCTCTGGTGAATATGGGGCGTGTTTATATTAAGTCACTGTATTTGAAAGATAAACCATCCTTTTCTGTTCCTTTGTTCCACAAAGATCATGGTCAGATTTTCACTACGTGTTTCTTTAGAACTGTGTTTGCTTTCATTTGACTGATACTGCCATTTTGTTTTGCTTGTCTGTATATTGACTACTATTTTTGCTTTAATAAACTTTCTCTACTGTTTTTGATAAGTGCCATTTGATCTTTAAGATCTGCCAGAACAACCACCAAAACAGCAGGAGGGACCTTGGTTTAACATCTCAACATCTGTTACCTGACAAACAAATAGCTTGCATACTGCATCTTATTGTGAAGTGTAATCTCTGACAGAAATAAAACGTGTCTATCTATCTATCTATCTATCTATCTATCTATCTATCTATCTATCTATCTATCTATCTATTTATCTATCTGCATGTGCTACCTGACAAATAGTGTGTATCTTAATTAAGTGTAATCTCTGACAGAAATTAAAGTACCTACCATATCTATTGATGTCTTTCTAAGATTTGTTTTAGTACCTGCAGACAACTAGAGTACTTTTCTTACCGTACTGTATTTACGTGTCATTTCTGACAGAAATTGAACTACTTGCCTTATCTCTGATTATCTATTTCATATGTACTATCTGACAGACACAGTGTACTTATCTTAACTTGAGGGCAGTCTCTGACAGATATTAAAATACCTACCTCATCTATAGCATGGGTATCTATTTTATTCATATCACCAGACAGAGTACTTATCTTAATTAAGCGTTATTGGAATGAAATTGAAGTACCTTATATCTTTTTTCATCTACTAGTAAAAATACATTTTTGTCATAATGGTTATTGGAAAATTGGAGTTGCTGGATAGTTTTATACCTTTTATTAGATCAACGTATGTCCTGTACAAAGATGGTATAAAGCACAAGTTTTCAGGGCACCACAGGTACCTTCTTCCGGTGCAGATAGCAAACTAAGAAAAAAGAAGCTGAAGTTATTTACACTGTGACACATTGTTTCAAAATAATTTATGATAGGACAGTGAGAAGACATAAGACAGGAAAAGACAGAAGAGCACAATAAAAAATAAATGGGGTCAATTCTAGAAGCACCCCTATGCCTGTTGCAAGTTGTGACATGTGAGGGGTGCAGTTGTGACAAGGACCCTGCTCCCAATTCTGTAAGGGGCAGGGTCCCCACGGCTAAGTCCTGTGACTTGCGACAATCCCACAGTTATGCCAAATGAAAGGCATACCTGAAGGGTTTGTTGCAAGCCACAACCCCGGATGAGATGGGCACAAGTGCCACCCCATGCCCTGATCCCCTAATAATAACTAAAAAGCCCTGCAGGTCTTGCTCATGCCCCCCCCTCGATCTTCCAATAATAATTAAAAATCCCCACAGGGCTTGCTAGTGCCCCCCATTCCCCCAATAATATGTGAAAAGCCCCACAGGGCTTGCTCATGGCCCCCATCCCCTATCCCCAAAATTATAGCACAAACACACAGATCCAATGATCCCTGGTAGTCTAGTGGCCCCCCATCCAGCAGTGGCCGACCACCAAGCTCCCCCTGACCCATTTCAAGCTGGCAACTGGCACCGCCCACCTTTCACCACCACAGCCAGCCACTGACTGAGTTCTTCAATAAGAGTATATTATACATAGTATGTGTTCAGTGAATGACAGCTGTCATTCACTTAGTGCGTACTATAAACAGTACGTGCTCATTGAAGAGCTTAGCCAGCAGCTGGCTGTGGTGGTGAGAGGTGAGCTGTGCCAGTCCCCAGCTTAAAATGGATTAAGAGGGAGTGAGGTAATTGGCTACTTCTGGGTGGGGGGGGGCTACTAGACTACCTCTCTCTTCTCTTAAGTCCTTCTCACCCATGATTTTAAGTCTTTTCACTGTCTTCTCATAAATTATTTTGAAACAATGCATCACATTGTATATATCTTTATCTTCTTTTTACGTAGTTTACTACTTGCACCTAAATAAGTGACCAGGTAGGCCCTGAAAGATTGTGTGCTATATCATCTTTGTACAGCACATACATTGGCCAAGAAAAGGTATAAAACCATACGGAGACTCAACTTTCACCACTAGACAGATAGCTTTTCTAAAAGGGACACTGCCAAGCCTTTTTACATCATATAATTTCTGGTTGAAAACCCACATTCTGTGTTTGCTTACCTTCTCTAAAATTCATTGATGTTGCTGTTTTCTTATCTGCTTACTTGTGTGATAGAATTGAAATGTTTGCTGGTGATGTCATTATACTCAACCTTGTTTAATTTCAAATACTTGATCTACTCTTATTGCATACTTTTTTAACATTGGGAACATCCCCAAACAGTACAGTCACTCATGATGCAATAGTCACCTCTCCTTCAACTGCATCATGTGTGTCCAGATAGGGTTGGGGTGTTCCTACATATAGGAAAGATGCAGTGGAAGTTGATCAAGGACTGCAAACAAACTCATTTTTGTGTGGTAACACCAGTATGGTGGGTAGTCAGTTTTTGACTCTTGAAAAAAGGAATCATACTCAAATTCCAGTTATATCATCAAACTCTACAGACTATGAACAATTATAAAATATTTTTTTTAAACCAAGGACACTTTGAGACATTAGGGGGGTGACATTGTCCCTTCAACTGAGTATTATCTTGACAGACCATAACGTGCCTATCTTATCAAGGGTATTTATTTTATATTTACTACCTGATAGATACATGGAGTACTTATCCTAATTGAGTGTACTCTCTGACATACATTAAAGTATCTCATACAGTATGTGTTTTATGTTACTACCTGATAGAAATTGATGTATTTAGTTAAACCATCTACAGCACATCACATACATGTCAACAAATTAGATGTAAGCAATGAAATTATTTTCCTCCTACCTGTGGGAATTTGTATAGTCCCAGAATTCTAGCCATGGGGATTGATGTTGCTGACAAATAATCTCCAACAATGGCCACAGTTGAGGAATGTGATTGACAGCTATAATTTGGAACTGGAGTTCTTTTCCCTGACAACTGCCACATCAATCCTTGTAGCGCCATAGCCTCCACTGTACAAGAGTCATATATCATGTATCCAAGAGTGAGGTTTGGCAACAGCTGTGGATTTTGGTTAATCTCCTCAATTGCAAAATTTATTGCTAGTAACCAATGGAAAGATCTAAATTCAAATCTGTAAAAAGATGTTTATTATTCTACCTAAATTGATTCCGTTTTTACTACGCTTTGAAATTCTGCTGTACTATTCTTTTACACAATGGATAGCTTAGTTCTAACCATTAAATGTTTCATTTGTACTAACATTTAGATTAATGATTCATATAAAGAAAATAATATTTTTTTTCCTGGTTTTATTTCATTTCTGTTGCAACTAGACTAATGCAGAATGTAAAATTGTGCCAGAAGAAGTCTGATGGAATTATCACTCAGATTCCATAAAATTACTTGGACTTTCAATGAGCATTCTGTGAAGCATTGCCAGCATTTTAACTTCAGTTATTTTATGTATTTATTTATAGTGTATTGTTAGGGCTTATTGTGAATGGAAATCAGTGGGTTTCAGAAACATGTTTTAAGGCAGTTCAAAGGTCACAGAGAGTTGTTGTAGTATTGTTCTGACATCACAATGATATTACAACTTGTGCACCTTAATCTGCTACCTGATGGGTGGAAACAGTGCTCTTCAGTAAAAAAATCCAACCCAATATTACGGCCCCACTTAGCGAGCACTTCATGAGATGGTCTCAACTAATTTGTCCATTTTTGTGTTTTTTTCTTTTAAATAAGTGCCGCCAATGATGTTTGTAGGGTCGGAAGCAAAGCGGGACTCAGAAAAAGTTTTTTTTTCCGGCAGAGCAGGACATAGGAGCATATCAACTTCATGGCTGACTAAGCAGGACCATAGAAATGCTGCCAGCACCAAGAAGGACCATTAACACTAGATATGAAACCTTGTGAATAAAAAGTTTTAACAGTCTTGGTAATCATATACTATATAAAACAGTGGATGGTTGCCCAGACTAAGACTGTCATTCCATGTTGCGAGTTGATGAAATCATCGAGACCTCTCAAGCTTCACTTTTGAGGTCTCTATGATTTCATCAACTCCCTTGATGGAAAAACAGTCTTGTTGTGGATGGTCACCCATCCACCATTCTGTATATATCTGATATCAGATAAGATACACTAGGCATACACAATCATATTTTCAAGCCTAATCTGGGAGAGTTATAGACCAGTACCACAGGAACAGTGATATACAGCATCAGTACCAGAACAATTAGAGCAACATCATTATAAGGTTCAATTTGTAGACATCATGAAATAGGCAGATATGTAACAAAAGTAGTCAGCAAACAGTGATATCAAGTATACAGTAACTTCTTTTTTTATCTAAAATTAAACACATGCATTCAAATGTTACTGATTTGGCAGATATACGGGTCCACCCCACATATATACAGTACGTATACAAACTTAGAGTCCAAGCTTTGTAGCCTTATACTGTAGAAAGTTAAATATTTAATTCAGTTACATGTCTATAATTCCAATGCTGTTTCAAATGTATTATCCAAACTTGTTCACAGTTTCAAGATTTAAAGAATGATAACATATGGATATAAGTGCTGAGTTTAGACCTCAAACTTTAAAGGTGAATGAATTATAGAGGGCAAAACATTGTGTTAACATTTGTTTCATTTAGTTCCATCGGGTTTTAAAACAACAACACTAAATTTCACCAAAACTGAAACATTACAGCTACAATACCACATAGATTTGTGTGCCATATTTCATATTTCTGGCTTCAAAGTGGCCAAAGTTATAAGTAGCCAAACATGCAGAAACTGTTAAATAAAACATTTTGAAAGTACTTTATGCAATCTGCAGCATTATAATCCCCTGCAACTTTGCAACAACATATTGCATTTCCATTAAAATTGGCAGATTCTTAGACATTGAAAAGGAGGAAATGCTTCTGATTGTTTTTTATGTCTTCCTTTAAGGAGTTTGATGTTATAGGCTTCCAAAAACTGCAACATTACAACAGTATTTACAGGGACACTTTCGACCCTTTTTGCAGCATACTATTTCTAGTTGAAATCCCATGTTTTATGATTGGTTACCTTCTCTAAAATTCATTGGTGTTGCTGGTTGTTTAATCTGTCTCTTATCTTAGTAGAACTGAAATGCCTGCTAATGGTGTATTTATACACAAACTTGTTTTGTTTCAAGTTCATGATCTACTTCTGTTACATACTTACTAAACATCAGGAACACTCCCAAACAGAGCATCCACTCATGATGCAATAGTCTCCACTTCTCCTATAGCACCTGGAGTGGCTATGCTGTGTTGGCGGTGTTCCTATGTCCAGAAAAGATGCAGTGGGAGTTAATCAAGGAATGTAAACAAACACATGTTGGTGTGATAACACCAGCATGGCGAGCAGTCTGTTTTTCACTTCTAAAAAGAAAAAATGAATCAGAATCAAACTACCAGCATTCAGCACATTATACAGAATGTAAAGAATCATAAAATGTGTTTTTTAACCTAGAGACAGTTTAATGCTGAAGATGAGTTGGCAGTGTCCCTGTAAGATTGAATTCCATTTGGAATGTCTTACTTATACCCTCTTGTAATTGTAATTGTTCATGTACATATACCCTTTGTTGCCACTTTATTTGTTATTGCTGTTTCGCTCACTGCTGTATCCCCTTCCCTGGGATGCAAAATGCAGTTCTGTGGTTACAAAGAAATTACATTTAAATTTAATGCAGAACATCTTTTCCTCTGTGAATATTTATCATTCTCTGATTCATGATACCACAAGATTTGGAACTAGGTGAAAACTGCATATACAATATAGTATGGTCCAAGACCGAGCAGGCAAAACCACATATGAAAAGACAGCACTGCAAAAGAACAGCTACAGCAGAGATGGCACAAATAAAGCTGCAGAGAAATGGCATCAGAATCCACACTTGGGAAATATTAAAAAGTCAGAGGTTGGCATGTTTACTAATGGGGGAACACAAGTGACAGGGTCTGAAGAAACTCTGGGTGGGGGCACACATACTAATAAAACTTTGTGGTGGAGGCAACATGGGGTGGAAGGTTGGCCATGGAAGCATACTTCCAGACTGACTGCAGACAACACTCCAACATGCTTGATAGTAATTTTCTATGAGGGGGGGCTATGCCCACCTCACCAACATTTTCATTACCGTTTGCGTTTCTGTTGCTGTTTGCATTTGCGTAACCATTTGCGTTACCATTTCTGTTTTCATTTATATTTGCACTTGCGTTTCTCTTACCGTTTGCGTTGTTGTTTCCATTTGCATCACCTTGTGAGTTACTGTTTGCACTTGCATTTGCGTTAGCATTACTATTTTGTTTTACCTCACTGTTGCCATTACCATTTACGTTAATGTTACTGTTTATGTTTCTGCGCAGTGCAAAACATTCTGTTTTTGCTATTTTTCTGCACTGTCTTCCATGATGCATAGCGCAGCTAGTGTGTGGTTGATTGATTAGAGACTTACCATGTAGAAAGACCTGTGTTCAAGGAACATGCCAATTTTAGTTTGGTGAAAAAAATGTTGTTCCGTTCCAGAGTTACTGCAGTTTTAAGTTGGCCCCCCTCACAGTTACAGATTTTTTGGCCACCAGGTCCACCATTTTAGCACATTTTCAGCTGCGATTTCTGCCATTTTGTGGTGGAAGACTTCTTAAAGGTTCAGAAATGTAAAAATTAAATATCTCTGGAGTGGTTTCGTCTTTTCACATGAAATTTGGAGGGTGCTGAGTGACTGTCCCGCGGGGATGTGAATAATGCTGTTTACATGTTGGATAAAGTATTCAGTGTGGAGATACTGCATGACACAGTTAATATTTTGCCACATAGCATTCTGCATGGAGCTACTGGCTTGAAATTTATAGTGTAGGTGGTCCTAGTGGTATGGAGGTGTCTTGCAGTGTTTTGGTGTGTAAAACATTAACAGGTGCAGGATTATGCCACTGCGACAAATGAAAATTTGGTTCATTATGCTTCATTAACTTCTGCAACGTGTGTCCAATTTTGCCTGGCATTTGGAATGTACACAGATTTATAATACATCTTTGACTGTGACAATTTTTGGGTTGCTGGCACTTATGGTTACTGACTTGTGCATTTTATGTTGTTTGCTTGTGGCACTGTGCAACTGTTGAATGGATTTACACACAATTCTGGACATATGGTGTGCCATGGTACATGTCTTCACTTACCAATTTTCATTTCAGTAGGTCATACAGTGTTTTCACAGTGAAGTGACAAAAAAATCACATGGTGGAAGTGCGGGGCCCAAAGGGCCCTGCGCTCCCACCACCACAGTGCATTCACTATTTATAGTGCACATTCTCAAAAAGAAGGGAAATTCATGGCAAAAAAAACTCTGTTTAATGCATCAGTTAGGACTGTTCCACAGTGACAAAAGTGAGGAAATTCAGTATTTGGGTTGCCACCCCTTGCACCCCATGCCCACCCCGTCTCCATCAACAGGCATCGGGGTGTGCGTTGGGGTCATCAGTCCTAACTCTCACACCATTCTCCTATACTGCACCACCTCAGCTTATTTACACATGGAATGGGGTGAGAGTTTGGGATGATGACCCCAAAGCACACACTGATGCCAGTTGGTGGGGACAGGGTGGGCATGGGGTGCAAAATTGCTTAGCCCCTAACACCGAATTTCCTCACGTTTTTGTCATGACTATATATATATATATATATATATATATATATATATAATGTTGTGTGTGTGTGTATATATATATATATATATATATATATATATATATAATAGTGGCATAATAGTGGCATGGTCGCTCCACTATAGTTAGGGTTCAGCGGTCAGTTACATACTAAAGTCAAATGTTTGAGTGTTAATAACTTTGGACCCGTTCAATGGATTTGCCTGAAATCTGGTACGCATATTGGGGCATGGTAGATGTCTTGATTTGTCAAATTGCATTTCAGTCAAAGTGCCAGTCTTTGTGTATGAAAACACTGAAAAATGCAAAATTATCCATTTTTGGAGGCACCTTTTGCATTCTGAATGTGGTCCTACATGGCCATCATGTGGCATGCTGCTCTGTGAGATGGCTCATTTGAAAGAGCTTTGGTGGTTAAACATGCCACTGTTTGGTGAAAAAATATTAAAGCATTCAAAAGTTATGGCACTTTTAATTTCCCATAATAAGTCAATGGGAAAATTTATATGTATATCTTGCGAACAAAGAATGGGGTTATGACCATCTCGTCCCACCTGTTGATCAAAGAATTTTCAGCCTCATGGTTCAAGAATGTTTGTCCCTGAGGAATTTCAAAAATTCTTTGATCGCGAGGTCCGCCATCTTGGTTTCAGTTTTCTGATCGCACAAACACAAATATCTCGGCTCAGGGTCACTTATAAAGTAAAACTTCAATGGGTTTTTCTCAGGGGACCCCAGTCTATCGAGCCATGGCTTTGGTTCCATCCAAACTGGTCCAAAAATAGAGTTATTAGCTGTTAAAATCTTCATTCGTGGCTCACTAACGATCTTTGATAGCGAGCCTACAAATTCTTTGATCGCCAGGATCTTTGATCGTGATCGTGCATCACGAGTGAGGGATGAGATGGCCAGATTTAAAAATAGTTTTTTGCAACCCAGGGATGCCCTATTAAGTGACATAAGGGTGGGTTTTGCTCAGGGGGTTTTGCTCTGCCCCATCTGAATAAAAAGGCTGTAGTTATCATTATCCCTGGTAATCTAGTGGCCCCATCCACATCATGGTAATGTACTTAACCATGCTTGCATCCCTGGTAGCCTAGTGGCCCCCCCAATAAGTATCTCATTTATATCTTTATTTTTTATCTGTGGTAGTTAGTGGCCCCCCATCTGTATTTATTTTTATATTTTTGTAATGTCACTGGTAGTCTAGTGGCCCCCTGATCTGTAATAGGGCACCCCAAGCTGCAAAAAACTATTTTTAAATCTGGCCATCTCGTCCCTCACTCTTTGTTCACGAGCGAGCAATTTCTTTGACCGCGACTGTGAAAATTCTTTGATCGCGAGATTCTTTGATCATACTCGTGCATCGCGAGTGAGGATTGAGATGGCCAGATAAATAAAATAATTTTCTCAGCTCAGAGGTGTCCTAGAAAGACAAATGAGGGTGGGTTTTACTCAGGGGGCTTCATTCTGATGAACCATGGCTGTGGTTTACCGCAATTATTTGAATTTTGAAAATTACACAACTTTTCATTCTTTGGATGTGACCCCACAAATTCTTTGATTGTGAACCTGCAAATTCTTTGATTGTGAGATTCTTTGATTGCGATCGTGCTTCATGAGTGAGGGACACGATGGCCCACTTTAAAAATCAATTTTGTTAGCCCGGGGTGTCCTAGGAAGTCAAATTAGGGTGGGTGTTACTCAGGGGGCCTCGTTCTGTCTAACCATGGTGGTGGTTTACTGCAATTCCTTCAATTTTTTGATTTATAAGGTTTTTAAATCTTTGTTTGTGAGCCTGCAAATTCTTTGATCATGAGCCTGCAAATTCTTTGATCGTGAGATTCTTTGATCACCATATTTGATCACGAGGGAGGAACAAGATGGCCAGATTTTTTGTAATGGAATAGATAGGGAAATGTTAGTAATCTTTGATGTTGAATATCTTGGAAACGGTTTGGTCTTTTGACTTGAAATTTGGAAGGAAGAAAGGCAATATCCCACAGATGTGCCTTTTCATGCTTTGGTCAAAAAATAGTACAGGACAGCAAAGTTATGGCACTATGAAGTTGACACTTTTCCCATAGGATAACATTACGGCTTTCGCCGCATTACAGGAATTCTTTGCCACCGTGCTGCAAAATAATGGTTTGGTCGTTTGGGCTGAAATTTGGAGGGAAGAAAGCCAGCATCACACAGATGTGCCTTTTGCTGGTTTGTTGAAAAAATAATACAGGGCGGCAAAGTGACGGCACTCCAAAGTTGATGCTTTTTGCCATAAGATAACACCATGGCGTCCATTGCATCTTTCAGGGAACGTATCTCGGAAACATTGCGAGATATGGACTTTTGTCACAAAAATACTTAACCCCCCAGGTGGGGGATAAGTACACAACTAGCCAGGAAAGTCATAATTCATATAATTTTTTTTTTTTTCTACGCCGTACGGTTCCTGAGATATAAGCAATTTAGTATTCCAAGTTGTAATTTTCAGCTCCGAAGTCAGTTATTATGCATACATTCTTTGTTTTCAATGTGTTTTTTTAATGCAGTTTTTGGGGAAAAGAAGGGAGTGCCCTTTCATTACTGTGCCAGTTAGCGTTAACAGTTCTGCTTCCGTTACCGTTCGCATCACCGTTACCGTGTACGCCACCGTGTGCATTATGGTTTGCATTTTTGTTTGCACTTGCATTTCCATTTTATTTGGCATTATTGTTGCTGTTACCATTACCATTAGCATTTGCAATTGTGGTATCATGCCTGTGGGCAGTACAGTTTGCATTTTTGTGCTCGCTTGTGTTTCTGTTGGCTTTATTGTTGCTGTTACCGTTACCATTTACATTTACAATCGCGGTACCATGACTGTACATGTAATGGTTTGCATTTCCATATGCGCTTGCGTTTCTGTTTCTGTTGGCTTTATTGTTGCTGTTACTGTTACCATTTGCATTTACAATTGTGGTTCCGTGAGTGTGTGCGTTATGGTTTGTGTTTTCATACGCACTTGCATTTCTGTTTACTTTGGCATTATTGTTTCTCCTACTGTTACCATTTGTGTTTACAATTGCAGTACCATGAACATGTGTGTTACCAGTTGCGTTCTGCATGCAGTTCTGTTTGTGTCTCTGTTTATGTCACTGTTCGCTTTGGCGTCACTTTGTGCTTGCATTTCTATTACTGTTTGCCTTACCATTTACATTTGTGTCACCATGTGTGTAACTGTTTGTGTTTGTGCTTGTGTTGCACTTACTGTTACTATAGTCACACAAAATCACATGGTGGGGCCCCGTGGTCCCACCAATGTGCGTAACTTTTTACTTTTCTATTCTTTCTTAAAAAGTATGGAAATTCTATGCAAAAAACTTCATTAATGCATCAGTTAGAGTTCTTCTACAGTGACAAAAGTGAGGAAATTCAACATTAGGGTTCCCAGCCATTGCACCACACCCCCACCCTGCCCCCACCAACAGGCATTGGGGTGTGCATTGGGGTCATCGGTCCTAACTCTCACCCCTTCTCATGTGCAAACAAGCTGAGGTGGTGCAGTTTAGGAGAATGGGGTGAGAGTTAGGACCAATGACCCCAACGCACACCACGATGCCTTTAGGTGGGGGCAGAGGGGGGGTAAGGTGGAACCTAAAGTTGAATCTCCTCACTTTTGTTGCTGTAGAAGAACCCTAACTGATGCATTAACAAAGTTTTTGCATATATATATATATATATATATATATATCTATATATATATATATAGATATAGATATATATATATATATATATATATATATATATAAGTGCGATCACGCCCCTATATTTAGGAATATGAAGCCACTTCAATGTTAAACTCAACATTTTGCACATTAATAGCTTTGGACCTGTTATACGGGTGTGCATGAAATTTGGTGTGCGCGGTGGGACATGGTAGATCTCTTGAGTTGTTAAATTTCATTTTGGTTGGACTTACGTTTTTTGCACAACAAAACACTGAAAATGCACTTTTCACCAGTTATGTGGGCAGTTTTCAGATTTTGTCCATGGCACTGCGTGGCTGCTGTGTAGTATGCTGCTCTGAAATTTGGCATGTTGAAAGAGCTTGGGCCAAGGAACATGCCGCTTTTTGTTTGGTGAAAAAATATTAATCCATTCAAAAGTTATTACAGTTTATGTTCCCATTTTAAGTCTATGGGAAAATTTATATGGTTATTTTGTGAACAAAGAATGGAGTTTTGGCCATCTGGTCCCTCCTCACGATCAAAGATTTGCAGGTTTACAATCAAAGATTCTTTGATCCCGAGGGAGGGACTAGATGGCCAGATTTGGAGGGACCAGATAGCCCAATTTTAATAACTTTTAAAAGTAAATATCTCAGATATGGTTTGTCATTTAACTTGAAATTTGGAGGGTTTTGGGTTGTCCTGTAGATGTGAATTATTGTGTTTAGGTGTCATAAAATACATTTGTTGTGGAGATGTGGCATGGTGCAGTTTACATTTTGCAGACAGCATTTTGCATTGTGGCAGTCACTTGAAATTTATAGGGTAGCTAGCCTTACTGCCATGGACATACTTTTCAGTTGTTAGGTGTGTAAAATGTAAACAGGTGTGGAATTCTGCCACTCCGACCAGTGAAAATCTCAAATTTTAAAATGTTAGATCTCGGACATGGTTCAGTCTTTTAAATTGAAATTTTCAGGGTGTTGGGGGGATTTTCTGTACATGTGACTTATGGTATTTAGGTGGTGGAAAATAAGTTGCTGTGGAGATATTGAGTGATGCTCTTTCCATTTTGAGTATAGTGTTTTGCATTGTGGTAAGCACTTTTAATATTAAGCCTCACATCTTGCACGTTAATAACTTTGCAACCATTCAACGGATTTGCACAAAATTTGCATTTCACAGTCTGGTATGGTAGATCTCTTGTTTTACTAAATTACATTGCAGTTGGACATACGGTTTTTGCACAGTGAAGTGTCAAAAAATGCACTTTTTGCCACTTTTGCACATTTTTTTGTCTGTAGTGCTGTGCAGACACTGTGTGGGCTATTGGTTTGAAACTTGGGACTTAGAAAGAGCTTGGGCCAAGGAACATGCCATCATTTGTTTGGTGAAAAAATATTAATCTGTTCAAAAAGTTACACAATTTGAAATTCCCATTATATCCTATGGGAAAATGTATGTATTTTTGGAATGTTAATGAGAAAGACCAGATGGCCCTAGGAAAGACCAGATGGCCCAAATTGGAATGACCATATCTCAATAACAGTTTTGTCTTTTTACTTGAAATTTGTAGGGTGCTGAGGGGATTTCATAATGATTTGAACTATGCTGTTCAGGTGTTGGGTAAATCATTTGTTGCAGAGATATTCAATGATGTAATTTAAATTTTTCCCATAGGATTACATTGCGGTCTGTGTCATGACTTTTGGTGCTGTAATCTCTGAAACAAAGTGAGGTACAGACTTTTTTGCTATAGGTGGTTTAGATCACGTAGAAGTGATTTAGCCATTAGAAAAAGATTTGACATCATAGAGTAAGCCTGTAGTGGAATTTTGTTTGTACATTGCATAGTTCATGAGATATTGTGAAATTACTGTCACAAAGGTTGAAAGAGTGTCTGTCCAGTGCTTTTCGGTGCCCATAGCTCAGAAATGATGTAAGATACGGGTATGGTCAGTGATTGTGGCATGATCTACTCACTACCATGGTTACAATGACACTTGAATTGTTTTTCTAGCTGTTACAGTTCCCAAGATACCTGTACGGACATAGGGACAAATTACTGTTACAAGCATTTGGTGGCCAATAGGAATTCTGCATGGCTCTGTAACTATGCGTAAGTGGCAGTGCGGGCTCAAAGGGCCCGCACTCCCTCAGATGCATGTAATTATGCAGAAATGGGCAAGTTGGTAGGAGCACAGGGCCCTCTCCCACCAGAGTGGCTATTATTATAGGGGTGCAGTTGCACCTCTCTGTTTAGGATTATAAAGCCACTTCTATGTTAAACTCAAAATTTTGTGCATTAATAACTTTGGACCTGTTCAACAGATGTGCATGTAATTCAGTATGCATATTGGGGTATGGAAGATCTCTTGATTTGTCAAATTTCATTTCGGTCAGACTTACAGTTGTTGCGTAGCAAAATGCTAAAAAACGCACTTTTCATCAGTTATGTGGGCAATTTTTCAGATTTTGTCTGTGGCGCTGTGTGGCCATTGTGTGGTGTGCTGCTCTGACATTTGGCACATTGTAAGAGCTTGGGCAAAGGAATATGCCACTTTTTGTTTGGTGAAAAACTATAACTCCATTCAAAAATCATTAAAGTTTTAAGTTCCCATTATAAGTCTATGGGAAAATTTATATGGTTATTTTGTGAACAAAGAATGGGGTTTTGGCCATCTGGTCCCTCTTCATGATCAAAGAGTTTGCAGGCTGACAATCAAAGATTCTTTGATCATGAGGGAGGGACTAGATGGCCAGATTTGAAGGGACCAGATAGCCCAATTTTAACAACTTTTAAAATTAAATATCTCAGAAACCAATTGGTCTTTTAACTTGAAATTTGGAAGGTGTTGATGGGATGTCCTGTAGATATGAATTATGGGTCTTAGGTGTCAGAAAATACATTTGTTGTGGAGATATGGCTTGGAGCAGTTTACATTTTGTGGACAGCATTTTGCATTGTGGCAGTGGCTTGAAATGTATAGGGTAGCTAGTCTTACTGCCATGGACATACTGTTCAGTCATTAGGTGTGTAAAATGTAGACAGGTGTGGAATTCTGCCACTCCAACAAATGAAAATCTCACACTTTAAAAAGTTATATTTTGGACACGGTTCAGTCTTTCAAATTAAAATTTGCAGGGTGTTGAGGGGATGCCCTGTACATGTGAATTATGGTATTTAGGTGTTGGAAAATTAAGTTACTGTGGAGATATTGCATGATGCACTTTACATTTTCCATATAGCATTTTGCATTGTGGTAGACACTTTTAATGTTAAACCTCAACATTTTGCACATTAATAACTTTGCAACAGTTAAACAGATTTCCACGGAATTTGGAATGCATAGTCTGGACTGGTAGTTCTCTTCATTTTCTAAATTGCATTGTAGTCAGACATATGGTTTTTGTGCAACGAAGTGTTAAAAAATACACTTTTTGCCACTTTTGCGTATTTATTGTCCATGGCGCAGTGCGGACACTGTGTGGGCTATTGGTCCCAATCTTGGGACATGGAAAGTACTTGGGCACAGGAACATGGCATCATTTGTTTCATGAAAAAATATTAATCTGTTCAGAAGTTATTACAATTTGAAATTCCCATTATATCCCATGAGCAAATGTACATGTATATTTGAAGTGTTACTGAGAAAGACCAGATGGCCCTAGGGAAGACCAAATGGCCCACATTGGGATGACCATATCTCAGTAACAGTTTGGTCTTTGTATTTGAAATTTGCAGGGTGTGGAGGGGATGTCATAGAGATGTGAACTATGCTGTTTAAGTGCTGGGGAAATAATTTGTTGCAGAGATATTCAATTACGTAATTGTCATTTTTCCCATAGGATTACATTGCAGTCTGTGTCATGATGTTCAGTGCCGTTATCTTGGAAATAAAGAGAGATACAGACTTTTTGCTACAGGTGGCTTAGATCACCTAGCCACTGGAAAAAAGATTTGACATCATAGAGTAAGTCTGCAGTGGTATTTTGTTTGTATGTTGCATGGTTCATGAGATATTGTGAAACTACTGTCACAAGGGTTGAAAGAGTGCCTGTCCAGTGATTTTTGGTGCCCATAGCTCAGAAACGATGTGAGATATGGGTACAGTTTTGCAATGTTCTGTGAAGTACTCACTATCAAGATTACAATGATACCAGAATTTTTTTCTACTTCCTACAGTTCCCAAGATATGTACAAATTACTGTTACAAGGGTTTGGTGCCCTATAGTGCTGCTGCATGGCTCTGTAGCTTTGCGTAAGTGGGAGTGTGGGCCCAGATGCATATTGTTATGCAAAAATTGGCAACTTGGTGAGAGCTGGACTCTGCATTCCTACCAATACATGTTTTTTACTACTTATATTACACTTTTTCAAAAAGTAAGGAAATTCTATGAAAAAAAACATGTTAATGCTTCATTTAGGGCTAAAGCAAAAAAAGTCAAGGAATGAGACATTAGGGTTAAACCCCTAACCCCCGTCACACACACCACCCCAATCCTCCACAGTTTGACAGACGCCGTGGTGTGTCATTGGAGTTGTGAGTCCTAAATCTCCCTCCATTCTCCTTTACTGTAGCATGTCAACATGCCCAGACATAGACTTCTATGTCAAACTCAAACACTTGCACTTTAACAACTTTGGACTCTTTCAATGAATTTGCATGAAATGTGGTATGCATGGTGGGGCAAGGTAGATCACTTGATATGACACATTTTATTTCAGTTGGACTTACGTTTTTTGCACAACAAAATGCTGAAAAATGCACTTTTCACCAGTTATGTGGGCAGTTTTTTGATTTTGTCTATGGTGATGCATGGCCATTGTGTGGTGTGCTGCTCTGCAGCTTGGCTCAGCTGAAAGAGCTTGCATCAAGCAACATGCCACTTTTCATTTGGAGAAAAGATACTAATCCATTCACAAGTTATTAAAGTTTAAAGTTCTCATTATAAGTCAGTGGGAACATTTATATGATTATTTTGTGAAAGAACAATGGGGTTTTGCCCATCTAGTTCTACCTCATGATCAAAGAATTTGCAGGCTCACGATCAAAGAATCTTTGATCATGAGGAATTCTTTGATCGTGATGGTCGCCATCTTGTTTTTAGTTTGCAGTCAGAAAAATTCAAATATCTCAGTCCAGGGAGACTTCTAAGGTGAAACTATGGTAGGTTTTGCTCAGGGGTTTTCCCTCTATTGAGCCATACCTATAGTTTCTTTCAAAATGGTCAAAAAATAGTTTTTATCTTTTTTATTCTTTGATCGAGGCTCACTAATGATCTTTATTCATGAGCCTGCAAATTCTTTGATCGCGAGATTCTTTGACCATGATCTTTGATCACGAAGGCGTGACTAGATGGTCACTTGAAAAAATAAATTTTCTCAGATCAGGGTTTGCTTATTAAGCCAAATGTGAGTGGGTTTTGCTCAAGGGGCTTCGTTCTTTCAAAGCATGACTGTGGTTTCATGCATTTCTGCCTAAGAATTGACTTTTAGCATTTTTTTATTGTTTGATCATGACCCTGAAAATTCTTTGATCACAAGCCTGCAAATTCTTTGATCTTAAGATTCTTTGACCGCAATCTTTGATCACAAGGGTGATACTAGATGGCCACATGAACAATTAAATTTTCTCTGCACAGAAGTCACTTCTAAAGGCAAACTAGGATGGGATCTGCTCAGGGGCCTTTGTTCTGTCAAGTCATGGCTGTGGTTTCATGTATTTTTCTCCAAAAATTGTTTTAACATTTTTTAATCTTTGATCGTGAGCCTGAAAATTCTTTGATCATGAGATTCTTTGATAGCGATCTTTGATCATGAGGGAGGGACCAGATGGCCAGATTTGGAGGGACCAGATAGCACAATTTTAACAATTTTTCTAATTAAATATCTCAGAAACAGTTTGGTCTTTTAACTTGAAATTTGGAAGGTATTGATGGGATGTCCTGTAGATGTGAATTATATTGCTTAAGTGTCAGACAATACATATTTTGCAGAGATATTGTGTAACACAGTTTACGTTTTGAGGACAGCAGTGGTAGTGGCTTTAAATTACTAGGCTAGCTAGTCTTGCTGCCATGGATGTACTTTTCAGTTGTTAGGTGTGTAAAATGTTAATAGGTGTTTAATTCTGCTAGTGTGATGAATGGAAACCTGTAACTTTCACATTTTATATCTCAGAAACAGTTTGGTCTTTTACATTGAAATTTGGAGTGTGTTGAGGGGACGTGTTGTCCATGTGAATTATGGTGTTTAGGTGTTGGAAAATTAATTTGCTGCACCCATATTGTGTGCCACACTTTCTGTTTTGCATATGGCATTTTGCATTTGGTACTGTCTTCACATTTATAGGGTGCCTAGCGTTACTGCCGTGGAGGTAATCTGTAGTGGTTAGGTGTCTGACATGTAAACAGGTGCTGAATTATGCCACTCTGATAACTGACACTTTACTTTCTTTCAAGGTGGTGGGCCCCACACCCCCAACCATATGCACTGCCAGCAATATGTATATATGATATTCAGTACTTGTACTCTTATCTTAGCCAGGAATTTGTAAGTTGGTGTGAGCACAGGGCCCGAAGGGCTGCACTCCCACTAACTTGTGCAACTTTCTATTTTTTTATTCTTTTTCCAAAAGTAAGGAAATTCTATGCAAAAAAACTTTGTTAATGTACCATTTAGGGTTAAAACACAAAAAGTCAGGAAATGAGACCTTTAGGGTTGCCCCATCCCCCCTCATGGACCTGCCCATCTTCCTGACATTGACAGCTGATGGGGTGTGACATCGGGGTTGTGAGGCCTAAATGTCACTCCATTCTTCATTACTGTGGCTTGTGAATATGATTACAGATGGAATGGGGTGACATTTAGGCCTCACAACCCCAATGACGCACCCTGTCAGCTGTCAATCTCGGGATGATGGACTGGTCCATGAGGGGTGGATGGGGTAACCCTAAAGGTCTCATTTCCTGACTTTTTGTGTTTTAACCCTAAAGGATGCATTAACAAAGTTGTTTGCATAGAAAACATATATATTATATATATATATATATATATATATATATATATATATATATATATGTATATATATATATATATATATATATATACAGTATATATATATATATATATATATATATATATATATATATATACCGTATATATATATATATTTACACACACACACACATTATGGTAGCACAGTAGTGCTACCATAGTTAGAGTTGAGTAGCACTTTTAAGGTTAAAGCGTCAAATGTTGCACCTTAATAACTTTGCCACTGTTCAACAGATTTGCCTAAAATTTGATACGCACAATTGGGTATGGTAGATCTTGGGATCTGCCAAGTTTTGTATTGGTAGGATATACAGCTGTAGAGTTATTAAGCTACAACCAATTGCACAATTCTGCTTTTTTGCAATTTTTTGCTCTCACCTACAGGTCACACGGTTTGTGCGACCAGTCCAAAAACTTCAGGCAACGTGCAGCCAGTGTCCCTGATGTACCTTTTCAAGATTTTGTGAACAAATATTGAATGGTTCAAAGTTATTCAAAAAACAAGTTCCCATTATAAGTCAATGGGAGACGTTAACAAAATATTCAACACTTTCGCAAATGCACTTTTTAGTGTCACAAATGGCTCTAGTAGTGTCGCAGATCTGCCATTTTGTTTTCAGTTGGTGATCAGAAAAAAGCTTGGCATTTAAATTTGGGACCCTCTAGGGACACACCTCTTTTTGTGTTCACCTAGTCGGACCCTGAGGATGCTAGCCATGTCTTTATTTTGGAGTTAAACACCCCAGAAATATGTTTTTCAAATTTCTGGAAACAGTCACATTGCAAAGTAGTGTCGCAAGCATGACACTTTTGCAAATTTTTGTAAAAAGTTTTGCAAATGGCGACACTACTTTTCAGGCTATGTCCAAAATGGCAGCAATTCTTTGCCACCATGCTGCAAACAAAGGGTTTGGTCTTTTGGGCTGACATTAGAGAAAAGGCAGTCAACATCTCACAGATGTGCCAGTTAGAGGTTTGGTGAAAAAATATTGCACAGCTGCAAAGTTACAGTACTCCAAAGTTGGTGTTTTTTTCCCATAGACTAACATGGTGGCGTACACAATGCCTTTTGGGGCTCGTATCTTGAAAGCAATGTGAGATACAGATTTTTTTGTTGTGAATTGCATAGCCCAATGGGCTATGCAATAATAAACACCTAGCCAGGAAAATCAAGATTTATGTGAAATTTAATTTTTTTTCCACGTCATGCGATTGCTGAGATATTAGCAATTAAGTACTTCCAATGCTCGTTTTAAGCTTCAATTCCCATTACAATGCATACATTCTTTGTACACGCCGTGTTTCTGTATGCACCTGTTTGGCAAAAACAGGGTATACACTTCTGTTACTGTTACAGTTACTGTTTCCACTTGTGTTTGTGTCCCCATTTGCATTACCTTTCCCATGTTCACCACCTTGTGCATTACCCTTTGCATTGTTATTCACGCTTACATAGAAACATAGAATTTGATGGCAGATAAGGACTGCTTGGCCCACCCAGTCTGCCCATTTCCCTGCCTACTGGATAAGCTGCAGATCCTAGTTAACCAGCAGCCTACTTCTTCCTACCCCCGTCCCCTAGAATTGCCTTATGACTGTCCCATGCATGCTTGAATTCCACCACTGTTTTTGACTCCACTACCTCCTCTGGAAGGCCATTCCATGCATCCACAACCATCTCTGTGAAAAATACTCCTTAAATTACCTCTGAGCCGCCCTCTATCTTCTAATTGTGCCCCTTGTTCTTGCACACCTCTTTTTGAAAGATGCTACCCTCTTGGACTTTGTTGATTCCTTGAGGTACTTGAAAGTTTCTAGCATGTCCCCCTCTCCCTCCTTTCCTCGAGGCTATACATATTAAAAGCTCCTTTAGTCTCTCTTCATGTCTTCTGGTGCAGACCCTGCACCATTTTAGTTGCCCTCCTCTGGGCAGCTTCCATCCTGTCTATGTCTTTGAGAAGACTGGGTCTCCAGAACTGCATGCAGTACTCCAGATGGGGTGTGACCAGCTGTCTGTACAGAGGGATAATAACTTCCTGTTTTCTACTGGTGATGCCTCTCCCTATGCATCCCAATATTACCCCAGCCCTCCTTGCTGCCCTCTCACATTGCTTGCCCACCTTTAGGTCATCTGATATGACTACACCCAGGTTCCTTACCATTTTTGCTGTCGTTAGTATCTCACCCCCCATTGTGTACTCTTCCCCTGGGTTTTTGTTTCCCAGGTGCTTTACCTTACGCTTCTTAGCATTGAATCTAAGCTGCCATACATTTGACCATTCCTCTAACCTTGCCAAGTCCCTTTTCATCCTTTCCATCCCACCTTGTGCATCAACTCTGTTGCAGATCTTTGTGTCATCTGCAAAGAAACATACTTTCCTTCCAGTCCCTCTGCAATGTCACTTATAAAGACATTGAAGAGGACTGGTCCTACTACTGAACCCTGGTACCCCACTAGTAACCCCCTTTCATCAGAGTGACTCCATTTATTATTACTCTGTCCTATTTTCCAGCCAATTTTTACCCAGGCTATCATCTTGGGTCCCACTCCAGGCTAGCTAACTTGTATATTAATCTTTGTGTGGGACTGTGTCAAATGCCTTGCTAAAGTCTAGGTAGGCCATGTCCACAGCCCTCCCTGATCTACTACTTTGGTCACCCAGTCAAAGAAATCTATCAGATTTGTCTGGCATGACCTTCCTGCTGTGAATCCATGCTGCCTTGGGTCCTGTGCCCTCTGGCCTCTAGATACTGACAATTATTTCCTTCAGAAGTGATTCCATCATTTCCCTACCACTGAGGTTAAACTAACAGGTCTGTAGTTTCCTGCTTCTGCCTTGCTCCCACTTTTGTGAAGGGAATCTGCATCTCCTCCAGTCCTCAGGTACCACCCATCCTCCCATGATTTGTTAAACAGGGTAGTCAGTGGTGTCACTAATTCTACCCTTAGTTCTTTTAGAATTCTGGGATGAATCCCATCAGGCCCCATTGCTTTGTCCACCTTCAGTTTTAACAGTTCTTTCAGAACCTTTTCTTCTGTAAATGGGCTGGTATCAACTTCTGTATCCAGTGTGTTTCTACTGTTTGTTCTATGTACCCCCCTCTTCCTTTGTAAATACTGAGCAAAAATATTTGTTTAGTATCTCTGCCTTTTCACAGTCTTCATCTGCCCACTCTCCCCCCCTTTATTAAGCCTCACTATCCCTCCCTTGGTCTTCCTTCGCTCCCTGATGTACCTATAAAAGGTTTTATCCCCCTTCTTAACTGAGTTGGCTATCTTTTCCTCAGTTTGGGCCTTTGCTGTTCTGACTGCCTTCCCAGCTTCCTTTTGCTTTAACTGATACAGTTCTCTGTCCTGCTCCTTCTGTGATTCCTTGTACTTCCTGAAAGCTTTCTTTTTCTCTTGAACCTTTACTGCCACTTCCTTTGAGAACCATAGTGGTTTCTTACATCGTTTTGTTTTATTTGCTTAACACAAAGGCTTGTTACCTCTGTGATGGCAGTTTTTAGTATTCCCAATTTTTCTTCCACCCCTCCTTCCTGCCCATTTGCTAGTGCATTCTTTAGGCACTCACCCATTTTGGCAAAGTCAGCCCTCCTGAAGTCCAGTACTTTTGCCTTTGTATGGCTTGACTCTATTGCTGTGTTTATTGTGAACCATAATGTTCGATGGTCACTAGTTCCCAGATGGCTACCCACTTCTACATCTGTGATCCTCTCGCCATCTCCATTTGAGAGGACCAGGTCTAAGATTGGTCCCTCTCGAGTGGGTTCCAATACTAGTTGTCTAAGGCATGCCCCCTGTAAGGCATCTAGAATAACCCCACTCTTAGAAATGGCTGCTGCAACTGCACTCCAGTTAACATCTGGGATATCAAAGGCCTTACTGAAATCCAGGTAGGTCACATCCCCTGCACCCCCGATCTACTTACCTAGTCACCCAGTCAAAGAAATCACTTAGATTTGTTTGACATGACCTTTCCACTGTGAATCCATACTGTCTCAGATCTTGTTCTTTACTCAATTTTAGGTGTTTCACAATCCTTTCCCTAAGTAGTGATTCCATAATTTTCCCCACTATTGAGGTGGGGCTGATGGTCTATATTTTCCTGCCTACTCCATCTTTAGTGAAGAAGGACTACATTTGCCTTCCTGCAGTCCTCAGGAACCACTCCTGTATTGAGTGAATCATTCTTCAGGGCTGCCAATGGTGCTGCCAGCACCTCCTATAGTTCCCATAATATTCTAGGATGTATCCCAGTGCCTTGTCCACCTTCAGTTTTGTGAGGTCTAGTAGGACTGTCTCTTTTGTAAATGGATTGGTGTCCAGCTCCCTCCCATATTTGCTCATGTTGCCTAACTGTGGTAACTCACCTTCTTTTTCTGTGAATACAGAACAAAAATATTTGTTCAGTATTGATGCTTTCTCCAATTCTTTTTCCACACACTCACATTCTTCCCCTTTAAGCCTTACAATCGCACCCCTGTTTTTTCCTCCTTACAGAAGTTGAAACCAGCCCATTTACAGAAGAAAGGGTTCTGAAAGAACTCTTAAAACTGAAGGTGGACAAAGCAATGGGGCCTGATGGGATTCATCCCAGAATTCTAAAAGAACTAAGGGTAGAACTAGTGACACCACTGACTACCCTTTTTAACAAATCATGGGAGGATGGGGTGGTACCTGAGGACTGGAGGAGGGCCGATGTGATTCCTCTTCACAAAAGTGGGAGCAGGGCAGAAGTGGGAAACTACAGACCAGTTAGTTTAACCTCAGTGATAGGGAAAATGATGGAATCACTTCTGAAGGAAAGAATTGTCAAGTACATAGAGGCCAGAGGGGCACAGGACCCAAGGCAGCATGGATTCACAGCAGAAAGGTCATGCCAGATGAATCTAATAGATTTCTTTGACTGGGTGACCAAAGTAGTAGATCAGGGAGGGGCTGTGGACATGGCCTACCTAGACTTTCTAAGGCATTTGACTCAGTCTCACACAAAGATTAATATACAAGTTAGTCAGCCTGGGAGTGGGTCCCAAGATGATAGCCTGGGTAAAAATTGGCTGGAGAATAGGACACAGAGGGTAATAGTAAATGGAGTCACGCTGGAAGAAGGGGTTACTAGTGGGTGCCGCGAGGTTCAGTATTAGGACAGTCCCTCTTCAATGTCTTTGTAAGTGACATTGCAGAGGAATTGGAAGGAAAAGTATGTCTCTTTGCAGATGACACAAAGATCTGCAACAGAGTTGATGCTTAAGGTGGGGTGGAAAGGATGAGAAGGGACTTGGCAAGGTTAGAGGAATGGTCAAATGTATGGCAGTTTAGATTTAATGCTAAGAAGTGCAAAGTAATGCACCTGGGAAACAAAAACCCAGGAGAAGAGTACACAATGGGGGATGAGATACTAACAACAACAAAAATGGAAAAGGACCTGGGGGTAGTCATATCAGATGACTTAAAGGTGGGCAAGCAATGTGAGAGGGCAGTAAGGAGGGCTGGGGGGGATACTGGGATGCATTGGGAGAGGCATCACCAGTAGAAAACAGGAAGTTGTTATCCCTCTGTACAGACAGCTGGTCAAACCCCATCTGGAGTACTGTGTGTGGTTCTGGAGACCCAATCTTGGCAAGGACATAGACAAGATGGAAGCTGTCCAGAGGAGGGCAACTAAAATGGTGCAGGGTCTGCACCGGAAGACATATGAGGAGAGACTAAAGGAGCTTAATATGTATACCCTTGAGGAAAGGGAGGGAGAGGGGGGACATGCTAGAAACTTTCAAGTACCTCAAGGGAATCAACAAAGTCCAAGAGGTAGCATCTTTCAAAAAGAGGTGTGCAGAACAAGGGGCACAATTTGAAGATAGAGGGAGGTCAGAGGTAATGTAAGGAAGTATTTTTTCACAGAGAGGGTTGTGGATGCATAGAACAGCCTTCCGGGGGAGGTTGTGGAGTCAAAAACAGTGACTGAATTCAAGCATGCATGGGACAGCGATAAGGCAATTCTAGGGGGTGGGGATAGAAAGAAGTAGGCTGCTGGTTAACTAGGATCTGCAGCTTATCCATCAGGTAGGGAAATGGGCAGACTGGGTGGGCCAAGCGGTCCTTATCTGCAGTCAAATTTTATGCTTCTATGTTTCTATGATACCATTCCACATAGAATACCTGTGAACAAGCTGAGCAGTCTGGAAGTGAGTCACAAGGTGGTAAACTAGGTTAGGAACTGGTTGAGTAATAGAAGACAGAGGTTGGTGGTAAGTGAAGCTCAATCTGAGGAAAGGAGGGTGACCAGCAGGGTGCCTCAGGGTTCAGTTCTGGGGCCAGTCCTGTTTAATGTTTTCATAAGTGACATTACGGAGGAGCTGGAAGGGAGAGTATGCCTTTTTGCAGATGACACTAAGATCTAGGTGGAAATTCTGGGAGGTTGGGAAGAAATATGGAGGGACATAGGTAAACTGGTGGAATGGTCTAGAGTGTGGCAACTAAGATTTGATGTGAAAAGGTGCAAAATCATGCATTTTGGGGTTCAGGAACCCATGGCAGTATAACAATGATGGGGAGGGGGGAATACTCACAGTCACCAACCAGGAAATGGATTTTTTGGGGGGAATTATATCTGATGACCTAAAGGTGGCCAAACAATTTGCCAAGGCAGTGGGGACAGCTAGTGGGAAACTGGGGTTCCTAAAGAGAGGTATCCCCAACAGAAGAAAAGAGGTGGTAATACCAGTGTACAGATTATTGGTGAGGCCTCATTTGGAGTACTGTGTCCAGTTCTGGAGGTTGCATCTACGTAAGGACATAGACAGAGTAGAGGCAGTTTAAGGAAGGCAAAAAGATGATGCAGGTCCTGCACCAAAAGTCATAAGAGAAGAGACTGGGATACTTCAATATGTATACCTTAAAGGAGAGGAGATACAGGAAATATGATAGAAATGTATGAATATCTAAAGGGCATAAATAGGGTACTGAAGTGTAGCATCTTTCAGAAAAGGAGATGTTCAGTAATGAGAGGGCATGACATGAGAGTCAAAGGGCATAGAATAAGGGGTAATGTGAGGAAATTAGACTTGAAAGAGGCATTAAGGGGAATGGGACAGGAATCAGGGGTTGAGGAACAGTGGGCAGTATTTGAAATGGGGATTACAAGAACAACAGAATTATGCATTAAGCAGGTTAGCAAGAGGAAAAGGAAGAGGCGACCATTATGGTTTTCCAAAGAGGTAGCAAAGAAAGTGAAAGCCAAAAAGATTGCATTCAGGCAATACAAAAAGACTCAGGCAGAAGGGGATAGGGAGAAGTACCAGGAAAAGCAAAGGGAGGCAGGGAGGTCAGTAAGGGAAGCCAAAGCTCAGACAGAAAAACACATTGCAAAATCAGTGGGTAGAGGGGACAAAACCTTTTACAGGTACATAAGTGAAAAAAGAAAGACAAATGGAAGGATAATGAGACTGAAGGGGGAGGATGGGGTCTGCGTGGAGGATGACAACAGTAAAGCTGACATATTGAACAGGTATTTCTGCTCAGTCTTTACTGAGGAAGAGGAGGGTAATGGGTCTGAAGGGAGTACAAGGGGTAAGAATGGTGCAGAAATGGACACAAGTCCCTTTACACGAGAAAGGGTCCTGAAGGAATTGGAAGTAATAAGAGTTGATAAAGCAATGGGGCCAGATGGGGTGCACCCCAGGGTCCTTAAAGAACTAAGAGAGGTGGTGGCTGAACCTCTGGCTATCCTGTTTAGCTGATCACTGGAAACAGGGGAGGTACCCAAAGACTGGAGGACAGCAGATGTAGTCCCCTTATACAAAAGTGGGAACAAAGAGGAAGCAGGGAACTACAGACCAGTCAGCCTCAACTCGGTAGTGGGGAAGATCATGGAAGAACTACTGAAGGAGAGATTGGTGGAACATCTGGTTGTCAATGGACTACAGGACCCAAGGCAGCATGGTTTCACCAGGGGGAGGTCATGTCAGACCAACCTCGTTGAGTTTTTTGGCTTGGTGACTAGGGAGGTGGATCAGGGGAGGGCAGTGGACATGGCCTATCTGGACTTCAGCAAGGCCTTTGACACTGTGCCACATAGAAGACTACCACACAAACTGGGGAATATGGGTGTGGGCAGGACAGTAGTGTGGTGGGTAGGTAACTGACTGGGTGGTAGGACACAGAGGGTGGTGGTAAATGGCTGTCACTCCACAGAAGGAAGAGTGACCAGTGGGGTACCACAGGGATCAGTGCTGGGACCGGTCCTATTCAACATCTTCATCAGTGATATTGCAGGGACCTAGAAGGCAGAATTTCACTGTTCGCTGATGACATAAAGCTCTGTAACAGAGTAGACACACCAGAGGGTGTAGACAGAATGAGAAGGGACCTGCAGAAACTTGAAGAATGGTCAGGGTTTGGCAGTTGAAATTCAATGCAAAAGAAGTGCAAAGTAATGCATATGGGGCACAAAACCCTGGCACAATATATCAGTTGGGGGGTGAGGCTATAGCATGCACCAAACAGGAACAGGATCTTGGGGTTATCATCTCTGATGACCTCAAGGTAGGGAAACAGTGTGACAGGGCAGCAGGTAAAGCAAATAGGATGCTGGGATGTATAGGCAGGGGCATCACCAGCAGGAAAAGGGAGGTCATAATTCCTCTATACAAGACACTAGTGAGGCCCCACCTAGAGTACAGTGTACAGTTCTGGAGACCATACCTAAGTAAGGACATAGACACGGTAGAGAAGGTTCAGAGGAGGGCAACAAAGATGGTGCATGGATTGCATCCTATGAAGACAGGTTGAAGGAACTGAACATGTACTCCCTGGAGGAGAGGAGGGAGAGAGGGGATATGATAGAGACATACAAGTATCTCACAGGGAGGAGCAGGATGCAGGAATACACTATTTTTAAGTGAAAAAGATGTACCAGGACTAGAGGGCATGGGATGAAGTTGGAGGAAGGATGAATCAGAGGAAACATGAGGAAGAATTTCTTCACAGAACGGGTGGTGGACAAGTGGAACACGCTGCCAGAGGAAGTGGTGGGGGCTGAAACAATCACGGGATTTAAGAATGCATGGGAAAGACATAAAGGAATTCTGGAGGTCAGGGGTAAGGGGCAACAGACTTCTAGGAAAACATAAACTGAACTTACAAGCTCAAATGGGCAGACTGGGTGGGCCATAGGCCCTTATCTGCCGACACTGTCTATGTAGCTATGAAATATTTCTTCACAGAAAGAGAGGTGAATGCATGGAATAGACTTCCAACAGAGCTGCTGGGGGCAAATACAGTGGGTGAATTCAAAAATACATGGGACAGACATAGGGGAACCTTAGTGATAGGAACTATAAGGTAAAGTCAGAGATCAAGTAGGGTCTGCAACTTTTGCAGCAGGTAGGGAAAACGGGCAAAGTGGATGGCTCTAGCAATACTTATCTGCCATCAGTTTCTATACAACATCCAGTGCTCACAACAACATGGCTTCAGGAAAGGACATAGCACCTCATCTACCCTACTGGAATTCACTGGCATTCTTCACAGCTCCCTGGACAATGGTCAGTTAATTGGATCTGTCTTTATTGATCTGACTAAGGCGTTAGACACTGTCCTTCACCGCCTACTGCTTGTGCAACTTCTGATAAGTGGGCTCTTACCCGACTCCACTGCCTGGTTCAAAAACTAATTAGAGAACTGGCCTCAAGAGTAAAAATTGCAGATGTTCTCTCTGATACCAGGCCTGTTTGCTCAGGTGTCCCCCAGGGATCCATTCTGGGACCCCTACTATTCTGCTTGTTCCAGAACTCCCTTCCAAATTCTTGCTCCAAAACAATCATCCTCTATGCAGATGATACTATAATTCTTGCCTTCCTCAAGGATCCTAAGCCTCTACAAGATAACCTTCAGCTTGGCTTGACAACTGTTGAAAATTGTTTCTCTAATCACAATCTGGTCCTTAGTAATAAGAAAACAAAGTCTATGATGTTCAGTAGCTCTCATAACAAGCATAAGCTGCACCCCGTATCCATCAAAACCAGTCATGGAGTCACCCTGGAACAAGTTCAAGTCTTTAAATACCTTGGGACCGCTCTAGACCCACATCTAACTTACAGTACCCACATTGACTCTGTAGCCAAAGCAGCAAATACTCGCCTTGGCCTTCTCTTCTGGCATAGGCAACATCTTACCCCAGAAGCCCTGACTGTCACTGTTCAGAAATCTGTTGTCTCCATTATTGATTATGGGCTTATCATCTATGGCTTTGCCCCTGCTACCACTCTTAGATGCATAGCCACCTCCCTCAATAAGGCCTGCCGACTTCTCACTGGATCCCACCATCTCACACATACATGCAAACTCTATGCACCAAGTGGATGGTTGCAACTCACCAATCGGATAAAGTATCTAACCTACACCATGATGAGGAAAATAACTATGGACCTTGGGCCCCCTGGAGTGTGTGCACTCCTGCACCCTAGCAATAACCCCCGCTTGACCAAGGTGTCTGAATCACAGCTTCTGCAGGTTCCATGTTGTTGTACCTCACAAGGTCGAAGATCTTTTGCCTAGAGGGCAACTGGCTAGGTAAATGGTCTAAACAGTTACATCTCCTCCACTCCTACCTTTGGTGCATTTACATCAAGGCTAGACCTCTCTCTCATGGCCTCTAGCTCCTGTGACTGCCTCCACTAGCTGACCCCATGAATAATTCCCTAACCTTATGTAGTTCTCTCTCCTATTAGCGCTTGGTTACCCCTTAGCATGCACTTCCTCATGTTATGTTGACTACAATGTCTCAGGCTGCACTCCTCCTCTATAGCTCTCCACCCCTCTGTACTCTTCCTCTCTCTTATCCTCTATCCTCTCTGCACCTCATCTGCTATCTCCTTGTAATGTAGCCTCCAAAATGTATTTTGTTTCTCAATTGCTTTGTAATTCTGTGTAGCTTACACTTTTGTAATCTTGTCCTATGTATTGAATTTGTAATCTGACTTACATATCTTATGTTTTGAACTGTAACCTGACATGGAACCTTTGTAAAAGAGCCCTGGCTCAAAGGTATTGTAATCCTAGACCTAATAAATAAATAAAATAAAATAAATATGACTGTTTTCACAGTGAAAGGGCTAGTGTCCACCTCCTGACCATTTATGCCTTTGTCTTGTAACAAATGCCCACTTCCTACCCCTCTTCTGTGAATACTGAACAGAAGTATATGACCGTAACTTGTGCTGATTGTTGCAGTTATACAACATTATTCACTTATGTGTCTGGGAAAGGGTGCTTTAAGCGGTCTGGGGATTGAGACTCCTCTGAGATAGGAAAAAAGGCAGTTCTAAGTATTTACTGATTGGAGCTGTGCTGCAGTCTGTGACCCCCTGCCCACCCCACTCCTAAGTGAGGGGAATAACTCTCTGGCTGCTGCAGCCTCACTTCAGTTTGTTTGTGCCCTTTAAAGACATAGGCACACTTACATTGCCTTTTTAAAGGCAAATAACTTGCATAGCTACTCAACACACAACTTTTATAAAAATGGTAAACCGAAAGTGCAGGGTGAGATCACTTCCTGTCCAACACTACTAAACAGCTTGCCTCAGTGAGCAGAGGTGAGCGCAGGACAGAGGCATCACTGGCAGAGGCAAGCTGTTTGCAACTGCTGAGGTAGGTTAGAGAGGCAGCCGAAGCCCCAGCTACATATACAAAGGTTACTGCATGTGGAAAAGTTGATTATCTAGAGATTAATTTATTATCTGCTTGTAGATGAAGTCATCTTTGAGTATGAACAGTATTATGGATTCAATTAGTTACATACTAAAGCAAATGTGCTCTGAAGGTTTCCTAGTTCAGTGTGGAAGATGTAAAAAGTATACAGAAATTACATCAGCTCTTTGGGGAGTTCTTGAATGTAATAGGTGTCTGGGACATGATATCAATCACTACAAATTAAATAATGCAGTGACCGAGTTAAAGAATCTACGTGAGATATTAACCATTGCTCAATTTGCTGCTAAACATGAAACTGTGCCATCAAATACGGCTGTGGCAATTTCTAACAAAAGTAACAGTAAGAGAGTGAGGGAGACTGGATCCCCAAAGGATGTGTCAGCTAACGCAGAAGATAACAGCACTAAAAGGGGAAGAGAGACAGCACCTACTGATGACATCACAGATTGTTATCAAGTCACACCAGGCACAGGCAACAAAAAATTGAGAAGGGCTATTGCAACTTTCAGTATACAAACAGCAAACAGATTCAGTTTCTTAAATGACTTTAGTGGCAATGAACCATATACAAACACAAGTAATAATTGTGTTTCAGGAGATAATGAAATGGTAGTTTTAGAGAATTCTATCAGCTCTATTATTTGCAACACAAACAAACACGAACAAATGGTCACATGTTTCCCAGGTGCAAAAAATAAAAGATCAACCATTGGTGGTGTCAAGGATTTTGAATGGTTGTGGAAAGAACCCAGTAGTAACAATCCATGCAGGAATAAATGATGTAAATCATAATCATGAAAAGGACATATTTTCAGATGTATTGGATATAAAAAACATAATCTCTGGACTGCTCCCTGTCCCAAGGGTTGTGCATGAAAAAACAACACTATCCTCCAGAGAATAAATGCCAGATTAAATAGTTGGTGTGACCAACAAGGTATCAGATCCATAAACTTCTGGGATCATATTTATAGAAAAAAACTATAGGTATCTATACAGTAAGCATGGGTTACATCTGAACAATAAAGCAGCATACATCCTAGGGAACTTAATAAAAACACATATGGAAACATTTCCTTAAAACTGATATAGAAAGGGGGAGTGAGGAATTAACATAGTACAGATAGCCACACAAAAAAGTATGGCAATGAAAACAAAGAAAAACATCTCTTTTATGCTTGCCAATGCAGGAAGGTTAAATAATAAAACGGCAAAGTCAGCAACTATTTTACACAAAAGAACCATGTTCACATAGCCATGGTAGCAGAAACCTGGTGGTCAGAGAACAATGGGTGGAGCAAGAACATCCCAGGTTATTCAATGTTAAAATTATACTGAAAGAACAAAAAGGGAGGTGGTATTGTGATTTACATTTCCAAATCAATACAAGTACTGTAGCAGACATATCAGATGACATTAGAGGCAGTACAGCACAGTGGTTTAAGGCTCTGAGCTGTAAATCTGATGACATCCAGCAGACCAGACATGGGTTTGAATCCCACAGCTTCTACTTGCATACTGTGTGACCCTGAGCAAGTTACTTCACTTACCTGTGCTCCCAGGATGCACCTGTAAAAAAGCTTTCAGCTTAGTGTGCTACTCCTGGTTAAACAACTTAAAAAAAAAAAAAATGCTATATGAACTGGCCTGGTGGTGCAGAGGGTTGAGTCACTGGTGCCTTATCTTATACCATGCCGGCGACCCAGGTTCGGGAACGGACTTGGGTCACCGGGGGTCTGCAGGGGAAGGAGAGAATTGAGCATCTGTAGGACTGCTGTCTTCTCCTGGAGTGGGTTTAAGGGTTGCTTCACTTACAGCAGCCCCTGGTAAGATCTTTTCAGGAGTTCTGTGGAAGCGCTAGCGTTGTAGTGTGGGAAGAACCAGAAGAAATGGAAAACAGCTCTGGACTGGCTGGATGACAGCATCCAATCCACTACACACCTGATAACTTCCTGCTGGTTGGCCCATCAAAGCAGCACCAGAGGCCAAGGAAAAAATATATAACATACTGGGCTGTCCCCCACCAGTACCTTCCCCCTCAGAGGAGAAATACCCATTCGGCAAAGGGTAACACCAAGCTACCTCGAGGTAGGCTGCAAATATGAGGTGAGGGCGGCTTGAGGGATTTACAGGGTGTTGGTGACCCTGGCCTGCCGTAGGAGCAGCAGATTTGGAGCACGGAGGGGAGAAAATAGATCATACAAAAAAAATTCAGCATCATATACTGGGACACACTGACTCAAAATAAACTATGATTCCACTGAGGGATTAATTATGGGCCTATGCTGCAGTCCACCTAATACTAGAGAAGAGACCAACCAAGAACTATTGGAGGAAGTAACAAAGGAGGAGAGGAGGAGAGGAGGGGAGGAGGGGAGGGTGGCCCTACAGGGGGACCTGGAGGCTCTGGAAAGATGGTCTAGAAAGTGGAAGCTGAGGTTCAATGCAGGGAAATGCAAGGTACTGCACCTGGGGGTCAGAAACCCAGGCCAAGTGTACACCCTGGGGGGGGGATGATACAAGTCTCAATGGCTGAGAGGGACCTGGGGGTGGTGGTGGATGTCAAGATGAACAACTCAGAGACTTGTAGAAGGACAGCAGCCAAGGCCAACTGGATGCTGGGATGCATCACTAGGGGGATCACCTCCAGTATGAGGGAAGTGATACTCCCTCAGTATAACTGCTTGGTGAGACCGCACCTCGAGTACTGCATGCAGTTTTGGAGGCCACACTTAAAGAGGTTTTGAGGCTTGGGGGACATAACCTATGAGGAGATGCTTGAAGAGCTAAATATGTACACATTGGAAGAGAGAAGGGACCAGGGGGACATGATAGAGGTCTTCAGGTACATGAAGGGGGTAAATAGGGGAGAAACAGTCAGGGTGCTTTGAAGGAAGGAGGAGGGGTCTACTAGAGGGCATGGGTGGAAGCTGGAGAGGGGAAGATTCAGGGGAGAAAGGAGGAGGTGCTACTTCACTGAGAGGGTGGTGGAGCCATGGAATGCACTGCCTAGGGGGCTGGTGGAGGCAGAGATGGTGGAGGGGTTCAAGAAGGGGTGGAACAGGTACAGGGGAAAGGTTCTGGAAGCAAAATCCAGTGCAGTGAGAATATCCTGAACTGGGAAGGGAAAAGCCAGAGAAGGCGAGGGGGACAGCAAGGCAAGCTCCCAGGGTGGGGGCTGACCAAACGAGCAGACGCGAAAGACCATTTGGCCTATTCTGCTGGTATTTTAGTAAGTTACTAAGAGCTATGGATATAGGAAAAATTGCATTGGTTGGAGATTTCAGCTACCCAGACATAAGTTGGAATAGTAACACAGTGACCCTGAAACAAAGTCTTGCATTTATAGATACATGCATGGACAACATCCTGGCACAGCATATCCAGACTCCTACAACAGAAGAAAAGACCCTATTTTTAGTTAACAGCTCAGAAGGAACTAATATAATTAATTGTAAAGGCACTGCACTGTTAGGCAAAAGTGATCACACATGTGTAATGTTCACTGTTGAGAATAATTAGAACTGCCACAAAGGATGCAGAGAGCTAGATATACCACTATAAAACAGCTACCACAGAAAAAAAAATAAATGCTGACATATCAGATATTGATTGGAATATGATCTTGAGAGACCAAACAATAGAAGAAAGCTGGGTTTACATAACGAGTATAACGTTCTCTGTAATAAACAAGCATGTCAGATGAATTAAGAAATATAATGGCAAAGGACTAAAAGCAAAATGGTTACATAAAGGAATATCAAAGCTAATAAAATGGAATAACAAGGCCTATGCCATATATACAAAACAGAACACAACAGAAAACTGGGAGAAGTTCAGATCCGCTCAAAAGGTTTGTAAAAACAAAATAAATAAAGCAAAACAGAATTATGAAAAGAAACTTGCAAAAGAGCAAATAAAAACAATACCAAACAATTTTACAGTTACAGTAACTCACTCAAGAAAACAGACACCACATTAATTGCAGTAAAGGAAAATAACACACTACCAACAGAGCCAATTGAGCTAGCAAATAGTTTCAATAAATATTTCTGCTCAATTGACCCCTAAAGAGGAATATAACAACACAAATGCTGTACCATAAAGTGGAAACTATGAAGTAAGTACTGAAGAAATTCTAATACAAATTGAGGGGTTAAAATTACATGGTGCACTGGGTTTGGATAATATTAACACCAAGGATATTAAACCTCATGAAAAATAGTATATCTCTTGCCTCTAGCTTCTTGAAAAGTCTTTAAAAAAAGAAGAAATACCAAATGACTGGAGAGCTGCTAAAATCACATCAATTTATAAAAAGGGTTCCAAACAAGATACAAGTAATTGCAGAACTATAAGGTTGTCGTCTGTGCCATGCAAAATACTAGAGTCCATTATTAAAGAAAAAATACAGCTGAATATTGCTAACAGATCAGATTGTGATCGGAACCAACATGGATTCACATGTGTCTGATCTTGTGCCACAAATCTAGTATGTTTTCACGAACATGTTCGCTACTATCTGGAGAGGGGAGGAATGGTGGATGAGGATTTTTGGGGGGCATCAAGAGAGCATTTGGCTGTGTGCCCACACTGGGCAGTTGTTAATAAACTCACAAAATATGGCATTGATAAATGTATGGGTAACCGATTGGTTATACAATAGAACACCAACAGTATCAATTAAAGGTTATCTATCCACAGAAGGAAGGGTTACAAGTGGGGTACCCCAGGAGTCAGTTCTGGGCCCCATTATATTTCAGCTATTTATGACAGACATGGAACACAACATCCATAATATTTCAGTTAAATATGCAGAATGCAAAGCTAGGTGGGCCATGTAGAAGCTTAGAGCAAAGAAACAGAATTCAAAAACTTCTGGATGCTATATCTAGTTGAGCAGATAAGGGGGGAATGTTGCTAAAAACTGATAAATATTGCATTCTACATATGGTGAGACATAATTCCATTTAACAAATATGTCATAAACAATAGCATCTTAAAAACAAACAAAACTGAAAAAAATGGGTATAACAAATGACACTGAACTTGATTTTAAGGATTAATGTACAAGTACTGTATAGTATCAAGGGCAAACTGAACTCTGGGGGCAATTAAGAGAACTATCAAGAGCAGGACGTGTGTGCGACAGAGTGGTGGGGCTAAATCAGTGGAAGATTCAAGAGGGCATGGGACAAGCATATTGGCTGAGGGGAGGGAGGGGGCTGGCAGGGAATGGGAGGTGTAGGGGGAAAAAGGGCAGACTAGGTGGGCCAGAATGATCCATTTCTGCCTTCAAGCTTCTATGATTCTATAGGACAGTAGAAGCATTTATGCCTCTGTACTTGTCTTATGTAAGACCTCAGCTGGATTTGTGTAGCCAGCTTTGATACCTTTACACGAGGAAGGAGGCGGACAGAGTGCAGTGAGTACAGAGGAGGTTCAAAAATACATTGGGGAACTAAAATCTGTACCACATCCATCTAGACTGAAACAACTAGAATTGCATAGCCTGGAGATTCAAAGGAAGTGCTGTGAGATATTTTTCTACGAACTTTGTGAGCAACTCACATCTGATAAGCAAATTAAATATTGAATTTAAAGATATAAATTCAGGACACCCATTACAGGTTGAAATTAATCACATTAAAACCACTAAAAAGAGAGGGCTGCATATTTATGGAATAAACCTCCTGAAAACATAATGAGCAGAAACAAAGCTATATTTGAAAGAAACATAGATAGACACATTATTGAGGGAGGTAATATGAGTTACCACAGTGTATTCTAAAGGAGCAAACTATGAGACTTGTCCTTTTTTGCTTCTTCATGCATTAGTGACATTTGGCTGTGGTCAGATAGACTTGACTGAGGTCTAATTACAAAGGCATCTATGATATGTGGTCATGTCAAAATCTTGAATATCAGAATGGATAGACAATGTATTTTCTGTCAGTATCTCACACCTATCCCCTCCCCCTCCTCACTTCTTCTCTCCAAACTCTCTTTCTTCCCTCTCTCATACACTTCTTTTCTCTCCCTATTGTAGCTCTTTCATTTTCTCTACCTCTCATTCACTATCTGTCTGTCTGTCTCTCTCTCTCTCTCCCCACTTCTCTTTGTTTCTCTCTCAATTGTATTCCATCAGTTACTCCAATCATGTTAATGGTAGATACCCTAATAGTATCATGTAACATCTGCTTTTTCATCTTTCTGTCTCTTCCTCTCTCACTGTCTCCCTCTACCCCACTATCTCTCACCTTTACCTCTCTGTATTTCCTCTCCCTTTCTGCCCCCCCTTCCCCTCTGTATTTCCCTTTATGTCTGTTTAGCTGCCTCCCTTCCATCCCTTCTTGTATTCTGTGCACATCTTCAGTATCACATAACTCCTCCCTCTCTCTGTCTCTGTCTCTCTGTCTCACTCTATTATCTTCTTTAATTTAAAATGCATATTCACTCCATTTAGTATCTAGTATAGACAGATTATGGGCTCCCATCTACACAGCTGAATGTGACATAGTGCAAAACAGAGTCAAGCTGATCTGTAATAAGGCATGCTGCTTTGCACTTGGTGCAGATTACTGCACTCATTGTACTACCCTTTACACTCTCACTAACTGGCAACCTTTACCCAGATGAATAAAGCCCCACACCTGTTTACTAGCTAAAAAGGCACTCTTCAGCCCAACACCCCTGTTGTAACAAATTGCTTCTTCACTGACTCCAACCAATACAATGTCAGGAACTTGGACAGGAATGCCCTTAAGCCTCCTTTCAGGTAAATTCAGTTGGGCAAGCAGTCATTTTCTGTTAGGGCTGCTGACTTGTTAAATGAATTGAATGTACACTGTTGAATCTCCCCAAGTTTTATCATTTTAAGAGATCTTTGCCATCTGCCTTTACAGTCCAGTGCGACGGTAAACATTAAACAGTTTTATTCACTTTCTTTCTGTACATAACTTCTGACTTTTTATAAAGTGATCTGTATTGATTTCTTTTAAAACTGTAAGTACGTGTTCTGCCTTAAGTACTTTGAGCCTGACTCTTCTGCATTTTCTCTGGAATTGGTTATTGTACTTGTAATTTTTATGGCTGCATGTTCCAAACTCTGCAGACATTTGGATATCACTGTAGAACAGTGGGTTGGCTGTGGAACATGACTCTGTTCTCCTACAATGATGCAGCAATGTCATGACAGCGCTGATGCCATTGGCGCTGTCTTCCACGATGGAGCTCCCCTCCACAGCACGGTCACCTCCCCCATGGTATGCTGCTTCATGAGCCAACTTCCTGTACAACTGCACATGTGTAACTGTTATGCAAGCGCAGTTTTGCCCCCGCCACCATCTTTTGAGTAGCAAACCACCATGGCTCTGAAACCGGTGCTCCAATGTCACCGCCACCACTCCATGACCTGTGCTCTGGTATTAACAATGCTCTGAGACATGTGCTGCTGCAGCTCTGCTACCTGGATAGGTAAAAGCTCACCGCAGCCATATTGGCTTTGACCAGAGTTTGTTTTTTGTGACTATGTATTTGATGAGGAACCTTTGTAAATGAGCATGTGTGTTCAAACATGATCTGCAAAGTTTTCAATAAAAGAAATATAGCCTAGAGGCCAGAGTAGCCAACTGTGAACGAGCTTGGTACTCCCAGCAGACCTGGGGCTTTATTTTTCACAGCCACCACTTGCATACTGTGTGACCATGAACATATATCCCCAGCCTCTCTTGAAGCTGTTCACTATCCTATAGGCTATCTTCAACAATTCAGTCAGTCTTTCTTTTTGTTTTGTTGCCCAAAAATACTACCTTTGTTTGCTGCTATGCCAATGTGATATCAAAATGCATTTAAGTTCAAAATCAAAATGCACAGTGTAATTCCTGCCCTTCCAAGTGATACATAGATACATAGATACTTACATAGATACATAGACAGTGTCGGCAGATAAGGGCCTATGGCCCACCTAGTCTGCCCATTTGAGCTTGTAAGTTCAGTTTGTTTTCCTAGAAGTCTATTTCCCCTTACCCCGACCTCTAGAAAAAGTGCCGTCATTTAATGTCCATCAAAGCAAAAACTGTTATCAATAGAAAGAGTAATGCCTAAACTAAATGTCTTTTATAGTGGACACCATTAGTAACTATTAGTAAGAGAAATGCCTGCAGAGAATGTCCATCATAGCATGCTCTGTTATTAACCAGTGGGAAGAGTAATGCCTGCATTGAATGTCCATCACAGCAGACACTGCTACTAACCAACAGGAAGAGTAATGCCTGTGTAGAATAGCTATCACAGTGGATGCCATTATTAACCAGTAGAAAGAAGAATGCCTTACATTCTGCAGTGGGTCGGATTTGGCCTCTCTGTGAAATCTGTTTCTTTGAAAATGTTGTTATAGCGAAGAGGAATCATTCCACCGATGATGATATCTCCATCCTTGCTGATTCCCTTTTCTGCCACAGTTTGTAGTTTACAGCCCTTCTGAGAGCTCAGTGCAGGAGTGGAGAATAACAGCAGCATCGGCAGCACAACACAAGCCATCATATTAAATATTTAGTGAGATCAAAAGCTTCCGTTGACCCTTATGGCACTGCAAGGCTAGGAAGGTAAACAGCTTTATTTACATCCTTTATGCAGATGTGTCAAAATTCAGAAACAAATGAATAGTATTTTAAAAATATGCTGAACAATGGGGAATCTTTGTCAGTTTAAAATCAGCCATGGAAAACAATTCATCATTCAAAGAAAATAATGCACAATTATATTATGTAATGCAGTACATTTCCTATCAAAATCCAGCTGTGTTGACAGTAACAAAAAAAAGTTGACTACATGTCAGAGAAATGAAACAATTCCACAATTTGCATAGTGTGAAAAATTTGTGAAGTAAAATTAGTGTAACTATGCAAGTTTTACTACACAAATGTCCACACTATGCATGCACTATGCAACTTGCGATTAATTTTACTACACAAATGGATGTACTTTGAGTCAGAACTTCACCTTAAAGTGCACGTTGTGTCAATTCATGAAGTAAAATTCCCTGCAATTGGAACAAACTGCATAGCACACACCATGCAAATGCTGACGCCTATGTAAGAATGCCTATATGTTACATAAGGGCAGCGCGTAGGCATTCCCACATCATTACACCATGCAGCAATGTCCTGTGCACCCCCAGTAACATGCACCATAGATATGCCAGTGCTTTGCACCATGGATCCCCCGGTTACACCACACTGCACTAGGAGTGGGTTCTGGGCATGCCCTGTACTGTGCCCATGCACAATGGCATTGTGTGCCAGGAAGGGGCTCATAAATGTGCATGAGGTGGGACGCTGTGATTAATATTTACATGCCACCCACACATCGCCAGCAGGGTATAGTGGGATACCACTACACACAGCTGCCACAGCACCCAGAGTTCCCTAAGAGGGCTGGGGGTGGTCAGCTGGGCAAACACCCACTGTAAACACCCAGTAGGGTATGCACCATCCCAAGAAGGCCCACCTGTGTGCAGATGGGGATCCACTGTGGGGCCTGGGATGGGCAGCACAGTGGATGCCCACCAGTGGTCAATGGTCTGTTCATGCACTGGCATGTTCCTCCCCCATGTGGCTGCACATTGTGAGTGCAGAGATGAGGTCAGGTGGCTGGTGATCATGAATGGCATCATGTACACACCTGAGCACCAGTGTAGAGTGGCACAAGTGGGATACACACATTTCTCACATTCTTTCCACCCTTTAGTGCATAGGGTTCATTGTGCATCAAGTGCTGCAGGCAAATTCATTGCAATTCACAGGGAAATTTTAAATTTGCAACAGGCCTAATCTCTACCTTGTGTTCAAAGTTTTTTAGTTACAGTGGTTCATATTATTACACAATCTCTGCATGAACAAATCATATACTATCATACCCCTAAGAAACTCCTTTAACTAACAGTTTATTTCTGCCAACCGCCCCATCCCCAATCCTTTGAAATGACTACAATCACCTAGATAATCTCTGTAGGTACTACATTCAATACATAAAGTCAGCCTACTTCCAATCACTGCAATCCAAGCACCTAGGAAATGCCAAGCTCTTCTGGTCCTGCATAAACTCCTTGTTCTCCCCCTCTTCTAAACAATTCTCTTCCCCCTGGATACTCAACAAGGTTCCCTGACTGACACTGCTGAAATTACAAATGCACTCAATGTGCACTTCTCTAACCTTAGCAGCTAGCTAGCTAGCTAAACTCCACACCCAGACCCCATGCCCTCACACCCAACCTCAAATTCTAGCAGTCCCCCTTTTTATTTTAAGACCATCTCCCCTCCTGGGACACTTATGCTCCTACTCAGCCTTCCATCTAGAGGGAGTGCAGGTAGTGATAGTCTATCCCTCCATTTTCTAAGACTTGTGGGCCATGGCATTACCTATCCACTCACCTACATTTTTAACCTCTCACTTTCTACAGCTTCTATCCCCCTTGCCTGGAAGCAAGCCAAAATTTTACCCATCCATAAATCGGATGACCCTAGTTTAATGGACAATTACTGCCCCATCTCTATGCTGCCTCATCTTGGAAAGCTCCTTGAGAAGGTAGTACCTTTCCAAATAACTGAGCACATTTCTAAATATAATCTTCTCTGTACCCAGAAACATGGCTTCAGGAAGCAGCACAGCACTACCATGGCCCTTGCCCTCTTCACAGATCACATCCTAAGGAATATGAAAGTTAGGAAGCTAACTGGTGCAGTACTCATCAATTTATCAAAGGCAATTGACCTTGTCAACCAGAGTGTCCTAAAAGTATAACTTAACAGCTTTGATTCCCCCCAACCTGGATCTTCAACTACCTCTCTGGTAAAACTCAAATGGCCTGCCTTGGAGATAACATTTCCCCCCTTTTACCTGTCACAGTGGGTGTCCCCCCAGGGCTCTGTCTTTGGTGCACTCTTCTTTTCCCTCTTCATTAACTCTCCCCAGATGGATGGCCTCTACTGTAAATCACTGCTATATGCTGATGATCTAATACTATTCCACAGTGACCAGTTACCCGCCTCTTTGTCTGACACCCTTTCCCTTGAATTTTGCAACACCTGTCAATGGTTCTCCACCAATACATCATTGGTCAATCCTTCCAAAATAAAGCCCATGCTATTTGCCGACAAACCAAAACTCACTATCCTTGTGTACCCTGGCTGCTTCCTCATCCTTTTCCTGGATGGTTCCACCCTCAACACTGTTCCCTCCTTCAAGTATCTGGGGGTAATCCTGGACCCATCCCTTACATACACTGACCACATAACCTCTATGATCAGATGCATTAATCAACAGATTGTGCTTTGCTATTGCATAACAGATCGCCTCACACCTAAAGCTTGCCTAGATGGGGCCTGTGACAACATCCTCCCTCTCCTTGATTATGGTGCCAGTGTACTCCATTACCTCCACTACCGACCTGACCTGGCTGAATACTACTTATGACAGGATATGCCTCTTTGCCCTTTACACTCCCCACACCACCCATCACTGCTCTCTATACCTGTTTCTAAACTGGCTCCATCCTCAAGCTTGATGCTCCTACTTGCTAGACCAGACAGTTGGAGATGCCTTACATGATCCCTCCCATTGTCCACTCTGCTGATCAAGCCCAGAACCTTCAGTTGTAATACTTGCAAGTCATCCCTTCTCCAACTTTACCATCCAAACATGACCACTAGGATGGGTCAAAGAGCCTTCTTGGCAGCTGGACCCTCATTATAGAATTAACTCCACCCTTCCTATGTTTTACTGACTCCTCACTAAATCTAAATAGCCTTTTAAGAACCTATTTGCTGTCATCCACAGCCTGTGTCTGTCCTTTGGCCACTTGCCCTACTGTTCTTCATATTCTACTCCATTCCTCCTCCTCTCACTAGCAGTCCCCTTCCCTATCCTGATTACTGACTCATTGATCACCTTTCCCTCTCAGACCACTGGCTGGGTGTCTAGCTGAAACCTAGTTCCTCTTGGACTCTGTATATCCTGATATTTGACGGCTCGGCCATTGTTTACCTACCTATTACTGATGTATATAGCTACATTTTCCTATCCTATGTATGTTATATAAATCTTCTATGTTCTCCGTATTGTTACATAAAAGATAGATAAAAAACGTTCTTTTGATACTGGAAATTCTAATCATAGGATTATGCAATCCTGTTCTCAAGATAGTCCTGTTTGTTTCACTAGGTTACATCTAAACATATAACGCTTCTTAAATAATTACAAAATGTACACTAAACACAATATACAGTATACTACAATACATTCAAACACAAATACAAAAAAGTGTACCATGGAGAAAGTGTACCATATGTGTTTTAACCACAATTGCATCATCAGCCAGACTTGCACTGGAATTCTTGCATATGGACATTGTATAATTCCTGTTGTTTTGTACCTATATTTTTGCGTATGTGCCAGTCCTGGCCTGGGCCATGCCTGAAAAAAGGTCTTTGGATCAGTGCACCAACCTGGTAAAAATGAAGAAAGAAAGAAAGAAAGAAAGAAAGAAAGAAAGAAAGAAAGAAAGAAAGAAAGAAAGAAAGAAAGAAAGAAAGAAAGGGAGTTTTAGTTTTTTTAATTAGAATTTTCTGTTTCAGGATCATGGAACCCTGACCCTTCTTTGTTCCCAAATGATGCATCTGTGAGAAATATATTGCATAGGTCTTGGGGTTGAGGGGTCATGTGTCCAAATTGCTAAACTGATTAAGTAGAAAAGCTGAGTTTCTAACAGAGGTTCCTGATTCAAAGTCCTTGGCATTTATATTTTCTTATCCTAAAATAGTTTTTTTTTTAATTGAAGGTTGAAAAATCTTGGGGTATGGATCTGACTCATATACTATTGTTTCTGTTCCATTTGCCTTTAGACAGTTAAGAGGATAATAGCACTATTATAAAGGGACTCATTAGAGCCTGAAATGGATAAATCAGAAACAACATTAATGTTTTTTGATGAGCTGTGTGCAATGATAGGATGGGAGTTGGTTAGTTGCTTGGTGAATGACAAGGGTGGCAGGCTGCTTCATACAGCAAGGTAGTCAATCATAGGCAGAGGTTTGTAATTGCCTGTAGGATAGCAAGAAGCTTGTTGATTGACTGGTAAATGATACAGTTGGCTGGCTGATGGAAGGCTTGCAGTAATAGCATGGTATCTGAATGATTTACGTAGAGCTGGATGAAAGATTTCTGTAAGGAACATGAGTCATGACTTGGGGTTGCAGAATGTTTACTTGTTAACTGCTGCTAAACACTAGCTTGAGTTTCACATTGATACCTTTCTGTGACAAGGCTGGATAAGACCCTGTCCTGTTTGTTATGCAGAGAGAGAGAGAGATAAAAACAAGGAGCCATTCTGTCCTCTCCTGTTCTGTCACTTGTCTATCTCTTGTATTTCTGATTGCACAATAATATATTCTTTTTGGAGCCTTAGGACTGACAATGATGATGGTCCCACAATTTCCCCCATTATCCCCTTTCCTTTACATGATGTTTCTATTATTTCTTTCTTCCTTTGTGTCTCTGTGGTTAAAACCTATATGTGAATCTGTATGTGAAACTGTGTTACCTTGGTTTGCAAATGCAAATAGTAATATTCTTGAAATGATTGCAGAAAATTATTTAGAACACATGGGTTCACACTGAGATGTGGTTTGACCTCCACAAGTTGCTCTGCAGAGCTGTCTGCAGGAAATCAGACCTGCAACAGAATGTGTTAATTGTTGGTAACTGTTAAAAGGACTAATGTAATCTTTTGGTTGGTCAAAGAATGAAAAAGTCTTGTATTTTGTGAAAAACAAGAGATATAACTTACAAGCTCATAATGCAGAAATTAAGTGCCAGGGAAACCCTTCTTATAAAAGAGATAACAATATTTTGCAGAGAGAGAGAGAGAGAGAGAGAGAGAGAGTGTGAGAGAGTGAGACAGTGAGAGAGTAAGAAAAAACCATTAGATGAAGAACTTTTTTTCTTTGTACTGCCTGCATAAAGAGCTATCCTGAACAATATTATGTTTATTATTGTTGCTTTTAATAATAAAACAATACTAGTGAATTGTGTTACTTCTCCTGGTTTGCCAGTACTAACTGAGCTGTGCCTTGATGACAGCTGGTGTCAGACAATGTGGGATGTATCCCATGTATACTCTAAGCCAGGAATTTTGTGCATGGGTACTATACCTGGTACCAGAGAAGCATAGAAGTAAGGTAAGGAATCTGCAGCCACAGGCCCAGGAGTGATTATCAGAAGAATGGCAGCTGAACTAGAAGCAGAAACAAAAGTTCAAACGGAGATTGTATAGCAGGAGCCAGTGATGGTAGAAGAAGAACAGGCAGGAACAGAAGCTAAAAGCATGTCTGCTTTCTACAAAGAGAGACAGAGAAGCAGAGAAAAGAAAAGATGCAGTGATGGCTGGATGCCTTGCAAGCTATGAGAGCTGGAGGATCTGAGACAGGTCCAGCAGGTCAACAAAACACAAACAACATTTAATCCTTGAGAAGCCTTCCCCTAGCTCAGAGAACTCCTCATTATATGGCTCCAACCTGAGGGCAAAAAAGTTCTACAAATTATCAACATATTTGCAATGGAGCAGTTCATCAACACCCTTCCCATAGGCATGCAGCCATGAGTAAAAGAATACTGACTAGAAAATGGGGGAACGGCTGTTTCCCTAGCAGAGGACTATCAGATGGATGGCCAGGCAGATGCTGCACTAGTGAAATAACAGCCACCGAACAGTAAAGGCACTTTTACATGACACTGACTTGTGCCGCTGGGTTTTGTAACAGTCCTGTAATACTCTTCCCATTGCACTCACATGCCACTTGTACATGGCAGTGGTATTTCAGTTGTTTATCTCTTCCTGCATTTTGGTTGCGTTTCTGGCCATCCAGTGTCCAGAGACATCGCGGCAAATTAAAGAAACTCTGGACAGCATTCTGCCTTGATAACAAAAAAATATTAACTTCTATGCAGAATTGATTTAGGGCCAATTTCCTCTAATGAATTCTGTTGAAAACAATTAAAAATGTGTCCAAAGTGGAGAAAGATAACTCACAAAACTTCAGTTATTAAAATGTATTAAGGAGCACAATTCAACTGGGATGATTTTTTTAAAATGTTTTCAACAGAATTTGTTAGGGAAAATCCTCCCTAAAGGAATTCTGCATCGAAGTATTAATATTTGTGATGTTAGCAAATATGGGTATTTTGCTTTGCAGACCTAGCCATTCATGGAAATGAACAGAAAGCTGCTTTTACATGCCTGGGCACAACAGAACAGAAGCCGATGAACCCACTCAAACAGGGAATGTGTTTTGGGGTAAGCACTCACTTTTGTTGTGCAATGGGTTGCTTGCACTCACATTTTTAGGTTTGCTTGCACGCATGAGCTTGTGGTAGTAGCGAGTTTCAGAGGTGCGGCAGTGTTATGGCCAATGCCATGACAGCTTTTGTGGGCTCGTCTGTGTGGCACCAATGACTGAGCATGCTGTCTATGACAGCAGTTTAGAAGCGTGCCACCAACTTAAAAGAAATTTGCCACTGCAATGAGGGCACGCCCTGTCATTGCAGCAGCGATGTAAGTGGCGGAGTTACAGCTTTCTCCTGCCGTACTTTCTTTTGCTCCTCAGTATAGTCCTCGCTCTTGCCCCCTGGCTGTCCATTAGCCATGGTGTGGCTTTCTTTATTGGCAGCTCCAGCCTACCCCTCACAGTGTCTCCCCGGTCTATGCTCTTCTGCATCCCCATGACCCCCACCTCACTACGATAGCCGCGGTGCCGCAAATGAATGTTTGGAAATTGTAATTGTGGCAGCAGCATTACACCACAGCATGTGCCCTGGTCAATAAATGCTGTGCCCCAGTCTGCACCAGTGCTATAGCCCCTACAGTGCTATGCACATCAGTCAGACCCATGGTAAAACTTATTTCATCAGGTCCCCTCCCGAGACTAAGCCTGCTGCTCACAAGTCAGTCAAATCAGCCCAAGTCCTGTCCTGCCGCGACTGATTCCCTGGCTCCTCTGTGCTGGCACTATAATGTAGAAGTACTGACTGACCCTGGCCCTGTTACTTTTGGAGTTGGGTCAGCCTTCTGCAGTTTTGTACACTGACGCGCAGCCTACAGCCTGCAAGTGACCAGTGGCTGATTGGCTGTGCTGCCAGCAAGGGAACAGCTTAGTTTTTGACTGCCCAAGGAGGGTCTCTAGCGGGCGATTGCCAGTCGAGATCGGGTCATCATGATGCATGAAACAGCAGCTTTTTATTTACCCTTGAGGTGGTCTGTGTTGAAAATAGCATCAGTGTGAAAACACCAACAGGGACAGGTAAGCGACAGAACAGCTACCTATCAGGCAAGTCAGTGGCCAACCCTACTTTACTTTCTGCTACACTTTGATCTAGAATCAGTGATGATATGTATATCACTACTGTGACACACAACTCCATTTTTTTTTATTGTGGATACCTCAGTAACTAAGGAGTTCATTAATTCAGAAGTTACTCCATGTATAGATGTTTAGTTTGATTTTTTTCAAGCAGCTCATGTGTTGCTGCTTCTTTTTCAGTCTCAGAACTCCTGTTTTCTCCTGTGACTGATCCATTTGCTAATACATCCTATTTTGATTTGTACAGCTTATCGACTTTTACTTCGAGGTCTGTTTTACTTGCAATAAACCTCTACTCACTGCTATATCTCATTTACGAGGAATATCATCTTCAGGTGAGTGTAAGTTCTGCAGTAACTTTTGTCCATCACTGTTTCTTGTACAGAAATGATTGAATTTAGCAGAAAAAAGCACTGTTTGAAAATAGGTATGTTCATGGCAGAATTGTGAATTGTATGTCAGCCCTCCCCCCACTGGATGTAAGTGCTGGACATAGTTTGGTCACTGCAATAACTATTTTAAATATTTTGCGTGTGCAGGAGGTAGTTATGCCCCTAGCAGAATTGTGAATTACTAGCAGGTCAGCTGCCCCCCCCCACAAACTTGATATAAGTGCTGGTTATAGTTTGGTCACTGCAATATCTGTTTTAAAATATATTGTAAGTGCAGGAAGTAGTTGTATGAATTACTAGCAAATAATCTGCTTCCCCCCCAAACTGGATTTTTATTCATTTTAAATAAATAATTTTTTATATTGGTTTGTAGTGGTGTGTTTTTTTATTTTTTAAGTAAATTGGTACCCCTCCACACGCCACCGTAGATTATGCACACCGCAGCATGTAGGGCATCCCTGACACTGCTGACCTTTGCTCAAGGGGGCCTCAGACAGAAAAAGGTTGAAAACCCCTGATCTAGATAATGAATTAATTAATTTTCTCCATAGCACATATTAATAAAAGTTTAAAACATCTTCATGACTCAGAGGTCCGACAGCACCACAAATCTGCGCTGTAGCACTGCAGATAGTTGGTTCTGTCATCATTCAGAAGATAAGTTTAAAACAACTTCCAACTCTGTTTTTTTTCTTTTCAGTTATTAGCTACAGTATTTGGACATTGCGGAAAGCGCTTTTTTAATCTGTCTTTTAATTTCCCTGTTCAACCATTTGCTAGTTATGTGGCTGCCTCATATGATATTGATTCATATCACTGATCGCGTGTAAGAAACTGGTCTGCTTGTTCTCACTTGACAGGGTGTCCTCTAACTGTACTGACAATTAGATTGTTATTTATTTAAATATATTAACTTTTATTGATGTCCTCTCTCCAGATCATTAGTAAACTAAGGAAAATTCAGTTTGATCCCGGTAAAATCCCACTTCATCTGTGTTTTCCGTCTTGCTGCTTGTGCGCTTGAATATTTAAATAAGTCTCTGGAATTGTTGTGCTGAGTCAAAAAATATCAGCCCCACAAAAAAAGGAACTTGCACCAGCAAACACCTGTGCAAAATATGTATTACTACGTTAGATAACTACAAATGAACTGCCAACTAAATTAAACTAGGATCTGCAACTTATCTAATAGGTAGGGAAATGTGCAGACTGGGCGGGCCAAGCGGTCTCCATTTGCCATCAAATTCTATGTTTCTATGCCTATTACAGTATATCCAAAAATACAGAAGGGATCCTAAATTAAATCATTAAAGTGACTTTGCCATGGTGGGTGGTATCATTCACACATATCTCCAGTACAAGAAATACAGTGAATCAATTATGCCATTATGTCAACTGATGATGTTCTGCTTCATATTTATTTATTTTTTAAACTTTTATTTAATGTCTTACACTTGATGATAACATTGGGGGGGGACCACTCTGGACACCATTACCAACATGTAATATTGCTAATAAATACTGCTTATTTTAGCTTATTTATAGTAGTTTGAACAGGTAAATTATACTGTTTCTGCTGTATACTCTTTAGCCATTGTGATGTGCAGATGCATTACATTTAGCGATGTAACTTTCACATTTAAGTAGCACTTCAGCTGTGCTGTCTGTGATTTTTACTGCTTTTAACATGCTTAACTGCTACTAAAAGTAAATACAGAGGCCCAGATTTCAAATTGCACCACAAAGTAGCGCAATAGCAGGAGCAGGCACAAGTGCAGTGCACCTATACACAACACATGCGATATTCAAACACTTTGCGGGCCAAGTTGCACTTGCGCAACACATCTGAATATCATGCCAGCCGCGCCATGGCACAACCAGGGATGCGCAGTGGCGCAGGTCTGATGTGCAGTAGCACAACCAGGGATGCACAGTGGAGCAGAGTAGCAGTGCATCAGCACAACCAGGGATGCGCAGGGACAGGATGCAGGGGTTCACCACCCATGGAAGACATGGGCAGAAGAGCATGCAGCAGAACAGGCTTCACCCCCCACACTCCATGAACCGCACAACCAGAGGAGAGCTGGAAGAATCACCAGCCCATGGATACCAGCAACAATCCCACATCTGGGGCATGGTGCCCCAGCACACCCCCTGGAGAGCTATGACCGGAACACAAGGAGGTCCAGCCACCCTGTGCTACACCATCCCACCAATGCAGAGCACACCCTGCACAGTGAACCCCAGACACCCTGCCCAGGAGCAGTGCCCAACAGTGCATGTCACCCTATGGATGCCACCACCCCCACTGTGATAATGCAACCCTATGCACCATGGAGCCATGCAAGGCAGCCCCACCATGAGCACCCTGCAGTGGGTGGCAGCAGCCACCAATGCAACAACTGCAGACACAGTGCCACCCTGCATGGCCCCCCTGAGGTACAGCTGAGAGACCGACCCTGCGTTGGCACATGAGGTACCCCACATACAACAGGGCCTGCCCTGTACCCAACCACCAGTGGTACAGCACCCCACACACCCACTCAAGCATACACCCTGTCCCAGCACTGGCCCCAACAGCCAGCACAGATGCCCACAGTGGTGCATGGAAGCATGCACCACACAGGATGCAACACAGTGCACAGACAAACACCCACCCATACCCAAGGGCACACCAACACAGGGACACATTAGCGGGGCAACAAACCCACCGGTGTGTGGCCACAGCAGCCGTGTACCCATGACCAGCACCCCTCCATGGCACAGGTGTACCAGCCACCCTGCACATGCACCATGAATCCGTATGCCACCAGCATGCGTCTGGAGTACAAGTGACAGACATTGGAGCACATTTCCTGCAGCAGACACAAGTGACAGCATGGAGGGGGGACAACAACAGCAGAGGCCACAGTACCACCCAAGGCACACATGCACCATACCAGTGACAGGAGGCAGTCTGGCATTGCACTAGGTACAGGGAGTGGCCAGCATGGACAGCCACCACTGACATGCAAGCAGACTGTGCATAGCACAGACATGCAAGGGTGTCAGCTGCACAGGCCATGGACAGTCTGACAGGGGCACCATGGACACAGTGCATGCACCGTGGACCACTGCACACAGGCATCCAGTGCACAGAGAACAACACACATACCACAGACAGTGACCCAGTCCCCCACCCGCACCATAGGTGGGTCCCTGCTGGACACACACACACGCCCATGCCTGCACCACCCTTGACGCCATGCACAGCACTGCAGCCAAGCACTTATAGCCCGCTGCAAATCAGAGACCACCACAGTTGTCATAACAAAATGTGTGTATTGAAGAATGTGAAGGAACAAACTTACAATTATTTACAAGGGTGGGGGGAAGGGCCACAAACCAGGTGGGGGCAGGGGTGAACAAATGGGATGAGGGAAGAAGGGATGTGAGGGTGGGTCCAGGGGGGTTAGGTGATTCAGGGGGCATGGATGACCTATTGCCTGTCCCACTCTCCACTCCTGTGGCACCTCCGGGTACTTCATCTCAGGACCCCGTTCTGCTCCATTCTCTCCAGAATCACCAGGGATGCCCATGCCAGCTGCAGCAGCTCCTGCATGCCACATTCTATGGCCATCCAGCGATGTCCACCTAGGACAAGGGAGCAGAGTCAATATTTGTGACTGTCTATCCCCCTGCAGCCCACCCATTGTGCATGGCATACAGCCATGGGCCACACCCCTGTGATGGTGTGCGACCACCCACAGTGACCGTGTCCACAAGACCTGCCTACCCAGGTGCAAACAGCCATGTGGACCGCTGCACACACCCACCGCCCAGGTCCCGCACAGCACCACCATGGCCATACAGTGACATGGCTATGCGGTGCGAAGGCAGTGGCACAGCCATATACCCAGTGCATGCACAGACCACTAACAATGCACACCCACACATGCAGTGCCACAGGACAGTGCTGAGTTTACCATGTGGCGTGCACGGTGGTGGCGTCAAGGGCTGGTGGCCATGCCTCGCCGCCAACCCTTCAACACAGCATGCATAGAAGTTCTTGGAAGAAAGGCACTCTCCTGCATCCACAACAGCTGGGTGCTGCTGTACTAAGGCCCCTCTGCCACATCCTTGTTGCTGGGCAGTATCCCTGTTGCACTGTGCTCTCACCTCCCGAGCACGGCGTCGCTCCTTAGGGCCTAGGGTGCAAACACAGAGAGGGTAACATCAGTACAAACCAGTAGCAAAGCCCTCCCAAGTGCGTGTGATCCCACACAGCCCAGCCATGCAGCTACCCCACCACCATCACTGCCCACACTGGACGGCCACCATCCCCCTGCGTGGTGGACACATGCACACCGTGATACCCAGACGGATGCTACCAGTGTAGGGATGGGGCACCTACCTGGCAGTGGCACAGTGCCTCACCTGGCACATACCCGTAGTTGACCCAGCCTGTCTGGATCCCTCCGCCACAGGTCCCCATAGCAGTGGCGACAGTGCTCTGTGCTACAGGAAATCCCAGTGGCCTCCTCCATTGCCTCTGCCACCTCCTCCCACACAGCGCTTCTTGGCCTGTCCAAGGGGTAGTCCCTAAACAGGGTCCCAGCATGGGGCTCAACAATGGCCACAAGATTGGCCAGCTCTAGCACGCTCCACTGTGGTGCTGTCCTGCATGCTATCATTCATGCAGGCCAGATCACAAAATGGTACTCTGTAGCGCGTGTCCCCCACATGCAGATGCTGCACGGGTACAGCGCTGCCATTCCCCATTGCACTGTCATCGAACAGCACGATAGGGGTGCACCCATGCAGATACATGGCACCTAGGGGGCAAAGGTCGACCACAGGGTCAAGGGTTTGTCACTCATGGACCGCCACAGTGCTATTGGGACTCCCTGCATGTAGCGCAGTAGGGTGCCTGTGTGTGATGCCCAGCAGTGGCCTACCACGCTGTGGCACCATGGTGCTTACAGTGCTCCAGGGCACGAGTGCCACACGTGAGAACAGCATGAGGGGGGTGACATGATTAGTGTCACGGAAACATGGGCCACCCAATACAATGGCTGGGACCTGTCTGTACCAGGGTACAGGTTATTTTATAGGGACAGGGTGATTGGGAAAGGGGGGGTGGCACTATATGTGAAGGAAGGACTGAAGTGTGTAAGGGAGGAAGGGGAGGAGGGTAGTACGGAGTCACTTTGGATGCAAATCCAGGATTCCAAGAATAGGATTCTTAGAATGGGAGTGGTGTACAGGCCACCATCTCAGACAGAGGAGTTAGACAGGGAACTAGTGGGACAGATCAGGAAGACCTGCGATAAGGGTAGTGTGGTGATTGTGGGGGACTTCAACATGCCAGGAGTGGACTGGAGCACCCCAACAACCAGGAACAAAAGGGAGCAGATACTGCTGGATGCCTTCCAGGACAGCTTCCTCCTGCAAATGGTCAGTGAACCAACCAGGTTAGGAAATACCCTTGACCTTGTGCTGGCAAATGGGGACTTTGTGAGAGAACTTATAGTGGAGGAACCGCTGTCAGGGAGTGACCACCACTCAGTATGGCTCCACATTGGATATGAGCAAGGAAGGAGTGGAATCTGGCATAATAGTGCTGGACTTCAGGAGGGCCAACTTTGGGAGGATAGGGGAAGTGGTAAAAGGGTACCTGGCCAGAATTCAATCTAGTATGGACACTAACCAGAGGTGGGAGCTAGTAAAGCTGGGGATAGTGGAGGCAACCAAAACCTGCTGCAAAGCCCAAAGCAAGAAGGCAAGGGCTAAGAAACTGATCTGGTTGAGTAAGGAGGTCATGGAAAAGGTAAGGAGGAAAAGAGCTGCCTTTAGGAAGTACAAGAAAACAGGGAGGGAGGAGGACAGGGAGGAGTACTTGACAGAATCGAAGGAGGTGACAAGGGCAGTAAGGGGAGCCAAAGCATCTATGGAACTCAGGCTGGCACAAGGCATTAAGAAGGTGGAGAAGGACTTCTTTAAGTACATCAGGGAGAAAAGGAGCTGTAAGGACCACATAGTAAGGATTAGGAAGGAGCGGGGTTGGGTGGAAGCAGGGTGCGATAAGGTGGAAGCACTAAATGAGTACTTCTGCTCAGTATTTACTAAAGAGAAGAGGGGGGTGACACCCAAGGTGGGAGAAATGGCAGAAACAGGGTGGGAAGTGGTGACAGATGGGGAAATCATGGAGAGCAGAGTTCGAGAGGGTTTGAAGGCACTGAGGGTGGACAAGGTGCCAGGCCCAGATGGCATCCACCCCAGGGTACTGAAGGAGCTTGCAGAGGTCCTTACAGGACCTTTGGCAGACCTATTTAATGCCTCACTACATTCGGGGTGTGTACCTCAGGACTGGAGGATGGCTCATGTGGTGCCCCTCCACATGAGTGGCCCCAAGGATGAACTGGTTAACTACAGACCAGTGAGCCTCACATCCATCGTGGGTAAGCTAATGGAGACCATCCTGAAGGAGAGGCTGGTGGCCCTCCTAGAGGCCAAAGGACTACAGGACAGCAGACAGCATGGCTTCATACGTGGCAGATCCTGCCAAACCAACCTGGTCGAGTTCTATGACTGGGTAACTAGGCAACTGGACAGGGGCTATGCAGTGGATGTCCTGTATCTGAACTTCAGTAAGGCATTCGACTCAGTGCCACATGGAAGGCTGGGAAGGAAGTTAGTAGGCACAGGGGCAGGTGCAAAGCTGGTGAGATTGGTAGGAAACTGGCTGCAGGGAAGGCAACAGAGGGTGGTGGTGGCTGGGGAGCTCTCACACCCAAGGGCAGTGATGAGTGGTGTTCCACAGGGCTCGGTGTTGGGACCAGTGTTGTTTGGGATATTCATTGCAGACATATCATGGGACATCAAGAGCAAGATCAGTCTGTTTGCTGATGATACCAAGGTAGGTGCAGTGGTGGATGAACTAGGGGGATGGCAGGGGTTGCAGGATGATCTGGCAAAGCTTGAAACCTGGTCAGACACCTGGCAACTGGGCTTTAATGCCAAAAAGTGCAAGGTGCTGCATTTTGGGATGAAGAACCCAAGGAGGAGTTACCAGCTAGGGGGAGTGCAGCTAGCCCAGATGGAGGAGGAGAAGGATCTGGGTGTGCTCATTACATCATTACAGGGTCAATGAACAACTCGGCATAATGTAGAAAGGCAGCTGTAAAGGCCAAAAAAATGCTGGGTTGTATTGCAAGGGGTATATCCTCGAGGAGGGAGGAGGTGATTCTGCCACTGTATAGGTCATTAGTTAGACCACACCTGGAGTACTGCGTGCAGTACTGGCGTCTGTATCTGAAGAGGGACATTAAGTTACTGGAGGGAGTGCAGCGCAGAGCGACAAAGATGATCAAGGGGCTGGGGGACTTATCATACGAGAGGAGGTTGAAGGAGTTGAACATGTACTCACTGGAGGAGAGGAGAGACAGGGGTGACATGACTGAAACCTTTAAATACATGAAAGGAATAAACAAGACAAGTACAGAGGGGCTGTTCAAAGTAAAGTAGGGGAGGGACACCAGGGGCCATGATATGAGACTGGAGCGAGGAAGGTTCAGGAGGGAGATGAGGGGACACTTTTTTACAGAGAGGGTGGTGGCTGGGTGGAATGCGTTACCTCCTGAAGTGGTAAGCAGTAGAACAGTGGACTGCTTCAAATGAGGATGGGACAGGGCAAGGGGGAGGGTTAATGAAGGGGAAGGGTGGAAGGGAGGGGCAGCTGCAGAATAATGGGTGCTAGCTGCACATTCGAGCAGACTTGATAGACCTCTAGGCCTTTATCCGCTGGCAAATTTTGTATGTTCGTATGTTCATATGGCACAGTGGTGGCCGTGCCCTGCACCACCTCCCATGCTCAGCACATCATCAGCGTGGCAGGCGTCGGTGTCAGTACCCCGGGCATGCGCCATGTGGTGCCTACTGCACACATCACATGGCTGTGCCATTGCCTGTGCACGCTCAAAACAATTGCACAATGTGCAACAGCGCGATATTCAGCCAGAATATGCAAATCATCCCATCAGCAATTCCATGGCGCAGCCACTGCATTAGCACCAGTTAAAGTTGCACCTCGCCTCATTTGCATGCCTTGCACCATATAAATATGACATGGGGCTGCAGAGGACATAGTTTGGTATTGCAGTCCATTGTGGTGGGTTCATGCTGTTTGGAAGTGTGGACTGTGGTGTGTGAGAGATGCATGGGACTGCACAATCAAAGGTAACACCTGCCATTCCCACAGGCTCTATTATGACCGAACATGAGGAAGAGGAGGAACAGAGACATAGGAGAAGGAGAAGGCCCAACTTCACCCGGGCAGAATCAGATGCCCTGTTCAAGGCCTACCTCAACAGGGAACTGCTGCTCAGTGGACAGTGAGGAACACCACAGGACCATGCTGTGGCATGGGGTGAGGTTGCACGTGCCGTGAACCAGCATGGCAGCCACAAGTGGTCCATGCAGGAATGTAAAAAGAAGGTCGGCACTGACAAGAGGAGGATTAAGGACAAGGTGGCTGCCATCAGGGCAGCACGTGCTGCAACCAGTGGTAGACAGACTGATGTGCCATGCCTGATGCCACAAGAGGAGAGGTCAGCCGGCAGCATGCGGCATTGTGCCATAGAGGTTGTTCCAGGTGGTGGCTTCCAGACGGGTGGCAGCCCGTCACTGCATGGTAGGTCCTGTGCTGTCACTGTGTGGGAGGTGGGGGGAATGACACAGGGTAGGACAGAGACATTAATGCTACTGTGTTCCCTTACAGCTCCTGAGTGTCTACATGGAGCAGCGGTGGTGGGTGTGTCCACTGAGGGTGATGCCCTGGACACGGAGGAGCACCCATCCACCTCCACAGGTGTCTGAGGGTCAGGACCACTGCATACCTGCCTGTCTGTCTGGACTGAAGATGGTGGTGCTGGTGTGGATGAGGCCCTGCCTGTGTCCCAGCATGACAGAGGCCTTGGACTCCAGCATGCTGGGACATGGACTGGAGCCGGATCTGTCACCGATGATGATGGATCACACATCCTGGACAGTGGTACGTGTGGGATGCAGAATGGTTCCACAGCAGGAAATGGCATGGGCTTAGTCATGGGTGGTGCCGCCGTGGAGGCCTGTGTGTCATCACAGTCCCAGCCTGTGCCTGTATGCCCCAGTGGGGCAGCACTGGTGTGTGTCCAGGCTGATGGGGCTGTTGAGGCTGCTGTGGTGGTACTGGTGAGCCCTGGTGATCGGCAGCTGGAGGGGCAGTGCCAGAAGTCAGCCAGTGGTGATGGGGGGACAGTGTCGGGGGTGGCGTCAATGCACCACATGTGGATGTGCCCTGGCATGGCTTTGGTATGCAGCGCCCATCATCAAGGTGTGCTGCCCAGCACGGCCAGGAACACCACGAGGGACAGCATGCCGAACTGGCAGATGACCTCTTTGATGAGCACAGCCGCCTACTCCAGGCTTCAGTGGATCAGCAGTTGTGGTTTGTGATGGTGGTGGATGCACTTAGTGTGGTTCTGCACCAGGCAGAGGATCGGTGCAGCAGAGACCACGGTCTGCTCCTGGCAGAGATGGCCCAGCAGCGGGAGGATGTGACCGCTGCCATTGACAGGCAGACAAGTGCATTCACAGATGTAATGGCCACATTGGGCACCCAGTTGATTGCCCATGCGCCGCAGACACCGAGCAGTGTCACGTCCACCCCCCATTCCCGGCATTGTGTGACACCTTCCATGTCAACACCGGGTTTGGATGTGGGCATACCGAGCACGCCTGGCGTGGGCATGTTCGGTGAGCTGCAGACCCCTGCGCAAACACGTTTGCGTTCCCACATCATCACCCCTGGGGGACCATCAGTGCCACACCATGAGGCCAATGGTCAGCCTGGCATGGCTGGCAGGTCTCAGCAGGGCTGCCATGCATCCATGGCAGCTGAGGCACAGTGGGGTACCCGGCCCTGCAAACACACGGTCCCTGTGCACACACCCCAGCTGCTGGCCACTGTGGTGTGTGCATAATGATGCCTGAGTTGCGCTGTCTGCCAGTGTGCAGTGGTGCCGAGTGTCTGAGACATGCACAGTGATGGCCAATGGGCATGGTCATGTTTGGATCTGTATATGGGTAGGGGTTGCATTCGGGGTTGGCATGCTTTCTGCCCCTTGTGCAAGTCTTGTGGTGTGTGTGTGTGTGTGTGTGTGTGTGTGTATACGTGTGTCGTGTTTGGCCCTGCCCATCCCTGACGGCGTGTGAGGGTCCACGCTCAGACCCATTCCCTTGTCACCATCCACCCCTGGAATTCGTCCATGCCTGTCTGTGGGTTGTGCCCTTACCATTGGTGGTTGCACATGGCCCCATGACCTACCTGTGTTGGCTGAAGTGCTCCTCTGTGATGGTGTCCCGGTGCAGCTGTGACATCCGGATCAGGCGGGGGTCCCTTTGCCCAGGGGTGGCTGCCCATCACCATCTGGACCGGTGTCCTCATTGTCCCCATTACTGTCTCCCTCTTCAACCTCTACAGCTATCCCACAGTTGTTGGCCATGTTGTGCAGGATGCAGCAGGCCAGGAATAGCCCACAGACCTTCGAGGGGCTGTACTGTAGGGCACTGCCAGATGTGTCCAGGCACCAGAACCATGCCTTCAGCATCCCGAACACCCACTTGATGACATTCCATGTGCTTGCGTGTGCCTCACTGTACCATTGCTGTGATGGGGTCGTGGGGCACTGGTATGGTGTGAGCAGCCAGGGACGGAGTGGGTAACCACTGTCACCTGTGTGTAGAGGGTGGACATTAGTATGGTGGTCTGCGTCACTCTGCCATGGGCCGTCAAGGCCAGTGCCCATGGCATCTCTGACTATGTACCCCCACAGCTGCTCATGTTGTCTTGCATGATGTGCATACTCACCCATTAGGTGGCCAGTGGGGATTTCCCCACTCTTGAACCTGAGGCACTGTGCAGACTGGTGCCAGATGAAGGCATCATATGCTCCCCCAGGGTGCATGGCACAGACATTGGTTATGCACCCCTGGCATTGCACACCACCTGGCAGTTGATGCTGGCAAACCCCTTCCAGTTAATATAAGACACACCGTCCTGGCCAGGTGGCGTGCAAATGGCCACATGGGTGCAGTCAATGGCCCTGAGTACGCCAGGCATACATGCTACCCTGTGGAACTCTTGTAAGTGTGCTGTGCACTCCGCCTGTGTGCTGGGGAAATGGATGTACTCCACAGCATGTGGCAGCAGTGTGCTGAGGAATTGTATGAGTAGGCATGATGCAGCTGACTGGGTTATGCCTGTTGTGTCCCCTGTTGGTCTCTGGAAGGTGCCCGTGGTGGGCAGGCACATGACAGCTGTCACCTTTGTCTCCACTGACAGAGCATGGCCCTGTCGTGTGTGTTCCTGCATCTCATCACTGCACAACTCACAGAGCCGCCTCAGGATCGTCCGGTTCAGGTGGTACCAGCCCACAATCTCTGTATCAGAGTAGTGTTCAAAGGTGGTGCGGACTCGGTACCACCTATTGGGGGCATACCGCCGATGGGCCCTTCCATGGCCATGCCCCCTGCTGCCTGCCTTCTCATTACCGCCTCTATCAGGAAGGTGGCACTGGCCATGTCCCTGGCTGGTGTTCCCCCCTGGCAGCTGTTTTCCTGTTCCCCCCACTGTCCACTTGTGATGCTCCCCCTGCACCAGGTACACCTCCAGCCTTTGGCTGTCCTGCCTACTGCCGCTGCCCTCAGTCCACTGTGGCACTTCTCTGTCACTCCTGCACAGTAGCACAGGCTCCCAACTCCTGTCCTGTTCCTTGTTGTTTCCAGGTGTGCTCTGTCCTGCTCCTGCCCAGTCCCACTCACTGCTACCCTCTTCCATGTTGCTGTCACCAATCTCCCACCTCTGGCTTCCCTGTAGCGTTCTTGCGCCTCTCTCTTGTTCCTTTTTATTTTGGATCATTTCTGCTATCGCGCAACTTCCGCTAGCTCCCCTATTGAGCATGGCACATGCTGCTGAATATTGCACTGCGCCATTTATTCATGGATCCTCCCCCTACGGTTGTGCATGCATTCATTTCTATTGCGCTCTTGCGCATTGTGACTTGCATGGCGCAGATACTTCCCTCTGAATATCGCACAATGGCGCATTTTCGTACTTGTGCTGATGCATCCCTTTTGAATATTTGGGCCAGTAAATAATAGTCATTGTTTTTGCTTTTGAGTTTTTCCCTCTAAAACTGACACTGGGTAGCATAACATGTTGCGATACCTCACAATAATGATGTTTTCTGGGGACTGCATTGGACCCTGAAAATAGCAGCAATATTATTATGCTGGAATAAATTTGGTCTACAGTATAATCGGCTATACACTTATGCTGCAAAGACCAACACTACCTCGCTCACAGCTGGAAACAGTCACCTAACATTTGTTTCAACCGGCAAGAATAACTGGGGGTGGTTAGATTCACGGATCGGATGCAGCTCCCCAAAACAATATAATTATAGTGAAATATTGCAACATGTTATACTATCGAGTGTCAGTTTTACAAAGCAGTGCCTCATCAAGAAACACTCATAAACAGTAACCACAACTTTTACTTACTGTATTTATTTTCAATAGTAGTTAAAACTGTTAAAATCAGTAAACATCAGAGACCACTGTTGAATGGGAATCATTAGCTAAATGTCTAAGTGACAGTGCTAAATTGTAATGCACCTGCACATCACAAACATCTCTACAGTATAACAAAAATTGAGGCTTATACAAGATACAACAGAAACAGTATATTTTACCTGTGCAAACTACAACAAATGACCTAAAAGCAGTATTACATGTATGTAGTGGTATCCATAGTGGTTCAACCCACCACCCCAATATTATCAATTAAGAGTAAGACCTATGAGTTAAAAAAAATGAATATCTAAGGAGCAGAACATCAGCGGTTGACATAATTTCATAATCAGTTTATTTCCTGTGCCTGAGATGAGTGAGAATGATAACACCCAATATGGCAGAATCACCAGGGTGCTGTAAACTGTTGGCAGATCTAGTGTGAGGCTCTAGTGCAGCTCAGAGAGATGTACAGATATAAAGAGGTATTTACACCCCAGCCTAGGTAGATGTGGATGCGAGTGCATCAGATGCATGTGACTGAGCCCCATACAGGTATTTGATTGCCACCCAATATGGACAGCAGCCAACCCCCCCTCCCACTTATGTCCACTTTCCCAGGCACATCAGAGGTTTTATTTTATTTTTTTGTTGTTTTAGTCTTTGGTAACCGGGTAAGGCCCACTAGGCACAAGTGCCTGTTTTCAGGGGTGACCTGGGAGCACTGGGTGGTTAAGTGACTTGTTCAGAGTCGCACAGTATGCAAGTGGAGGTTGTGAGAATCAAACTCAGGTCTGGTCTGCTGGATGTACCAAGCTCGTTCACACCTCATTCCTCTAACCTCTAGGCTATACTGCCTGATTAGAGATGGGTGAGAGGGAACATGAAATCAGCACCATATTTTATTAATGTAGCTTGCACTGCTATTAAAAAACTGCAGTATACTGGACCCGGCATGGATGAACAAATATTTGGGATCACTAATATATCTCAGATGCTAGTAGCATGAAAATTTGGGGGCACTAAATATATTAGTTCTTCTATAGTTTCATTACAACCTTTAACCCCTAACTTGTTACAATGTTTCCAATATTTAAATTTATGGGACTAAGTATGGATTATTTTTTACTAGCCAAATGTGTTAGGGGTCCTATTTAATTGTAACAGTTTTAAAAACCTATGTCCTGAGAACGTGAGAAAAACATTTGTTACATTTTAGAAGGAAAACTACAGAAATTAGGCTGTCTAAAGAAACTGTTGCAGCAAGAGAGTACATATCATAAATATCAAAGGTCGGACATCAAGGGTCATCTTTGAGGTCTGGTGATGGGGGAGTGCACACAGAAAGGCTGTCATCCACACTTGAATAGTTATCAATATATAGAGAATAATGGATAGGTAAGTGTATGTTATGGATTTTTTCCACACACCTGAGGTGTGTGATGACCCATTAACCTCGAGAGCAAAGCTTGAGAGTTTTAGATAGTCATCACACATCAAGGGTGTGTGAAAAAAATCCAAAACATCAAACTTAACTGTCCTTTATTTTTCATAATTGCTGGTGTGGAGGTTTAGACTGTATTTCCAGGAAGGGAGCCCACCTCAGTGTACCAAACAACACCTGCAAAAAAAGAAAACAAACCCTCGTTGTCTTTTTTTTTTTACCTGTAAAACAAGAAAAGGGTCCCTCGCGGTCTCTCCTGTCCCCTCCTCCAACCCGCGCCCACCCTCTGTGCATCCTGCCTCCCCACACCCCCCACCTCAAACTTACCTCTGGAGCCCAGCGTGACGATCTTCAGTGGACCGGGAACCCGTCTGCACTGTTCAAAGCCGACTCCAAACTGAAGAAATGCCAGTAAGCTGTATTATAGCATACATTTTTTTTTTAAACTTTGGTGCATATCTCGGGCAGTTTGGGGAATTTTGGCACCAAATTTTCAACATGGGGTTATTGGGACCCCTCCTCATGAATTCAGTCACTGTCATGGCGTTATTCTGTCCCAAAAGGTGATTTCTGGGTCACTGTGCAGAATCACCTTTCGAGATCGATTAACAAAATGACAGTACCACTGTTCATAAGGTGGGATCTCAAAAAGCCTATGTTGCAAATTTGGTGAAAAAAATCCAAAAAAATGACTGCTTTACAAGCGTGCATTGCGCAGTTGCCACGCACACTCGTAACTTCGCAAATTTACAATATTTTCCTTCCAGATATTCAGCATTGGCATTTTTCTACACCTCCTTATGAACAGTACAGCTGCCATTTTTCACATCCTGGCTGAAATGTGTTTTTGCTCTTCCAGTGCAGAATAGCGCGGTTGCTGTGGGAAATCAGTGTTTGGGACAAACTAAGAAAATCACAGTGACACTGTTCATGAGCAGAAGTCCTAAAATGCCTATGTTGAAAATTTGGTGACGAAAGTCCCTAAAATGACAGTGTTACGAGCATGCGTTGCGCTGTTTCCACATACATTATGCTCAGAAGTGCGAGCATTTTTAATATTCCCACTACAGATTTTCAACATTGCCATCTCTTCACACCTCCCTATGGATAGTACAGCTGCCGTTCTTCACATCCTGCCCGATCTGTGTTTTCATATTTCTAGCACAGAATGGCCCGGTCACTATTGGAAGTCAAAGTTCGGGACACATTAACAAAATCATACTGCCTCTCTTCATGAGAAGAGGTCACAAATGCTTTCATGAGGTGGGGTCACAAAAAGGCCATGTTGAAAATTTGTAGTGCAAATACCAACAAATGCCTGGGGCATTAGAGTTTCTAACCATAATGTCCCACCCTGTACAGATTGACAGGCATTGGGGTGTGCCTTTGCATTGCCAACTGTAACACTCATGCCAACCCACTACCACCCCTCCAGCCAGTGACAGGCATCGAGGTGTACCTTGCACTCTTCAGCCCCAGAGTTCACCCCATTGTCCTATACTGCACCCATTTCAGTGTATGTCCTTATGGAATGGGGTGACTGTAAAGCCGAACACCCCAAGGCACACCTCAACACGTGTCGGTGTCTGCAGGATAGAGTGAGGTGACATGACATGAACATCATAGGCAATGACCCAAACACACACCCCAATGCCTGTCTGTCTTTACAGGATAGAGGTGGGGCTGGCGTGAAGTTCAATACTTCTCTGCCATTCCTATTCTGCATCTGTCTAACTCCTGCATTTCCAATGCTAATACCAGCAAGCAAACATTTGGCATTGACAAATGCTTGTTTGTGTCAGATCAGTAAGTCTGTAATGCGTGTTCCGTTAGAAGGCACTGCATGTAAAAGTGCCTTAAGACCTTCTTTTTCCTGATTTAACTCCAGGTTAGATAAGAACTCAGATGGGGTAATAAATCTACACTCAAAGACTTTATTTGCTCCAAGTGTTATATGCCAGGACATATTTCAACAAACTGCCATGAAAATAAGGAGGGTAACACTGGAGCAAATTTGGTCTTAGCAAATTGGGCAAGTATTAAACAGATGTCAAAGTGGAAGATGAGGCCATGAAGGGACTTATAGATTTGGGAAGCAAACAGCCCTGGTGCATGTTGAAATTCTAAGAAAAGACTGTGCAAAAGGACAAGGTACTGGGGGCATCTGCATCCACGGGGACACTCAATACTATCCCACCACCCAAGTTACTCTGAAAATTAATGAGGTGTCACACCAAATGAAAGTGGGGGATGCACCAAAGCTACCTGTACCTGTGATTACTGGAAATGACTTTCCAGGATTTTTTAAGTTAATCACAGAGAGAGAGCAAAACCTGCAGTTTCAGAAGCTGTAATGACAAGAGCATAGGCAAAGAAAATCTCAGATGCTGATGACTCTTTTCCGTTTGGTGACTTTGATGCAGACTTTTTTTGAGCCCAGCTCCAAGATTCAGAAGTCCAGGAAAGTAGAAGATGACTAAGAAACAGTGGCAACAAAAGACTGATGAACATTTAAGGACTGATATATGAAAGTGCTGAAACTAAGCTGATAACTGATTTTGATTTTGTTTCTGAACAAACTAATTATGTTTCTCTCCAAGGTTATTTTAAGCAGCTGGGGTGAAATAAAAACAGATTGTTCTAGTGTTTGAAAAATGTAACGGGCTACTGTACAGAGTTTGGGATAATCCTTAGATGAAGGAACAGGTAGAACAGCTGGTCATACCAAATAAGTATAGAACTGAGTTGTTACAGATAGCATGTGCTAGTCCTATGACTTTTCATTCAGGGAAGGACAGCACCTTTGCCAGACTGTTGTATAGTTTTTACTGGCCTGAGAAAAATGAGATTGTTGCTACCTATTGCAGTTCTTGTGCTGAATGTCATAAAGTAGCCCCAGTAACTAAAAATGACAAGTTGCCCCAGTACCCGTTCCCTTAATAGATGTGCCTTTTGAGAGGATTGTAATGGATGTGGTTAGCTCCTTAGACAAAATTAAAAAGGTGATTGACTCATTTGGGTAATATGTGATTATGCAGCTCAATATACAGAGGCCATTCCAATGCATACTGTCTCAGGTCCAAAAGTGTATCAGAGGTCGCCAAAAGTTTTTGGAGGGTGAGCATACTTAAAGAAATTATCACTAATCAGGGTAGTCTTTTTGGTGCTACATTACTGAAGGAGCTGTACCAACTGCTAGGTATCACTTTCATGAAAACCTCTTCTTAACCACCCTCAGGCAGATGGTCTTGTTGAGAATTTTAATCAAACCCTAAAGCACACATTAAAAAGGTTTATGAAAAGTGAAGAGAAAGACTGGGACCAATATTTAGCTTACCTGCTTTTTGTTGACAGAGAAGTGTCACATGCACCAGCAGGTTTCTCACCCTTTGTACTGTTGTATGGTAGACAACCTAGAGGGTCACAGATGCAATAAAGTAAACATGGGAGGATAAACCCACTCAGAAAAAATCAATTACATTTTATATGTGTGCACTGAGAAGGACATTGACAAATGTGGTGCGATTGCCTGCAGTACCAGGAAGTGGTCCCAAGACAACAAACGGTTTATTACGACCATAGGTAAAAGAAAACATTTTTGAACCAGGTGAAAAGGTCTTGCTATTTTTACCCATTTCAGAAAACAAGCTGTTAATGAAGGGGCAAGGGCCTTATAAAGTGATTAGATGCACTGGTACAGTTCCCTATGAAACTGATTCCCCATATAGGAAAACTCTACTAAGATATACTATGCTATCCTCCTCAAGAAATGTGTTGAAAAAAAACACCAAAGGTTGCTTTGTTCATCTTACCAGAGACTGCTAAATAAGATACTGATATAGCTTTTGACAGACTGGAACAAATTGTAACGGCTGATGCTGTAAAGGTGAATGTTTCCTTACCCACAGAACAAACCGCAGAAATTCATAACTTGGTAAAGACATTTAGAAGTACGTTTACCACAGTGCCAGGCCAAGCAAAAGGGCTCAAGCATGCAATAGTCACAAGAGACTGGAGGAGAGGAGATGGGGATATGATAGACATTCAAGTACCTCAGGGGTATACACAAGTTACAGCAGGGTAGCATCTTTCAGAAAAGAAGGTGTACGAGAACAAAATACATATGTGGTTTGCTCAGGGGCAGCGTGAGGAAGTACTTTTTCGTAGAAAGACTACTGGATGACTGGAACAGCCTCCTTGCAGAGGTGGTGGGGGCCAAAATGGTAGGAGAATTCAAGAATGCATGGAATAGACATAAGGGTAGACAGTGAGCAGCTTTAAGAGAGGCTGGGATAGGCATAGGGGGAAGATAAGAATCATGGGTAGGGAGGATGAGAGGAGTGGGGAGGGAAGGCAGGGACATTAGCTCAAGCTGTGGACCCTGCAATACTAGCAGACTTGATAGACCAAATGGCCTTCTGCTGGCTTCTTCGTATGTTCGTATGGATGTATGAACAACAAAGGAACTTTCCTTCACTCAGTCTTGGTAAAAGTGGCAGTGCATTGTGAAATGTTGATCACATGACACTGACGGTGTGCACTTATGTGTTTTGATCTGATAATAAAGGATTTATTGTGTCCAAGAACAGTGGACAGTGTTTTCTGTGGTGAAGCTTAGTTCCTTTGCTATTCACTATTGTGTATTTCTGCTTTGACTCTGAGTATTCTGCAGCAAACAGTTCTTTTTGTTTTTCAGACATACGAGCACTCTCACAATAGGCAAGAGAGGCTAAGCAGCAGATCAATTAGCATCTGCGATATTGCATTAGATAGGGAAAAGTGGCAGACTAGGTGGGCCACATGGTCCTTATCTGCTGTCACCTTCTATGTTTCTGTATTTCTATGTAGAATGCTCACCCTGTCAGATGAAAGGCATACGGATTACCAGAGTGGTTACAAGAGGAAGTGGTTAAGGAAGTACAAAAAATGAAAGAGTTGGGTATTATAGAAGAATCAAGAAGTGGCTGGTCATCACCAGTGGTGACTGTAAATAAAAAAGAAGAGAGTGTCAGAATCTGCCTTGATTTTAGGAAATGTGATTAAGTGTCTATATTTGATGGCTATCAAATGGTACCTGGTCAGATGAGCGCTACATTTATAGTGCCAATCAAAAGAGCACTAGACCATTCAGTGTTACCAGGGACATCGAGCAGGGATTTACAGTGCTAGCCTCGTGATCTCCACTAGTTGCTATCCATGGTACTGCTATATGGACAAGGGGAGCAGAATCCAGGATCCTAGCCAAACTGCTCCTGTGGTGTACAGAGCTGGGGTAAAAAGCAACTTGCCGAGGCAACAGTGGAGACTAGGGTTCTGATCTTAGTCTGGAAAACATTTTGCAATTGGAACTTTAACACTGGTTCAAGGGGCTGTGGAAACAGTATTCCATAGCCCAAACTTTTTTTTCTTGACCCTGATCTGTTCTCCCCCAGAGTGTAGCTATTCTGACCCAGTGCCATATCAAATACACAGAATACATGATTTTTTGGACAGATTGAAAAGTGCAGGTATATCAGAACCCTCGATCTCAGCAAAGGTTACTGGCAAATTTCCCCAGCTAAAGAATACAAAGACAAAACACCATTTTCCACTCCAACTGGAGTCTATCAGTTCACCACCATGCCGTTTACTTTACATGGTGCACCCGCTAAATTCCTGCAGTACATGGATGTAATTCTAGCCACTCACACTGGTTATTGTGCTGCTTACCTGGATGATGTTGCAGTGTCCAGTCCAGACTAGATAGGTCACCGGGAGCACCTTTGTTTTTATTTTTTTTATATTGGAAAGGCATGTGAGCAAAACTGCCCATTTTCACAAGCGTACGGCTATCAAAAGTTAACGCTATAAAAAAGAACAAATTAATAACAATCATATACAAAATTGTATAAAACTATACATTAAAAATATTCACCCACACTTCTGCCAAGCAAGAAAGGCTTGAACTTGTTTTTAAATGTAGACACAGTGGGTCATTCTACAATTTAAGATGTCAAATTGTTAAACAGTTTAGCGCCCCTGTAAGACTAGACAAGCTGCCCATGAGAAGTGCGACAAAACGGAATCTGAAATGAATGTTCCATTTTAAACCTAGTGGAGCATCGATTAAAAGGCCTCTGAAATAAGGAAACTATGCTGTTGGGCATATTACCATGATGGCTTTTATAGATGAATAGCAAAATCCTACTGCTACTATAAATCTATCTTGCAAAGAAAACCAATGAATAGCCTTATATAAATCTCAATGGTGAGCAGACCTTGAGAGCCCAGCAACAGAACAAATAATACTATGGTATGTTGATCTTAATCTTCCCAATATTTTTGAATTAGCAGAAGAATAGACCAATGAATCATTATCTATTAAAGAAAGTAAAACACTGTTAGCCATCATTCTCCTTGTCTTAGGGATTAAAAACTGTTTTACTTGATACAACATACCTATCCTTTGGTGCAATTTTTAATCAACTTACTAGTGTGGTTTTCAGAAGACAAATTACTGTGAAGAATTACACAGATCGTTAAAATCTGTTACTCTTTCTATTAAATTCCCATCATTATCTTACAAAATAAGATCAGAATCAGTAGCCTTTTTAATACTAGAAAAAAACAAGGACTTGAACCTGTGAGTAGTCATCCGTTATATCAAACATGCAGGTCTGAACATTACTCCATTCAAGTGTGGATTGGGCATGCAGGAAACCAGATATTTGGGTAATATTTTGAGAAATATAGAAGTAAATACAGAGATTTTCAAGCTAGAAGCTGAAGCTAACAGTCCTGTCCCTAACCAAAGAAACATGTCGCACCCTTTTTTAGGTCTGACTGGTCACTACAGGAGATTTGTTCTCAACTTTGCCCAGTTAGCTACACTAATCACTGAACTCACAAAGAAACAGTTGTGGAATAATATGAAATGGTCATCAGAGTGTGATGAAGCTTTTTGGGCCATCATTTCTGAATTATGTTCAGCCCCTGTTTTAAGATATCCAGACATTAAGAAGCAATGTCTGTTACAGACAGATGAATAAGAGCGATGCCTAGGTGCAGTCCTGAGTAAAAATATAGAAAGGAAGGAACATCCTATTCTGCATATTAGTAGGAAGTTCCACAACAGGAAGACAAAGTACTCCACTGTTTAAAAAGAATGTCTTACTGTGAAATAGGCAATGGAGTCCCTCATGTTTTATTTTCTAGGAGCTGACTTTGTGATTATAACTGATCAAAATCCTCTCTGTTGGTTTAACCAAATGAAGGATAAAAATCCCACAAACACACAAGATGGTATATTACCTGGCATTACAGCCATTACAATTCAAAGTGAAGCACAAATCCAAAAAAGAGAATGTAAAAACTGATTTTCTGTCAAGATATGGTTCAGGAATTAAGAGTTCAGAAGGCTGAAAAAAATGTGTGTGTCTAACTAAAATGTTTGCTGGAATAGGTGTCATAAAAAACAGGATACTGCATATGCAAAGAACTGTAAGTGTTATAAGGTGGCGTTAAAACAGAAACAAAAGAAGAATTTGGAAACCTATTTTAAATTGAAAAAGTAAAACAGGTTCCCTCTTAAAGATGGTGGTATGCAACAGGGTTGGATTAGACCTTGGTCAATTTGTTATGCAGAAAGAGTTAAATCAAGGACCTACTCAGTCCTCTATTATTCTGTGACGTGTCGGTCTCTTGACCATCCAATTGTGCAATCAAATTTTCCTTACAGAACCTTGGAAATGGCCACTCTGATGGTCCCACAATTTCCCTAGTTATCTCCTTTCATTTACTTTCTATTTCTAGTCATAGCAACACAGAGCATAGAATCATGGACGTTATAGGCAGATAAAGACTTCTTGTCCCACCTAGTCTGCTGGTATTCCCTGTCTTCTGTGCCACTGCATACCCTGCTCTATCTCTGGTTATCTCCTCCCCTTGCCTTACTACTAAGGCCCTCTTGTATCTATTCCATGCATGCTTGAATCCTGTCACTGTTTTGGCACCCACCACCTCCACGGCTGTAAGGCTCTTCCAGGTATCCACCACCCTTTCCATGAAGAAGTGTTTCCTCACATTTCCTCTGAGCCTTCCCTCCCAACTTCATAGCATGACCCCTTGTCCTCAAGCTTCTCCTTTTTATGGAAAATGATACCTTTCTGTACCTTCTTAATACCTGTTAGGTGTTTGAATGCTTCGATCATATCCCCCCTTTGCCTCCTTTCCTTCAGAGAGTGCATATTCAGTTCCTTGAGTCTCTCCTCATGGGGCATTTGATGCAGGCCCTGTGCCATTTTGGTAGCCCTCTTTTGTACCGTCTCCACCTTATCAATGCCATTCCAGAGGCAGGGTCTCCAGAACGAGGCTCAGCCCTTGAGATGGGTTTGTACCAGTGGTCTCTACAGGGGTAATATGGTTCCATGTCATACGAGTAAGGAGAAAATAGTGACTGCAACATCAGCAAGTACAAAAACAGTGATCTGCACTACAGTGGATCCAAAACTATGATGATCCGCCCCATTAAAACCATACTCAATATTAACTAATTGTTTTATGAGGGAGGTTATGCCATCAGCACCCCTTAAGCAGGGGGCTTTGATACCCACATCTCAATCTAATTATAATCAACTCTGGTGGGGGGCCTGCCACTGGGGGGTGCAGAGGAAAATCTGGGAGGGGTGATTTGGAAGGGTCAACCTGCAGATGGGGGGAACATGCACCACAAAACCGAATCACCAGGAATGCAAAAAAAAAATCATAAGTATCCAAACACAAAAAAACCCACAAAATATCTACACCCCTAGCCAGTTCTAAACTCCGGGTCCTCATACACAGGAGGCATTCACTACAACCACAAGATCAAATGGCTAGCTGCAAACATCCTGGCCAAACTATCACCTCTATATTCTTTGTCTACAGCTCCCTCCCACATTCGCTCTATTCTTTTGTTGTGGTAATTGTCCCTTCACCCTCGCTATTGCCACATTCACTATCCTTTCACTTTCACTCTTCTCACAGATGGTGAAACCGAGTCACTAATATTGAGTTGCTCAACTTGCCTCACCCATATCACGGGATACTGGGTAATATTACCTCTTTTGTTCCAACTGATAACCCTCCCTATGCACACACATATCCTGCCAGCCTTCCCCGCTGCCTTATTATACTGCTTGGTTACCTTCAGAGCATCAGAAATTATTACCCCAGGTCCCTTTCCTGTATGGTGGTTGCTAGTAGTTTCTCCATCCAATCAATATGTGCCTCAAGGGTTTCTGTACACAAGTGCATGATTTTGCACTTTTTTGCACTGAAACCCAGCTGCCAAACCCATGCCCATTCATCCGACTTTTTCAAATCATCCATCATTTTTTTCACTCCTCTGGTTTTCCTCCTACTCTTTTGCAGATTTGTGTGACATGTACAAAAAGGCATACTTTCCACTGTAGCCATTCCTGAATGTTACTATTAAAGATGTTGAAGAGGACTGGGCCTATTACTGAGCACTATAGCACCCAACTGCTCACCTTTCCTTCTCCAGAGTGGATATGATTTACCACCACCTTCTGACTCCTGCAGCTTAACCAATTTCTTACCCAGTTTATAACTTTTTGACCCACTCCCAGACTGGCTAGATTGTTCTCCAGTCTTCTCTGTGGAACAGTGTCAAAGGCCTTACTAAAAGCTAGGTAAGCCACATCTACCACTCCTCTATGATTGACTACCCTGGTCCTCGTGTCAATTGAAGAACTCAGTCTGGTTTCTCTGGCTTGACCTCTCATCTTTGAAACCATGTTGCCTTGGATCCTGTAATCCACTGGTTACAAGGTATTCTGCTATCCTATACTTCAGTAGTGTTTCCATTAATTAGCCCACTGCTGAAGTCAAGCTGACAGGCCTGTAATGTCCTGCCTCCTCCCTTTTCCCACTTTTGTGAAGTGGGACCACATCTGCCCTCCTCTAGTCCAATGGAACCTACCCTGTTTCTAATGATACAGTAAGTTGAACAGATTTGTCAGAGATACAGCCAGAACCTCTCTGAGTTTTCTCAGTATGCTGGGGTACACCCCATCTGGTCCCATTGCTTTGCCTACTTTTACGTGTGTTAGTACTGTGAAGACTTTCTCCTCTTTAAAAGGACTGGTGTCCACCTCCCTACTATTGATGCCCTCATCACCTTTGGCTTGTCACCTACCCCTTCTTCTGTAAACACTGAACAAAAGTATTTAATCAATATGTCTGCATACTTTTGGTCCTCCTCCTTGCAAACCCCTTCTTCACCTTTAATCATTAGTATTCCCCTTTGTCCTTCCTCTTCTTTCTTAAATATCTAAAGAAAGCTTTGTCCACTTATTTTACTGATTGGGGAATATTCTTCTCTGTTTGTGCATTTGTGCATCAAACTGCCTTCCCTGCCTCCCTTTGTTTCTCCTAGGTTTACTTATTCTCCTTCTTCGGTGTCATTCTGTACTTTCTAAATGCTAGTTTATTTGGTCTTTGTGTTTCTGATGCATGTAGTCTTTCTTTTTTCTTTTGCTTCTTTTGTGGTTAAAACCTACAGGTAAATTTTTATGCAAAATTGGGTTCCTGTGGTTTGCAAATGTATATACGGTAGTTAGATTGTTGAAATTATTGCAGAAAGTTATTTGAAAAACAGGAGGTTAATCTTGACACACAATTTGGCCTCCATAAGTTCATCTGCAGAGCTATCAGCAGGAAATCAGCTTGGGACAGAATGTCTTGATTGGTGGCATCTGTTAAGAGTACAAATGACATTTTTAACTAGTCAAGGTCTAGGAATATGTATGTATGTCTAAAAAAGTGGATCTATAAGAAAGGGTGAAAGTTTATATTGTGACACTGGCTGTGTATTTTTACACCTTCAGCTGAAAAATGTTTCATGAGAACTGTTTTGTATACAAAAGTTTGTACGTCATGTAAACTAGCAAGGCTGCTATGAAACAACCAAGTTGTTTTTACCTTCCATTTTGTTTAGCTTACCGATAAGGTCATGAGTAGGGCAAACTTGATTTTTTTTTTTTCTAGTTAGAAATGTCTAGGTTGTCAGTCAGACAGGTGTGTCTATTTTCTGTCATGCAGTATGTTAAAATCACATAACTCTGTGGTCACCTCGCAAGTGATGTTACCCGAAATTTTCCTCTTTTGGTTTCGTCAGAACCTTATTTCACTCACTTCATTGTTTTCTATATTCTCACAATGCTAAGACAAATAGAAATTGCATCTTTGTGTTATTTGTTATCTTAAATATTAATGTGGAGCCTGACAAAAAATGTCATATATTTCTGATAACCAAGACAATACAAGGAATAGAGCATGCTGAAGGGTTAAGCATTCTGCCAAATGCAGAGCAGAGGTCAGCAAGCTGACTGAAAATGTAACTTACAGAAACTTGTGTTACCATAGGTGAGAGAGAGCTATACATTGTTCGAGAATATTACTGGGATTGAGGAGTGATGAACCCCTAACACAGAGTGTTGAACCTTTCATGCCTGGTCCACTCGTTCCACCAGAAAAAAGTACTTGATCATACTTTGCTCAATATTCTAAACTGGCAATGCTAATTAAGCAATAATGCATGACAGGGTGTATGTTGTGCTGGAATAACGTCACCCCAGAAGTGGCATTATCCCAGCACAATACACACCCTGGAGTGCATTATCGCTATTATACAATGGCTCATTTGTAGAAAAATGACAAGAAAATGACAAAAATATGTTTAAAATGCTTTTTTCCCCACATTTTTTCTTAGGGTAGGTATACATATTGAAAAAATAGACCACGGTTTCATTGTCTGTGAGGTGGCGCTGTTGCTATGTCTCTGCTGTATTTTGTTTTTAGGTTATGTCTTTGCCTGTTTGCCTCTGAATAAGCCTCCAGCATATTCATTTATTGTGTCCTGCCTTGTCAGCCTACCAGGTAAATTATTTAAACTGTCTACTGTGCTGTTGTTTTTAGTTCTGTTTGTGTGGCCACGATGTGCTGACCAAACGGTTCCTGAAGTGATCAGCTACTTGCTCAGCTTTTAAATATGCCTGCCTGCTTATGTCTGTGTATAGTTTTGAATGAGCGAGCCTGACCGAGTGGGAACTGAAAATAAGAGCCCTGTGCTGTATGTTTTAAGTTCAGTCTTTTGTTCAGTGGAAAGGTGAATAAAGACAGCTTAAGGAGAACCGGAAAATAGTGGGAGTTGATTTAAAAGTTTTGATGGTTGTGGAGAGACGTGATCTCCGCAGCCATCGGAACTTTTAAATCAACTCCCACTATTTTCCAGTTCTCCTTAAGCTGTCTTTACTCACCTTTCCACTGAACAAAAGACTGAACTTAAACTTGATATGTCTTATTTTCAGTTCCCCACGGTCAGGCTCGCTGATTCAAACCATACAGAGACATAAGCAGAGCAAGCAGTATTTTAAAAGCTGAGCAAGTAGCTGACCGCTTCAGGAACTGTTTGGTTAGCACATCGTGGCCACATGCTTGCGTGCTCCATTATGTACAGCAGCTGCAGTATTGAAAAAAGACGAAAATACAGAAAAGAGTGAGGAGAAGAAAAATATGTTTGGGTGATTAGTGTGTTGAGTAAGAGTTGGTTGACAGTGTGTGTAGTTGTGGCGGCAAGTGACTCGGGACAATAAATGCAGGCTGAGAGCGGGAATTGCTGTAGCGAGCTGCCAGCTGGCGATCAGCTGGCTGCGTGGAGTGATCCCCATTACGGTTGATGTGGTCATCAATGTGCTGGGACTAGACCCGTGATGTACTGGGATAACATCACAGGTCCAGTCCCAGAGTGACCAATCAGAGGCCAAGATTTTTTTTGCCATTGTATAATGTAGTGTATATGTCTGTTTAATATACCTTACTTTTGTAGTATACATTTCAGAGCTTAGTGTGACTCACTGCAACTATTGTTTACTGGTTCAAGAATCCAACAAAAGAAAGGTCAATTAAAAAAAATGTTGTTGCATTTTGTGAAGTAGATGCAACTTACAAGTTCAGAAAAGACTTTTTATAAAAGGGGGAGCAATGTTTTGTTGAGAGAGAGAGGGAGGGGGAGAGAGAGAGAGAGAGAGAGAGAGAGAAAGATAGATAAATAGGTAGATAGATGATAGGTAGATAGATAGATAGCTAGATAGATAGCTAGATAGATAGATAGATAGATAGATAGATAGATAGATAGATAGATAGGTATTGAGATTTGAAATAAAAAAAAAAAATATTCCAATGAAGGACTGTGCTTTCTTTGTACTGCTTTGGTAAAGAGCTATCATGAACAATTTTATTTTTCATCATTGTTATTGATAATAATAAAATGTTACTTGCAAACTTCATTACCTTTCCTGATTTGCCTGTGCTTCCTGACCTATGCCACAACAGCACTTTTCTTTCTTATTTCCATCCTTCCTTTTTTCTGTTTTTCCTGTTTCTTGGTTTCTCTGTATATTACCTTAGAGTCAGTGCATCTTATTGCATGAAAGCAACAGTGTGCCTTCTGTGAAACATCATCTTGCTGTTTCCAACATCCATGGAACGCCAATGCTGTTTGATTTAACCTTGGAGTCTTTTAGTGTAACTCAATTTGAGATGAAAAGCTGATGCCATTTACTGGAGCCGAGTTTGAAGTGAGATGGCTAAGTAGCATGGATTCAAAGCAGAACATACTGCCAATTTCTGCAGAGTCCAACAACTTATAAGTGTCAACAATATCCAATTAGTGATATTTCTAGCAACAGATGAGCACTGTGTTATTGTGCACCTTGTTTTTCCCACAACTGATAAAATTGAAGTGTTTGCTATAATGAAGGAGTGGAATAATAATAGCCAAACAGCTTTCCCATGACCATGCAATTATAATGGGTGGTCACCAAAAGAACAGTGGAAAGTTACAGATCCCATTACTGTTGTAATGTTTCATTTACATAATATTAATCTATACTGTATGCTGATGTGCGGTAAAGGTCTGTATTGGGGGTTTCAACAGTCTAATTAATCTAACACATCGAAAGTGATTAAATATGTCACTGTTTGAGTTTGTTACTCTCTTGTGCTATAGAAACATAGACTTTGATGGCAGATAAGGACCACTTGGCCCACATTGTCTGCCCATTTCCCTACCTTCTGGATAAGTTGCAGATCCTAGTAAACCAATAGCCAACTTCTTCCTAACCCCCAAAAGAATTGGCTTATGTCTTTCCCAAGCATTCTTGAATTCCCCCATTGTTTTTGACCCCATGACCTCCTCAGGAAGGCCATTCCATGTGTTCACCACCCTCTCTGTGAAAAACATACTTCTTTACATTGCCCTTGAGCTATCCCCTCGCTATCTTCAAATTGTGCCTCTTTGTTCTTGCACATCTGTTTTTCTGAAAGATGCTATCTTCTTGAACTTTATTGATTCCCTTGAGGTACTTGAACATTTTTTATCATGAACCCCCTTCTTCTAGAGTATACATATTAAACTCCTTTAGTCTCTCCTCAAATGGCTTCTGGTGCAGACCTTACACCATTTTAGTTGCCCTCCTCTGGACTGCCTTTATTCTGTATATGTTCTTGCAGAGATGGGGTCTCCAGAACTGCATGAAGTACTCCCGATGAGGTCTCACCAACTGTCTATAGAGAGGGATAACAACTTCTTGTTTTCCTCTGGTGATGCCTCTACCTATGCATCACAGTATCCCCCCAGACCTCCTTACTGTCTTCTCACATTGCTTGCTTACACTTAGGTCATCTGATTTGACTACCCACAGGTCCCTTTCCATGTTTGCTGTTGTTAGTACCCCGCCCCCATTGTGTACTCTTCCCCTGGGATTTTGTTTCTCTGGTGCATTACTTTGCACTTCTTTGCATTGAATCTAAGCTGACATACTTTTTACCATTCCTCCAACCTTGCCAAGTCCTTCTCATCCTTTCCACTCCAACTTGTGTATCAACCCTGTGGCAGTTCTTTATGTCATCTGCAAAAAGGAATACATTTCCTTCCAGTCCCTCTACAATGTCACTTATAAAAACATTAAAAAGGACCAGACCCAGCACTGAACCCTGTGGTACCACATTAGTACCCCCCTTTCTTCAGAGTAGACTCTGCTTACTATTACCCTCTGTGTCCTGTTATCCAGCTAATTTTTTACTCTGGCTACCACCATGGGACCCACTCCCAGGCTGGCTAATTTGTTTATTAATCTTTTGTGTAGGACTGTGTCAAACACCTTGTTAAAGTCTAGGTAGGCCATGTCCACAGCCTCTCCCTAGTCTACTACTTTTGTCAACCAGTCAAAGAAGTCTATTTGATTAGTCTGACATGACCTTCCTGCTGTGAATCCATGCTGCCTTGGGTCCTGTTCCCCCGCTGGCCTCTAGATACTCAACAATTCTTTCTTTCAGAAGTGATTCCATCATTTTCCTTACCACTGAGGTCAAGTTAGCAGGTCTGTAGTTTACTGGCTTTGCTTTGCTCCCACTGTTGTGAAGGGGAATCACATCTGCCCTCCGCCAGTCCTTAGGCACCACCCCATACTCCCATGATTTGTTAAAAAGGGTAGTTGGTGGTGTCACTAGTTCTCCCTTTAGTTCTTTTAGAATTCTGGTGTGAATCCAATCAGGCCCCATTCCTTTATCCACCTTCAGTTTTAGGAGTTCTTACAGAACCCTTTCTTCTGTGAAAGGACTGGTATCGACCCCCCTATCCAGAGTGCTTCTATTGATTGGATTAGGTACCTCCCCCTGCTCTTCTTTGTGAATACTGAGCAGAAGTATTCATTCACTGTCCCTGCTTTTCACTGTCACTCTCTGCCCACCCACCCTCCCTTTATTGAGCCTCACTGTCCCTCCTTGGTCTTTCCTTACTCCTAATGTACTTATAAAAGGTTTTATTCCCCTTCTTATCTGAGTTGTCTATCTTTTCCTTGATTTGTGCCTTTGTTATTCTGACTGCCTTTCCCGCTTCCTTCTGCTTTGACTGGTACAGTTTCCTTATACTTTCTGAATGCTGTCTTTTTCTCCATAACCTTCCCTGCCACCGCTTTTGAGAACCATATTTTTTTTCTTTTGGTTTGATTTGTTTATTTGCATCACAGAAAGGCTTGTTGCTTCTGTGTTTGTGGTTTTGATGTTTCCCCACTGTCCCTCCACCCCTCCTTTTTGTCCATTTTCTAGTGCTTTTCTGAGGCACTCTCACATTTTGACAAAGTCAGCCCTTCTTAAGTCCAGTACCTTCACTTTTGTATGGCTTGACTCTGCGGCTGTGTTTATTGTAAACCACACTGTTTGGTGGTGACTTGTTCCCAGATGGCTACCCACTTCTAGATGGGAGATCCTCTCTCTATCCCTGTTTGAGAGTATGCGGTCTAAGATTGCTCCCTCCTGAGTGGGTTCCAACACTAATTGTCTGAGGCATGCCCCTGTAGACCATCGAGAATGATCCTGCTCTTGGATGTGGATGCAGCAAGGGTGCTCCAGTTAACATCTGCCATATTCAGGTCCCCCATCAACAATATCTCCCCTTTTTCTGCCATCATAAGGATGCCTTCTATCATTTCCTTGTCCATTTCCTGCACTTGAGATTGGGTCTGTATTCAACTCCCTTGTGGACTGTGGTGCCATTTCCTGTCTCTATGGTGACCCACAATGCCTCCTCTCCTTCCTGTTTACCATTTAGTTCCATTGCTTTGATCCCTTCTGTTATGTATAGAGCTACTCTTCTACCCTCCCTGTCCCTCTTGTATATTGTGTACCCTGGTATGTTGACATCCCAGTCATGGTTCTCTGTGTGCCATGTTTCTATGACTGCCACATTATCCAGGCATCCCTCTTCCATCAAGGCCACCAGTGCAGGGAACCTGTTACCCAGACTATGGGTGTTGGAACTCATTGCCTCTATTTTTTGATGGCCTTACCTCTTTTAGCTCCATCCCTGTCCTTACTTCTTTTGCCTTTTTCTCCATTTACCCCTACCCGTCTCCCTATCAGCATCTCTATTTTGGTGTTTACCTCTCAAACTACCCTAATTTTTTTGGGGGGGCTAGGATTTCCCTGCTGCTTTACAGTGACTTCCCCCTTGGCTACTTTAAATGCTTGCCAATGAAGCATTTAAACCAATCACCTAGGATCCTGGTTCCCATCCTGGACTGATGCAGACCATCACATCAGTATAGGCCTGTATCCCTCCAGGTGAAACCCTAGTCCCCAAAACCCTGAGCTCTTCACCAGTTTTTCATCCATTGATTGAATCCCATGGTATGTTGCACCTTAGTCTCACTCATGCCATAGACAGGCAGCACCTCTGAGAAGGTTACCATGCATGCTACTTGTCTAAGGCCCCTCTCCAGTTCTACAAACTCCTCTTGCACTGCTCTGACCCCTTTCCCAGCAAGGTGATGTGTCCCTGTTTTCACAATGATGTCTAGCTCCCTAATCCATGCAGTTGCTCCCACAATCCTGAGGATTCACTCCCTGTTCCTCCAAGTCATTGTGCCAGGCAGGCACATTACCTTCCTCTCCCCTCCCTCCCCTAGTTTTACCCCCTAACAATTTAATCCCCCACAAGGAGTTGTTTACTTCCCCTGTGGGGTTCCATGCCACCCTCCTGTGGGTCTACTTTGTAGAGGTTTCCAGTATCCTCCTTGGTCTCCACTGTGGGTGCCTCCATAAAGGAACCACACTCTGCCAGACAGGTGTACAAATTGTGATGTGGTACAACTGGAGGGATGCATCTCTGTTCCATCAACCTCACCCTCCATGAGCTCACTGTGGTCCAACCACTCCTCTTTCTTGGCAACCTCTGAGGCAGCAGCAGTGGCCCTGATAGTCCCTGGGTGGGAGAAGAGGTTCCCTGAATCCAGGGCAACTCAGCCTGGAGATGAGCAAGCTTTTCCTTAAGCCCAGAGAGGTACTTGCAGATGGGACAACACCACATCCTCCAGAACATCTCTGTTTACATTTCTTTTCCTACTTTCCTTCTGCCTCCATGCCCTCACAGCTCCTACCCTTCCTGTTCTGGGTCAGGAAGTTCCTGTAGTCCTCAGTCATCTCCTTCTTACTTGCTCAAGGTCAGACCTCCAGCAGCTGGGGGGAAGAGAGCTAGTCTTTTTCTTTTACAATGGTAAGTCTTTTGTGCATCTGTGATCACTCCCTTCCTGATACCAAACAGGAAACCCTGTTGTCAGTCAAATTCTGTGCCTTCAAAAGTGGAACTAGCTAAGGGTATGAGTGTGGGAGGGGGGCTATTCAGTCCCAGTGGAAGAGTAGTAAAGTCCTAACAGAACCTTCTTCGTCTTGCTGTTCTCTGCCAAAAGCTATCTAGGGCAGTTTTAAATCCAAACACCAGGCTTCCTACTGCCTAAGCCATTCTCCCCAATGTACAGCTTTCTTCTTCACCTAGCTAACTGCACAAATAACAGTTCCCTTCACCCAACTCAGACAAGCACACTAACTCTTGGTTTTTTTGTTTGTTTGTTTTTACCCTACATTGAAGGTCCCAGTAGTAGAGTTCTAGTTCTTAAGTCCCAGTAGAAGAGTAGTACTGTTCTAACAGCACCTCCTTCCTCTTGGTGTTCTCTGACAAAAGCTATCTAGGGCAGTTTTAAATCCAAACACCTGGCTTTTTATATATTTTAATAGGGCCTCTGAGTGGTGTCTCTTATAGTATAAGAGACAACGAGTGTGAGTTTGCGCGCGAGGACCGTGAAGCGAAGATAAGTGGTTCTGTCTGCTCAAACCTCATAACAGGTTTCACTTACACCATAAGAGACACCCCTTGGAGAGTATATTAACTTATTATAAATCTGTCAAGTTTAGCTAGAGTGATTTATAATAGGTTTAGAGCCTTTTTTTAAATTTACTAATGCCATCCTCCCTCTGGTACTGTAGTGGCATACTCTCCCCAAACACTCCTGCACAAGACTAGACAAGACAGGGGAGAGAGAGAGGGGACATGATTGGGACCTTCAAGTACTTGAAAGGGATAAATAAGTTTGATGAGGAGGGTCTCTTTAAGCTGAGTGGCAACCATAACATGAGGGGGCACAGTCTTAAGCTGGAGGGTGGGAGGTTTAGGAAGGAGGTCAGGAAGCACTTCTTCACAGAGAGGGTGGTGGACACTTGGAATACACTGCCAGAAGAGGTAATCTCACTGAAGACAGTGGGAAGCTTTATGAGAGGCTGGGACAGGCATAGAGGAAGGGTAAGGGTCATGGGTAGGGAGGATGTGAGTAGTGGAGAGAGGGGGCAGGGACAGTAGCTCAATCTGTGGACCCCGCAACATGAGCAGACTTTGTAGACCAAATAGTCTTCTTCTGCTGACTTATTCGTATGTTCATATGTATACACTGTATATAGGATAAGATGTACAGTGTCTCTGTGCACTGATTGACTGAAGTAACATTAGTGATTTATAGTAAAGCTTACATTCCTTGACTACTATTTCTAACAAAGTACAGTAGGTATGCACAAGTCTTGGACCCCTCTTAAAAAAGAACTACTGTATCTAACAAGCAATGCCTCGCACAAGCGTCGGGCACATCATATACAGGATTAGTATATGTAACAAACCATGCATGCACAGATCTGAGGCTCATCATAAAACAGGATTACTATATGTAACAAACCATGTAGGCACAGGTCTGGGGACTAATATAAAACAAGACTGTTTTATCTAAGAAGCAATGCAAAAGCTTTGGACACATCAAGAAACAGGGATACTATACTTATGTAACAAACCATGCATGCCCAGTTTTTGGGCTCATCATAAAACAGGATTACTGTACAGAAGAAGACTTAGTTTGCCTAGGCAGATGTACCATTCTGTTGCCGCTAAGTTAGTGGAGGGACAGGAATGAAGGATTTAGTAGCTGGTAAGCTTGGAATGGTTTGTGCTTGTTTGAGTCTGTTATCTTTAGGGCAGTTTTCATATTTCAACTGAACTGGGGGCATCTGGGTTTTTTTTGTTTTGTTTTTTCTTTCTTTTTTCCTTTTTTCATTGCTGCTTGTCCTCTGTGAAAATAGGGTAAAGGGGCCCTCTGCTAATTGTTTCCCCCCACCCACCTATGGGCTAGATCTCCTTTTAGAGGGTGTGGGTCCATAGTATTACACCTTCCTACACCACACAGGAAGTTCCACACTGAGGAAATGGAGGAGCATGGGGTTCATCTGGAGGGCATACCTAGGTTATATTGCAGGCCAGGTCATGTAAGACATGACAGTAGTGGTGCTGTGCAGTGGTTGTGGAGCAGCAGTCTTCATGGGAGATGTTCTGGAGGCTGCAATGCTGCCCTATAGAAACATAGAAACATAGAATTTAATGGCAGATAAGGACCGCTTGGCCCACCCAGTCTGCCCATTTCCCTGCATACTGGATAAGCTGCAGATCCTAGTTAACCAGCAGCCTACTTTTTCCTACCCCCATCCCCTAGAATTGCCTTATGACTGTCCCATGCATGCTTGAATTCCACCACTGTTTTTGACTCCATGACCTCCTCCGGAAGGCCGTTCCATGCATCCACAACCCTCTCTGTGAAAAAATACTTCCTTAAATTACCTCTGAGCCGCCCGCCCTCTATCTTCAAATTGTGCCCCCTTGTTCTTGCACACCTCTTTTTGAAAGATGCTACCTCTGGACTTTGTTGATTCCTTGAGGTACTTGAAAGTTTCATCATGTCCCCTCTCCTCCTTTCCTCGAGGCTATACATATTAAGCTTCTTAGTCTCTTCACATGTCTCCGGTGCAGACCCTTCACCATTTTAGTTGCCCTCCTCTGGACAGCTTCCATCCTGTCTATGTCTTTGTGAAGACTGGTCTCCAGAACTGCACGCAGTACTCCAGATGGGGTCTGACCAGCTGTCTGTACAGAGGGATAATAACTTCCTGTTTCTACTGGTGATGCCTCTCCATGCATCCCAATATCCCCCCAGCCCTCATTGCTGCCCTCTCACATTGCTTGCCCACCTTTAGGTCATCTGATATGACTACCCCCAGGTCCCTTTCCATTTTTGTTGTTGTTAGTATCTCACCCCTCCATTGTGTACTCTTCTCCTGGGTTTTTGTTTCCCAGGTGCATTACCTTGCACTTCTTAGCATTGAATCTAAGCTGCCATACATTTGACCATTCTTCTAACCTTGCCAAGTCCCTTTTCATCCTTTCCACCCCACCTTGTGCATCAACTCTGTTGCAGATCTTTGTGTCATCTGCAAAGAGACATACTTTTCCTTCCAGTCCCTCTGCAATGTCGCTTATAAAGACATTGAAGAGGACTGGTCCTAATACTGAACCCTGCGGTACTCACTTAGTAACCCCTTTCATCAGAGTGACTCCATTTACTATTACCTCTGTGTCCTATTTTGTAGCCAATTTTTACCCAGGCTGTCATCTTGGGACCCACTCCCAGGCTGGCTAACTTGTATATTAATCTTTTGTGTGGGACTGTGTCAATGCCTTGCTAAAGTCTAGGTAGGCCATGTCCACAGCCCTCCCTAATCTACTACTTTGGTCACCCAGTCAAAGAAATCTATCAGATTTGTCTGGCATGACCTTCCCGCTGTGAATCCATGCTGCCTTGGGTCCTGTGCCCCTCTGGCCTCTAGATACTTGACAATTCTTTCCTTCAGAAGTGATTCCATCATTTTCCCTACCACTGAGGTTAAACTAACAGGTCTGTAGTTTCCTGCTTCTGCCTTGCTCCCACTTTTGTGAAGGGGAATCACATCTGCCTCCTCCAGTCCTCGGGTACCACCCCATCCTCCCATGATTTGTTAAACAGGGTAGTCAGTGGTGTCACTAATTCTACCCTTAGTTCTTTTAGAATTCTGGGATGAATCCCATCAGGCCCCATTGCTTTGTCCACCTTCAGTTTTAAGAGTTCTTTCAGAACCCTTTCTTCTGTAAATGGGCTGGTATCAACTTCTGTATCCAGTGTGTTTCTACTGTTTGTTCTAGGTACCCCCTCTTCCTTTGTAAATACTGAGCAAAAATATTTGTTTAGTATCTCTGCCTTTTCACAGTCTCCCTCTGCCCACCCTCCCCCTTTATTAAGCCTCACTATATCCCTCCTTAGTCTTCCTTCGCTCCCTGATGTACCTATAAAAGGTTTTATCCCCTTCTTAACTGGGTTGGCTATCTTTTCCTCGGCTTGGGCCTTTGCTGTTCTGACTGCCTTCCCAGCTTCCTTTTGCTTTAACTGATACAGTTCTCTGTCCTGCTCCTTCTGCGATTCCTTGTACTTCCTGAAAGCTTTCTTTTTCTCTTGAACCTTCACTGCCACTTCCTTTGAGAACCATAGTGGTTTCTTACATCGTTTAGTTTTGTTTATTTGCTTCACACAGAGGCTTGTTGCCTCTGTAATGGCAGATTTTATTATTCCCTATTGTTCTTCCACCCCTCCTTCCTGCCCATGTGCTAGTGCATTCCTTAGGCACTTACCCATTTTGGCAAAGTCAGCCCTCCTAAAGTCCAGTACCTTTGCCTTTGTATGGCTTGACTCTATTGCTGTGTTTATTGTGAACCATACTGTTCGATGGTCGCTAGTTCCCAGATGGCTACCCACCCTACATCTGTGATCCTTTCTTCATCTCCATTTGAGAGAACCAGGTCTAAGATTGCTCCCTCTCGAGTGGGCTCCAATACTAGTTGTCTAAGGCATGCCCCCTGTAGGGCATCTAGAATAACCCCACTCTTCGAAGTGGCTGTGGCAACTGCACTCCAGTTAACATCTGGCATATTCAGATCACCCATCAGCAATATCTCCCCTTTTTTTGCCATACTAAGTATACTTTCTATCATTTCCTTGTCCATTTCCTCCCCCTGAGAAGGGGGTCTGTATACAACCCCTGTGCGGATTGTGGTGCCATTGCCGGTCTCCAAATTTACCCACAGTGCTTCTTCTCCTCCCTGTTTTCTCTTTGTTCTGTTACTTTGATTCCTTCCCTTATGTAAAGAGCTACTCCTCCTCCTTTTACCATCCCTGTCCTCCTGTAGATAGTGTATCCTGGTATGTTTATGTCCCAGTCATGGTTTTGTGCGAACCATGTTTCTGTGACTGCCACGTATATCCAGATGTTCCTCCTCCATCAAGGCCACTAGTTCAGGAAGCTTGTTACTCAGACTACGTGCATTGGTACTCATTGCTCTCCATTTTTGATGGCTTTACTTTCTGTTGCAGCATCCCCACTGACCTTTCTACCTCGGTCTTTTTCTCATTTAGTACCCTGTTTTGTAGGGAGAGGCTGGGATTTTCCTGCTGCTCATCAGTGCCTCCTCCCTTGACTAGTTTAAAAGCTTGCCAATGAAGCATTTAAACCGATTGCTCAAAAGACTTGTTCCCTTCCTGGACAGATTCAGACCATCCTGCCAGTATAGGCTGGTGTCCCTCCAGGTGGAACCCCAGTCCCCAATGAAGCCAAACCCCTGCAGGCACCTCTCTGGGCTGAGGGAGGAAGTTGCCTGTCTCAGAGCAGAGGTGGCCAGGTTACAGGCGGCATCCACCCCCAGCCAGAGACCACTGGGTCCACAACATCAACCTCAAAGGTTGTCCCAAGAAAGATGATTAGACCACAGTGGGCTAAGGGAGAGTGGGGAGGGGTCAGAAACACATCCCCCAACCTGTTAGGCTTAATAACTCCTATGCTGTTTTGGATGAATGGGACTGCCCACACAGGCACCCACAGCTGGTACCAGGGAGGATGGTCTATACCTCCAATCCAGAGTCCCAGGGAAGAGGGCAAGGGACCCCAGAGGAGGGAGAAGCTTCTCCTATTGGGGGATTGTATTGCATGTAGTGTGACATTGGAGACAACTAGCAGGGGGGAGAGGGAGTTCAAGTGCCTCCCAGGAATCACTGCATGGAGGGATGGGAAGCAAATCCATATGATCACTATGGACATAGCCAGGAGGGAGAAGCTGAATGTCATTGTCCACCTGGGGTCCAATGGCTAGGCAAAGAGAAGGGTAGAGTTAGCCAGAGTCCATGAGGATTTAAGTAGGTTGGGAGATGATCTGAAATGGGTAGCACCTTCTGTGTCATTCTCAGAGGTGCTACCTGTACAAGGCATGAGGGAGATCAGGGCACTCTACATCCAAACCTTCAACTCCCGGTTGAAGGATTGGTGTGGAAATTAAGGATTTGACTTCATAGGGGACTTGGGCCCAACCTGGGCGGATGTGAGCTTGTATCAGGAGGATGGTCTGCAGCTGTCTGGAAAGGGGACCTCAGTCCTTACTGAGAAGTTGGAATGCTTCAGCAGAGAACATTTAAACTGGCCGGGGGGAGCAGGAGAGACAGGTGGCTTAGGAACACCTCCCCCACAAGAATACACAAAAGTACAAATTGACAACAGGAACAACGCAAGTGAGCAGTGAGTGGCGGGCAGGGGAAACTTTTATAAGGGGGGATAAAGAGAAGCAAGAGCACATGAGCAGGAATACCAGGGTGAGGGGGAAGAGGAAAACAGGAAGAAAGGGAAGGCTGGGAGTAAAACATGGACGGTCATGTTTACAAATGCCCACAGTCTGAGAAATAAGGTACTAGACCTAGAAGTCTTGATGATGGATGCTGACATTAACATGGCAGCAATAACAGAGACATGGTATTCTGCTGCTCACAGCTAGGACATCAATGTACCTGGCTATACACTGTTCATAAGGGACAGGGAAGCTAAAAAGGGAGGGGGGTAGCCCTGTATGTCAGAGAAGGTGCAAAGGTTACCGAAGTACTGGGAAGGCATGGGGAGGCCGAGGCAATGTGGGTCACCCTTGAACCAGAAAATGGCATGGCAATACGTACAAGGGTGATCTGCAGATCCGGCAAAGAGGGAGGAAGTGGACATGGTACAAGTGGAGAAAATTCATGACATGGCAGCTACAGTAAAGCTGAAATCCTGTTGTTTTTTTGTGTGTTTTAACCTTTTCTTTATGCTTCTACTCCCATGATAGCCCCACTCTTTAGGGACCCCAATGCATCCTGCTCCAGAGCTCCCCTGAGGTACATCTGCCCATATAGGTACCCCACTCCTTGAACCCTGAAAGTCTAGATAACCCCCTGGCTGGGGTGGAGGAGCCTTACCCCCCCTTTAACTCCCCCATATTTTAAGCTGGAGTGTGTACCTTGCGCTTGACCTCCTTGGGTTCTCCAGGTCGCCAACACTGGGACCCATCTACCGGCACCACCATGAGTGTTTTTCCTGGTTTTCCTCCCACCCCCTGCAGACATCGGCATACTGGGAGGGCAAATGAGTGAAAGGCACGGTGAGATGTGCTTTTACTCTGGCCCTCGACTGATGTCCGCCCCTCCCAACATGTCTGGCTGCCTCCTACTGCACCATCCACCAGACTACCCCAGGTGGCAGTATTGCAGTGAGATCTGCTGTCCCACCCCAACCCGGAGAAGGAGAGCAGTCATCGGGTGCTCGATACTTCTCTTCCCCTACCGACCCCCAGTGGCCTGTGCTCATTTCCAAAAGCTGAAATCCTGTTGATGGGAGATTTCAATATGCCAGATGTGGATTGGACCACCCAGGCAGCTGCTTCAGCCAGAAGCATGGCCATCCTGGAATCCCTGCAGGGAGCTGGACTCAGGCAACTGATGCATAAGCCAATCAGTGACAAACTGATTCTAGACCTGGTATGGACCAATGGTAATTGAGTCATTAAGGACATTAAGTCAGCTTTTGTCACCGTAACTAACAAATTGGTAGAATTTGGGTGTAAAATCTGCATTTCAGAAATCCTTCCTATTGCTCATTTCTCTCCATTTCTTAATCAAAAGATTAAAATGATTGGCTCCAAAAATGGTGTCTACCCTTACAGAAATATAGGTGTGTTGTGTACATAGAAACATAGAAACATAGAATTTGATGGCAGATAAGGACCGCTTGGCCCACCCAGTCTGCCCATTTCCCTACCTGATGGATAAGCTGCAGGTCCTAGTTAACCAGCAGCCTACTTCTTCCTACCCCCAACCCCTAGAATTGCCTTATGACTGTCCCATGCATGCTTGAATTCCACCATTGTTTTTGACTCACAACCTCCTCTGGAAGGCCGTCCATACATCCACAACCCTCTCTGTGAAAAATACTTCCTTAAATTACCTCTGAGCTGCCCCCTTCTATCTTCAAATTGTGCCCCTTGTTCTTGCACCTCTTTTTTGAAAGATGCTACTCTCTTGGGTTGTTGATTCCCTTGAGGTACTTGAAAGTTTCTATCATGTCTCCCCTCTCCTCCTTTCTCGGGGCTATACATATTAAGCTCATAAGTCTCTCTTCATATGTCTTCCGGTGCAGACCCTGCACCATTTTAGTTGCCCTCCTCTGGACAGCTTCCATCCTGTCTATGTCTTTGCGGAGATTGGGTCTCCAGAACTGCACGCAGTACTCCAGATGGGGTCTCACTAGCTATCTGTACAGAGGAATAATAACTTCCTGTTTTCTACTGGTGATGCCTCTTCCTATGCATCCAAGTATCCCCCCAGCCCTCCTTGCTGCCCTCTCACATTGCTTTCCCACCTTTATGTCATCTGATATGACTACCCCCAGGTCCCTTTCCATTTTTGTTGTTGTTAGTACCTCACCCCCCATTGTGTACTCTTCCCCTGGGTTTTTGTTTCCCAGGTGCATTACCTTGCACTTCTTAGCATTGAATCTAAGCTGCCATACATTTGACCATTCCTCTAACCTTGCCAAGTCCCTCTCATCCTTTCCACTCCACCTTGTGCATCAACTCTGTTGCAGATCTTTGTGTCATCTGCAAAGAGACATACTTTTCCTTCCAGTCCCTCTGCAATGTCGCTTATAAAGACATTGAAGAGGACCGGTCCTAATACTGAACCCTGTGCTTCACACTACTAAGCCCCTTTTTTCAGAGTGGGCTCCATTTACTATTACCTCTGTGTCCTATTCTCCAGCCAATTCTTTACCCAGGCTGTCATCTTGGGACCCACTCCCAGGCTGGCTAACTTGTATATTAATCTTTTGTGTGGGACTGTGTCAAATGCCTTGCTAAAGTCTAGGTAGGCCATGTCCACAGCCCCTCCCTGATCAACTACTTTGGTCACCCAGTCAAAGAAATCTATCAGATTTGTCTGGCATGACCTTCCTGCTGTGAATCCATGATGCCTTGGGTCTTGTGCCCTCTGGCCTCTAGATACTCAACAATTCTTTCCTTCAGAGTGATTCCATCATTTTCCTACCACTGAGGTTAAACTAACAGGTCTGTAGTTTCCTGCTTCTGCCTTGCTCCCACTTTTGTGAAGGGGAATTACATCTGCCCTCCTCCAGTCCTCGGGTACCACCCCATCCTCCCATGATTTGTTAAAGAGGGTAGTCAGTGGTGTCACTAGTTCTACCCTTATTTCTATTAGAATTCTGGGATGAACTCCATCAGGCCCCATTGCTTTGTCCACCTTCAGTTTTAAGAGTTCTTTCAGAACCCTTTCTTCTGTAAATGGGCTGGTATCAACTTCTGTATCCAGAGTGTTTCTACTGTTTGTTTTAGGTACTTCCCCTCTTCCTTTGTAAATACTGAGCAAAAGTATTTGTTTAGTATCTCTGCCTTTTCACAGTCACCCTCTGCCCACCCTCCCTCCCTTTACTAAGCCTTACTATCCCTCCCTTGGTCTTACTTTCGCTCCCTGATGTACCTATAAAAGGTTTTATCCCCTTCTTAACTGAGTTGGCTATCTTTTCCTCGGCTTTGGGCCTTTGCTGTTCTGACTGCCTTCCCAGCTTCCTTTGCTTTAACTGATACAGTTCTCTGTCCTGCTTCTTCTGTGATTCCTTGTACTTCCTGAATGCTTTCTTTTCTCTTGAACCTTCACTGCCACTTCCTTTGAGAACCATAGTGGTTTCTTACCTCGTTTTGTTTTGTTTATTTGCTTTACACAAAGGCTTGTTACCTCTGTGATGGCAGTTTTTATTATTCCCCATTGTTCTTCCACCCCTCCTTCCTGCCCATTTGCTAGTGCATTCCTTAGGCACTCACCCATTTTGACAAAGTCAGCCCTCCTAAAATCCAGTACCTTTGTCTTTGTATGGCTTGACTCTATTGCTGTGTTTATTGTGAACCATACTGTTCGATGGTCGCTAGTTCCCAGATGGCTACCCACTTCTACATCTGTGATCCTCTCCTCATCTCCATTTGAGAGAACCAGGTCTAAGATTGTTCCCTCTCGAGTGGGCTCCAATACTAGTTGTCTAAGGCATGCCCCTGTAAGGCATCTAGAATAACCCCACTCTTAGAAGTGGCTGCTGCAACTGCACTCCAGTTAACATCTGGCATATTCAGATCACCCATCAGCAATATCTCCCTTTTTCTGCCATACTAAGTATACTTCTATCATTTCCTTGTCCATTTCCTCCCTGAGAAGGGGTCTTATACAACCCTCAGCGGATTGTGGTGCCATTGCCGGTCTCCAAATGTACCCACAGTGCTTCTTTTCCTCCCTGTTTACCCTTTTGTTCTGTTGCTTTGATTCCTCTCCTTATGTAAAGAGCTACCTCCTCCTCTTTACTCTCCCTGTCCCTCCTGTAGATAGTGTATCCTGGTATGTTTACATCCCAGTCATGGTTTTGTGTGTACCATGTTTCTGTGACTGCCACGATATCCAGATGTTCCTCCTCCATCCAGGCCACTAATTCAGGTAGCTTGTTACTCAGACTCACAGCATTGGTACTCATTGCTCTCATTTTTGATGGCTTTACTTTCGGTTAACATCTTGCAACCTTTCCACCTCGGGTCTTTTCCCATTTAGTACCCTGTTTTGTAGGGAGAGGCTGGATGTTTCTGCTGCTTATCAGTGCCTCTCCTTGACTAGTTTAAAAGCTTGCCAATGAAGCATTTAAACCGATTGCTCAAAAGACTTGTTCCTTCCTGGACAGATGCAGACCATCCTGCCAGTATAGGCTGGTGTCCCTCCAGGTGGAACCCAGTCCCCTATGAAGCCAAACCCCTGTGCTCCACACCATTTTTTCAACCACTCATTAAACTGCATGGTGCAAAGTACCCTTGCCTCACTCATGCCATTTACAGGCAGCACCTCTGTGAAGGATACTGTGTGTGCTACTTGTCTTAGGCCTCTCCCCAGTTCTACAAAGTCCTTCTGCACTGCTGTAAGCTCATGTTGAGCCAAGTCATTTGTCCCTAGGTGGACAATGACATCCAGCTCAGACTCCCGTGCAGCTGTTCTCGTGATCCTGAGGATGCGCTTCCTGTCCCTACAAGCCATGGCACCAGGCAGGCACTTTTATTTCAGTTTTCCTGCCCCCAGTTCTATCCCCTAATAATTGAGTCCCCACCAGGAGCTGCTTCCTTTCCTGTGGCATCCTCTGCCTCCTTCCTGTGGGCCTCCCTTGTGACAGGTGTCCTCAGCCTCCCTAATCTCCTCCATGGGTGTATCCATAGGGAGCTGTGCTCCCCAGAATGGTGTATGGATTGTGGAGTGGAACAACTGACTGGGTGTGCCTCTGTTCCACCCTCCTCACCTCCCTGAGCCCACAGTGATCCAACTGCTGTGCTTTGCAACCTCTGAGGTAGTGGTGGTGTTCTGGTGCTCCTGGATGGGGGTTCCCTTTCACCATCTAGTCTGGCCTGGGGAAGGTTTTCTTACTGCTGTCCAGTGTGGCCTGAAGACGGTCAACTTCCTCCCTCAGGGCAGAGAGTTGTCTGCAAATAGGGCAGCATCTCAGCCTCCAGAAAGTCTCCCGGAAGACTGCTGCCCCACAGCCATTACATTGCACTACTCACTACATGACTATGTACTTTTTTTTTTGTGTGTGTGTGTGTGTGTGCTTGTGTGAGTGATTGGTTTGTTATATAGAAATATATATATATTATACAATGTGTATGCGTATATTTTCAGTGCTGTGTGCTAGAGAGGATATGACATTGATATACCTTTGCACTCTTGAGGAAATGATGTCAGAACCCCAGGTATAAAGGAACTATTTCCAGGGGTGGGGTGAGGTGGGAAGGGTTGGGCCTAAACTGTGCCCTCACAAAACAATCAGCTAAGAGCTCTGACCCACCACTGCGATGAGTGCCTTCCTGTCTGCAAGATACTATACACAACAATTTGACAGAGAAAACCTGCTACTCAAACAGAGAAAATCCAGACATTCAAGTCAGACACAGGTAAACCTCCCCAGCCCCAAAACAGCCTGGTGGTTTGTGCTCTGAAAGCAGTCAGTCCCAAAATAAGTGAGCTGTGCTTTGAACTCTTCCTGCACTGAAAATCTTAAGAATTGTAACAAGACTGTCTTTTCCTGATAATTGTAAATACCTTATTTCACCTTTCAGTTAGAAGCAGCCTCCACCTGCAGTATATCTGCTACAAAGCAAAGACAATTGAAAGGTTCCCCTCCCTCTGTTGTGAGCACAACTCGCTTTCTTGCAAATCCTATGCTCAGTATTGCAGTTCCCAACAAGAGATAGTTTGACTAGGAAAATTAAGTCCAGTGTTGCAGCTTGCAGCCAGAGGTAGCTTCACCTGAAGACTATGAGGTTATCACCTTCACCTGAAGACTATGAGGTTATGAGGTACATGCAGAATACATGCCACATGCTTAATTGTGCAATGTTTGCATGTGATTTGCATACACTAAGTTAACATAACCAGGTCTAAAAAGCAAATTAGGTTCACATGCTGCAAGCTTGACATGTGCGCAGCAGGTAAGTTGGTGTGAACATCTTCTAAAAATTACATCAGGTTCACATGTTGCAAGCTTGAAATGAGTGCAGCAGTTAAGTTAGTTTGAAGTGTGGCGGCAGTATAGTGCAGTGATTTAAGGCTCTGAGCTGCAAATTTGGGGACCTGGGTTTGAATCTCACAGCCCCCACTTGCATAGTGTATGATCCTGAGCAAATCACTTAACTTCCCTCTGCTCTTAGGTTGTACCTATAAACAAGCTTTCAGCTTAGTGTGCGACTACTGGTTAAACAATTGCAAAAAAGAATATCATTTAAACATCATATCAGGTTCACTTGCTGCATGCTTGCCATGAGTGCAGTAGTTATGCTGGTGCAAATCTCGTCTAAAAAAACAGGCTAGCAATTAGTCATTAAAATACATTTTTATTTGAATTCCCATAAAAATAAGGTAAATTCATTAATTCTGATTCTTCTGCAAGTTGTTTAATGGCTTTTAATTTTGTCATTAAATCACCATTAATCTGTAAAGTATTGTTTGCTCATTGCATTGACTCATTCACACCACAAGAGCTCTTTGAGACTTCCTCCACTGATGCCATGTATACCCTTAGCACTGCATCCTGGGCCTTTCTAAGCAAAATCAAATCATAACCAGCATGCCACAAACAAATGTGAATACCTCTTGAACTCTAAGTGCTACAGACAAAGTACGAGTGGCAAAGTTGTTCAGCACATTATTACATTTCCAATGGTTCTATGCAATCAATTGTAATCAGTCTGGTTTTTATTTTATACTAGCTGAAATACCAAACAACTGTGTTTTTTTTTCAGATTTATTCAAGGTGCTTAGGTGAGGCTTGAGAGACAGATGTCAGCCATGCACACCATACCTTAAACAATTGCGAATAACTCCTAAAGTATATGCGATAGACACAAAGTATCAGCAGCAAAATTGTTCAGCACAAAATTACCTTTCTAACAGTGCTATGCAGTCAATTGTAATCCATTTAGTTTTTATTTTATACTAGCTGAAATACCAAACAACTGTTTCATTTTAGATTTATACTAGGTGCTTAGTTGAGGCTTGAGAGATAGATGTCAGCCATGCACACCATACCTTAAACAAATGTGAATAACTCCTATAGTATACATGATAGACACAAAGTATCAGCAGCAACATTGTTCAGCATAAAATTACCTTTCTAATGGTGCTATGCAATCAATTCTAAGCAATTGGTTTGTTTAATATTTAGGTAAAAACTGTTGACTTCCTCGGACATTTCCAAGCCTGCGTGAAAGTCAGCTGAGTACATCTACGGGCATTATTGGCCTGAGTGGCTATGCTTTCAGATGCCACCTACAGGCATATTTAGGTCTGAATGAGTTAAATGCCTAGGACATAGCCAGTCAACATTCCCAGTTCCAGATGTACAAAGGGGGCCTCTGTGTTGTGAAGCCTATCCTTTTTGTTTTATTTATTTATTTGAACAATTGGATTTACAACCTTTGAGTCAGAGACTCATTTGCAAAGGCACATCATCACAGTGAGGACAAAATAATAATACAAAGTTCTAAATACAGACAGTGAATACATAAATACATAGGTAACAGTGATAGAAGCATTAGTACAGTGATACAGAGCATTATGTACAATCAATTTGCATAGGTAACGAGTGATACAAATGGGAGAAATAAGTCCCTGCAATGCAGTAACAGTGAGGGCAGAAACATATTTTCAGGTAGGAGCAGCTAAGGGATGAGGGGTGAGCAGTCCAGAGGACTTTGTTGAGGTTAGAGTGAGCAAGATGGAATGAGTTTTTGGAGGCCCGAGGTGGGTGCTGGGATTTAGTTGCATTTACAGCAGCATGAGTTGAAAAGGTGGTCATGAAGGGCAATTTTAAAGGGACCAATTTTGAGCATGTTGGTGATGTTGACTGGGAGGGAGTTGAACCAGGAGTGAAACCTGTAGAAGAAGGATCACTGGACTAGGGCAGTCATGGTCCTTGGCACCCATAGGGTGACCTTATCTGAGCTGTGGGTGGCGAGTTGAAGGGATGCAGACACCCCTTGGGGGGGACCCCAAGAAGAATTTCCTTGGATAGTAGGCAGGCTTGGTAGTGGAGTATTTCTTCAAGGTTGAGGAGGACTGCGGTGGCATAGAGTAGGCAGGTATGGGTGAATCTGGGTGCCCCAGTCAGAAGCCTGCAGGCCTTGTTTATAGAGATTTAGATTTTACTGATTGCAGTGTTATCAGCAGCACCGTATATAAGCAGGCCATAATCCACTAGGGACAGGACAGAGAATGTGATGACCAGCCTGAGCACATGGGGAGGAAGGCAGTCCTTGTGCTGGTAGAGAAGACCTAACTGAGAGTTGGTGGCTGCTAAGAGGGCATTTATGTGGTGGTGAAAAGTGAGAGCAGTGTCAACGGTAATTCCTAGGTATTTATATGTGGACACTTACTCTAAGCAGTGCTGTGTGCTGGGGAGAATTAGGAGGGAGGCATTTCTGGACTTGTTTTGGTGGTGGGTGAACGGTATAGACTTGGTTTTTTTTAGATTGATAACAAGTCTATGATCCTTGAACCATTTTTCAGCTTGGTTAAAGGTGAGCTGGAGAGAGTCCTGGAGTGAGGCAGGTTTATGGTGAGAGGCAAAGGGAATGGCATCATCTGCATAAAGAAGAATTTTGCCAGAGCAGGGACAGGGCAGGGTGTTGAGGTAGAGACTGAACAAGAGGGTCCCAGGATAGAGCCCTGGGGGACCCCGGAGCGAACTGGACAGGTGCTGCATAAGGTCCCATTGATTGTTATGGACTGAAAGTGAGTTGAGAGGTAGCTGGAGCACCAGGCAAGAGGACCAGTGGAGAAACCAATTTGGTAGAGGGAGTGAAGCATGATGAGATGGCAAACAGTGTTGAAGGCCTTGGAGAGGTCAATGAACACTGCACCAGCAAAATTGCCAGAGTCTAGGGAGGAGTGCAGATAGTTGGAGAATTCAAGGAGGGCTGTGGTGGTGCTATGTTCTGTGCAGAAACCATGCTGCTCAGGGCATAGTATGATTTATTTGGTCAGGTACTTGGTGAGCTGAGTGGCCACCACTTTTTCAATAGCTTTGGAAAGGGGGGAGAGTATGGAGATTGGACTATAGTTGTTTGGGGAGGACTTATCACCACTTTTGTGTATGAGTGTGATGATAGCCATTTTCCAGACACTGGGGAATTGACCTAGATAGAGGGATTGATCCAGTATGGTGGTCAGCAGGACAAGGACATCATCAAGTACTTGGCGAAGGATCCTGGTGTCCAGGGTGTTGTTGCTAGGGCTATTGCTGCCCAGGGCTTTTTGCAGGTGTGATCTGGCTTCTTGGGTGGAAATCTTGTGAAGGGGGAGTGAGGGCATTGTAGGACAGGTGGTTGAGACTCCAGTACGGGGTCAAAGAAACTACTGGGGAGGATAAAACTTCGGTCAGTGAAGGTGGTATTAAGGCAGTTAGCTATGTTGAGGGAGTCTGTGGTAATAGAGCCATCAATAGAAAGCTGGGGGGGAACATGTTTTCCCATTCAGCTCTTTTATATTACACCAGAAGGTCTGGGCTGAGCTCCAGGAGGAGGTAAGGGTGGCCTAGTAGTGCCCTGCTTCGGCCTTGCGGATGGCTCATGTGTACTGATTGCATGCAGCTTTGTAGACTTGCCTATCTGACACTTTGCCTGACTCTGCAGCAGTATTCCAGAGGTTGTTTCTCTTCCTGAGTTTTTGAAGCATAGATGGGGTTAGCTAAGGTGCATTTTGTTTTTTTGAGAGATGACTGGTGAGCAGCTTATAGAGGTTGCAGGCCTTGTTGAAAGCCTGTGTCGAGAGGTCAAGCATGGTGTGAATGTTTGGGGCATGGTTGATCGGGGACCAGTCAATCTGGGTGAGATAGTGCCTGAGTTTTTCAAGGCCACCCGGGTAGAGGTGCCTATAAAGAGATGATTGAGTTACTGGTTTGGAGGTGGTGGAGGACCAGAGGAAGAGGATAGGGAGTGGTCACTTAAGGAGTCCAAAATGATTTTAATATCCTGGACTTTTGGGGGACAGTTGGAGACTATGACATCCAGGAGGGTGATTGTTCCTCTGGTGGGGTTGAGTCTAGTGGTCTGGGAGACTTACTGCGTCATGTCAAGGGCAGCAAAGTAATTCCTTGCTTCTGAAGCCAGGGTGCAGAGCCAATTGACATTAAGGTCCCTAATAAGACTTGTTCAGCTTTGTGAGGCAGAGTTGAGTGATATTCTGTGAGTGACAGGATAGCTGGGTTTTGGTTCCTAGGAGGCACAAAGGAGACTTTGATGTAGAGCGGACCCCTGGTAGGATCAGGGATGATTTTGAGTTTGAGGGCCTGGGCTCCATTGTCAAGCTTGGGAGCAGGGAGTGCATGACCAATAATGGTGTCACGTAAGTAAACAGCACATCCGCCCCCTCATTTGCCTAATCGATCTTCCTTATAGAGGGTGTACCCAGGGAGTGAGATGAAGGAATCGGGGGTAGATTTGGAAAGCCACGTCAGTAATGTTGGGTTGGTGTTGGATGACCCAGCATTGATTTTTTTAGCAAGCTGCAGATGTTCAGAGAGGCAATGCAGAGCCCAGAGGATGAAGTCTTGGGTGGGCTTGTGGGAGTAGGGCCTGGATTGGGGTGAGCATTTTCAGACAGTAGCAGTAATATAGTGATAATTCTTACCAATGGGCGGTGGTAGCAGGCATCCTTTACTGGTCTATGGGCTGAGGGTCCAACCTCAGCGGTGCAAGGAATGGGTAGAGTATGAAGGGTGGGGATAGCAGTTAGGAGGTGGGACCAAGGGGGTTCCAGAAAGGCAGAGGATCCTGGTGAGTGGTGGGGAGGTTGATGCCGAGGCCTCGGGTTTGTGACCAGTGTGGGTGGTGGTCGGGAGACCAAGGTATAGTCAGGGTTGCAGTACCATGAGTGCAGGGAGTGTGGTCTGGTAGGAGAAAACCCAGTATCAGGAGGTCTGGGATGACCAGGCATAGCATTGGGGAATTGGCACCCATGGTCCCTCTTGATGATGAGGCAGTAGAGCGGTATAAGGATCTAGGCTATGCTTTCAGTTGTGTGACTGGCACAGTGGTGTAGTGGTAGGGCTGTGGACTTTGATGTACAGGGTACAAGGTTCAAATACTCTAGGGTACAGGTGTCCTTAAAGCCTGGTAAAGATGGTAAACCAGGTAGTGGGGAGGCAGGAGTGTACTGGGTCAGGCCCAGAATGGAGGGATGAAATAGTGTCTCCTAGTGGCCGCAAAGGAATGGAAGATGGTCAGAGGAGTAGACAGCAGGGGGGGTTGGGAGGCCTGGATGGGAGTGAGTAGGAGGGGAGAGGGCAGTGAGTGGGCTAACTAGGAATGGAAAGAGAGCAGTGAAGTAGCTGATGTACAGAGAGTGGTAGAAGAGCAGAAAATAGTATAATAGATAGAGAGGTTGTGCAAGGAGTATCCTCTAGTGGCAGGTGAGTATAACCTGCTAATGGAGAAGTGGGACTCAGAAAAAAATGTAGAAGGAAGTGATGTCATAGGAAAGGGACAATAAATTGAGGGCTGGCCTTGGGTAAGAGAGTGGCTGGGGTGGGCAGGGCAGTTGATGTGAAGCATCGATGGGCTAATACCCCTCACAGACTTCAGGAGGAGAGTAGTTACCTTTAAGGGCTCTGGTGGACCTCCTTACCCTGGCTGTGTGTGTTTTAGACCATGCAAATCCCTTACGCATATTTGGTGCTACAAATATGTTTCTCCATGGCTGTTTTATCTCACTTACGTGCCCTTTGTCATTCTGTACTGAGCATATACACTATGGCCATGCTCAGCACTCTTTATGCTGAGTAGGGTCTTGGAAGCTTGCACCATATCTCACACTTTGTCACTGAAGTGAAAGATATGGACACTCAAAATGAGGGACAATGAGGGACACTAACCCACATGATGATCAGGACACATCGTGAAACATGGAGATACAGTACCTCAGAACACAGTGGAAACCATTGTATTAGCAACTGAGAATGAATTTCTACCATTAATCATAGGTGCCATTTAGGTAGGGCAGAGGGGCACAGTTGCCTCCCCCCCCCCCGTATTTGTGCCTAGGTTGTTCTTATGGTGTGGCAGTAATGACTTTAAATTTGGATTTAATCTTTTGCTCAATAAGTGCCCACCTGGCCTGTGTGAGCTCACACTGCAAGTACTCTTCAGACTTGATTGTGTCTGTACTGTGTTGTTCACTATCTCCACCTATTAGTGGCAGCACAATCACATGTGATGTGGATGAGGTCCAGCCAAGAAAGAGCACATAAGCCTTGCAAGTGGGATACTGTCTTTCCAACAACAGAGTAGACAGGCTGAACACTATAGCTTGGAGGAGTCAGTGAGCAATGAACTCTCAATAGCAGTGTTGTGACAGAATATTTTTGTTGTTCTACTGTTAGTGAGCCTCCATCTCCCCTGGTGGCTGAAGGATCAGAGGGTGAGCTGGAAGCTACTACTTACTCTACTAGGCTCGCCTTAAAAAAAAATGGCACAGACCCCCACAACAGCTAGCTTAGCTTAGCAGCAGTGGTGATAGCGGTGTAGGTGGCCTTCATACGCCTTAATCAGTGCAGTGTGGCAGCAGCTACAGCAGCAACCAAGCAAGAAGGAAGAAACCCAGGCTGGGTGGATTTGTATGGCAAGGTGACTTGGTCACAGACCACACTGGGACCTGTGATGGTCGGTTCTAGCATCCAGCTTCTGGTGAAAGACAGAGAAGGAGCAGACTAAAAACTGGGTTAGTGGCACACTATGCCAGGCTACAGGTTCTGGCCATATGGCCAGGTAAATAAAAGTAAATCATTTTTTTTACAGGAGGATTGGGGAAGGAGAAAGGACTAAAATATTAATGTGTTTTTCATGTTTCTTCACCTTTGGGTGGCTTCATGACCCATAGGGAATGGGTATTGAATGTAATGGAGTCAGGGAGAAAAATCAGGACAAGGTTATTTTATTGGGGGGGGCGAACTTCAGCCAGGAAAAAATTTGATTATTAACTGGGTGGGTTTAAGCCCAAATCTGATGCACTGCTGTGGGGTATATAGAGATGACTCTTACAAATTTTAATTTTTTCCTGATTTGCATATCACGTTTCAGTCAAACCAAATAAGTTGTGCCTTTTAGAGATGTTAAAGACATTCTTGGAATGTCTCTTGCATTCATGGACAGTTAGTGGTATGGTATGCACAGACCATTGGAGTCCCAGTATAGTCAGGCTGATGCCCACCCCCTGTGAAGCTGACCTCCACACACCCATGCTCAGGTACATTATAACAATGGACAAAGGAGACTGCAGGGGTGTGCACCACTGAAATGAATGGGGATATTTTTTAATTATTATTTTACATATCATTTATGGGGAGTTGGAGATTCATGAAGGTCACTGCTCGACTAACAAGGAGCTTGTTAGTAGAACAGTAACCTTCATTATTCTCCAACTCACTGTCATAATGTATAAAATAGTAATAAAAAATAACTCCATTCATTTCAAGGGGGTACGCCCCAGCACTCTGACCCATGGACATCATCTCTTAAAGACTCCTGCCTCTGGCTCCCTAGTACTCAAGTAAGGGACTTTTTACTTATATCTATACTTGGTGGGTTGTCTGTAGCATTATGGCCATACCCACTGCAGTATGTGTGCATGGGGGGGGGGACTGGTTATGTGTGTGTCTGTGTGTGTTTATGTGTGTAGTAACTGCTACATTTGTGTTTGCACTTTAAAGTCTGTGTGTAAGCATTCAAAACTATGGAGAAAAAAACAATAGGAGTACAGGCCAAGCAGAAGTACTTTAGTGGTTTTGTGGGTAAATTTGTATATTGGGGTGGGAAAAACGTGTTTCCATTGGTATATGTGCTACAGTTCAACAGTGAAAATGAGATGAGGGAGAGAAGAAAACTGAAAAACATGCACTGGCTACAAGCATGCCACATGCATGCAGATGTATTTAGATATAGTATGTATTGAAGTACAAGCAAACCATATGTGTGCATACAGTATGGCTTAGTGGTTAAAAGCACTGAACTGCAAGCCGGGAGACTTAGAAGCATCAAGACCTGGGTTTGAGTCTTATCAACTCCTACTTGGGTATTGTGTGATCCTGAGCATATCACTTAAGTTTTACGTGTGTAGCTATCAGTGACCACTTGCTTTTTTTCACACATGCCACATGCATGCAGTCTTTCACCATTTAACATAAAAATCATGGTTTCCACACTTGCTTGCTGCACGCATGCCATATGCATGCAGTTGGTTCCAATTTAACATTTAAATCATACTTGTAACACGCATATCACTTAAGTAGTTTTATGTGTTCAGCATGAAAACATTGCACATAATTATTTCTGTAAGGGTACCAAAAGACATCATCTGTGTTACCAATTGGAAAGAATTTGATGGTAGAAAGGAATTATTTAGTATGGATGAATTACATCTGAATAGACATGGCACTGGAGAAATAGTTTTGTCAATTATAAATACCTGTTTAAACTAAATCACGGGGGTGGGGAATGAAGGTAAAGCCATCACCTCAAAAAATAACAGAACAAAACAAACTATCAACAAATTTATTACAGGTTCTAAGTTTCAAAGCTAGATGTCTCTCACAAAAAACATACTAACTTCAACTTAGGGTCCACCAAAATAACACTGATATTGTATCTATAAGTGAAACATTCAGTGATGATAAAGCATCTTGGGAAGCCATTATACTGTACCAGGTTTTATATCATATAACTTACATAGACAAAATAGGAAGGGAGGCGGTGTTGCTTTATTCATTAAGAACACACTGAATTCTGTGGATATAACAAGTTCCATCAAAACTCATAGCACACCAACTGAAACTATCCGGGTTAAAATCTTCCTGGCACAAAATTAATTTATTATACTCGGGACCTGTTATCATCCCCCCATTTTACCTATTGAGACATTAGACATAATACTATCTGAAACAGAGCAGGCAAGTTTTGGTGAAATTAATTGGCAGGACTTTACTGCTACAAGTAGCAAAGGCAAAAAACTTTTGTCCATCTGTTCTGAGTTTAAACTCAAACAACATGTTTTTGTCCCAACTAGAGGAAATAACATCTTTAGACCTCATCATTTGTAAAGATGAATGCCCATTAAGGATGTAAAAGTGAACTTCCCATCACCAGTAGTGATCACAATTCCATTCTATTCACTATTCATAAATTCTATACATATAGTCTGGATCATACTAATATCTAGTTATATGATAAAGTGGATCTTGCTTCTATAAAAGATGCTCTTAATATGGTTAATTGGAATTCTATTCTTTTAAATTAAACTCAGAACAAAGTTAGTTGACCTTTAAAACTATAATTTCTCAGTTAAGAGGCATATTTATTCCTTCCAAACTCAAAATCCCTTTTCATAAATGGTCACTAATGAATGAACCATTTTATTAAAATATTAATAAGACTTAAAAGTAACACATGCAATACTTATCTAAGAAACAGGACATGAATCAACTGGGAATCTTACAAAAATAGATTAAATGTAAATCCTCCATTGAAAAGGCTAAATCAAGATGGCATTATCAGCTAGCTAGTAGTGCTAAAAAGAATAATAGTAAAACATTTTATTCATATATTAATTCATTAAAAAAACAGTTTGTCAAGTTGGTCCCATCTTTCATAACAATAAACTACTTCATGATCATATATCTATGGCTGATGTATTCAACAAAGAATTTTGTAATATGTTCAAAAACACAAATTATAATTTACCCTAAACTGTAGGTAACAATGTGGATCCTAAAATATGTTTTCAAGAAGAGGTACTAATAAAAAAACGTGCTCTCATTTAAGGGCAAATACTGTTCTGGTCCCAACAATCTGGCAGGGCATCCCTTATTCTTATTAACAAAAGATATTGCCTTTCCATTAAAATTAATTATTGAAAACGTTCTGGTAGAAAATGATGTCCCAGTCAATTGGAAAAAATCTTAACATCATACCAATATATAAGCAAGGACAAAAAATAATTGGGAGAATTACCACCCCATAATTCTAACCTCTTCTGTTTGCAAACTTTTAGAGAGCCTTATAAAAGACATTATTACTCCTATATTAAATCATCACAATCCCAGCAACATGGCTTTAAAAGTGGTAGAAGCAATCTCCCTAATCTGTTAAGTTTTTATGAGCATATGAGCTCCTTTCTTGACCATAGAACACCTTGTGACATCATTTTCATCAACTTCAGCAAGGCACTTGATGTCATGCCTCATTAGGGCCTTATCAAAAATCTTGAGAAACTCAGTATAAATAGTTTTCTTATCAACTGGATTAGTAACTGGCTCTAGCATCTAACCCAAAATGCTGTCATTAATGGCTCATCATCCAATGTGAGTAGGGTGTCTAGTGGGGTGCAACAGTGCTCAGTTTTGAACCCTTGCCTTTTTCAGGCATGCATTGCGCAACCAATGGTTGTTATTCCATTACCACCAAATATGCAGATGATGTTAAAACAGGGGGCCCATGCAGTAATTTAACACAAGCCATCACCATCCAAAATGATTTGGATATCATTTCTTCATGGGTAGACAAATAGGGGGTGTACTAAATACTAACAAATGTAAAGTTATGCATTTAGGGACTAGTAACTTAAATTATACACATACACTGGGCAGTTCTGTACTCATTAATACATCAGATGAGAAGAACCTGGGCATTACAATTTCACATGACATGACCCATAATAAACACATACATGGAGTCATCACAGGTGCCTGAGGTGTTGATGCTCTTATACAGGTCATACATTAGACCACCCCTGCAATACGCTGCCTAGTTATGGTGTTCTTATAAAAAAATTGTTGGGAATTCACTTGAAAAGGTTCAAAGATGTTTTACAAAGCATGTTTCAGGACTAACAAATGTAACATATGACAATAAACCTAAAACATTAAACCTTATGTCCCTATCCACCTGTTGTCTAAAAGGTGACCTATTACTCCTTTTTGACATCATTCAGAATTCTTACCTCATGACTGAAGTAGGATTAGAATTTCAAAGCTATACCCACGATATCAGAGGTCACCCTTTACAACTAATAAGAAAACCATTTTAACATGCTAGCCGTCAATACCCTTTTACACTTAGAACTGCAGGTCCTTTGAATAGATTACCAATAGATGTTGTTACTAGTGAAACTAAGAGTATCTTTAAAAACAGACTGGATAAATTAGTCAATGCAGGTTATGACTTATCCTATTACCATTTGGCTTAGTAGTAGAGCCTTATGGGCTCCAGCCTCCTTGCTTTTTCACGAACCTAGTATGAACCTTACTATGAATTGTAGTCAAAAGAATCCAGGTGGAAGGGCAGCCTGGATCCAGTTACCACCACAAGGTGTGGTTTGACATGGAGACAGGGACTCAGTTAAGCCACACAAGGGCAAAAGTATTAGATTTCAGGAGGGGGGATTTCAATGAAATGAGTAAATGTTTAAAAGCAGCCCTGGAGAAGGTAGAGGTAATGGAGGCGGTGGAGGAACAGTGGGGGAGACTAAAAGGAGCCATTCTGGGGTAACTAACCGATGCATTATGATAGCGGCCAAAGAGAAAAGAAGAAAGAAACCACTATGGTTTTCTAAAGAGGTGTGAGACAAAGTAAGGTCTAAAACAGCAAGTTTCAGGAAGTATAAGGGGACCCAAAGGGAGGAGTACAGGGAGGTGTACCTTAAATGTACCTTAAATGTCTCAGAGAGGCAGAGAAGGGTGTTAGGAAAGCCAAGACACAGACAGAGGAGGGTTTAGTGTGGCCTATGAAAAAAGGGGACAAGGCATTCTATATAGGTACATCAGTGATAGAACTGGGGAGGATTGTGAGGATCAAAAGGGAGAAGGAAGGGTCTAAAGAGGGGGATCTAGATAAGGCAGAAATACTGAACAAATACTTCTGTTCAGTATTCACTGAAGAGGGAGAGGGTCAAGGACACAGCTAACAATGAAATGGGAGCTAATTATTATTCATATAGCGCTCAGGAATGCCCTCGGAAGAGTCAAGGAAGGAGCAGGACAGTTACTTCTTGCAGAGTGGTGCAACAGATACAACTGGGCACCAGGAAGTTTCAGGACATCAGACAGTTGTGAGATATCAGGGCTAGAAGCTGGTAACAGAGACAGCAGAAACTCAGCAACTCCATCCTGGGGAGCAAAAGAGGCTTGGTCCCCTGGATATCGGTCCCATATTGGATTTGTTACCGAGTTTGAGGCTGCTGTTGTCCTGTCAATGGACTGGGGAGACCGAGGAGAACAGTGCCAGTTAAACGGACTTGGAGGGCAGGCGTTACTTTGTTCTGCATTCCCGCTCATGTGTGTTGGTGTGTCAAGAGGGCATGTACTGCAGTTTTTGTTCCATATTGGATTTGTGCACCGTGTTTGAGGTGCTGCTGCTGTCCCGCTGATGGACTGATGAGACCGAGGAGTAGAGGATCAGTTTATGGACTTGGAGAAGCTTTTAAGTGGTATTAAAAATTTGCGGTTTAGCCCAGAAGGTGAACCGGGAAGATATTCCATCTGAGGAGGATGAATACTGAGGGGTCGCACCAGGAGATAAGTAACTTGTGGTTGTTGGATAGTGTTTTTCTGTGAGTTCCTTCAAGGTACTGCTGGCATGCTATGTTGGTGCATTTATTTTGTATGATTACCATGCTACTTCTAACCAGAGGACTTGCAATGTTTTATTGAATCGAGGACGACTTGGGCACTTGGTATTCCTCTTCCTACTCGTCCTTTGAGGGGTGCCTGGGTGTGCATTGGGACTGCTGCAGGAGGTGCCGATGCATGTCTAGTGAAGAGTAGATGTGCTATCTGCAGCCTCCAGGTCTCTCGGGGGAGTCTTCCTTTTAGCGGTCTCCAGCTGGGGACCATAGCTGTGGCTCCATAGCGCAGGGTATTTCCCTGTGAGGGTGAGCGGTGGAGGGGTTTTTCCTTTTGCCCTCAAATTCATTTTATTCTGAATGCAAGATTTGATCACCAAATAAATAACTTATTGGGAATTTATTTGCTGCATTTGAATTGAATTTTTACTTCAGAGGCAGTGAGAGAACCTCTGTGGTTTTAATGACTATTTGAAAGATCTCCCTATTGGCAGTGAGAGTGCCACTTGGGATATTCTTCTACGGATTGCTTTTTGGGACTTGGGCCCCCGTGGATTTATCACCTGGGGGGCCTAAGAAATTTCTGGGATCTTCCTAGAGGTCCCAGCGGCTGGTGAGAGTGGTGCAGGGGCTTCTCGAGGAGTATATTTCAGACTGCATCTTGTGGAATTGGGAGGAGTCATAGGATTCGATCAGGGCTGAGTGCCCCTTGCACTATGGGTGGTAGGATCAAGGTGGTGGGGTAGAAGGCACCCTGGGATCAGACCGGACTTGGGGAGAGGCCCGACATGTTTAGTTCCTGTCACCAGGGTTCCCACCAGACCGAGTGGGCAGGTAGCCAGGAGGGCTGCATTGTCCACCAATCCCCTGAGGGCGGTGCTTTGCAATGCCAGATCGGTCAGAAACAAGACTGCAATTATGGTGGACTTGGTTTCTTTGGCCGATCTGGCTTGCATTACTGAGACCTGGATTGGTGATGATGCTGGCCCAGTTTTAGAGGCAGCCATCCCATCCGGGTATACTGTAGTGCACTGCCCCAGAGTGGAGCGAGGGTTGGGGGATTGCCATGTTTAGATCTGAGCTGGGCTTCGCCATGCACCCAGTGAGAGCACCACATTTGTTTGAGTGTGTGGCCATCCGTGGGGGACTGGGCACAGGTTGCTTGGTCCTCCTGAATTATCGCCCTTCTGGGGTGACGGGAGATTTCCTGCAGGAAGTGGCCAATTTCATCATCAGTGAAACATTGGAGGCCCCCAGATGTTTAGTACTGGGAGAATTCAATGTTTGGGCCAAGGATGAATCTTCTCGGCTTGGTCATAACTTCCTCCAGATGATGTCATCTCTGGGCTTTGTGCAGGGAGTTTCTTCCATGACTCATCAGGGTGGCCACATGTTGGATTTGGTGTTCTCACTGGGGCTTGAGATTAATAGTCTCAGTGTTGATAGGGTCGCTTGGTCCGATCATTGCACGGTGAAGTTCCAGTTCAGGACCCCCCTCGGTAGCCCTCCCCCTGCAGAGATGGTCAGCTACCACCTTTTGAGGGGGCTTACCCCTGAGGGTTTTTTGGCGGTGGCTGACCTATCTAGCATGGACAATGCATGCGGGGGGTGTTCACGGTAGTGGACACCTATAATAAGGCGCTTTCTGGTGTGCTTGACTCCCTCGCACCAGCCCATGTACGACCCAGGTCTTCTCACTTGAGGTCCCCTTGGTTTGATTGGGAGCTCAAGGAGATGAAGGCCTTGGGTCAGAGATTAGAGCGCTGCTGGTGGAAGTCTGGCCTGTGGGTAGACAAACTGGCCCTGCGTATGCACTATGGTGCATACCAGGCGGCAATCAACCCTAAGAAGGCAGAATTCCTGTCCAGGGGGATTGCTGCCGGGAAGAACCGACCAACTGTTCTGTTTCAGACTGTGGACAGGCTTCTTCATCCTTCCTGTCTACAGCTGAAGGTAGCCTTTTCGAATGCATTGTGCGATGGGTTTGCTCGGTTCCTCTCGGACAGGGTGTCTGCCATCAGGCAGGGGGTTCTGCTAGTGGACCAGAGTCTGGCCGACAGTGGTCATCATGGGCTGCCAGAGAGCACTCTGCCTGTTTGGGGTGAGTTTAGACTGGTGGAGGTGGCTGAGGTAATTGAAATTGCCTCCAAGCTTTGGCACACCTTTTGTGAACTGGACCCGATGCCAATTCGTTTCTTAATGAGATGTGTTGACTCTGTTGGCCCGGTGTTTGCCCTGATTGTCCGGTGTTCCTTGTTGGAGGGGGTCTTTCCTGATGTCTTGAAGGAGGCGTTGGTGAGACCCCTTCTGAAAAAAAACATCATTGGACCCTGACGTCAAGGCAAATTACTGTCCTATCTCCAATCTTCCATTCTTAAGTAAGATTGTTGAGAAGGTGGTGGCGCTTCAGCTTGAGGAGCATCTCGTGGCCCATAATCTTTATGAACTACTCCAGTCTGGGTTTCATGCAAGGCATAGCACAGAAACTGCACTAGTTCAGGTGCACAGTGACCTCCTTAGGGCTAGAGATCGAGGGGGAAGGGACAATTCTTGTTCTCCTCTATCTCTCTTCAGCATTTGACACGGTGGACCATCGAGTGTTACATGACCACCTAAGGGAATTCTGTGGACTCACCGGCTCTGTCATCGGCTGGTTTGAGTCTTTTTTATCCAACAGGAGGCAGAGGGTAGTAATGGGGAATTTCTCCTTCTCCCCTGACCACCTGTTGTGCAGAGTTCCCAAGGGTTCGGCCTTGTCACTGATGTTGTTTGCCATGTACATGCTACCCCTGGGAGAGCTCATTTGGAAGTACAGCTTAGGCTTTCACTGCTATGCTGATGATACCCAGCTGTACTTTTCCTTTGCCCTTGGAACATCCTGTGCAGTAGAATTGCTTAACAGCTGCCTTGCTGAAATCAATGACTGGATGTCCTCCAGCTAGTTGCAACTCAACCCCAGTAAGACGGAGGTACTGGTGGTCGAGTCGAATGACGGACATGACAGGTTGGTCTCTGGTGCAGAGACAGGACTTTGCCTTGGCTCTGTACCATTGAAGGCCTCCTCTGGGGTGTGTGGTCTGGGTGCTATTCTTGACAGCGGTTTGACACTTGAATTTCAGGTGGCCTCCGTTGTCTCTGCTAGCTTTTATCATCTGAGGAATATCACCAGGATCAAGCCCTTAGTTCCGCCTCTGGACCTCCCTACTTTGGTGCATGCCTTTGTGACGTCCAGGCTTGACTACTGTAATGCACTCTATCTCGGGGTCTCTGGGGGTACCCTGCACTGACTACAGCTGGTGCAGAATTCGGTAGCGAGGTTGCTGACAGGACAATCTAAATACTGTCATATTACCCCGGTGGTGCGTCATCTGCACTGGCTGCTGGTTAGGTGGAGGGCTCTCTTTAAGGTGGGTTTGCTCACTTTTAAGGCCTTACATGGCCTGGGCCCTGGCTACCTGAGTGACCTTCTTACACCTGCTGTCTCAGTCCATTCCCTAAGCTCCTCTTCTAGTGGCCTCCTTGCGATTCCCAGGATAAGGCTAAGAACTGCTGGCGATAAAGCATTTAGTGTCGCCGCCCCCGTCCTGTGGAATTCACTTCCTTTAGTTGTTAAGGAGGCCCCGTCTGTTGAGGTTTTTAAGGCCCGACTCAGGGCATTTTTGAACAATCAAGCATTCCCGGACTATGTTTTATAGTTTATATGGTTTAATTTTTTAAGGTTTATTTTAGTTTTAGAGAATGAAACAAATTGTTTAGCAAATTATGTTTTAACTTGTTTGGGGCAGTATATTTTATTGATTGTTATTGTGCTGTGTTGTTTTTATTTGATTGATATATGGCACCCAGAGCCTCCGGAATGGGTGTCTTCTTAAATAAAATTTGCCTTGCCACAGTTGGGGAGCAAAGGCAATTGTGGGGGAATGGACACCAGTCCATTCACAGTGGAGAGACTTTTGGAGGAACTCAAAAAGCTGAAGGTGAATAAAGCCAAGGGGCCAGATGACATAGACCTGAGGATATTAAGGGTGCTATGGAGGGAATTAGCAGCACCTCTGGCCATCCTGTTCACAGAGTCACTCAACATAGGCATGGTTCCAGAAGACTGGAGGAGGGCGCATGTTGCCCCACCGCACAAAAGTGGCAGTAGGGTGGAAGCGGGGAACTACAGGCCTGTCAGCCTCATCTCAGTGGTAGGGAAGATAATGGAGACACTGCTTAAAAAATGGATAGTGACCCATCTGGGATTCACTGGTGCCCAGGATCTGAGGCAGAACAGATTCACACAAGGAAGGTCTTATCAAATGAATCTTTTGATTGGGTAACTAGGGAAGTAAATCAGGGAGATGCCATATACATCACTTACCTGGACTGACTCTGTGGAACTCTCTACCTCATCAGATTAGAGAGTGCCTGTCCACCAAGACCTTCAAGTACTCATTAAAAACATATTTATTTAATCTAGTTTTTGGGGACAATATTTAGTTTTACTGTTGCTGCCTTTTTATCTTATATCTTTTAGACTGTAGATTGATTTTAATTAAATTGTGTATGTTTGCTTTGATATTGTATTGTGTATGCACTTTGGTTTTTGGAAAAGTACATTATAAATAAAATTTGATTTGATTTGATTTCAGCAAAGCCTTCGATTCTGTCCACACAGAAGGTCAGTTAACAAGATGAGTAGTCTGGGCATGGGGCATAAGGTGATACTGTGAGTTAGAAACTGGCTGACAGACAGAAGGCAAGAGATGGTGGTAAATGGGATCCAAGCTGTAAAGAGGGGGTGACCGGAAGGCATGATATGAAATTGAGTGGGGGAGATTAAGAGGTAACATGAGGAAGTTTTTCTACATAGATAGGGTGGTGAACACTTGGAATAGTCTGCCACAAAAGGTGGTATGGGAAAGTGGAGTGGAGGGGTTTAAACATGCCTGGGTCAAGCACAGGGAAACCTTGGGCTGGAAGGGAGTGATGAAAAGCCATTGGCCACTTAGGGTGCATGGATGCATACACGTATAGGGCTTATGGACTTATGAGTTTAAGGGCAGACTGAATGGGCCTAGCAGTCTTTATCTGCCAACAGTTTCTGTTTCTATGTATGTAACAAAACTATGCAGGCACAGGCCTAGGGGCCCATCATAAAACAGAATTATCATATGTAACAAACCATGTATGTACAGGTCTGGGGACCATCACAAAACAGAACTACTGTATCTAACAACCCATGTATACACAGTTATGGAACCCAGCAGAAAACAGCGATACTGAATCTAACAAGTCATGTATATTATGGTCTGGGCTCCATAATATAACAGGACCACTATATCAAACAAACCATGTATGCACAGGTTTAGGGTCTACAGCAAAACAGAACTACTGTATCTGATAAGCTATGTATGCGCCATCTGGTCTAGACATGTCGTGAAGTTTTAATTCACCAGCAAAGTTCTGTCGAAGTCTCCAAATTTGCCTCCATGTGTTACATAAACAATCTCAGATAGTAGAGTAGAAATATAGAAGCATAGATTTTGATGGCAGATAAAGACCGCTTGGCCCACCCAGTCTGCCCATTTCCCTACCTATTGGAAAAGCTGCAGATCCTAGTTAACCAGCAGCCTACTTCTTCCTACCCCCAACCCCTAGAATTGCCTTATGACTGTCCCATGCATGCTTGAATTTCACCACTGTTTTTGACTCCACAACCTCCTCCGGAAGGCCATTCCATGCATCCACAACCCTCTCTGTGAAAAAATACTTCCTTAAATTATCTCTGAGCCACCCCCTTCTATCTTCAAATTGTGCCCCCTTGTTCTTGCACACCTCTTTTTCTGAAAGATGCTACCCTCTTGGACTTTGTTGATTCCCTTGAGATACTTGAAAGTTTCTATCATGTCCCCCCTCTCCCTCCTTTCCTTGAGGCTATACATATTCAGCTCCTTAAGTCTCTCTTTCATATGTCTTCCGTGCAGACCCTGCACCATTTTAGTTGCCCTCCTCTGGACAGCCTCCATCCTGTCTATATCCTTGCGGGGATGGCGTCTCCAGAACTGGACACAGTACTCCAGATGGGGTCTCACCAACTGTCTGTACAGAGGGATAACCACTTCCTGTTTTCTGCTGCTGATAATGGTAAATAATATTAATACTGCTAATACAGATTCTTATGTCTTCAGAGTCTGCCAAGAAACATTCAAAAACAAGCAGGAGTAATAATAGAGGTTTATTATACTACTTATGCCAAGCATGTGACAGAGAAAATCACAAGGGAGATGGGTTTCTTACTACTCTCCTTAAGAATGTACATAATCTCCAGAATTGTAGGATCTCAGGTTCTCCAAGATCTTGTTCTCTCCATAAGATCTCATTCTCTCTGCCTGTGGAACTAGGTTACAGAAGGAAATGTATTTTTTTTAATTTAGTTTTTGTTGACCGGGTAAGTGCACTAGACAAATCCTGCCTATTTTCAGGCACGACCCGTGGGAGGGGGATACAGGTGAATGCCAACTGACCTTGAACCAGATTAACCTGTACTACAGATAATAGTATAGCAACAGAGATTACCTCATAGTTATGGATATGAGAAACATTATGTGTTGGATAATGACTTAGGAGACAGAATAACTAATAAGTATAAAGTGAGACAAAGAATATGCTTCCATTAGCATTATAGCTTGAACAAAAGAAATGCTGACAGGTTCAAACTACACATGGCATTTCTGACCTCTATATAAGACATGACAAAGGTTTTCTCTCTTTGTCAGCTTGCTTAGACAAAGAGAAGTGCTAAATGGCCACAACTACATATGATTATATGAGAATATATATACATAGTTTATAAAGTAATCACTGATGATCCCTCAGAGTCATCATATCGGTAATTAGGTAGATTATATATGAAATATATGTAAAAGACAAACATAATGCATTATAGTGAGGTATAATAGTGATGCATCATCTAATTCTATGAAGGATGTAAACTTTAGCAAATATGAGCAGCAAAGCACATTCCTGGCACTCATGCTTATGTGATGGTTGCCTAAATCTCATGTTAGTGCAAAATTGCCTTATCATGGTATAATAGATCAGGAATACAGTATGACGTGTATGTGAGGTGTATGTGGGATGACAGGGGGCATAACCCAAGTGTAGCAGTCCCCTCTTTGTTGCTCTAATTGCAAAAGTGGCAACACGACAAAAAGACGACGGTTAGGCACCATTCATGTACAGGCCCGAGGCACGAGCCTGATAAAGGAAGTTTAACTGGTCACGTTGGTGTTTCAGGGTTTTTCTTAAACAACAAAATGTAATTATAAGGAAAAATGTTAGTAAACATTGTATTACTTTAAACATTTGGAATAAAACTTCACAATGGGGTGTTCTAATATCAAAACAATCAGTAAATACTAATACAGTATCAGATATGTATCTGTCCTATTTGGAAGAAATTGAAGAGACAAACTTAAGTTGCCTGTATTGATATTAAAAATAAGTAAACTTCAAGATAGAGCATCAAGATAGTTAGGATTAGACTTAATGGCATCTGGTTCAGGGATGGGAACAGGTGTTATTACCGTATAACCTATTACCTGTTTAGGGAGTAAAAATAAAAGTTAGAAAAGTTCACTTTGCATAACTTTTAGTCTATATCAGAAGAATGTAGAGTTGGTCACCACACAATGCTCCACATCAGCAGAATATACCACCTTGAAGGATGGCATTTTTTTAGTTGGTAAGTCAGACAGGACATGAAATGTCATTGTCCACATGCCATAAACTGCGAACAATTTCAGGGGCACATCCAGGGTTTCAAGTGTTACAGTAGTAGCACCAAATTAGTTAAAGGATTTTTAAGTATTTTTAAAAATTCCTATTGAGAATTGTGAAACCTTCAGTTAGGGATTTTGTCTTGTTTGTTTGTGTCTTCACTGCTACCCAGAGAGGACTGTCTCATCTGATAGTGTAATTGAAAATCGACCAGATGGCACTTAAGTACTGTAATAGGAATTGTCCTCTTTCTGTAGGTATAGCAAAAATAATTTTAGAGGATTTTTTCCCCTAAATTTTGTGAAGGATAAATAGGCAATCTCACAAAATTGCTTGACAAATTTGGCATTATTACTGTAGATGAAAATTCATAGTTCAGATTGATGCATTTAGATTTTCCAAAGGTAGATCCAAATGTTCAGGAGGCTATAGTATTTTCAGAGGCCACTGCAAGAGAGTGCATTAGAGTGCACATTGAGTTTTACAATATAATAGAAATAGTGTTCAGCTGAAGATGATAACATGGCTGCACAAAGTGTAAATGTTCATGACAGTACTCAGTTTGTATGAGGTGCCCGGACAGTCTTGGAAAAACAAGCAGTGAAGAAAATGGATTTCTTGATTGCAGATCAAATGAAGAAGAGTCTTCTTGCTGAAGTTAGGGGATTGCCTTCACCCCAGACTTGCTTCATAGTATGCATAAGAATGAGCTTGATTGTAGAATCTTAATTAGCTGGACTGAATACAGTTTATTTGAAAGTTCACAACTGGAAGCCTATTTTCAATTACTAGGCCAGTATTCACAAGTTGAAGGATGTCAAATCTGCATAAAAGGTGATGTTCCTTTCAGGTATGAAAATCAATGTTCAGAGTCAGTCACGATTCCATGACCGCATGGTAAATAGGCAAAGAGGTAGTTTTAAACTTTCACAATAAAAGTTCCCATCAAGATGACCAATACAATGGACAGTTGCCAGATGATCAGAGATGGATGTTGCTGGATGAAAATGTGGCAATGACACTGTGAGAGTCACAAACATGGCTTCCTGGATTGTGCAGGAATACGTTTCAAAACATGGAGCAATATGGGTGTGTGTGGTGACATATTCAAGGTTCCTTGCCTTTGACAAGGGAATAATACTAGATTCAAATAAACATTTAACACATGCAATAGAAGAACAAAATGTGGCAATGCCACTGAACCATGCGTCTGTCATGAATGAGATCAAGGATATGTCCTAATTCCAGATCCCGGAAGAGATAACCAAAGGGTTGTGGGAACATAATAGCCATAGGCAGTGCAAAGGAGTTCACTAGCTATGTGATACTCATCTGCTTCCTTAATGTGAGCAGAAAATTCATTAACTTTTGTCAGGTCAAACCCCTTCACAATTGTAAATGTAAATTGCTGTATATGAGGAAAATCATGTATACCATGCAATGGGGGGGGATATGATATCATATTTCATACTATCATGAACCTTTAACATATGTGCTTGAAGAATAGCTATGTCAGCCTTATTTCAAATAGATATGTCAGAGCCAAATAGGCCTGAGTTTAAACCTGTGTTTTTTTAAATAAAAATTAAAATCAAAATGCCTAGTGCATTTGGGTAGGTTTACAGTCATAAGATGTACCACTAACAGTCAGGATGTGAAAATCCTGTGTGTGTGTGTGTGTGTGTGTGTGTGTGTGTGTGTGTGTGTGTGTGTGTGGTGCTATCAGTCCCTGTATAGGGGGTTATTAATGAGTACCTGGTATGCTGCCAGGGTATCCAATCACATCATTATTTAAAACAAAAGTGGGAAATGTTTGTTGTGAAACATATAACAAACCATTCTAAGTTCTAAAAGGTGAGATTTAAAATCACTGGGATGTGCATAAACTGCACATTATTGACTAGGGTACCTGGTTGAGAAGTGACTATTAGATCACTGGGTGGGCAAGGTTTCTGTTTTGGGCACTCAGTATTAAGTGTCACAAATTATAGGGCATCATAGGGTTAAAACCTTATGGTCTAATGTTTTTTATTGCCATATAAATTTTGGATGCAAAATTCCTGCTTATCAATAAAATATAAATAGGGGTCCAGATCAAGCCTAGCTGCTAGAATTAATCCAAAGCAATGATCATAACATTGAGTAGGGCCTCACTACCCTTTTGGATGATGACCATGTATTTTAGGACTTTAATGTGAATTCCACAGGATACAATTAAATCATGTGGCCCTGTAAGATATTCTGCCTCAATAAGCTGTTTAGGATTAGGTCACTTGTTCTTATCTGCAGTAAGATGTGCAGTTTGGGCTTGTAAGAAGATCCATACTTTTAAAAAGAATAATAAGCACAAAAACAAACATCTCTCTCTCTCTGTCTGGAACCTAAAAGGAAAGAGAAAAAAAACATAGTTTAGTACTATTCCGCTTGTTGGGGTGTGGAAAAGTAATTTAATCTCCTTTAAACAGGTTCATTTAACTGGCATGCAGCCATTTGTCAATGACTGTTATTTTGAGGCAGTCTAACTTGGTAGACTGCTGGACTGAGTTTGTTTACAATGGAATAGGGCCTGTTGTTGGGCCTTGCCCATACATTGTGCAGCAAACAAGTGTACCTTTTAGATGTCTTGATTGAGTTAACAAATTTATCTACTGATGCTTCATCAGCAGTGGCAGAACACAGGTCCAGAATTAAGTGTTCTGGGAGTCTCATGGACTGTCCGGTCATGATTTCAAAAATAGGGTAAGCTGTGTACCTGCAGAGGATGTCCCTATTATTGCCATAAGGAGTAAAACAATAAGAATAAATAATAATGAATCCCAGTCCTTTGTGTTTTTTTCTGAACAAGTTTATTATAACATAACTTTGAGCTACCTGTTAACACATTCCACCTGTCCTGATGACTGTGGGTGGTAAGGGATAGGAAACTTTTGTTTTACCCATAACAAATCCAGAATGTCCTGCATTGCTTTGGCTATAAAGCCGACTTCCTGTAATCAGAATCTACTTTTAGGGGTAAAGCCCTACCTGGTAAATAGCTGGTTTACCAAGACATTTGCAGTCAATTTGGCTTTGTTAGGATAGATTCAACCCATTTTGAAAATAGGTACCATAGGGCTAATGTAGTCAATCTGGATGTTGTTCCAGGGGCCTGATTGCCTCTGGGGTAACAATGCATTTTTCCTAGCTGGTGTAGGATTGTTCTGTGCACAGATCAAACAGTTACTAATGTATGTAGTGTGCTACATCATTTCTCATGCGTTGGCACCAGACAGAGGATTCCAGTCTGTCTAGTGTTTTATTGACTCACTGATGTCCACCAGTTGGAGTATCATGTACTTGGGACAGCAGATAAAATCGACTCTCAGGTGTTCATGAATTATCCCTATCTTTTCATGAGTGTTACAGCAGTGCTGTTCCAAATGAGCAGGCCATCGCTGGATAGGTGAATGCCATTTTCACTTTCTTAAAAGAGCTGTTTCTGGAAGTTATTGCTCAGTTCCTTTATTAAGGAACCTATACACTGCCATCAAATGAAGGTCCTTTTACAATATGATTGAATCTTATGAATGTAGTTTGTATTTAAACTGTTTAGGTTAGGGTTGTACACAAACACATCTCTATATTTCACAGAGGTAATATTAGAGTATTTCTGGACGTTCTTTCCTTCCAAAGAAATTCAGTTTAGAGAGAAACAGATCCAATTAGGATCCGTAATAAAAACATAGTGGGCAGGATTCACCAAAGAGATGCACCCAGCGCAACTCAAATGCACCGTTGCAAGCCAGAAATGCACCATAAGCCAATTCAGAAACAGGGTGAATACGCCAGCCAAACCAAGATGCCCTGTGCTGAATGATATGCACCATAGGTGCAATGTAATGACATGCAGCACATATACAGGGGGCATACCCATGCATACACAGCACAACACGATTCACAGTGCATATCCATGGTGCATCTATAGAGCAACTCCAGTGCAAAGCCAAGATGTACCATAGAAAGATAAGTACAAAGGAAGGAGACTGATGTCTAGCCCACCTGCAGGTCATAAATGGAACAGACGCAGCACCACACAGCTGGAGCCAAATGGGGAGAGGAAGACGGAGACGGAGAGAGACAGAGACAGCCAGCAAGCAAGTCAGACAGCACACCAAGCCAGAGAGCCATGCAGACAACCCAAATGAACTCAGCAGCAGTCACTATAGCAGGTGCACAAATGAGGAAGAGGAGGCAGGTCACTGGAAGGCACTGTAGCTGGCCAGCCCCATGGCAGTATCTTGCCAGGCTGCCCTTCAAGCAGCTCACAGAGGTGCAGACAGTAGGCTGATACTGCCTCAACAGGGCCATGCTGAGGCAGCTCTGTGAGCTGTGCCGTGATGAGATGCAGGCACCCACTGCATGAGATCACGCTATTTTGGTGGAGACCAAGGTGTCACTGGTCATGTGCTTGCTCACCACGGGAACCTTCCAGAGGCCTACTGAGGACACCACTGGCATATCACAGGTCTCTATGTCCTGCCACCTCACACAGTTCCTCACCGTACTGCTACCACATGCTTTGGAATACATCATTTCACCAGAATGCAGGCAAAGTAGACAGAAGCCATGTAGGGGTTCTATAGGGTGGTACACATGCCAGGTGTCATAGGGGCCATTGACTGCACTCATGTGATGATCTACGCACCACCTGGTGATGATGCCATCACATACATCAACCAGAAAGGGTACCATTCCGTGAATTGCCAGGTGGTGTGCAATGTCACAGGGTGCATCACCAATGTCTGCACCACACACCCTGGGAGCACACATGATGCCTACATACGGCACCAGTCAGGACGGTGCATGAGGTTCAAGGATGGGGACATGCCAAGAGACCTTCTGATATGTACATGTGATAGGGCACCAACAGCACAGGAGGGCACCAAGGCCAGGACACATGGAGTGGGCTGTGGGCAGTGTGAAGCAGGTGCATGGGCCCTGGGATGGCAGGGGTGTGCAAGGGTGCAAAGGTGGACACAGGGTGGCACACAAGCACCATGAACCACATGACAGATGGGAGCATGCAGGTGCAGCTGGGGTAGGGATGCAGGACTGCCAGGAATGGGGATGCACAGGTGGTAGAGCAGGACAGGTGCACACACCACTGAGGGCAGGGATGAGGACAGGGCACTTGCCACAGTGTAACCCAATGTACTAACTGACACATGTCTACCCCCACAGGAGACGCTGCATATTCACTGAGGCCTTGGCTCCTCACCCCTTCTGATGACCTGGAACAGTGGCAGAGAAATGCTACAATGAGGCACACATCATGACACGTGCCATCATAGAGCATGTCTTCAGCATGTTGAAGATGCGATTCCGGAGACTGTGTCGGTCAGGTGGTGCCCTAAAGCATAGCCTGAGAAGAGCCTGTGGCATATTCCTGGCCTGTTGTATGCTACACAACATGGCCCTAGACCGTGGGATACCTGTCAAGGCCGGTGAGGGCGACAGTTCCAGGGAGGAGGAGGGGGTGGGGGGTGGATAGGGCACCCACTGAGATCCAGGGAGGTGAAGCCGGGCAGGGCCAGAGAGACCAGAGGCTGGTGGAGAGAGCATGGGACTACCACATGAGTGTGGTTGAGGAACACTTTGGGCCACGCAGGTGAGTATGCAGGTATGTATGTATGCAGGTGTGTGCATCACAGTATAGGGACTGCATGTCATGGGTACAGTGGACACTGGACACCACACAGTGGTGCACACACATGCGCATACACACAGTGGGAGATGCACAGACACACATACAGACATACACACACCAGGCATGCATCAACTAATAATCACCCAGGCCATGTCGCAGACATCACAGGCCAGTGTGCACTGCAGCCTGCACATGGGCACAGCAGACACCAAAACACTCTCATAATTCCCATGACACATGGCACAACAGTGGCGCACACAGACACGCAGGACATCCTGCACAGGTAAAACAGAGTGGTGCCAGGATGACTGTTGGGCAGGAGACTGCGACACACATCACCTGCAGGGCATCTGGTACACACAGGTGTGTCAGCCTGCCACCACAGACCCAGGGACATGGGCATCACAGGGTGGACCCTTGGCTGCCATGGACATGGGGCTGCCTCTGCCACAGCTGGTGGTGGCAGGAGTGCTACCACCGGACAAAGGGGGTGTTCCCTGTGACCCTGCAAGGGTGCTGCACTAAGACCATGAATGGGTGCCCAGTGGAGTGGTCATCCAATGGCCACTGGCTGATTCATGGACAGTGGGCATGGAGGCCAGTGACAACGGAGTCAGCAGCAGGGGGTTCACCTGGCTCCACTACTGGGGTATACAGGATGTGCTCCTGGGTATCCCACTGGATGCACGATGTCCATGGCATGTTGCAGATGCAGCCACCACCTCCACAGCTGTTGCAATCTGCTCCAGAGCTGCGATCATGCCCATTTGCATGATGCATGTCTCTGCCAGCATTTGTGCATGCCACGCAGCCGTGGACTCATGCTCCTGGACCATCACAGCTCTGTGGCACTGGAATTCTACACTGAGGGCCTCCTGCCTTTCCACAGTTGCCCACAAGAGGTCATGGTAGACCCCGACGTCGTTGGCGGGAGATGGATCATGGTGGCATTGTTGACGAGCAGGGGATGTATCAGCCTGTCCCGGTGCATCCACAGGTGGTGGTTGCACCCAGGCTGGCTGCAACATGGGCAGGGCTTGGCTGAGCACTGCCACTGACTGCTCATGGGTGTTGTCCTCCAGGGCCACTGGAGCAGGTGCGTGCACAGAGGCACCATGTCTGGATGACACCGACATTGCTGGCACTGCACTGGGCAGTGGTGTAGGGAGTACAGCACCCACAGTTGTGGGCAGCTGTGTTGTATCTTCACCTGAACCCAGCACAGTGGGAACATCAGTGGCACCCAGGGCCATGTGCACAGGCAACCCAATGATGTGTGCACCGCTGTCAGCCATGTCTGCTTCGTGGTGTCTGTGATGCATGCTGTGGTGCCAAGGCCCCCCCCTGCATGCCACTGGCAAGCACAAGGAGGGCATCAGCAATGTCCACTGCATCATCTGGGTCAGCATCAGACAACCCAGACAGGCTCCCCAACCAAGTGATGTACCCACTGGTTGTCCCGCCACCACTGGCCAAGAGGCCCGCAGGGCCCGCCTGCACCAGGGCCATGACCGGTGTTGCTTAGGATGTGGATGGTGCAGGTGCACAGTCATTAATGGTGGTGTCATTAGCCCCGTGTGATGGGCCCGCATCATTGCCTGTGAGGACATCACATTCAGCCATGGCCATTCCCTGGAGGCATGATGGTGCTGTGGAGAGAGGAAGGGAGACTATGGTTAATGCACAGCACACATGTCACATTGGTAATGCACAACAGAACATGGCCATCCACACTGTGCCAGGTCCACAGGCCTAACCACCCCAGGGCCAGGGCGTGACAGCACTATGCAGGCCATGGAGTGGCCGTGCCTGTCACTGTCCCATTGTGCACACTGCTTGGCAGCAGTGTCACATGCCACAGGGATGCACAGCAGACACGTGCCCTCCAGTGCTGTGGCATAGCATCTGCAGCACCACTGGGCATGTCACATCAGGCCAGGGATGACCATCTCTGGGATGCTGTGTCTGGGTATACAATGACAGTGCATGCCACTCAGGGACAGGTGTGGCAACTGTGGCACACGGGTGGGTGAGCCTGTTTAGGACACACAGCTACTCACCATGCTGTGATGGACTGCCACCAGTCTGGAATCCACCACCTGGGACACCATGCATGGCTTTCCAGGACACACTGGCAGCCAGGAGGGCCTCATTCAGGCTGAGCTGTTTCGCTATGCTTGGCCCACACCCTGTCTGCCACAGGGATGCCTGGATGTTGGCCACCTTCTCCTTGGCCTTCCTGCGCCCATCATTCCAGTGCTTACGGCACTCTTGGACCATGCAATTGTACAGTGCCATGGCATTCACCTGACAGGCCACCTCCTCCCAGCCCGCTGCCCGTGCTGTCCAGCTTCCTCCTTTGCCCATGAGGATGCCCAGGTGTAGGTGGCATGCCTCTATGAGTGCCCTCTCCTCATCCTTGCTGAAGTTTGGTCTCCACCTAGTGGCAGCATCTGCATCCTCTGACATACTGGCTATGTGGGGGGAAGCATCCAGGTGTTAGTCACCCCTGTGGGCACGCATGTTCCTGCACCCGTCTACCACTGTCTGTTCCTCCCCCCATGTTTCATGATACCGGCGTTCTGTGCAGTGGTCTGCAGGTGGTTGTCCTGGCACAGGTGGCCATGCCCCATGGTACATGGTCCACTGGGGATGTTGCACATGCCATATATGACCATGGGTCCATGGTAGCTGCCCCAGGGGGCACACTGTGCAGTCTGCCATGGACATGTCCTAGTACCTCTTCAGCGTGTGTGCTACCTCCATGGTACCCCATCCATCCTGGGTGCCACCCTTGCTATGCCTGTGGGGTGGGGGCACAGGATATGTGGCAACAGCCATGGTGCAGCTGGCTGCAGTGTGTGGGATGGTGACACTGTCATTGTTCCTGCACTGACACCGCTGTGTGTCTCAGACAGACCTGTGGCACTTTGCGGCATCACCACACATTGCCAGTGCCACCCAGTCACACAAACCTCTCATGTGTCCCACAATACAGGGAACAGGTCCTCTGTTTATGTCACATGACCTCCCTGTTCCACATTGCAAGGCCTTGGCCCACTGACAGCCGTATCATCGTTCAGCATTACTGTATCGTACATGCTGAGAAGTTTACGTCTTGGTTCACAAAAAGCTATTCTGGACATGACAGAGAACAGTTTATCAGTGATCTGCACACCTTCTGTACTGCCCTGCTGGAGTATTTCACATTATGACCATTTGTTCCACATGCCCCATGGTACATGGTCCACTGGGGATGTTGCACATGCCATATATGGCCATGGGTCCATGGTGCATGGGACAGTCATAAGGCAATTCTAGGGGGTGGGGGTAGGAAGAAGTAGGCTGCTGGTTAACTAGGATCTGCAGCTTATCCATCAGGTAGGGAAATGGGCAGACTGGGTGGGCCAAGCGGTCCTTATCTGCCGTCAAATTCTATGTTTCTATGTTTCCATGTTTCACATATTGGGAGGCATTGTTCCACATATGTGGGACATAATCATTGGGAGGTATGCATACACATATTCAATGCCCCCAGTATGTTCTGTAGACCCTGTGAATATAGCTGTGTACTCACCTTCAAGGCACTGTCTCCTCTCATCACCTGGTCTCGGCCTGCTGAATTGGGAGCATTTATGGCTCAGGGCATGCAAATGAGGCCTGAGTCCCTGATAATGAGATTCTAATCAGCTGAGATGCCCATGCATGTAGGATGAGGCTGTTTTGGGCACATTATCTGTGAAGTGCACAATTGCCCCCAGCTTATCTCACTTTACAAGGAGCATCTGAGGGCTGCACCAATGGCAGAACAGCACATCTCTGGCACATGCGTATATCATTGGGTGCATGTTCCTGTATCTGGGGCAGTCTACACAGTGCTTCTGTTGTGCATGCGTCGTCACCATATTCGATGGCGCATCTTCCATGATGCGTCATTACACTGCTTACCCGATGCGTTGTTGCAGGCCTGTTGTCCATGACCCTGTGTACTCTATTGTGCAGTGTGATCCCATATGTGTGGTCCATGCTGCACTGTGTTTGTAGTGCCCATGGATCATGTACGGCATATGGTAGGTGTACGTAGTGAGTGCCGTGCACAATATGGCTTCCGCACTCGCATCACGTATATGCGACCAGGTCATGGCCTTGCCATGCTATTGCGGTGTCCATTGCACATGAATGGGCATGCTGCCTTTGACCTATTGTGCTTCATCCACAGTGCACACTGTGCTGCACGTGCCTTGGTGTTCCACATGGCACATATCAAACACTAGGCTGCACATTGCTGTGTTACACCTTAACACTGTGACTTGGTATTGCAGTATGCCTAAGGCAAGGAAACAGACACCTAGAGCCATGAACTGGTCCCAGGTGAAGCTGCTACATCTGGTGGCTCTTGTATCGTCTGTAGAGGAGCAGCTGTTTGGGCAGGATGACCTCCATGAGCCCAGGGCTCAGGTGTAGGCCTCCATTGCCCATAGGTTTGTGTGGTGCACTGGGATGCCACGCACTGGGGAGCAGTGCAGGCATCGGTTTGGTGACCTCCAGAGGTGGGACCCAGAGATACTGGTGCAGCTACGTTGCCTTGCATGCAGTGGTGCACTGCCAAGGTCAGGTAGGTGTTGATCATCTGGCTCCTTTTGTGGCGCATGCTGGGTGTGTGTGTCGAGGCACTCATGGGGCACCCACATGGGTCTCAGGCATCCTGCACACATGGCAGTGGCTGCACCTGTCAACTGCTGCCATATCATATGTGCCATGGGAGATACTGGGCAGTGCTGTGTCTGCATGCTTGCTGCTGTCAGCTACACAGCTGATTACCACTGTCTGCTGCATGGACACAGGCTGGTTATGGGGGGGCACTGTGGCATTGCATCTTGCACAGTGGCAGTGTCTGGCTGTCCATATATTGCCTCTGCATGTCAGTGTTGTGGTGTGTTTCTGGCACCGCTGTGGTGACTCATGGTGCTGTCGGTTGTGTTTTGCATTACCAGATGCCAGGCAGAGGGCCACGGATGCCATTGAGGTGAGGAGGAGGAGGAGGATCGTGGGTTCCAGGCCTGGTGCCCTTCCAGAGGCAGGTGAGTGCTGCATTCTGCTATTGCTGCATTTCAGCATTTTTCATTGCTGCATTGCTGTGGGTTACAGCTGGGTGGGGGTGTTGTCCATGTTCAGGCCCTCAGTGTGTGTTCTCTCTGCCATCACTGTAGGTCTCCAGGATCACCATGCTGTGGCTGGCAGTGGTGTCCCTTTGGATGTGGACTGACAGAGCCATGTGGCCAACCAGGCAGCCCTGATCCCACTGTCCAGAACTGTTCAATGCCTGTCAGCTACCCTGCAGGGTGTCCTGCTGTGGCTCCTGTTACATGGCCATGCCAGGGTGTTGCGTGGCAGGGCACAGCATCAGTAGTAGCCCCTTGCCTCTTACTGGGGACATCCCATGTAAATAGTTCTTGTACATAGCCCACTGTTACTGACCCCTTCCTGCGCTCCTTCAAATCCCTGCCATTCCCTTTCTCTTTTCAGTGTTAATCCAGTTGTTTGTTGTTCTACTTTTGTGTTGTACAGTTTTTTATCTGATGTTACACTTTTATGAACATGTTTTCCTCAGCACTTTTGTCCGTGGGTTTCATTGTTCCAGCTCTGTGGTTGCTCCCTCTTGCCTTGCTGTCTTGCTCCACTTGTCGGAATAGCTGCCCTGTGTGACTCAGGACATCCAGTATGCTATGGCACATCTCCAGTTGCACTGGTGCATCTCCAATTGCATTGTACTGTTTCTGAGCGATTCACAGATGGGCTGTGCTTGGCGCTTCCCATTGCGCCTGACTCTGAATTCTTCCGTCTGTGCTCAGCACATCTGATTTGTGCCTGTGCATTTGTGATGTGCCCAGTGCAACTTCTTTGTGTATCCTGCCCAGTGTCTGCAGTCTTTCTGTAATTAGAGTACAAGGCCAATTGCTAAACTGCAGTTTTTAATCCTCTCATTGAATGCTGGTATCATGTTACATAAGGAAAATAATCTTTTTAATCCTTATTAACACAAGCTGTGTCTTTTTCAAGGACATTACCAGCCCTGTAAACCATCCACAAACATTTGTGGTAATGAGGAGACTCCTCGCCTCCCTGCTTTATTTTTTTTTCTTGCCAGGCGTGTTTTAACAATGTTTGTGAAACATACATATATGATGATGCAATTACTAGACATGCACACTCTGTCATCACCAGAATGTAAAATAATTCCAAACCCTGCTATCTGACCCTCATTGGTATGTGTAGCTGAGTCATCAATCAAAACATGACACACAGTGACGTCTTTTAACACTTTCTCAGTTTCTGTCAGAAATGGCCCTGGGACAGGTAGGTCAGGGTGTTGGAATGAAAAACCATGGGTCTTTCCTGTAAATTGTAGGCCATGAGCCAGCAAGGATGGAGTTTTGATATGAAGGACAGTGATGTCATGATCCTGTAAAATGAGAGACCAGGGTGTAAGTCTGGCATTGGATACAGAGTCATCTTTTACTCTGTCTGACAACAGAAAGTTAGTTGATAAATGATTGGAATGCAGCACAATGGGTGCATATCCAATGATTTACATAAAGTATCTCATTGCCCAGTATGTAGCCAAATGATTCCTTCCACAAAGGTTGTATTTCAGCTCCACTGGGGCAAGGATCTGGGATGCATAACCAATGGGTCTGATGTGTCCATTGTATGTTTGGGCTAAAACTGCTGAGATTGCTATATCTGATGTGGCAGTTTCAGTATACCCTAAAGCTGGGTTAGGATTAACCAATGCTGGGACCATGGTTAGTGATCCCAAAAGAAAAGACAATGATATCAGTATTAGGATACCTTGCACCTTCTTTCCAGAAGTGTCTGCTATTGCATGTACTAGGAAAAACACAGTCTGTTCCAGGCTTGTGCCTGCTATTGCAGCCACAGTATGGGATGATCCAGGTGTCACTGATGGAGGGGGTTCTGCATCATGTGCAGGCAGTGCTGGCACTAACAGGGGTGCCTGCTATTGCAGTCACAGTATGGGATGATCCAGGTGTCACTGATGTAGGGGGTTCTGCATCATGTGCAGGCAGTGCTGGCACTATCAGGGGTGCCTGGTATTGCAGTCACAGTATGGGATGATCCAGGTGTCACTGATGGAGGGGGTTCTGCATCATGTGCAGGCAGTGCTGACACTATCAGGGGTGCCTGCTATTGCAGTCACAGTATGAGATGATCCAGGTGTCACTGGTGGAGGGGGTTCTGCATCATGTGCAGGCAGTGCTGGCACTATCAGGGGTGCCTGCTATTGCAGTCACAGTATGGGATGATCCAGGTGTCACTGGTGGAGGGGGTTCTGCATCATGTGCAGGCAGTGCTGGCACTGTCAGGGTGCCTGCTATTGCAGCCACAGTATGGGATGATCCAGGTGTCACTGATGGAGGGGGTTCTGCATCATGTGCAGGCAGTGCTGGCATTATCAGGGGTGCCTGCTATTACAGCCACAGTATGGGATGATCCAGGTGTCACTGATGGAGGGGGTTCTGCATCATGTGCAGGCAGTGCTGGCACTATCAGGGGTGCCTGATATTGCAGTCACAGTATGGGATGATCCAGGTGTCACTGATGGAGGGGGTTCTGCATCATGTGCAGGCACTGCTGGCACTATCAGGGGTGCCTGTTATTGCAGCCACAGTATGGGATGATCCAGGTGTCACTGGTGGAGGGGTTTCTGCATCATGTGCAGGCAGTGCTGGCACTATCAGGGGTGCCTGCCATTGCAGCCACAGTATGGGATGATCCAGGTGTCACTGGTGGAGGGAGTTCTGCATCCTGTGCAGGCAGTGCTGGCACTATCAGGGGTGCCTGCACAGTAGAGAAAAGTAGTGTGTAATTTGCACGTATTTCTCCAGCTATAGATTGTGGTTCAGTAGCCCTCAGGGGTGGAGAAAGTAATACTGAAACAGCTGTCAGCACAGGTTCAGAAATCAAACCTGTAACCCTTCCCCCCAACGTGGCCTGTGATGCTGAAAATATCACAGCCATGGGGCTTTCAGAATCATGGTTGTCCCATCCCCCATCAAATGAAAAGTGGGTTTCCCCACCAGAAGGTTGCTGGATGATAGCAACATGGTTTTTAATGTTACAGCTTAAGGTATTAACGATCTGCATATGTTTAGAGCTGTCAGTGTTAGGAAAAGCAGTACATTCAGTCTTCTCAGGGAAAGCTGATGTTATTTTACATAGGGAAGAATCACAACATTTCATGTAATTAACTGCAATGTGTTCCTTAACGAAGGATGTTCTAGTATAGTAAATATTGCTAACAGCAACTGCTTCTGTAGTGTCAGACATTGACTTCATGACCGGTTGCATACCAGCCTCATTCAAAAGTACATCAGCATCATTTTTAATGAGAATCTTCTGTCCCTGAGAAATATTAATATTACTGATAACATTATTAATCATGCAAAATACCTCTGGTATGTTTTATTTGGTTATAGCAGCAATTACAGGTCCTTGTGACTACATGATCTGATCTCCATGATGTGGTGTTCGGCCATTTTGGATTACCTCATGGGCATCTTGGGATACTGTGTTATGACCATCATCACATGACCATGAGTGGCCATCTTGTGGATGGTATGGGGATGCAACCTGATGACATGTGTGTCCACCTTTTGGAGATGCTAACAATTCTCCATTTTGTGAATCACAGAAAAACAAGTGGCTAGCCTTTGTTCTTGTCCACCCCATAGCATACTGTGAGTTTTCAAAATCAAACTCCTCAACATGAGAAGAGGCAAGGTCTTTGGGCATTAAGGTAGCATGCCCTGCCAATGTCTCTGGCTGATGGTGCAAGTTTACCATTTCTGCCTTGAAATTTATATGCTCAACCGCAGATTTGGTATGACGCAAATTATGCATAACCTGTTTCTCCATGTTTCTCCACACAGTGGTAAGCTGGGCATTTTCGTTACTTATGAGACAGAAATACTAATGAGTATAATGTGAGACAAAGAATATAGCTTGGACAAGAGAAATGCTGATGGGTTCAAACTACACGTGGCAATTCTTGCCTGTGTATAAGACATAACAAAGGTTTTCTCTCTGTATCAGCTTGCTTAGACAAAGAGAAGTGCTGACTGGCCACAACTACATATGATTATATGAGAATATGAATATATATATTTATATCTATATATAGTGTATAAAGTAATCACTGATGATCCCTCAGAGTCATGATATCAGTAATTAGGTAGATTATATATGAAATATATTTAAAAGAAAAACATAATGCATTATAGTGAGGTATAATAGCCATGCATGATCTAATCCTATGAATAATGTAAACATTAGCAAATATGTGCAGCAAAGCACATTCCTGGCACTCATGCTTATATTCTGGTTAAACAACTAAATAAAAAAAAATATGATGGTTGCCTAAATCTCATGTTAGTACAAAATAGCAGTATCACAGTATAATAGACCAGGAATACAGTATGGTGTGTATGTGAGATGTATGTCGGACAATAGGGGGCATAACCCAGGTGCAACACACGGATCATTTTATGAAGTTTTTCCATTTAATAGGAAATTCACCACTGGTAACTTCACCTTGCAACTTGACCAGTAACTTCTCCTTGGGGTACACAAAGGTGAAGCTATGTCAAAATGACTTCCTCCACCTATTCCTGTTTTTTTTTTAGGCATAACTCAAATTGTATCAACTTTGTCTGACGCTTGGTATGGTTGTAGTCCAAGAGGTATGAATATTTAGTACTGTTTTGATGATTACTGGATTTAAATTGTGGATTTGGCACCATGGCCAATTTATTGTATTTATTTATTTATACATATTGGAATTACAATCCTTTGAGTCAAGGACTCATTTCCAAAGGCCCAACATCAAACATACAGAGACAATCACAGGATTACATAGTTACAGAACAAATACAACAGTGCATTAGGTGCAACACTAGAAGTGAGCCGACAGTGTTGTAATGACAACAGTAGTTATACACAAGGTAATAAATTTGGCCTATACAAGGTGGTAGCTAGGCAATTGGGACAGTAATGGAAGCAGCGCACTGGTGTTGTGAGGTGGTAGCTGTCCCAGGGGGACATTGTCACAGCAGGGAAAGACTAACTTCTGGCCCAAAAAGGTAGGTGGGAGGTATTTGTATTTGGGAGGTGATTTTCGGATTTTGAACACCCCCTGAGTTTTTCCAGGTGTATTATTGTTACTACTGTAGAACTCATTGAGTATACAAATGCTCACAGCCTGGGAAAGAAGATCCCAGACCTGCAGGTAATAATGTCAGAGGTTAAACTGGACATAGTAGCAATTAATGAGACGTGGTTTACCAGTAACCACACTTGGGTGACTTCAGTACCTGGCTATGTACTGTTCAGAAGAGACTGAGGTGCAAAAAGGGGGGGGGTGGAGTGGCCCTGTTTGTCATTGAAAATATCAAAGCTACAGAAATCCAGAATACACATAAGGAGCCAGAAGAACGTGTGTCACCCTGGAAACAGGAAATGGGACAGCCATAAGAACTGGGGTTGTCTACAGGCCCCAGAGCAGGGAGGGACATAGACACATTACTGTTAGAAGGTATACAAAACATGACAGCTAAAGGGAGGTTCTGATAATGGGAGACTTCAACATGCGGATACAAATTGGTCAATACCAGCAGGAACATCTGCCAGAACTAGACACATGGTGGATTCCCTGCAGGGGAGGGCCTCAAACAACTGCTACAACAACCCACAAGAGACAGGGCTATCCTAGATCTAGTACTGACTAACAGGGAAGGGATTACAGATCTCCAGGTAGACGGTCACCTGGGTGCCAGTGACCATCACATAGTATGGTTCAATTTGGCCACTACATCTAAATCATCCCATTCCAAGGCAAAAATATGGGACTTCAGAGGAGCTGACATTGATAAGATGGCCAACAGAGTTAAGCTAGTCCTGGCAAAAAGAAACACAGGTGAGAGGGTACAGGCCAAGTGGGCAAGCATTAAGGATGCAGTACTTGAAGCAACATCCCATTGTGTTAGACAGAAAAGAAAGTACAAAAGAAGAAGGAAACCACTTTGGTTCTCAAATACAGTAGCTAAAAAGGTCAGAGCCAAAAGGCTGGCCTTCAGGAAATATAAGGGAACACAGTGGGATGAAGATAGGGAGGCATACCAAACTGCCCTAAGGGAAGCAGGGAGGGCAGTAAGACAGGCAAAGTCCCAAACTGAGGAAACACTAGCATGAACAGTAAAAGAAGGTGACAAGACTTTCTATAGATACATTAGTGAAAGGAGAAAGTCCAGAGGGGGTATTGCTAAGCTCATAGGAGAAAAGGGAGCATGTGAGGAGGAGGAGGAGGACCCTGTAAATGCATCTATCCTAAATAGATACTTGTGCTCAGTATTTGCTGAAGAGAAGGTAGGGCAGGGCCCACAGCTCAGCACCATGGACACAGTGGGGAGGGAGGTGAGCATTACTCCCTTCACAAAAGAAAGGGTCCCACAAGAGCTCGCTAAGCTCATGGTTGACAAGGCAATGGGGCCTGATGGCATACATCCCAGGGTATTTAAGGAGCTAAGGGTGTAACTAACAGAACCATCAGCAGAACTGTTTAGTGAGTCTCTGAGCCCAGGAGAGGTCTCAGAAGACTGGAGAAGGGCTCATGTGTTCCCACTCCACAAGAGTGGTAGCAGGGAGGAGGCAGAGAATTACAGACCAGTCAGTCTTACCTCAGTAGTAGGCAAGATTATGGAGGCACTCCTTAAGGAAAGGATAGTGCAACACCTGGAATACATAGGGGTACAGGATCCAAGACAGCATGGTTTTACAAAAGGAAGGTCCTGTCAAACTAATCTCATAGATTTCTTTGACTGGGTAGCCAGAGTGGTGGACCAAGGGGGAGCAGTTGATGTTGCCTACCTTGACTTCAGCAAAGCTTTCAACACTGTCCCGCATAGAAGATTGATAAATAAGCTGGGTAGGCTCAGGGTGGGTCAGAAGTTGGTCAACTGGGTGACAAACTGGTTGACGGGCAGAAAACAGAGAGTGGTGGTAAATGGTATACAGTCAGAAGAGATGCAAGTCACAAGTGGGGTACCGCAAGGATCAGTCCTGGGGCCAGTCCTCTTCAAAATCTTCATTAATGACATTGCAGATGGACTAGAGGGTAAGGCTTGTCTGTTTGCAGATGACACCAAGCTCTGCAACAGAGTAGATGATCCAGATGGGGTGGGCAGAATGAGAAGAGATCTGGATAAACTAGCAAAATGGTCAGAAGAGTAGCAACTGGGATTTAATGAAAAGAAGTGCAAGATCATGCACATAGGGAAGAGAAACCCTGAAGCCACCTATAGGCTGGGAGGGGAGTTGCTGGCAGTCACAAAGGAAGAAATAGACTTGGGCATCATCATCACCAATGATCTGAAATCATCCAAGCAGACCACTAAAGTAGTAGGTAAGGCTAGGGGGATGTTAGGGTGTATTAGTAGGGGTATCACAAGTCATAAGAGGGAGGTAATAATCCTCTTTACAAGACACTGGTTAGGCCCCATCTGAGTACTGCATGCAGTACTGGAGGCCACACCTTCTCAAGGACATTAACCAAATTGAGGCAGTCCAGAGAAGGGCAACCAAAATGGTGCAGGGACTGCATCAGAAGACATATGAGGACAGACTAATGGAACTCAATATGTATACCCTTGAGCAAAGGAGGGAGAGAGGTGATATGATCAAAACATTCAAACACCTTAAGGGCATTAACAAGTTGAAAGAGTCTAACATGTTTAAATATAAGAAAAATAGCAGGACAAGAGGACACAGCATGAGATTAGAGGGAGGCCGATTAAGGGGGAATGTGAGGAAATTATTTTTCACAGAAAGAGTGGTGGATGCATGGAACGGCCTACCTGAGGAAGTGGTGACTATGAATACAGTGCAGGGCCTTAAACAGGCATGGGACAGGCATAAGGGAGCAATACAGATGAGTATGAATAGATAGGCCACTGACAGAGCAAAGGCTGATGAAAAAGAAATGGGCAGACTGGATGGGTCTTGCGGTCTTTATCTACCATCAGCCCCTATGTTTCTATGTTTCTATGAGACCCTTGTCTGGATGTGTAGAGTGTCCCTTAACTCCAAAGACTGGTGGCGTTATGGCTTTTTAGAGTTGCATTGTTATCCTATTGTACATCCAGACTGTGCATTTGAGGTGGCCAGCCAGACCCTGTGGAACTTGTAACCATGATCTCTGAAGTAGGCTCCATCACTGGAGGCTTTCAAGTGGTGTCTGCAGGTCCATCTATTTTGAGAAACTTTTGGAAACCAGCTATAGTTTATATATCATTGTTATACTGTTATTGTATTGACATTTATTTGTTGTATTTACTGACATGATTGTGACTGATTATTGTTTTGCTGTATGTCTTTTGCATCTTTTTATAAAGAGCTCATCACCTCAGGGAGTTGATCACTTGAGAAAAACACTTACTTAGTTACTATGGGACATCAGGGTTAGGGTTAGGATTAATCTGGTCACTTGCAACTTAAACAGTAAACATTTCTCTGAGGTTGTTTACTGCTGCTTCTCTTGTCACCTTCCACATCCTCCACCAGCATGTCTGTCACAGACATGGCAGAGAAAAATGTGGCTACACTAATGCCACCGCTACCAATGACTCCTTCGCTACTACCAACTCTAGATCTTACAGAACATGTTGCTGCAGACATAGGTTTTTTTCATTTCAGCATGATTTTGCCCATTATATTTTGAACACTTCTTTGCTACCTTCCCAGCACCTCTCCCTTTAGTAGTACTATACATTACTTCCTGGTCATTCTTACATGCTAACTGTAACTTGATTTCGGCTAAAGAATTACACACTGTAAAAAAAGCCTGCAGTACAAATAAGTATCAGCAGCAGACAGCACCTAGGGAATCAGGGATCAGCAGTGTGATCTGAAAAAAATGAAACACCACTGGAATAAACATGACCCACATAAAGGGGTAAAAGGGTTGAACAAGTTATTTACTACCAGCAGCAGACAACACATCCTCTAGGGAATCAGGGGTTAGCAGTGTGGTCTTTTTTTTATTTTTTTTTAATTTATTACTTTTTGGTGCCAGACATCCTACCACCCGTGCCATTGCAGATCACCTACCTTGCTCCCTTGCTGTCCTGCAGATACCTCCTGGCTTCCCTTCCCCCAGGATGGGGCCACTGCACCAAGTAAGCCCATCTTTGAAGGGAGAAGGTGTTGGCAAGCTGACATTGCCTCCCTGGCCTTCCCCCCAGGTTGGGGTTTGGGGCTTGGCAGAGTCAAGGAGCCATAATCTGTCTGCAGCAGACAGGGAGCTATAGAGACCAGGTATTGGTGGGCATCATCAATGGCCGCTAGTGGCTTTTCTCCCCTATATACAGGGGTAGGGGCATGCAGTGATGACCAGTGTCCACCCCACCCCTCAAGCTACATTCTGGTGCCAGTCATTGCGGTAACCCTGGCCTCCACCAGGGTCCATTAAGCACCAGACACACTCCCTGCCCTCTCCCTGGAGAAGGAGAACAGTCCTTGGGATGCTCCATACTTCTACCCCTGGCTGGCCCTCTGACGTCCTGGGTCCATTCCCGAACCTGGGTCACTGGTGTCACAAGTGGAAATCCTATCTCTGCTGAAGGGCCGGGTATAGCAGTGTGATCTGAAAAAAATAAAACATCAGAAGGATTGACACAATGCACACAACAGGGAAAAAGGGTTATTTATTAAGTACCAACAGCAGACAACACCTCTCCTAGAGAATCAGGGATCAGCAGTGCGATCTGAAAAACTACTACTAAAAATAAACAAAAAAGTTATTTTTTTCTCTTTTTTAGAACAGAACATGGATTAAAACAACAGGGGTAATGGATAATTTAATATTAAGTATAACATAAAGTGACAGAACACCATCACCTCAAGAAAAATATAACTAAAAGATTACCAAAAATGCTACAGAAAGTCACTAACAAAATACTGTACTTAAACACATCAAAGTAAACCACAGAAATAACAAGCATTTGTCAATCCCGAATGTTGTCACGTTGGCACTGCCTTTGGTAGTGCAGCGCGCAATAACATTTTGGGCAGGATGTGAAAAATGACAGCTGTACTGTTCATAAGGAGGTGTAAAAAAATGCAAGTGTTGAAAATGTGGCAAGCAAATATTGCAAATTTACGAAGTTACAAGAGTGCATGGGAAATGCGCAACCGCTTGTAACACAGTCATTTTATGGACATTCAGCACCAAATTTTCAACATTTGCATTTTAGCACCTCTGCTCATGCACAGTATCACTGTTATTTCCTCAAACTGTCCCAAAAAGTGATTTTGCACAGTGACCGCACTATTTTGCACTGGACGTGTGAAAACACATTTTGGGCAGGATTTGTGAAATGACAGCTGTACTGTTCATCAAGAGGTGTGGAAAAATGACAATGGTGAAAATCCGGAGTGAAAATATGACAAATGCATGACTTTATGAGCGTGTGTGCAATCTGCCAATGCACGCTTGTAACACAGTCATTTTATGGAATATCGTCACCAAATTTTATACATAGGCATTTTAGAACACATTTCGGCCATGATGTGAAAAATGACAGCTGTACTGTTCACAAGGAGGTGTACAAAAATGACAATGTTGAAAATCTGGCATGAAAATATTGCAAATCGTGAAGTTATGAGCCTGTGTAGCAGCTGCGTAACACACGCTTGTAAAACAGCCATTTTATGGATTTTTTCCACCAGATTTGCAACATAGGCTTTTTCAGAGCCCACCTCATGATCAGTGGTAATGTCATCTAGTTAATGGGTCCGAAAAGGTGATTCCACACAGTGACTGCAAAATCACCTTTCAGGACCGATTAACAACATGACAGTGACAGAATTCATGATGAAGGGTCCTAAAAACCCCATGTTGAAAATTTGGTGTATAAATTCCCAAAAATGCCTGAGATATGCATTAAAGTTGAAAAACCCCTATTTATTCCATTATACAGCTTACCGGCATTTCCTCAGTTCATGGTCAGCTTTGAAAAGTGCAGACGTGTTCCCGGTCCACCGAAGATCATTGCGCCAGACTCTGGTGGTAAGTATGGGGTGAGGTGGGTGAGGGGAGGCAGGGTGCACAGTGGGTGGGTGGGGGTTGTGGGAGGAGGTTGGAAGACTACGAGGGACCATTTTTGCTTTATAGATAAAAAAAAAAAAATTAAAGACATTGGGGGACCGTTTTTGCTTTAATAGGTGCTTTGGCACGCTGGAATGGGCTCCCAGAATGTCACCTGTGTGTGTGTGGGTGGGTGCTTTAGCCGGCGGAGTTAGGCACCCTCAGCAAGCAAAAAAAGGGGGCAGATTATGCTGATGGGGGAGTGGGCTCCCTGGTCGGCAAAATTCAAGTTGAGGGAAGGATACATGCTGACGGGGATTGGGCCCCAGTCTGCAAAGAAAACTGTTGGGGAGGCACATTCAAAGAAAGGGGGGGTTACATGATGCCGACAGGGACTGGGCACCCCCGTTGGCACACAATAAAGGAAGGGAGGTTCACAGGCAACAGTGGCAGTCACTGCTGCCATGTTGCCTGCACGTAGGGACAGGCGTGTTGTGGTCACGCTGCATGAGAGCTTCGCTCTTAGTGCAGTGGACCTTTTCTGTCATGTCTTCACCTGATTAGCTAGGCAGGGTGTTGGCCCCTGCTGCTGGCTGATTGGGGAATGTGAGACGCACCTACTGGTGCGTGCCCTGCATTTGCCCAACAGTGACCACATCTCCAAATCTGCACTACTCACAAGATGTTGGTTGCGCAAGCGTGCCAACATAAAAATGAGAAATTACTCACTACAGATTAAAAATACCCTCTTGGACTTTGTTGATTCCCTTGAGCTTATCCATTAGGTAGGGAAATGTGCAGACTGGGTGGGCCAAGCAGTCCTTATATGCTGTCAAATTCTATGTGTCTATGTTTCTCTGAACAAGAAAGAGTGAGAAAACCAAAATAAAACACAAATCTCCTGCTTAGACAAAAAGGCTCTAGATCTTTCTGCACTGCCTTGTTTCAAAGTACACCTTCCCTCCCCCACTCCACTGCTTCACTGACTGACAAAACAAAAACCAGTTCTTTAAGTAAATAATCACCAAAACAATAAACAAAAAAAGACACAAATCTAGGGGCACACAGCCATCTAGAACAACTTGTGAGCAATTTGGATTCCAAAAATCTTGGTTCTGAGATGCATTTTAAAAGTCTTTTTTCCTCAGACAAGCACACACAGGCTTTTCCCTTACTCTGTCTGCAGAACACTGCACTGAACACAGCTTCCTCATGGCATACACAGCTTGCTTTGGCAACATATGACCTCCAGTCCCATTGTACATTGCAAACTTCACCTTTGTACTAAATTTCACTGGTGAAGTTACCAACTTCGTACGTTGCATAGAAACATAGAAACATAGACTTTGCCAGCAGATAAGGACCACTTGGCCCACCTAGTCTGCCCATTTCCCTACCTATTGGATAAGCTGCAGATCCTAGTTAACCAACAGCCAACTTCCTCCTACCCCCCCACCAGAATTGCCTGACAGTATGTCTGTCCCATGCATTCTTGAATTCCTCCACTGTTTTTGACCCTACAACCTCCTCAGGAAGGCTGTTCCATGCATCTACAACCTTGTCTGTGAAAAAATACTTCCTCACATTACCTTTGAGCCATCCCCCCTTGTTCTTGCACATCTCTTTTTCTGAAAGATGCTACCCTCTTGTACTTTGTAGATTGCCTTGAGGTACTTGAAAGTTTTAATCATGTCCCCCCTCTCCCTCCTTTCCTTAAGAATATACATATTTAGCTCTTTTAGTCTCTCTTTGTATGGCTTCTGTTGTAACCCTGCACCATTTTAGTTGCCCTCCTCTGGACTGCCTCCATCCTGTCTATGTCCTTGCAGAGATGGGTCTCCAGAACTGCATGCAGTACTCTGGATGGTGTCTCACCAACTGTCTGTAGAGAGGGATAACAACTTCTTGTTTTCTTTTGGTGATGCCTCTCCCTATACATCCCAGTATCCACCCAGTCATCCTTACTGCCTTCTCACATTACTTGTTTACCTTTAGGTCATCTGATATGACTACCCCCAGGTCCCTTTCCATTTGTGTTGTTATTAACACCCCCCCATTGTGTACCTTTCCGCTGGGTTTTAGTTTCCCAGGCGCATTACTTTGCACTTCTTTGTATTGAATCCAAGCTGCCATACATTTGACCATTTCTCCAGCCTTGCCAAGTCCCTTCTCATTCTTTCCACCCCCCCTTGTGTATCAACCCTGTTGTAGATCTTTGTGTCATCTGCAAAGAGGCATACTTTTCCTTCCAGTCCCTCTGCAATGTCACTTATAAAGACATTAAAAAGAACCAGCCCAAGTACTGAACCCTGCGGTACCCCACTAGTAACCCTCCTTTCTTCACTGTGGACTCCATTTACTATTACCTGCTATGTACTGTTGTCCAATCAGTGTTTTACCCAGGCTACTACCCTAGAATCCACTCCCAGGCTGGCTAATTTGTTTATTAATCTTTTGTGCAGGACTGTGTCAAATGCCTTGCTAAAGTCTAGGTAGGCCATGTCCACAGCCCCTCCTTAGTCTACTGCTTTGGTCACCCAGTCAAAGAAATTAATTAGATTTGTCTGACACGACCTTCCCACTGTGAATCCATGCTGCTTGGGTCCTGTGCCCCACTGGCCGCTAGGTACTCAACAATTCTTTCCTTCAGAAGTGATTCCATCATTTTCCTTACCACTGAGGTCAAACTGACAGGTCTGCAGTTTCCTGCCTCTGTCTTGCTCCCATTTTTGTGAAGGGGAATCACATCTGCCCTCCTCAAGTCCTCAGGTACCACCCCATCCTCCCATGATTAATTAAAAAGGGTAGTCATTGGTGTTACTAGTTCTTCCCTTAGTTCTTTTAAAATCCTGGGGTGAATCCATCAGGCCCCATTGCTCTATCCACCTTCAGTTTTAAGAGTTCTTTCAGAACCCTTTCTTCTGTGAAAGAACTAATATCAACCCCCCTATCTAGAGTGCCTCTATTGACCGGATTAGGTATTTCCCCCTGCTTTTCCATTGTGAATACTGAGCAGAAGTATTCAGAATCAGAATCAGAATCAACTTTATTAGCCAAGTATGTGTACACATACAAGGAATTTAACTCCGGTTATTGCTCTCAATATACTTAATAGACATACAATAAAAACAACAAAAAACGATAAAAAACATTAATACAATAATGCAAAATACAAAATACTAAAATAATATACAATAATTTAGCTAATACTTATATACATAAAATAAATGAATTTAACAATATATACATATGTACAACAAAATATATACAGTACATATGCATATATATAACATCCTAAAAAATTTCATTTTATAATTACAGTAAGCATTTAATGTTACAGATTGTTTCACAATTGTTCATCTGTATAACTGGCTCAAGTGTTCATCAAAGTGATAGCCTGTGGAAAAAAACTATTCATATGTCTAGTTGTTTTTGCGTGCAAAGATCTATAACGCCTTCCAGAAGGGAGAAGTTGAAACAAATTATGTCCAGGATGTGATAAATCTGCAATGATGTTGCCTGCCCGTTTCCTAACTCTGGACATATACAAATCCTCAATAGAGGGCAGGTCAGCACCAATGATTTTTCTGCAGTCCTGACAGTCCGTTGTAGTCTATTCCTGTCCTGTTTGGTAGCACCCAAACCAGACAATAATAGATGTACATAGAATAGACTGAATTATTGCAAAATAAAACTGAATCAGCAACTCCTGAGGCAGATTGAACTTCCTGAGCTGGCACTGGGAAGTACATCCTCTGCTGAGCCTTTTTAACAATTGTGCCTATGTTGGACGCCCATTTCAGGTCCTGGGAAATCGTAGATCCCAGAAACCTAAAGGTTTCCACAACAGGCACAATACTGTTAAATATAGTAAGAAGAGGCAATACTGGAGGACTCCTCCTAAAATCCACTATCATCTCCACAGTTTTAAGAGTATTCAACTCCAGATTATTCTGACTGCACCAAAGGGTCAACTGCTCAACCTCCCGTCTGTATGCAGACTCATCACCGTCCTTAATAAGGCCGATGACCGTTGTATCATCTTCATTCAGTATCCCTGCTTTTTCACTGTCGCTCTCTGCCCAACCACCTTCCTCTTTGTTCAGCCTCAGTATCCCTGCCTTAGGCCTTCGTTGCTCCCTAATGTACCTATAAAAGGTTTTATCCCCCTTCTTAACTGAGTTGGCTATCTTTTCCTCGGTTTGGGCCTTTGCTATTCTGACTGCCTCACCTGCTTCCTTCTGCTTTAACTGGTACAGTTCTCTGTCCAGCTCCTTCTGTGTTTCCTTATACTTCCTGAATGCTGTCTTTTTTTCCCTTACCTTCCCCGCCACTTCTTTTGAGAACCATAGTGTTTTTTTCTTTCATTTTGATTTGTTGATTTGCTTCACACAAAGACTTGTAAACCTATGCTGTCCAGAAACAATCACCTACAACTCTTACCCTCTACCCCAGGGAGTGCCTTCCTTCCTTTCAGACACCTATTTCACAAAGGCTAAGTACCAGGTCTAGTCACAACTGACTGCAAATATCTCCCAGCTACAGTTCCTCCCTGGCAAATTAAAGTTAAAACTAAGAAAAGTCCACCCCAGAAATAGGGGCAAACAGTAATTTTGCTTAGCCTAATGATAAAAAGTCACAAACATTTAAGCACCACCTGTAATAATTTCACAGAAGATATACCCTATAAGAAACACTTTGCTACAAAGAAAAATAAAGCAGTAACAGAAGATATACCTTGCAAAAGACAATTTGAATCAGAAGATTACAGCAATAATCTGTTAGCACACACCTGTAGCCACACCTTGTAATAATGCAGCAGAAGGTATACCCAGCAACAGCAATGCGAATCAGAGAAAAATAAAGCAATAAAATGTTAGCAACAAACAGTAACAATCCCTGTCTGCCACATTGCAATATGCTTCGTATCTAATGCCCACCATTGTACTCACCACTGTGACCTTTATGCTTCTTTGGGTTGGTCTTCCTTATCAACCAGATGTCTCATCCACTTTCTCATCTGGCTCTGCAAAGCCCTTCTGTCCAAGCTCCCCCTATATTATTTCTAATCTTTTGGCGTACTGCCTGTCTTTACTCCTTATGCATCATCTCTTACTTTGTGCTAGATATTCCAGGCTCCCACTCCCACTTCAGAGCCATGGCTATAAGCATGCTTTCCCAGATGCGTGGAATAAAGCCCAGGCTAGACTCAATCTACAAAGTCTAATCCTTCTAAATAGCTTAAAAAAACTAGTCGTTAGTAAGTTACATGACTGTTGTGTTTGCCACTGAATAAGTGTCAATACCTCACCCATTATTCCTTGAATAAACAACAAACATTCTTTTCTCTACAGCTCCATCCCTTACCCTCTTCCTGACTTGAATACCCCACTCTTCCTCATCCTGCCCGATTCACCTTCTGCCATCTTGACTTCACCATGCTAACCACCTCCAGCTTCACCTGCCTTCTTCTTCTTTCTCCACGCCAATTGCCCTCCTCCCAATCTGTATTAAATACCTTGTCAGCCTCCTCTACCTAACTACATAATTACTGTAAGTAAGTAAATGTTTATTTCTATAAGGCACCCTTCTCAAGCTCAGGGCACCTTTACAAAATTCTACATACAATATTAAAACCATAATAATAAATAACATTATATTCAAAATAAAATTCAACATAATTTATGTCACTAAAAATGCTTGATTAAAAAGGAAGGTCTTTAGAGCTTTTTTAAAGCTCTACTCTGTCAGGCTATTGTGTATCTGGCCAGGTAGAGAATTCCACAGGGTAGGAGCCATAAAGGCAAATGTTCTTCCACCAGATGTTTTTAAGGTTACCCTGGGAATCTCTAGCAATCCCTCGCCAGAGAATCGGATGGAGCGGGAGGGATAGTAAGAAGTCAGGAGTTCTTTCAGGTAGCGGGGTCCCAAACCATGTAGAGTTTTATAGGTCATCAACATGACCTTGAAAGTGATCCACCACTGTACGGGCAGCCAGTGCAACTCATGAAGCACAGGGGTTATATGGTTGGACCTCGGGCTTCTAGTCAACAACCTAGCTGCCGCATTTTGCACCAGCTGTAAGCGGCGAATATCCACTCCCCGCAGCCCTAGATAAAGGTTGTTGCAGTAATCAAGACAACTAGCAACAAAAGCGTGGACCAGGGTAGGAAGATCCTCTGATGGAACCAAGTGTTTCACCTGTGCTATATTCCTTAGATAAAAAAGGATGATTTGACTACAGCTGACACCTGCGCCCTCAGGTCAAGCCCTCGTCAAATATAACAACAAGGTTACGTACCTGACCAGATGTCATGAGCAGAGTTTCTCCCAGAAATAAACCTGAGGGTTTTCCCACCCATGGACTTGATATCCTCACCCCCAGTTCCACCACCAATACCTCTGTTTTTCCCGGGTTCAACTTCAGCCAATTGGTACTCATCCAGTTCTGTATCTCCAGGAGGCAGTTGTTAAACAATGTACTTGACTCAAACTCCTGCTTGGGCACAAAAGACATACAGAGTTGAGAATCATCGGCATAGCAATGAAAACTCAGACCGTATTGTCTTATAATGTCCCCTAATGGAAGCATGTACAACGCAAATAACATGGGGGACAACACCGAACCTTGTGGCACCCCACAGTGCAGGCAGTGAGAGGTCGAGGAATAAATCCCCGACACTACTCTCTGAGTCGTACCCTGCAGAAAAGATTTAAACCAACTGTAGACCACCCCCCTTAGTCCACAGAGAAACCACAGGCATTCAAGCAGCACCCCATGATCCATGGTGTCAAACGCTGCTGAGAGAGCAAGAAGAACCAAGATAGAACAAGTTCTCTGATCTCTCGCCATCAGGAGATCATTCAGTACCCTTACAAGAGCTGTCTCAGTACTGTTCTGTCTCCTGAAGCCAGACTGGAGAGGGTGATAGATATTGTGGATGTTTAAATTGTCTTCCAGCTGCAAGGCGACCACCTTCTCAATAATCTTCCATAAAAAGGGAAGATTCGAAATCGGTCTGTAGTTTCCTGGGCAGTCGGGATCAAGGGAGGGCTTTTTCAGGAGGGGATGTACTATTGCCTCCTTCAAGGGATCAGGGAAGATCCCTCTCTCCAATGATACCACTACTATCCCAGTAAGGATCGGGCCAATAACCTCTACACATGACACAAGTAGGTGAGTAGGGCCCGGATCCAAACTACAGCAGGTTGGACGCAAAGTCTGGATGATTCTCACTATATCCATGACTACCGGTTGACTGAAAGTGAACCAAGTTAGTTGGGTATTTGTGCCCCTTGATTGATCACTGCAAGACCCAATGGGGAGGCGCTGGCTAATCTCATCTCTGATAGCAGACACCTTATCAGCAAAGAACGTCGAAAATTCCTCACACTGTAACTGTGATAACACTCGACCGGCATGAAGACAGACTGGATTGCACAGTCTGTCCACAGTCCAGAAGAGCTGGGCCAGTCTATTCTTTGCTGTAGCAATTTCCCTGTACAGGAACTCTGCCTTCCTATGGGAAATTGCTAACTGATACTGCCACTATATGAGGTAATCCTGTATAATACAATTGGTACTGTTTGCTGCACAATGTTTTACCATGTATCACCATCATTGTTCCAACATACTTAGATTATTACCCATAAATATGTTGTAAATAATCCTGTACTTTGTATATATCTTAACTATTCTTTCTATTTATTGTGTATTGTTTATATTGCATATGTCCTATGTGTTCTAATTGAATGTTCAGGACCTCCTTGTAACTAAGCCTGCTCAATGGAGGTTTTTTTCCTGCCAATAAACTGGACTTGACTTGATGTACCTGAAGAAGTCCTTCTCCATCTCCTTGATACCCTGTGCCAGCCTGAGCTCCCAAGATGCATTAGCTGCATTTACAGCCTTTGTCACCTCTTTTGATTCCTTCAGGTAAACCTCCCTGTCCTACCCCTTCCCTGTTCTTTTGTACCTCTTAAAAGTGGCTGTTTTCTTCCTTACTCTTTTCATGACCCCCCTGCTCACCCAGCTATGTTTCTTGGCCCTAGCCCTCTTCTCTGGACACTGCTGAAGGATTTTGTTGCCTCCTGAATTCCCAGCTTTATGAGCTCACACCTCTGGTTAGTGTCCATATTAAGATGAAATTCAGCCAGGTACCCTTTTACTACTTTCCCCATCCTCCCAAAGTCATCCCTCCTAAAGTCTAGCACCCTTGTACCTGATTTTACTCCATCCTTCCTCATTTACAACATAAACCATACTGAGTGGTTGTCACTCCCTGCCAGCAGTTTTTCCACCCCCTGGTTTCTCACAAATTCCCCATTAGCTAGCACCAGGTCCAGGGTGTTCCCCAACTTGGTTGGCTCGCCGACCATTTGCAGAAGGAAGCAATCATCAAATCAAATCAAATGTTATTTATAATGCGCTTTTCTGAAAACCAAAGTGCATATACAATACAATACAAAACCAAATATAGTCTAATATATATATATATATATATATATATATATATATATATAGATATCTATATATATATATATGATAAAAAGGCAGCAATAATAAAACTAAATATTGTCCCTAAAAGCTAAATCAAATAAATACGTTTTTAATGAGGACTTAAAGGTCTCGGCAGACAGGAACTCTCTAATCATGGAAGGCATCCAGCAGTACCTGCTCCCTTCTATTCATACATTTAATTTTTATTGTATGGTTAAAAAACCTTTACAATGATTAACAGTACAAAATATATAAATACATTATTAAAAATACATTGATAATCATTTCCTCAAATACAAAATTGAAGTACATCACTATACAATTTTTATTCTACTCTTCGCTTTTCTGATAGCTTGAAGATATTTAGCCAGCCTTTCCACTTCCCAAATTTTTTTTGTATGAAAAAGAATATTTGTTAATTCAATTTTATCTATTAAGTAAACTTTATTTAAAAAGGGGCTTAATCAGTATGCACGCAATTTTTCAAACCATCTGCAGTCCCATAGAACATGTATTAAATCTTCCTTACCACCACTCCCACAATCACAATCCACAGAGTTTATTCCAGCTTTTTATAACTAAGGTTAAAACATTACTAGGAAACTGCTCAAATCTGTAACAGGTGAAATTAGATTGGATTTTTGGGTTAGTCAATATTTCTAGATACTTTTTAAAGCCATGTTTATAATTGTTCACAGCAAACCATTTGGAATAGTGGGAGTCCACTATCAAATTCAGGTCCCTTTTATTACAATGTTTTTTTTTTATTTTTTCTGAATATATTTTTTATATTTTGTACTAATCAGAATTCCTTTATCTACAGCTCTCTTCAAATGAGACAGCTTATATTCCTCCATCATGGTCAAGATGGTATTTAACCAAAGTCCCAATTTATATCCTAGATTCTGCCAAAGTTCTTTCTCTTTTAGAGATTTTTTGACAAGAGTCTCCTTATTTTTATTAGTAACTTGAATCCAAAAGTTTAATTTTCTTGTATATAATAAAAGCTCTAACATTGACTAACCCCAATTCTGCCCTCAGATAGGAAGAGGGACAAGAGTGTAAAGTTGTAAGACTTTTCTTAAGGATTTATACAATGGGATCATTAATTTTTTAGAATCCTTTATGTCCCAGATTTCACAGCCATATAACAACTGAGCTTCAACTTTTGTTTGAATAACTTGGACCAAAGGACATACCGTCATTCCACCATAGGTGTAATTAAATTTATTTAGGCCTGCTACAGCTTGTTTTGACTTCTCTGTAGTCATTGCCATATGTTTAGTCCAATTACCATTTTGCTTTATCATCATCATACCTAAGTATAAGTATTCTGAGACTACTTCTAGTTTTTCAGAACCAATAAACCAGTTCCCTTTCTAATTAGTGTTTCCAATAACCATTCACTTTTGTTTTATTTATATTAATGGTTAGTTGTAAGGCTCCTGATTACTTATAAATATAATCTAATTTTTCTTTTGCAATCCTGACTTAGTCAAAGACAAAACTACAATGTCATCGGTATATGTCAATATAGGAACAGGGAAGTTCTTAATTTTAGGGGAATCCATATCCACCTCACTACAATGTTCTAAAATACCTTCCATGTAAAGGGAAAACAGCAGCAGTGCTAATACACAGCCCTGCCTAACGCAGCAATTAATTTCTAAGGGTGCAGAAAGCTGACCCTTGAGATCAAGTCTAATTCTAGACCAGGTATTAGCATAGAGCTGAGCTATAACTTTTACTAAGTTGGAATGTATCCTTCTTTTTAAGAGAATCTGCCATACAATTTCCCTTGATACACTGTCAAAGGCAATGGTATAGTCTATAAATGTAATGTACAATTTTTTCTTATGTATCTTAACATACTTTTCAATAATATGATGTAGCACATACACATAATCAAGAGTCAAGTGGTTTTCCCTAAAACCTGCTTGCTAAAAAGAAATACCCCCTGTTCTGTTAACTTCTTCCCACAACTGCTGTAATATTATCTTTGAAAAAATGTTTTAATTAATGTCTAATAGACTAATAGGTCTATACATTCTGCAGTCATCTAAAGGACCTTTTTTGTGGATAGGTACAATAATCACATCCTTCCATGAAGTAGGATAACTTCCTTGAATAATACATTTGTTAAAAAATACTGTCAAAAAGTGAGGCCATGATGGAGTCTCCATAAGATGAACCTCTGTGGGGATACCGTCAGGGCCAGGTGCCTTTTGCTTCCTTAATGTATAAATAGCCAAATAAACTTCATCTAAGGTGATCGGCCTAAAATAGGCAATGGGATAAGGAGCAATATTGCTGGGCACATGGTTTCCAACAGAGAAATACATTTTCTTAAAGTGCTCTCGCCATTTTTCTTCTGCAATATAGGTATCAATATTCCCCTTAAAATGATTATGACCCTTGGCAACTAAAGAACAAAAAGCTTTAAAGTCTTTATCCTGCACTGCTCATAACATTTTCCCCCATTTCTTTTCAAAGTACTGCTTTTTATTTTCTATAATCAATTTTTATAAGCTCTTTTCTTTTCATGTTTTTCTTTTAATATTACCCTAGAGGGGGACTTATTGTACATTCTACTTGGTTTCCTAATATCTGATTTATTTTTCCTACATTCAGAATCAAACCAAGTATCCCCAATTTTGTTATTTTTTTTCCCTACAGGGTACCTCTAATGTGGCTTTTCTCTCCTCAAGTAAAAGTTGAAATTGCTCATAAATTTGGAGCCAGCTTTTAGTTTCAAGCAGGGTGAATGGCTGTAATGATATAGAGCTCAATATTATATTACTAATATTAATTTCAAAATCTCATCTCCAAACAATCCGTCGTGCAGTTTTTATTTCGGCTATACTCATCCCTTCATTATCCTGTATTTTTTTACATGTTTCTTGAAAACACAAGATAATGGGATAGTGATCACTTTCTGCTCTGATTAATTCCTGGCAATTAAACCAAAAGTCCAACTGCCCCAACCAAAAGGCAAAATCAACAGTCGAGGCACCCCTTGGCAAAAGTAAAGAATAGTTTCCTTCAGAATCACCCTGGAATCTTTCATTAAGAGGGTACATACTATTTTCCTCTAATAGTTCTATCAATTTTCCCCTTTCTTATTCATTATTTAATATTTTGCTTGATGGGGATTTAGTTGACAAGATATATAGTTACAGGGAAAAAGAGGGTGGTTTACAAGCCCATCAAAAGGACCTATCTGAGCACTGAAGTCCCCTAAGAGCAGTAATTCTGCTTTTGGGAATTTTTTGTTGTGCTTCATTTAAAATATCTGAGAGCTCAAACCAAATCCTCTCTGTAAAATAACAAGAGTTTCTGGGGGGACAGAAGAATTTATAAGTAACATTTCTTTACTATTACTTTGTATAAAAACATTAAAAAAATTATTCAAAGCCATCCATAGCATAATTTGTTGTAAGGTACCCACCTTAATAAAGTGATAATACCACCAGAATATCTGCCCAGCTTTTTATTTCTCACACCTTCTACTTTAAGGGTTTCATAACTATTTATAGTAATAATTGAGGATTCATTGTGCCATGTTTCCTGAAGACAAATTACTTTGTAGTTTGTTAAAAATACTAAACTCTCCTTATTGGCCCAAACAGATTACCATCTGGCTATATTCCAAGATATAAAGCGAACATTGGTTACATTAGGCCCAAGGCTGGCTGAATTTATTAATGCTCAAGCATCGTTATCATCTGCTAATGATCTAAATCTGTTGGCTAATGGCTGCCTCATATTATCTGCTTCAGAAACAAAAGGGGCATGCTGTAATGTTTCAACACTTACCAGCATGGAGTCAACAATATAGAGTCCCAAATTATTGAATTTTGCTGTTTGCACTAGCATATGATTAGCCAATCTTTCCTTGCTAATCAGTATATCAATTTGACTACCTTCATCCACCCATCTTACATAAATCTTCCCCATCCTTTCTACCAATATTCCCATAAAATTAGTCTGTAAGTCAGTTAATGCCTGGGATAGCTTCTTGTCTGTTTCATTCGTAATTATATCCATTCCAAATAGTGTTAACATTTTCTCTGAATCACTTTCCATTCTATCAGTTACCAGATTAAAATCCTCTCTGTTAGGATAGAATAGTAGGATTCTGTCAGTACTTTGATTCTGCCTATTAATCCACACATAATTGGCCAATCTTGGAGAAGCAAAATGCAAATTGACAATAGTTGCTCCCTGTATAGTCAGTTTCTTGATGTTAACAATATCTGCCTCTGATATCAAAATGTCCAATTCCTTATTTAAATAATCTATTACTTGGAATTCCAAGTTTGCCTTCTCCAAGTTATCCCAGGCACAGGGACCATACAGTTTAATTACTGGGGTACTTCCAGATCATTCTCCAGTAAAATCTTTGATGGAGCAACATTACCAGTTCCCCTATAATTTCTCACACCCTTTTTAACTTCTTTCTCTGGGATCATATTTGTTTGTTGTAACATAGAAACATAGAATTTGAAGGCAAATAAGGACCACTTGGCCCACCCAGTCTGCCCATTTCCCTACCTAATGGATAAGCTGCAGATCCTAGTTAACCAGCAGCCTACTTCTTCCTACCCCCAACCCCTAGAATTGCCTTGTGACTGTCCCATGCATGCTCTATCCTCCATTCTATTCTCAGAAACCATATGAAGAGAGACTGAGAGAGCTTAATATGTATACCCTTGATGAAAGGAGGGACAGGGGGGACATGATAGAAACTTTTAAGTACCTCAAGGGAATCAACAAAGACCAGGAGGGTAGCATCTTTCAGAAAAGGAGATGTGTAAGAAAAAGGGGGCACAATTTAAAGTTAGAAGGGAACAGCTCAGGGGTAATGTGAGGAAATTCTTTTTCATGGAGAGAGTGGTGGACGCATGGAATCACCTTCCTGGAGAGGTTGTGGGGTCTAAAACAGTGGGGGAATTCAAACATGCATGGGACAGACACAAAGCAATTATAGTGGGGGGTTGCAGGAAGTAGGCTGTTGGTTAACTAGAATCTGCAGCTTATCCAATAGGTAGGGAAATGGGCAGACTGGGTGGGCCAAGTGGTCCTTATCTGCTGTCAAAGTCTATGTTTCTATGTTTCTATTTCCATTTTCCCCAATTCCTGATGCAAGTTACCAACTTTCTTTACTAATATTACCATTTGTAATGCTAGCTTTGGTTGTTGGGTTGAATCAAATACACACTCAGCATACTCAAGTAAACCAGAAGGACTAACTAGCTCAACCCTCAAATACCTTACTATTGTATTTCCTTCGTTATCTTTACTAACCAAGTGATTTTCCCTTTACTTATGCCTGTCAATCTTTATCAGCCCCATTTCTTCTTTTTTATCACCATTTGCCAATCTTTCCTTCCTTTTTTCTTGTTTGTTTTCTTATTTGTATTGTTGTTATTTTTCTTCCTCTTAGTTTTACCTCTTTTCTTGTGACTTACTCCACCAGGGGAATCAGGTATATCAATTAGATTAAAATCAGGTCTAGACTGGATTTTATTCACCTCTACTATTCTTTTCTAACAACTCTTAATTTAATACCTGTTTTTCAAGGACCTGATTAATTTTAGCCTCATTAAGAGCAATGTGTGCTTGCATATTTTCCATAATCTCTTTGTTGACTAACAGTTGTTCCATTATAATTAAAGGGGCATTATTGGGATCCTTCAGGAGTGTAATTAAACCCTTGCTCAGGGGTAGTGGCAAAGGAAATAAAAGGAGTAGAAGATCCTACCTGAGGATCTCTAGTGAGCGAGTTACGCTTAAGACTATAATGGTCCCAGCAATTCTGATTCAAATCCTTAATTGTCTCTTCAAGGCCCTAAGATCATTTATAGTTTGCTGCAACTCTGCACACACACCTTTAAGTTCCATATCCCTGAGATTTGTGTCATTAGACAACGTAAGGTGTCTAGAGTCCCACAAGCTATTTATGGACACAGCAGAGTTACACCAAAGTTCAGGATAATTTTCTATGCTATTTTTTAAGGGATCGGGCTTAATGTCAGTTTGCCCTGCAAGTGTTTCTATAAAAAAAGGAGACTGCTCAATATACTCAATGTGATGTCTGTTCTCCATACCACTACTTTCTACTGTTTCTAGAGCTTTTAAACCTGTAAATCCCGAAGCCCCATTAACCATTGACACAGAATGCATGTCCATCTGACATCGGTCTCTTAGGGCTGGTAGTCGATTGAAGACATCTCCACAAGGAGTGGAAACATTGTTCATGGGGATACTTGTTTTCTACATCTCTGTTAATTTAACTTGCTTCCCTCCTTTCACAGGCCTATTAGCTGGAATTTCCAGTAAGGGTGAGGGGTTATTAATGGTTGATCTCTGGTTTCTGGATTTAACCATTCTACAATAGAAGTATCATGGCACAGAAAGGAATGTAGACAGGGTTAATCAAGGAATAATCAAGGAGTAATAACGAATAAATATAATAAGCAAAGACATGTGGATCCCTTTACCTAAACCAACAATAAGTGCTAATTAGTGCTAAGATAAAGAATCCTGGTAATTTCACTAGAAAACCACATGAAAATGAATAGGACCACACATAATATATGCACATTCACTAGATCCAGAGTGCTTCTTGGGATAAAAATAAAGAAGGTAAAAGTTCCTTAGGGTTCCTTATATCCAAGCGTTAGTGCCGCACAAATAAGTCCACACTTATTCAGTCCAGAAAATTTACCAAATGTACTAGTGAATAAAGTTAAGGTGAGTAAAAATTCCTTATGTTCAGGCTCAATAAGTCCAGGCTTCTCCTGTGAAGGATCGTTCTTATGGGCCTATTTGTAGGCAAGCCCTCTTTTCCCTCTACCCTTGTGGTTCCTTTAACCAGGATTTAAACAGAAGTTATCCACAGTTCATAGGCAGGAGCTTAAAAATGCTCTTGCAGTCTTTTGTGCACATCTGATGGGGGGTCTCTTAGTGCAGGTTGTGTAGAGGTACACTTCTCACCACTGAAAGTGCTTTAAAACAAAGAGAAAAGAAAAGAGCTTTAGTGGGGAAAAAAAAGAAAAAAAAACGCTATAGAGCAGCAATGCACAACAATGAATGTTACTTAGCACAAGTGAATTTATCCATCAGAAAGAGAAAAATAGTCTAAATACAGGGGTGCATGGATACCCAAAAAACACTAAAAATTCCTAATTATTTTCTTTCACCAAGAGGCACTCTATGCATCAACTAGTGCAGCAATTATCTCTGTAAAATTTTAATACAAATATTGACTTACTCCATTTTCATGTATAGAAAATCACAGCAACATCCATTAATCCACAGTGACCTATATCCAAAGATGCAATTTGATTTGATTCGTGCCAGAAAATAGCAACCTCAAGTGGCCTGAAACAGCTTGCCAGTTACCAATTACCAGAAATCTAAAATTAGGTTCAAAGCTCAAAATATCAAAAAGTAATTTAGAATGGAGTGGTGTTTTAAGCAAGGCGTTCTGATGTCTGCTCTTCTCCATGTTGCCAGTCAGATCTATTCAAGAACGCCAATGCATGCATCTTATATGGTAGGTTATGTGACTAAGGTGTGGAAATTTTGCAAAAAACAAACATACAGTGGGATTTAACTCTTAGACTGCCAAAAGAATTAGAATGTGTTGGAGTTCTGGATGGATATATCCGTCTTTGGCACTGTAAGGGATAAATATTTAAAATTTTGATTTAAAAAAGATTCAACTCAACTTAAAAAAGAGTTAAATTAAATGTTTAAATTGAGTGTTTGGATGTTTGTTACCACAAAAGCCGACCAGGACTAATTAGCACTAGCTATTTCAGAGGGTAAACTCTCACAAATAGCACAGTATACAATTAAAACTCCAGCTCCTACTATCACAGCATAAATAAGTTAATTACATTTTCCAAAAAAAACTCTATATTGGCTTCCTTTCCTTTTCCGGATACAGTTCCGTTAATGTGAAGTAAAAATTTCCTGAGTGTTCTTGGTGTTCTCAATGTTCTTAGCAATACAGGTTTAGTACAAAAAAAGTTCCAGTTCAGCACAAATAACTTCTTTCACAGACTTCGGATATAAATAAGACAACAAAGCAAGGAGACAGTGGGAAAACAACTTCTCCATGTCCCCAGTGGGCTGCATTGGGCTCCTTCGCAGATGATTGCAACCCGCAGTGCTATCTACCCAAACTCTTCATAGCAGGCAACCCCCCCTCCCGCACTCCAGCCTGCAAAAGAAAAAAGGAGACAGCAGTGGAAGACACATAGAAGTCAAGCCACACAAGACGGCCCAGAAAGAGCTGCAATATTTAGGCAGGTATGGGAAATGTGTTAGGTGGCATACCGTTTCTAAAATTTAAAATAAACTTATTGCAGTTCCTGCTTTAGTGATCCCTCCTCAGTCACTCAGTGTGCCATGACTCCTTCCATCTGACAGTCACCAGGCCTCAATCAAGCAGTATCCAAAATTCTGCTCCCTTCTATTCTTGGTGGCTCGGATACTCCAATCTACTCCCAGCAGGTTGAAGTCCCCCACAATCACATTACCCTTCCTGCAGGTCCTTCTGATCTGTCCTGCTAGTTCCTTGTCTATCTCTGTTGTCTGAGAGGGTGGCACGTACACCACTCACATCCTGAGAGTCCAATCCCTGGAGTCTTGGATTTGCATCTATTATGACACCATACTGCCCTCCTCCCCCTTCTCCCACACACACACTTCAGCCCCTCTCTCATATACAGTGCCACCCCCCTTTCCCTTGTACTCCATCCCTGTGAAATATCTTGTACCCTGGTATCGCCAGGTCCCAATCATGGTACTGGGTGGCCCATGTTTCAGTGATGGCCACCATGTCCACTTCCCCCTCAGCCATGAGAATCTGTAGCTTCGAAGTTTTTTTCCCCAGGCTCCTAGCATTCAAGGTGACCACCCTCCACCCATTTTCCACCCCGGTCCTGGCCTCCCTTTTTAGCAACCGGGAAAGGACAGGGGGTGGGCAGAGAAAGGGGTGGGTCAGGCAGAAGCACTAAATCAGTTCTTCTGTTCTCTATTCATGAGGGAGAAAGGAGGGCAGTTACTGCAGGGGTGGGCAGCATGGGCAGGTGGGAGTGGGGGTAATGGGTGGGGTGATCACTGAGGGTAGCGTATTGGAGAGGTTAAGGTCTCTAAGGGTAGATAAGTCACCGTGACTGGATGACATACACCCCAGGGTGTTGTAGAAAATAGGCAAGATACTTGCTGGACTCCTGGCAGAACTATTCAATATCTCCCTGGACACAAGGTGCACACCACATGACTGGAGGATGGCCCATATGGTACCCATCCATAAAAGTGAACCAAAGGATGAGCTGGGTAATTACAGGCCAGTAAACTTAACTTCCATTGTGGGGAAGCTGATGGAGACAATACTTAAAGAAAGGCTGGTGACCTTTATAGAAGACAATGGGCTCCAGGACAGTCACCAGAATGGGCTTGTCTCTGGAAGATCCTGCCAGACGAATCAAGTTGAGTATTACGACTGGGTCATGAGGGAATTGGATGATGGTCATGTGATGGATGTCATATACTTGGACTTCAGTAAGGCCTTTAATTTGGAGCCACATGGGAGGTTGGGAGAGAACTTGAAATTCATAGGGGTGGGGACTAAGATGGCTAAATGGATTGAGAAATTGGCTGCAGGGGAGACAGCAAAGGGTAGTGGTGGTGGTGGGGGGGACTCTCATCTCCACAGGCTGTGATGAGCGGGGTGCCACAGGGTTTGGTACTGGGGCCAGTGCAGTTTGGAATATTCATAGCAGATATCTCATATGGCGTCAGGAGTCAGATCAGTCAATTCACTGACAATACCAAATTGGCAGTGGTTGTGGACAATATAGCAGGCTGGCAGGGGCCACAGGACAATGTGACCAAACTGGTGGAGTGGTTGGCAGAGTGGCAGTTTGGGTTCAATGCGAAAAAGTGCAAAGTCTTGCACTTTGGAGCAAAGAACACAGGGAGGGGTGCAGCTAGGTTCCACTGAGGAGAAGGATCTAGGGGTGGTTGCAATGGAAACATAGAAACACAGAAGTTGATGGCATCCAGTCTGCCCATTTTTTCTACCTTATGAATGTGCTATAGGCCTGTACTCTGTCAATGGCCTATCTACTCATACTCATCTTTATTGCTCCCTTATGCCTGTCCCATGCCTGTTTGAAGCTCTGCAATGTATTCATATCCACCACTTCGTGAGGTAGGCCGTTCCATGCATCCACCACAATTTCTGTGAAAAAGAACTTCCTCACAATCCCCCTTAATCAGCCTCCCTCTAATCTCATGCTGTGTTCTCTTGTCTTTCTATTTTTCTTACATTGAAACATGTTAGACTCTTTCACCTTGTTAATGCCCTTAAGATGTTTGAATGTTTTGATCATATCACCTCTCTCCCTCCTTTGCTCTAGGGTTTACATATTGAGCTCTGTTAATCTGTCCTCATTTGTTTTTTGATACAGTCCCTGCACCATTTTGGTTGCCCTTCTCTGGACTGCCTCAATTTTGTTAATGTCCTTGTGCAGGTGCGGCCTCCAGTACTGCACGCAGTACTCCAGATGGGGCCTAACCAGTGTCTTATAAAGAGGTATTAATACCTTTCTCTTACGACTTGCGATACCCCTACTAATACACCCCAACATCCCTCTAGCCTAACCTACTGCTTTAGTGGTCTGCTTGGATGATTTCAGGTCATCTGTGATGATAATGCCCAAGTCTGTTTCTTCCCTTGTGCTTGCCAGCAACTCCCCTCCCAACCTATAGGAGACTTCAGGGTTTCTCTTCCCTATGTGCATGATCTTGCACTTCTTTGCGTTAAACCCCATTTGCCACTCTTCTGACCATTTTGCCAGTTTATCCAGATCTCTTCTCATTCTGCCCACCCCATCTGGATCATTTGCTCTGTTGCAGATCTTGGTGTCATCTGCAAACAGACAAACCTTACCCTCCATTCCATCTGCAATGTCACTGATGAAGATATTGAAGAGGACTGCCCCAGAACCTATCCCTGAGGCACCCCACCTGCGACTTGCATCTCTTCTGACTGTGTACCGTTTATCACCACTTTCTGTTTTCTGCCCACCAACCAGTTTGCCACCCAGTTGACCAATGTCTGATCCAGCCTGAGCCTACCCAGCTTATTAATCAGTCTTCTATGTGGAACAGCATCGAAAACTTTGTTGAAGTCAAGGTAGGCAACATCAACTGCTCCCACTTGGTCCACCATTCTGGTAACCCAGTCAAAGAAATCTATGAGATTAGTTTGACAGGACCCTCCTGTTGTAAACCCATGCTGTCTTGGATCCTGTGCTCCTATGGATTCCAGGTGTTGTACTATCCTTTCCTTAAGGAGTGTCTCCATAATCTTTCCCACTACTGAGGTAAGACTGACTGGTCTGTAGTTCCCTGCCTCCTCCCTACTACCACTCTTGTGCAGTGGGATCACATGAGCCCTTCTCCAGTCTTCTGGGACCTCTCCTGTGCTCAGAGACTCACTAAACAGTTCTGATAATGGCTCTGCTAGTTCCACCCTTAGCTCCTTTAGAACCCTGGGATGTATGACATCTGGTCCCATAGCCTTGTCCACCCTGAGCTTAGCAAGTTCTTGTGGGACCCTTTCATTTGTGAAGGGACTAGTGCACACCTCCCTCTCCCCTGCATCCATGGTGCTGAGCTGTGGGCCCTGCCCTACCTTTTCCTCAGTAAATACTCAGCAGAAGTATCTATTTAGGATAGATGCATTTCCTTGGTCCTCCTCCTCACACTCCCCCTTATCCCCTTTGATCTTAGCAATACCCCTCTGGAATTTCTCCTTTCAGTAGTGTATCTATAGAAAGTCTTGTCACCTTCTTTTACTGTTCATACTAGTGTTTCCGTGGTTTGGGCCTTTGCCTGCCTTACTGCCTTCCCTGCTTCCCTTAGGGAAGTTTGGTTGTGCCTCCCTATCTTCATCCCACTGTGTTCCCTTATATTTCCTGAAGGCCAGCCTTTTGGCTCTGACCTTTTCTGCAACTGTTCTTGAGAATCAAAGTGGTTTCCTTCTTCTTTTTCTCTTGATTTTCTGTCTAACACAATGGGATGTTACTTCAAGTGTTGCATCCTTAATGCATGCCCACTTTGCCTGTACCCACTCACCTGCATTTCTTCTTGCCAGGGCTAGCTTAACTCTGTTGGACATCTTATCAATGTCAGCTCCTCTGAAGTCCCATATTTTTGCCTTGGAATGGGATGATTTATTTCTAGTGGCTAAACTGAACCATACCTTGTTATGGTCACTAGCCCCCAGGTGACCTTCTACCTGGATATTTGTGATCCTTTCCCCAGTAGTCAGTACTAGGTCTAGGATAACCCTGTCTCTTGTGAATTGTTCAACCAGTTGTTTGAGGCCCTCTCCCTGCAGAGAATCCACTATGTGTCTAGTTCTGGCAGATGTTCCTGCTGGTATTGACCAATCTGTATCTGGCATGTTGAAGTCTCCCATTATCAGAACCTCCCCTTTGGCTGCCATGTTTTGTATATCTTCTGACAGTAATGTGTCTATGTCCTCCCCCTGGTCTGGATACTTGTAGACAACCCTGGTTAGTATGGCTGTCCCATTTCCTGTTTCCAGGATGACCCACACTTCTTCTGGCTCCTTATGTGTATTGTGAATTTCTGTACCTTTGATATTTTCATTGACATAAAGGGCCACTCCACCTCCCCTTTTTACACCTCGGTCTCTTCTGAACAGTACATAGCCAGGTACTGAAGTCTCCTAAGTGTGGTTACTGGTAAACCATGTCTCACTAATGTCTACTATGTCCAGTTTAGCCTCTGTCATTGTTGCTTGCAGTTCTGGGATCTTGTTTCTCAGACTGCGAGCATTTGTGTACATGATTTTCCATTGGCCAGATTTCAGTGTGTTAGTTATTGGGAGAGGTTTGGCGTTCCCCCTGTGCGTTGTATGGGGAGCCGGACCTTTTTCTTACCTGGTGATGCAAATGAACCACAAACATGCTGAAATCCTGTTTGATCACTAGCTGAGGGGGAGGGGTGTTTTTCACATTCGACCTATCTGGTGCTGCACCCCTCTCCCCATTTGCTATGGCGAAGATGAACAATACAGAGCAGTGTACAAACATATGAACATACAAAATTTGCCAGCAGATAAAGGCCTAGAGGTCTATCAAGTCTGCTTGAATGTGCAGCTAGCACCCTTTAGTGTAGGAGAGTGACAGTGAAAGTCAACAGGATGCTAGGTTGTATCACGAGAGGGATCTCCTCCAGGAGCAGGCAGGTGATCCTACCTCTCTACCAGGCACTGGTCAGGCTGCACCTGGAGTACTGTGTGCAGTTCTTGTGCATACAACTGAAGAAAGATGCTGGATTACCATGCACCAACCAGATGTTCTTGCACTGGTCGAGACCTGGCTCTCCAGATCCACCCCTGACACTTTTGTCTCCTTTCCCAGACACTCCCTCTTCAGGGTGGATAGAGTGGAAAAACGGGGGTGTTGGTTATGCAACATATCTGGTGACACGTTGCTATTCCAAACCTTACCCCCACCAGCACTGGAGCATAGAGCACAAGCCATGTTAATAAAGATCATCCCGGATTCCTCAAAGGCCCCCTCTGATAATCACGGTGGACTATATCTCACCACATAAACAAACCCAGGCATTACTCTCCCTCACAGAATACATTACCAGCCTCCCCCACAAAGTTGAACACATCCTACTGGGTGACCTCAACATAAACTGGCTCACCAATGCTGCTTCTCTGGCCAAAGACACACTTGCAGCCCTAGACCTCCATCAGATGTAACCCAAACGACTAGATGCAACCTTGCTACCGACATGCGCACCTTGCTGGACATTATACTCTGGAACCAGCCCCATGAAATTGTGGACATCATGGTCCTACCAAACTCCCTCAGTGGCCACTCCCCAGTAATATTCTTGTGGTCCGGCAGGCTGTCTGCACAAACGCCTAAGGTCATACTCCGATGACACCTCCACCCGGGTAACATCTAAAAATTTAAGCAATATCTTGCCCTCTGGGACGGGTCCCCAATATACCATTTCACCAGCATTGATGTGGCACTGGACTATTTCTCCAGCTCCTTCACTTTGGCCTGTGATACCTTTGCTCCCCTAAAAAAGACCCACACCAAACAACTAAATGCACCCTGGATTACGCCACCCCTTCTCCAGCAACTCAAAAATAGAGATAACCAGTGGCATAGAGCCTCTGACTCAGGCAAACTGGCAGACCTGCAGGCATACCAAGCCGAACAAAATAAATGCACCTGGGCCATCTGAAAGGTGAAAGACGAATACTACAGGTCCACCCTAACAGCCTCCTGGGGGTCATCCTGTAAATTTTTGGACAACATAAAAACTCTGAACAGCAAGTCCCGGGCCCCACACCCCTCCCAGATTGCATCTAACAGTACTATCACCACCAACCCAAAGGAAATAGCAGACAGTCTCAACACTAACTTTACAGAGCTGAGCTCAGTGCTCCCCAAAAATTTCTTCAATCCAATAACCGTCTTTGATCCACCCATCCTCTAACACCAACCCTTCTACCTCCAGACTATCATTTTCCAGGAAGTTGAGCCTTACCTATCCAAAGCCTTAAATGGGTCAAACCCCCTAAATGACCCCCTAGATATAAGGCTCCTCCACCTGGCCCTGGATGTGCTGCTTCTCCCATTACTGGCCTGCTAAATTGCTCCCTCTACCTTGGGCAGTTTCCCTGTGTCTGGAAAAATGCAGTCATAACACCCATCCACATAGGAGGGGACAATTTATCCCCTGGGAACTACCAGCCAATTTCCATCCCCCCCAAAAACCCTGGAAAAGGTAGTGGCAGACCAGCTGGCATCCTACCTAGAAACCCACGACCTGCTCTGCAAGGAGCAGCATGGTTTCCGATCCGGCCATAGCACCACCATGGCCTTAACTGAATTCTCTAACTTCATCCACTCTGCACTGGACAAGGGCCACCTGGCAGGAACAGTGTTTATTGACCTCTCCAAGGCCTTTGACATGATCAGTCACCCCCTCCTGCCTTACTCCCTCCTGCAGGTAGGTTTCTCCCAAGGACCTCTGGACTGGTTCACACACTACCTGTTCTTCAGGACACAAAATGTGAAAATAAACATGACACTCTTCAGTACCCACCCCATCCTCTCTGGAGTCCCATAGGGTTCCATACTGGGATGACTACTCTTCAGTTTGTTCTTCAATGCACTACCCACCTCTTGTTCAGGAACGGTCCTACTTTATGCAGATGTCGCCATCCTCTGTGCCTCCCATGCTAGCCCCACCAGTCTTCAGGCCTCACTTCAACACTCATTTAGTCAGACTGAGCACTGGTTCACTGAACATAGGCTGGTCATGAACCTAAAAAAAAACAAGATCATGATAGTTGCACACCACCACAGTAAATTCAAAAATGCCCACCAGCAGATCATCTCCAACTCCCTCCACCCTCTAGAACAGGTCTCTTCGTACAAATACCTGGGTATAACCTTTGACCCAGCTTTCACCTTCCATGCACACATCAACTCACTCACATCTGTGACTAATGCATGTATCGGCCTCCTACACCACCACAAAGACTGCCTGCCACCTGAAGCCCTATGGCTAGCCATCACCTCATTGGTCATGTCCCTAATTGACTATGGCCTGTTAGTCTATGCCACTGCGGATGCCACAGCCATCAGTAAAATAAAATTGGTCAGCAATAAAGCATGCAGGCTCCTGTCCGGTGCTGATCAATCGACACACACCTGCACCCTTTAATCCCTCACACAGATACTCAACTTCGAGGAAAGTATCCTGTACCAGTCCTGCCTCATGGCCAAAAAGTCCCTCCTTGGGCAAACACCACCTGGAGTTGTATCCTCCCTCCATTAATCCACCCCTACTGTCTCCACTCACAGTGCTGATAAGCCCACCCTAACCATCCCCAGGGTGAAGACCTCCCTAGCCCAGAGATCCTTCCCCATCAGGGCTCCAACCTGGTTCAACTCCCACCTGTGTCTGTCACCGGTCTGCCCAAACATTCAAAGCTGCCCTCAGAAACCACCTCCTCGCTACCCACTCCTGTACATGCCCATGGCAATGAAATGGCTGCTCCCTGGCTCCCAGGGGTCAGACGACAACAACCCATGTAGAAACAGGCTACGTCTACTATCAAAGCCTAACTACCAGACTGCCTCAGTTACTGTATTTCCCAGTAATATGTCAACTGCAATGTATATTCAGGCAGGCTTAGTGACAAAGTCTAACTGCCAGACTGCTTCGGATGCTATAGTGCCTGGTAATATGTCTTTGCACTGTAAGCTAAATACATGCCTGGCTAACATCCTGTATAGGCCCTGCATAGGCACACCGCCTCCTCTATATTTCTTATATGCTGTTCAATCAATGGCAATGTGCTTGTTATAACTCCAAAATTGTGGTAGCATATTGTAAGTATCTGTAACTGTATATCCTTCTGTGTTATATGTTATGTATTATGTATTATGATGTAGTAACATATTGTAAGTATCTGTACCTGTATATTCCTTCTGTATTATATGTTATATATTATGTGATATGACGTGGAGCCTTTGGAAATGAGTCTATGACTCAAAGGATTGCAATTCCAATAGCTTGTAAATAAAATAAATAAATAAAAATTACTGGAAGGGGTAGAACACAGGGCACCAAGGACGATCCAGGGATTGGAGGACAGACCATATGAGGAGAGGTTGAGAGAAAGTTGAATATGTACTCCTTGGAGGAGAGATGGGACTGAGGGGATATTATTGAGACCCTTAAATATGTAAAGGGGATAAACAAGGCAGGCACTGAATGGATACTCAGGCTGAGGAGGGGGATAGACATGAGAGGGCATGTCCTTAGATTGGAGGGGGTAAGATTTAAGATGGAAATGAGGAGACACATTTTCACAGAAAGGGTCTTGGAAGATTGGAATGCTGTACCAGAGGAGGTAGTTGCCTGTAAGACAGTGGATAATTTTAAAAGAGGATGGGACAAGGTGAGAAGGGGGGTAATTGGGAAGGTGAGGGGGTGGGGCAGCTACAAGGTGAGGGCTACCTGCACACTCGAGCAGACTTCATAGACCAGGTGGCCTATTACTGCTGATAAATTCATATGTTCATATGAACCTCTTTAGTTCCCTCCCTTAGTCATTTGCTTCTGGCATGGGAGGGGGTAAGCTCATTCAGCTTCCCTACCTGTGGTCTTTGCATGTCTTCTTCCCACTTGCCACCCTTCTCTCTCAGTTTAAGTTCCCTTCTTTTGCTATGCAACCCTCAAACCTCTGTTTCAACACCCTCCAGCCCTCCTCGCTTAAGTGCAGTCTAGCCCTAGCATAGAGATCACTGTCTTCCCTGGGCCTCCCCCCACTGCCACCACCAGCCCATACCTTTTTTCCTGAAACCAGGTTCATAACCACTTGTTAAATTCCACTACCCTCAGTTTGGGCACTGGAAGTACCTCCAAGAACACTACTGACCTTGTTGCCTCCTCACATATGGATCCCGACTCCTTAAACCTCCTCTGAACTACATCTACCACATTTTCTGCCAGGTCATTTGTTCCCAAATGCAGAACTATATGAGGTTTCTCCCTGCCCCTCTTAACATACTTCAACACAGACTGCACCACCCTTTACACTGTCATTCCAGGCATGGCCTCCACCCAAATGAGACTATGTCTCTCCCCCTCACTACCCCACCTGACTCCTTTTAGTAATAAGTCTCCCAGCACTAAAATTACACCTCCATTTCCATCTGCATGCCTGCCTTTTCCCAACCCCTTCCCCCAACTCCTCCTCTTCCTCCTGCACAGTTGTTCCCCCTTCTGCCCCTGCTGTAATTTTCACTGAGGTACTCCCTCCCTTTCCAGATTCCTCCAGACCATTATCAGTTTCTCCTCCAAGCTCATCCCCTGTCACCTCCTCCATTTCCGCCAGAGCTGCAAAACTATTTTCAAATGATTCTTCACTTCTGACTCTTTCCTCCTTCCTATTGCTAGCCCCTCCATCCATTCTGCCTTCGTGTTTTTTACCACCCCCTTCCTACCCCATTTCCATTCCTCCTCCTTCCTGTTCTCGTCTGCCCTTTGACCTGGGTCCCCCTGACTCCGTGGCACTCCTGCAAGTCTCCCCCTCTCCTCCCCGCTGTCGGTTTACTATGGCCTCTCTCCTCAGTTCCCCTCCTACCTACACTATCTGCTGGGCCATTTCCCACTGGATAATGCTGTACCTGCTTCAGCTCCTCTTGTAGCTTCCTGATGCCATCCTTAAGCTGAATTATTCATTTGCATGGAAAACATCCCCCAACTCGCCAGGCAATTTTAAGAAAGACTGGTGCTCCACAGTTGTTGCAGCCCACCACCCTTCCCATCTAACTATTTGCCCACCAATGACCCCCAACCCTTCCCAGTGAGGGATGCTCATCCCCCCATGACTCCTCCCCCACTGCTCTACCCGCTGTATCCATGTTCTACTAGTACTCCAATACCTTAACCTTACATAATAAAGGCTTGAATGTGTATCTCCTAGAAATACAAACTTTTACCCTCCTTAAAAAGCTTTAAAGCAATTACTTTCCAAGTGTCCCGCCTTTATAGCACATATCAAAAGCATCAGCCCGCTAAGCACTGAAATGCGACTACCTTTTTCTCTGAATGACCCTCCTCACAGTGTCTATCCCTGCAGTATTTTAGTCTCAGTCCCCAGTATTAGCAGTCACTTCTATCTTTCTAAGCAGTTATTTTTAACTGTCACAGCATTTGCAGTACTTAATCACCAATTCCATTTAACACATTTTATATACTTTTATAGAGATGCACAATAAAGAATGTTCCCTTTAAAACCCCATTCACCTATAATATACTCTATGATAGCAAGGTTCTGCTAGATAGGGAGCTAGCGTAAAGCTATAAATAAATACCTCTTAGCATGTAATAGTTAATACTTTAGATGCAATAGTGACTAATTTAGATGTAAATGCTTTCCATTGTCCCCCAAGCAATATTCCTCCAACTACCCCAAACCCGATACACTTCCCTCTAAATGTCCAACCAACTAATCTTTAGTACCTTCAATTACAGAATTTTAGGTGCATGTCCTCATTAAATGCCCCAACTGCCTATTACTTGAGTCCTCTTCCCAGCTGATGAAGACCCTGCCGCAAAGTTTTCTTGCCGCCACTCCCCTTGCTTTATTCTATCTCCTGCCTGTTCCAGATAGGTGTAGCCAAGCCTCCATGAGCATGGCTCTGGCCACTGAAAATGCAGCGTGGCTATGGCCACTGAATCCACTGTGCAGCTCTTGCCACTGGCTGCCCTAATGCAGCAGTGGCCACTGATCTGGAACCCTCTTGGCTGTGGTTTGTGGTCCTGAATGCTTCTTCCCCGAAGGATCAGTGAACTCTTTAGTTTGCAGCTGGGCACTGCCCTTAAATAGCCCATTCACTCAATTTGAAAATTGCACCCTGCCCTGTAGGCTGTCTGATTGGATCCTGCAGGAGTCCCCACCAGCGCAGCTCCGGCCACTGAAAATGCAGTGGTGGTCCGGCTGCCAAATCTGCTGTGCGGCTCCTGCCGCTAGTTCCCCTAATGTGGCAATGGCTGCCATTCTGGAACACTCGTGGCCACAGCTTGCAGTCCCAAATCCTTTTTCCTCGAAGGAGCAGTGAACTTCTGCATTTAACAAGCCATGTATTCACAGCCTGTTGCACATTATCAAACAGGACTACTGTACCTTACAAGCCATGTATTCACACTCTGTGGCCCATCATAAAACAGGACTACTCTGTCTAATAAGCTATGTATACACAGTCCATGGCTCATCATAAAACAGGACTACTGCATCTAACAAACCATGTATGCACAGTCCGTGGCTCATCATAAAACAGGACTACTGCATCTAACAAGCCATGTATGCACAGTCCATGGACCATCATAAAACAGTACTACTGTATGTAACAAATCATGCATACACTAGCCTGGGGCCCATCATAAAACAGGACTACTGCATGTAGCAAATCATGTATACACAGGTCTGAGGCTCATAAAACAGGACTACTGCAACTAACAAGCCATGTATGCACACTCCGTGGCCCATCATCAAACAGGACTACTGTATATAACAAACCATGTATGCACAGGTCTTAGACCCATCATCAAACAGGACTACTGTATGTAGCAAACCATGTATGCACTGGTCTGGGGTAGTGGTGATAGAAGTCCTAAAATTTCACTTCATGGAGAAATCCAAAAATGTTGCCAAATTTGTGAAGTTCTCCTTTAAGCTGATTCTCTACTTCACCTAAATGGAGAACTTTACGAATGGTAAAAATTCAAACTTCACTTGCAAACTGGGACTCTAAGGAGGCTTTGCAAGGATTCATGATATTGGAGGTCACATGGTGCTGCAATAAGCTGTATTGCCATGCATAGGCTGAATTCAGTGTAGTGTGAGGAAGAGAGAGCTGGTGTTAACTGCGCTCTCTGTATCTTTGTGCCTGAAAAGCTTTGGAAAACATTTAAAACATGCATTTTTCCCCCAACAAATCACAGCACTAGTTGTCTACTGTGCCATGTGCCTCAAGATCACCATTTATTTCTTGTTAAAATTTTTGTTGAAAACCAGAACACAACAAATAACAAAGTTCATACAGTAAAACAATGGACATTATATTGTGCCCTTACAGAGTACAACCAATAAACTGATGAACTAAAGAAGACTGGAGAAAGTAAGAAATACACACTGACCTGGAAGGGCAACAGCAATGTTGCGACATGTACATGGAAAGATGGAAGTCTACAAAATCATTGTCTGTGGAACTTTGAAATGGTTAAGGAGGAAAAAGTGAATCTAGCCCATGTTGGGATAACTATAAGTACTCAAGTCAAGTCAAGTCAAGTCATGTTTATTTATAAAGCGCCTTTCGAAATCAAGGCGCTGTACAAAAATAAATAGAACAGCAAAATCCAAGCATTAAACAACCATAACTATAAAGAATAAGCCAGAGTAAAAAGATATGTCTTTAAAGCAATTTTAAAACTGTCAACGGTCGGGCATTCTCTTAACCAGCGAGGTAGAGAATTCCACAGGGTTGGAGCCGAAAAGGCAAAGGCACGAGATCCCGATAACTTCAAGCGAACCCTGGGAATCTCTAGCAATCCCTCACTGGCAGAACGGAGGGACGGAGGGGACGGAGGGGCAATAGGGAGCCAGAAGATCTTTCAGGTAACCGGGTCCCTGGTCGTGTAGGGCTTTAAAGGTTAGTAAACCAACCTTAAAGGTGATCCGCCACTGAACAGGCAGCCAGTGCAGTTCGCAAAGCACAGGCATAATGTGACTGGTTCTAAGAGTCCCAGTCAAAAGCCTGGCTGCAGCATTCTGCACCAGCTGAAGGCGGCGGATATTGACCCCTGGTAGCCCTAGGTAGAGGGAATTGCAGTAGTCCAGACGGGTAGTAACAAAGGCGTGGACCAAAGTTGAAGGTCCTCCCGGGAATCAGATGTTTCACCGCGATATTCCTCAGATGGTAAAAGAGGATTTGACAACAGCTGACACCTGGGATTTCAGGGTCAGACCATCATCAAAAATAACACCCAGATTTCGCACCTGTCGAGAGGTAGAAGCGTACGCCACCAAGTAATAAACCGAAGGCTGTCCAACACCCAAACCCCCAGGACGACCTGGATCCACAACCAGTACCTCAGTCTTATCCGGATTAAGTCTCAACCAGCTCAAACTCATCCAAATTCTGATCTCATCCAGGCAGTTATTAAGTACAGAGAGTGCATCACTCTGATCGGGAGAAAGGACAGGTACAGCTGAGTATCATCTGCATAGCAGTGAAACTCAAACTGTATCTCCTGATGATTTCTCCCAATGGCAGCATATACACTGCAAACAACATGGGAGCTAAAATGGAGCCCTGTGGTACCACACGGCAGGGAGAAGGCATCAGAGGAATAAATTCGGTGACAACTCTCTGAGACCTGCCAGTGAGGTAGAGAACAAAACCACTTGTGAACTGTACCAGACAGCCCACAAAATCCAGAGTCGCTCAGTAGCACCCCATGGTCTACAGTGTCAAATGCAGCAGAAAGATCAAGAAGGACCAGAATGGTACAAGCCTTTCGATCTCTGGCCATTAGGAGGTCGCTCAATGCCGAACAAGGGCAGTCTCAGTACTATGCCTTTTCCTGAAGCCAGACTGGAAGTATCATAGACATTATGAGAGTAAGATGATCATCCAATTGCAACGCAACTGCCTTTTCAATAACCTTACCAACAAATGGCAGGTTAGAGATAGGCGGTAGTTAGCTAGACAGTCTGGATCCAAGAAGGATTTTTTTAGGAGTGGTCGAACTACTGCCTCTTTAAGGGGGTCAGGAAAAACCCCCCTCTCCAAGGATTTCCAGATAATGTCAGCAAGGACTGGGTAGATAACTTCTACACAACCTACTAACAGCAGTGTAGGACTCGGATCCAAACTACAACTAGTTGGTCGCATTGTTTGGATGATCTTCACAATGTCCACGAATTCCGGGCAGTGAAAATCTAACCAGACAGGCCGAGGAAAAGATACCACCAGTCGTCCACCACAATCCCCCGTAGAAGAGGTCGGACCGATGCCGGACCTGATGCTGGCAACCTTATCTGCAAAGAAGCGAGCAAACTCCTCGCATCTAAGCTGAGAAAAGGCTTCTCTAGGCTGAAGACAGACTGGATTGCACAGTCTGTCCACAGTACGGAAAAGTTGAGCTGGTCGATTCTTTGCAGCAGAAATCTCTCTGGACAGGAATTCTGCCTTCTTACGAGTGATTTCTGATTGGTAGCCATCATAATGGGCCAACAATCTAAGCCTGTCAGCATCAAGGCGATTTCCCTTGAGCTCTCTCAGCCTTCAGCCTACTCCTTAATTCCTTCAAGGAGCCATCAAACCATGGACTCCTTGGACGGATGGTGAGAGGCTGAACACGAACAGGAGCAATTTTGTCCAGAGCATCTCCCACAGCCTTATTATAGGCAAATACAAGACCATCTGGACTCATGCATTCATCCGACAGACTCGATAGATCCAGCACCGCCATTAGGTCATCGGGGCCAATACCCCTTAAAGGGCGGTATTGGACCATCTCCGTAGGGGAAGACCTATTAGAGGGGGCCCTGAAACTGAACCTTATGGTGTAATAGTCCAACCAACTGACTGGTTCCACCCCCAGATCAGTGATCTCCATACCCAAGAGAAAGACCAGATCTAATGAATGACCCCCTATATGGGTAGAGGAGGTAACAACCTGTGTCAGGCCCAGTGTATTCATCAACTGGAGGAGATTTTGACCAAAATGAGATAGTTCATCGTCGACCCAGGCGTTGAAGTCGCCCAGGAGTATTAATCTGGGAAACCTCAACACCAGGTCGACAATGAAGTCTGCAATCTCCTGTAGGAATTTGCCTCCGTCACCTGGTGGATGGTAGACAAGGAGAATCCCACAACCTGCACCCTCGCCCAAGATATATTCAAAAGATCTGGTGTCCCCCAATGGCACATTTCAGATTTAAAAATAATGGCCACACCTCCGCCCCTACGATCCAGCCTTGGACGGTGTATCACCGAGAACCCAGATGGAGTTGCCAAGGCCAATATAGGGCCAGGATTTTCATCCAGCCAGGTCTCAGTGATGCAAGTCAGATCAGATGACCCAACAAGATCAGCTATAATAGCTGTCTTGTTTTTTATAGATCTGGCATTGCACAACACCGACAAGGCAGGATGAGCTGTCGGGGAAGACCTCGGCACCTGTCTGATATCTTTGGGACTCTTGGGTATGGGGACAAGATAAGAGCAACCTCTATCCTGACCCATTTGCCCCAGGGCATCTTCTGGACCCTAAAACCCCAATCCGCCCTCCCTTTTCCTGTCCCCCAAAAGGCCCAGCATTCCACCTTTGTCCTCGCCTCTTCAGAATGCCCAGTGCTCGACACCTAAAATAGGTGTCGTATGACAATGGTCGGCACTCAAAGGGACGTAATTCCCTGAGCCTAGTGGGGGAATAGTGCCCAACCGTCATTAATTAACTAAAAACAACAAAGAATAAACCTAAAAATATCAAATCTATAAATAACACACTCTATAAATAACACACTCTCCTCACTCTCTCTCGCTGAGAGAGGGCAAGTAAAAACAAAATAAACTAACATAAACCAAAATAAACCCCAACTCAAAAATAGCCAAAGCAATAAAAATAAAATAAGAATCCAATAATCTTAAAACACAATAAAATATCCTACTGATTATTAGACAAATTTGTTTTTTAAACAATGCAGCACCTCTCACGTGCAACACTGCAAGAGATGTTATATAGTCTCCCAATACCACCTCTCACATGGCAGGGAGTCAATTAAATAAATCAGATTTGTAATAAAATAAATTAAAATAAATAAATATACATCACTGTCACCACCTTTAGTCCAAGAGTTAGTAAAAACCAGAGAAAACAGTTCTCCGGCAATCCAAAAGAGAAAAAAATCCAGATAAGGTCAAAAAGTTCTCAGCAGGAAAATCAAAAATGTTCAAAACAAACAAACAAGGGAGCCTAAAGGTGTCCGACAGATCTTCCAGCGGCTGCTCTTCAAAAACCAACAATTCTGACAATTAATTATCCAAAGGCAGCAGAATACTTCAAGAGGCAGAATATGTTTCTTCAGGGAGTAGTACCCCCACTCAGTCGACGACCTGCTGCTACAGCTGTCTCACAAGTCAGCCCAAACAGCTGACCCTAAGACAGCTTAGAAGAGGCCCTAGTCCCCCCAGCTCCCTGGGAAGCACTCAGGGTGACTCCTGCCCGGTCGGAGACCAATAAGTGGACAGCACTCCCCACAAGTTCAGAAACAGATCTCCTATTGTTGCAGTTTATAGGTGACAGCCAACCGCAGCACAAATTAAGGGAACCCATGTACCACAATAATTCGGATTATGATTCTGCACAGTCCTTAACTGCAGCTTGATCCTCCGAAATGTTCAAGAATCCCCAAACACAGTTGAGCACTCCAGTTCCAGTTCCCAGACCAGACTTCCTCACCAGAAGAAGCAAAACAGCACATCCAACCAGAAAGAATGGCACAAAATCCTCCCCGCTACTCTCCGACTCCACAGTCTGCCACACTGCGGCCAGGTAAGCAGTCAGGCGGACGCCAAGGCTCGCTGGGGGGGGGGGGAGCAACACTGACCAAAGTAGAGTCCTCTAACACAACTCAGAGGCACTTCAACACAGCTACTACTCTGGAACAGACAGAAATCCTCCCCACAACTCCCTGACTCCACAGCCTATCACACTGCGGTTAGGGACACGGCATATACGGCATACACGCTACCGAGAGGCCGAAAAGCTCCATTACCCGGAACTCGGCAAACCGCAAACGTCTCTTGCCCTAGTCTAACTCACTTCTTCAGCCCTAAACTAGTCTGTAAACACACAAATTAAAACAAATAAAATAAACATAAAGTAAGCACAAATAAAACTAAGCAAGCAAACGGAGCTAGTGCTCAGGCTGGCTCAGCTCAGCCGCCATCTTTCTCCAGTCCTCTGCCTCCAAACAGCAGGTAGAGTGAAGCACTGAGCTGCATTAAAATACAAATGAGATAAGAATATTTGCTGTCAGCTTTTAAACAAGCTTAAATATGAATACAATTCTTTTTTTTTATGGCATATGTTAAACATTGAAAATTGTGAAACTAAGGAATTTACAATTTTTTACATTTTTACTTCCTGGTGCAGAGCTTCTAGACCCTCCCTGCTGTTTGCATGCTGTCCTCAAGCAAGAAAAACACAAGCCTGGTTGTATCTTGTATAAAAAGAAATCACAGAGAGGGGTATGCGGGGAGGGGGGTACCTAAGTGTACCCTTCCACTAGGCTGAGAGTCTAACATGGCATTATGGCACCACCTGTAGTTCAGAAATGGGGCCCACTGATGGCATTTTGCTAGAGAGCTAGAAGCAAAGTTAGACATTTGAGGCGAGTTGCACAATTGCTCAAAGCTATTCGCGTACAGTAGGGCATTTGTCAGATCTCCAGTATTTCAGCAGGAGTTCTGCGGCAGCTGCCAGACTGTGGTTTCCCATAGAGCCCTGAAATGATTTCTAGACATATAGGGATGGCTGCAGCCAAGGAGCAATAATGGTGCATCCACTTGTATTGCATTCCTCAGGAACTCTGGACAAATACCTATAATTTGCCACCAGAAGGGCTGTATGTCAGGGCAGTGAAACAGAATGTGCTAAAGTTGAACTCTGGGTTGAGCACAACACCGGCAACAGTCATGTATAAGGCCCATCTGTCTGAGGATATGGGGAGGTTTAGTACCGTCTCAGATGGATCTTTTTTTTTGATCGTATAAAGTTTTATTAAGTATTTTCTTTGTCATACAATAATACACTTCACAGTGTTGTAAATTGATGCAACCACATATCCAGGTCAAGGATATATATACTACCATTATGATGAGTTATATATACATACATATACATATCTGTTCAATATATCTGTGCACTAATCTCTGTCCACAAATTAGTAATAAAAAACTATCCATGAATTAACATCTTTACCACCTAACTTATTAAGCAGAATACTGTTAATGCTTCCACCTCAGTTTTCAGTTTCGCTCCAGCTAAAACAAACTAGGCTAAGAAAGGTGTGTGGGGGGGGGGGAGTATCCTTACTGCCTATTAACCAGCTACATGGGTAAAGGTGTTCCAGGAGGGATTCCCAACTGATTATATAATTTGTAAGAAATCAGATTGGAGGTATGGTCCCCATTTAGCAGAGAATAGCTGCATGTTTGACCCTTGCAAGGCGGAAAGCTTTTCGAACAAAGAAAGGCAAGCTATAGCCACATGCCACATACTGTATTCCTGCTAGGTATTAAAGGTTCTCTCCAGTGCATGAGCAGGAGGCATTTGGCTTCCAGTATAGAGAAGAGGGCCCAATGCTGCAGGGATTTAGGGGGGAATTCAAGCTGGCGTATGTCTCCTGAAAGGACCAGGGAGGCAGACAGAGTAATCTTGGCACCTATTACTTGCGACAGGTCAGTAACTACCATGTCCCAAAATGATACTAGGAGGGAACAGGACCAGAGTATGTGTGCAATATAAGCATCTGACTGAGAGCAACTCCAGCAATGACTATGGACCAACAGACCCCTCTTATGCAGCATTGCCGGGGTACGATACCAGAACAGCAATATTTTTAATTGTATGAAATGGCTATTGGGATCTCTGTAAGAACAATGGATGTTTTTACAGTAGGACAGCCATTGTTCCTCAGAGACTGATACTCCCAACAGTGATTCCCACTGCATTCTACCTTTGTGCATGGGTTTAGGTTGCGAGTCCCTCCACGTACTATAAGATCTACCCATGAGGCCCTTTCGAGTGTCTAGCCAGCGGAGGTCAGTGAGCCATTGCCACAATGCACTATCTATGTTTTTAGTAAGCAAGGGTGCTAAGACACTGTGAATTTGTAGATAATGCCAAAAATCCTTATTCTGTAGGGCATATTTATTCTGTAGCTGTTCAAAAGAAAGCAGATGCCTCGTCCCATGGATAACCAAATCCTGAACTGTTTGTATACCTTTTTGCTGCCATTGCAGCCAGTTCACCCTTGCACCTTCAATCTGAATTAAATTGTGATGCCATATTGGGGCCAGCTGCAGTGGGGGGAACCATTCCTGCTTTGGCATGTGGGATTTGATGCATAAGAGCCTCCAGGCTTTGGCGGTATAGGAGATTATGGGGGGAGTTGTGTGTCTGTTTTTGAGTGGGCCACTAGAAGATTATATAGTATAGAGGGGCTTACTAAGGCTGCTTCCAAATGAACCCAAAGAGGTGTTGCCCTGTTTTTTGCCATAAACCACCTAGTGGCATGGGCTGCCATACATGCTAAGTGATATCCATAAAACAAGGGGTCATTAAGGCCTCCTCTAGTCCAATGCGCCCTTATTTTTTTCTTACTCCATCTTGGTTTGGAGTCCCAGATAAAATTAGATGCTAGTTTATCTAGGTATTGGAAAAGTTTTTAGATAAAAGTATGGGTAAGTTGTTTAAAGGAAATAAGACCCGTGGTAGAAACAACATACGAATTGTAGCTACCCTGCCTGGGAGGGATAGTTTAAGTTTTCATCACCTCTCTACTTCCACAGCTAGCTTAGCACACAATGGAGAAAAATAAGCCATTTTGAGGCTGTCCATTTAAAGGGGATCTGTATTCCAAGGTAGTGAAAACTATGGTCAGCCCACAAAAAGTTAGTGCCCTGTATACACTCCTTTGTGCAAAGGTAGTTTAATGGTACTAAAATGGTCTTTTTTTGATGGATCCTGAGACCCGAGATTGTGGCAAACTCCTCCAAAAGTAGAGGTACCTCAGGAATCGCTTGCCGAGGATTAGTTAAAGTCAGTAAAAGGTCATTTGCATATGCCATAGCCACATAGGAGTGCCCCCCACTTTCAATGCCTTGTATCAATGGGTCTGAAGCAATAACCCGTACAAGCGGGTCCAAGGCAATCAGGAACAGGAGAGGAGAGAGCGGGCAGCTCTGCCCCGTACCTCTTTGCAATGAGAAGGGAAGGGAAATATCACCATTTGTCAGGATGCAAGCCATGGGTGATGCATACAGTGTGCGTATCCATTGTTGGAAATATGGCCCAAAACCGAACACCTTTAAGGTTTCATGCAAGTATACCCACTCAACAGAGTCAAAAAGCCTTAGCAAAATCTATTGCCATGGCTGCCATAGGGTGGGTAGACTTAGATGCAAGCCACTTAAGGTCGAGTAATAGGTGTGTATTATCCGCGCCTGTCTTTCCCCTCATAAAGTCAGCCTGTGCTGAGTGAATAATAGAGGGAAGCACCGCACACAGTCTAGTGGCAAGCACCTTTGCTAGAATCTTGGTGTCAACTGGCAATAAAGATATTGGCCTAAAATTTGCACAGTCTTAGGGGTCAGACGACTTTTTAGGTAGGAGAGTAATATGGGCGTCCCACATAGTTGGTGGGAAAGTAGTCCTATTGTGTGAGTCCTGAAGGGCTTGTTGAAGTGGGAGGAATATGTCTGAGCCTAATGCCTGGTATAGCTCGACAGACATACCATCCTGTCCAGGAGCTTTCCCACATGCCATTTTTGTTAACGTGAGCCGTATTTCCTCACAGGATACTGGTGCCTCCCAATTGACTCACTTGCTCAGACGACAAGGATGGGAGGTGCATTTGGTGACAGAAACTCAATAGTTTCTGGCCCATCTCTGTGGGGTGAATCGTGGAATGGGATGTATACAGGTATTCATAGAATGACCGCATGGTATGATTCACCTCTTTTGGGGTAGAACCTAATGATCCCGAGGAAGTACGGAGAGAATATATCCTCTTGGCTGCCTGCTGTTTACTTAGACAATAGGCCAAAAGCTTTCCTGTTTTTTCCCATTAGCCCAAACCTCCTGTTTAGTTCGAAGGGGAAGCCACTCAGCTTTTTGCTGTAGAATCACATTAATCTGGTATTTTAGATTAGGGATTCTGCGATATAAATCTTTATCCATATTTGATCTTGAGGCAGCCTTGAATGACTGTTCTAACCCAGCTAATTCTACTTGCATGGATGTAAGCTTGGCTTTCCGTGTCCTATCTCAGTTTGCTGAGAAGGCAATGATACCATCCCATAGAATTGCTTTAAAGGCATCCCAAACCATGCTGGGAGACACTCCACAATCTGAGTTTAGTGAGAAATACTCTTTCGTAGCCAGTGAAAGCATGCGCTTAAAATCTGGGTCCTTGAACAATAGTGGGTTGCAACGTCACCGGACATTTTGGGTAGGTTGCTTGGAGGGGAGATATGAGATCCGTGCTGGAGAGTGGTTCGATATTATTATCAAACAAATCCTAGTACCAGAGATGCCACGCCCAACTAGGTCATTCACCAGCCAGAAATCTATATGACTGTGAGTTTGGTATGGGGTGGAAAAGAAAATATAATCTCTATCAGAAGGGTGCTCCCTGCACCAGGCATCTACCAGGCCCATTCTTCTTGTAATTCAGTAAGGAAGTGTCTCGCCTTAGGTGTGGCATGAGCAGTGGGTGTAGACTTATCTAAACATATGTCCTCCACTAGATTAAAATTACCTCCTAACATGATGAGAAGGGGAGACCATCTGCTTGTAATTCTGAGATTGCCTGATTTACTGCCTGGAAGAAATCAGTGTGCTCACTGTTGGGGGCATATATATTACCCAAGATCAGGCTCCCTCCTGAGAAGTTAGTTGTGCAGCTATCCTCCTGCCTTGGTTATCCTTCTTTACACCGTCAATCTTCCAGGCAGAGGTTTGGCGAAGCAAAATGGCTACCACCTTGGATTTCGTAGGGGCAGAACTCACCACCATCTTTTCAACCCATGCTTTCTTCAGCCAAATATTAGCTCCAGCCAGGAGATACATTTCCTGAAGTAGAGCTACTTCTACCTTCAAGGAGCTTAAATGCTGTAGAACCTTTGTTCTTTTGATTGAGTGGTTGAGCCCCTTAACATTCCAAGATTTCCATCTATAGGCCTGGGATGGGGAAATGTTCGACATCATGTTAGCCCTCAGTGAAAGAGAAAAAAAATTACTTACTGCGAGTCCTCGAGAGGGGAGTTCTGTAGCCAAATTCAATGCTGTAATACTATACCCTGCCCAAAACAGCACAATCCAACCATGAAATAGGATAAATAGGGGTGGAAGCATTGCAAGGAACAGACAATACATTGACCTTGATTTCTTAATGTACTACTGTGCTAAGAGAGAAAAGAAAAACAAAACAGTGTAAGCAGTTGTAACTATAACAAGACTACAGTCAACTGACTTGCTAATAAACAAAGTAGTGTCCCGAAAATCGGACACCAAGGTGTATCTTATCTATGAGAATGGAGATCACTGCAAAAGAGGGTTATAATAACACCCTACAACTATGCTATCTTCAGCACTCAGTACGAGGTTGTGTAATGGATGTGGTCACTCTATCAGAGTTAGCCCATGCCAAGTGAACATCCATGGTCGGTCACTCAGACTCCGTGAAGGGGGGTGAAAAAAAAGGGGGGAAGGGGTGTGTATATCACCCTTCAATGATAAACAAATCTGCAGATAAAACGTAAGGAGGACAGAGAGGGGAGTAGGGGAATTGGGGACATCCACCTTCTGATTATTGTTATACCCATAGAGTCATATTCTCTACACATTAAGGGGGAAAAAATAGGAAAAGATAATAACACACTTAATAATCCACAGCAACAGTAGGGCAGTCTTTCAGCCTTAACGTGAGTGGGGTGGGAAACTATCCTCTCTTCCAAGTTGCAAATGAGAGAGACAGAGATGGCAGGAGAAATGAAAGGATGTACAAGTACTAAACAAATATCCCAAGACACAGTGTTAGTCCATATCAGCCATTTCAAGGGTTCAAATGTTCAGTCCTTCGGCCAGCTCGGGTGGTCCCTGAGAAAGAGTCCCAGGATCAGAAGAAACCTTTGTGGCAGCCGCAGTGTATGATAAGAGACAGGGCTTCACTCTTGATGGAGCCTCCACCGCTTCCATTAGTGTGCTATCTGGAAAATCTGCCCAATCCCCTGTAGCCCCTGTCTCCATTGCTGAGCTAAAAGAGGGTTCCAAGTTTCTGGATTTAGTTGGACTAGGTGAGTCGCCCCTTGAGATTTTTGCAGGAGAGTCTTTACTTGGTGACTGCTGAGGTCTACTTCTTGCTCGATGCCTAGATTTAGAGAAAGAAGTGTCCGATCTTTGTGGCAGAGAGCTAGTCTGGGTCATTTGTGCAGTGGTTGGTTTCTGCATTTGATTACTGCCTCTTCTAACAGGGGGATTATTGGCTGGTTGCACTTTGCCCCATTGTTATCATGCCCCCAGGCATGTGTTGTTCATCAGAAAGGTTCCTAGAGAGAGGCATAGTCGCGTGAGGCTCCCAGAGCGTTCTGGGTATTGTAGTTTGAAAATGTAAACCAGGCCAGAACCGAGCCAGCCAACGTTTCAGCTCCTCTGGGTGGTCTACATCAATTTCATGCCCTCCTTTACTGACCCAGAGTCTGGTAAGGTTCTTGAACCTAAAACGAAAGTTATTTTGGTATAAAAACCTTTTAATAGGGCCGAAGGCTCTTCTCTTTTCTGCCGTTTCTTGTGTAAAGTATCTATAAATTTGTATTAGTGTTCCTTGCCAGTGCAACTCTCCCATGTCCCTCGCCGCCCTTAGAATCCTCTGTTTAGTTGAATAGCAAAGCAAACAAGACACGTTAGGTCAGGGATGTTCAGATTGTTTGCTGTATCGAGCGGTCACTCTGTGGGTCCTTTCAATTTCAATGGGGCCCTGCCATCTTTCCCCCAGTATTAGAGGAATGTTATGGTTTAGGAATTTCTCCATAGCTTGACCCTCCACTCCCTCAGGCAGACCACTAATTTGCAAATTATTGCATGATTCCTATTTTCATGGTCTTCTGCCCTACTCCATAGTGCTTCAAGGTGCTCTTCAAGTTGTCTCAGCTTTTGCCAAATTTGAGACTTATGATCCTTGCAGGTTTCCGCCTTTTGCTGCAGAACATTGACCTTGTCCTGAAGTTGTTTGGCCTCTGTAGCTATGTTTGTAAGAGATAAACTTAGCCCATCCACCCTAGAAATTAAGACCTTCAACAGGTGAATGATATACTGTAAGGATTCTTCTACAGAGGGAGGCTTGTCGGGGCATGAGGGTGTTGTATTTTGTGTGATGATAGTAGCTGTGGAACTCATCTTTGCTAGATGAAGGGGAAAAAATGGGCTGTCCCTGAGTGGATCGCTTTCCTGCTTGTCCTGTCCATGGCACTCAGCTACCATCTCTAATCTTCGCTGTAGTGTGTAGTATGGCTGAGGGTTGCAATTAGGGCCTACTCGGCCTCCCAGAAGTCTGACAAGTGTCAAACACATGGCGCCAAAAGTAGATACCGCTCATCCCAAAATCCGCTTTAAACATATGCCGCTCAGATGGTAAGATAGTCACCCACTCATAGAGCCTTTTTTTTTGGTCAGGACTCCATGGGATTGTGACGATTAGGCATGGATGGACACATTCAGGGCAGGAGCTCTCTTTTTAGGCTGCCATCTTCCCAGTGGCAAAATCACACCCCTGAAGGATCTTTTTTTTAATAAACCTGCTTCTGCCATCTCTACATGCTCTATGAATCCTTTCCAACTATGATCACATTGCTCATCCAAAAATGACATGGTGCAGTTCTTGTTCCCATTGTTTTTGGACTTCAGGAATGGATCATGAAGGGCTCCCTCCCTCTTTAGGGCACTATATACTCTGCGGGCTCTGCCCTTGGGAAGAGCGCCCATTTACACAGAGAGGGTGTGTACAAGGGTAAAGGACAGGAGGGATGTTCCTAACTGAGCTTTAGTATCACATCCTTAATCTGTAAGTATCTCCAAAAGTCCCTCTGGGGTATCTCTTTTGGATAGAGGCAAAGGAGTCAATGATAAAAGAACTGGATACCAGTAGATCTCAAACTAATTTAACCTCCTTCAGATCCCAAAATGTCCAATGGATTGTTGACCTGCCAATTTTGATTAAGGGGTTATGCCATGGAGGGCCATACAGCCAGGGATGGGGGTTCACCTAGGCTTTTATGGACCTTCTACCAATATGTTCTTGAGACATCCATCAGGGGACTAAGCCCCCAGTGGGGACTGGGCCCTGAGAAAAGTAGGACTGCAGGGGAGGCTTCCTGTATGATGACAGTTTCTAGGCCAAGTGGGGACTGAGCATTAAGTGGGGACAACCATTGTACTGTTTGTGCCATGATGTAGGACATGTGATAGCCCTAGAACCATAGCAATGCCCAGTCTCCAAGTCTCCAATGATGCTGGAGTTTTGAGCAACTGTATTCGGGGGGGGGGGGTGCCTCCCAAAGAAACTGGTCAATAAGTGTGGTCAATTTCTGAAAAAATCCAGAGGATATTTTGATTGAGAGGCGGGTGAAAATATGTGGAAACTTGAGGTCTACAATAAGTTTAATGGCATCGTATTTCCCAGCTAAGGATAGGTGCAATGACTTCACCTTTCCAGGTCCAGCTTGGTAGATACAATCAATGGCTCAAAATTAAGAGAGGCAAGTTTGTTGGTGTTGGGATGGAGTTTAAGCCCCAAGTCTGTGATGCCCACAGGTGCTCATTTGAGGCCCAGGGATATGAAGGGATCAGCAGAGCAAATCTTTTTGAGGAGTAGAGCCTCTGTCATTAATGGTTTGATTCTTAAGCCAGAGACTAGAGAACATTCATTTTTTTAGGATAGGGAGGATCTGATGCACTGCCTATGAAGCATTATCAACTGTGATGAGCAGATCATCAACATTTAGAAAGGTTTTAAAAGCCTCAGACCCTACTTTGAAGGTTGGGATGGTTGTGTCTACATGAATGCCGATAACTAGAGGATCAATAGAAAGAACAAAGAATAGGTGGCAGAGGGGACAGCCCTGGTAGGTGCCCTTCTGCAGATCAAAGGGGGAAGTCTTAAATCCATTTGTGAACACTGCAGCTAGCAGATATACATATAGGAAGGGCACCTAGGTGCTGAAGGCAGGGTCTATATCCATCATCTCCAAGGTTTCAAGGAGATAGGTCTATTTGACAGTGCTGAAGGCCTTCTTGGACTTAATGGCAAGTGCAATGATGAGGTGGGCAGTTTTGTGCTTGGTGGATAAGTTGGACCAAGGCCTTAATATGGTCTGAACTAATCTTACCCATGATAAAACCCATGTGGGAGAGATGGAGCAGACCAGGGAGCACAGATTAATCTGTTCACTAGCACCTTCACCAGAATTTTGGTGGCTGTGTTAATAAGAGATATGGGGTGATAGCTACCTGGGGACTTTGGAACTTTGCCTTTTTTGGGAAGAACAGTAATGACTGCTTCTCTCATTGACTGTGGCATGATCCCATTAGCAGGGGAATCCTGGAATGCCCTAAAGAGGAAGCCTCCAAACTCCTCTTCAAGAGCTTGATAAAAGTGAACTGGAAAGCCATACCCTCTGGGGGCTCAGTGGAAGTTCATGGCTTTGATTGCTGCACGAACCTCCTGCCTTGAGATCAGTGTATCCAGGGTAGAGGGTGGCTGCTTGTGCTGGAGGGTTGGTAGGTATGGAGAAGGTTGATAAAAAGGCTCTAATAGTGGTAGGTGCAGCTGGTGAATGAAATGCATACAGCTCTTTGTAAAAGCATTTCATTACGACGTGTATGTCCTCCTGTTTGGTTTTGAGACCTTCAAGCCCACAACTGCTCTGGTGGATTGTCAGCTTGTTAGTCTTTAGGCAAGCAAATTGCTACATTTCTCCCCTTACTCCAAGAAGGAATGTCAAAGCCGCCACAGTGCCATCTCAGCTTTTCTGGAAAGGTGATCATTTAATTTGTTAGGGTGCTGATAAGTTGAGCCAATAGGTCAGAAGGGGGAGCAGAGGATCCATCAGCTTGTATCACATTTCCCGACCTTTTAGCTCATCCATTATCCTCCAACTTAGCCTCTTCTTCTTCCTTCTGCCTGTGATTATGGGCATCATACTGTAAGTAATTATTTTCCTAAACATGGTTACTTTAAAGGCATGCCATAGCGTGGAGTCCAAGACCTCACCATTATCATACATCTCCCAGTATTCTATGGCAGCTTGTTTGCACAAATCAATTAACCTGTTATCTTCCAGCAACAATGGATCCAGCCTCCAGGACAAGGATTTAGCTTAAGGAGGCCCCCTCAACAGACTGATGGGGAGCATGATCTGAAATGATAATGGGGTGGATAGATAATTGTATAAGATAGAGTAGCACTCCCTGGAAGATAACCCAGTGATCAATCCTGCTGGACACGACGTAGGGGGTAGAGAACCAGGTAAAGTCTCTCACACTGGGGTGATGTGTCCTCCAAGCATTGATCAGAATGTGTTCTTCCAATATAGTGTTAACCACCTTCACCGCTCTCGGGTGTGGTTAAGGGGTTCCCACACTCTGGTACATCTAGGCATTTAAAGTCAGATTGAAGTCCCCACCCACAAACATAGGAGATTGATGGTGTTCATACTCAACAGCTCCTGGTTAAGTCTATGAAAATACAGTGTCATCAGCATTATGTACATATAGATTCTATAGAACAGCCCACCCGTCTGGTGTAGAAACCAGTGCAATACCTCTTCATCCTGCTCTGTCCAACTTAATATTTGAATAGACCACCCTAGATCTTTGTGCAGTATTATTAACACTCCTCTTTTTATGTCTCCTGTGGTTGTAGCCCTGCAGCCGCATTGCAAGCACAGTATAGAAAAGGGAGCTCACTAGATCCCTATTGGCAATCAGTGCACATTCACTGCACCATTTAGTCCATTGGTAAAACACTCCACAGTCCGCTGTATCCATGATAGATGCCAGAATTTTCTGCATATGCATGATGACTTGCATATGAGAACGGGGCACTGGGCCCTACCAGCTATCTTGGATACATCAAATGGCAATTTTTTTTTATTTAAATTAGGCTGTATTTTTTTCTGTTGAGTTCGGGTCTATATATTAAATATATTGTGATTTTAAGCTGTTAACTGACACCAGGTATTGATTTAGCATTCCACATCCCAGACAGACTCATATCTAGTTTGCAAAAAATGTCTCTGGGTACAGAGCAGCAATGGATATTACGAAGTTACAACGCAATATACAGTAGTAATGATATTACATGTCTGCATTCTTATTCCCATATTTACAATTTTCAATATAGACATGTATACACATGCAGTAGAAATCAAATACAGACATTTTGAAATGCATAATTAGTTTCTTTAATTTGTTTGATTGTGTTGGAGAACCAAGACCTTTATTTTGTCTTTCTTTTTTACTCTTTCACAGTCTTATTCTCTTCCTCTTTGCCTCTAGAGCCTTGCTGTCTCCCCCTTGTTTGTCTCTTGCTCTGTGCCTCCCTTTGCTCCCCCTCTTGACCCCCCCAACTGTCACCCTCAGTTACTCCCCTCCCTTTTAATGTATTACTCAGACTGAGCCATATCAAATTCTGACTCATTTTGCAGCTGTGGCCACCAATTGGACGAGACAGCCCAATAGAGTTTGAGTCACCTTGTTCTTAGTCACGGTTTTTATACCTGCTAATCACACAGCTGAGCCCAGTGCAATAAAAGGAAGAAGCACACCTTCAAGTTATTTTCTTATTTCAGCGCCCAGTGGAGTAGCGCACAACTTTGCTCAGCATGTATGCTGTCTAGAATACTGTATATGGGGTGAGTGAGGTTTCCTTATACCGGGTTCCCAGTATGATACATGTATGGGTTTATGATGTCAGGGAAGGGACTGCATAGCCATGTGTAACTGTTATTAAAGTGACCCTTCCCCTCTCCTGGTGGTGTGGGGGACTGCCAGGCCACTTTTTTTTCTTATGTGTATTCATTTTTGTGCACCCCTCTTAAGATGGAGAACTACAGAAGCTAACTCCCTCCTGTCGGTGCAGTTCCATGTCACATTCCACCTCCTTATGACACACTGTAGGAACCTAGGATGGTAGAATGGACATGACTGAACTGGTTTTATGTGGACAGTGTGCAGCCATTAATTCTAATTCTGGGGTGCAAACCAAGACCGGTCCACTTCAAAAGGTATTCAGTGGGCATGTCTTCATTAGATGACAGCAGACGTTTTCTTCCTTATGGTGCACTGCTGTACCAGTGAGGGGACTTTCAATTTTGAAGAGCAGTAGTTGGGATCAGCAGTGCAGCAAGGAGCCCCTGGAGATTTCCCTTGAAAAACACACCATTATCATGAGCTCCTTGTCATTAGGGAAGCTGTCGCAAAGGACTGTGTGGCTATCCTATGACTCATCAAGGTAATTCATTGTAAGTTATTTCTAAGGATTTTTGTGAAATAACTCAAATACAGTTATGCACATTTTTTAAATCCACAATTTTTAAGCATGTAATCAACCTGTGGTAAGTGGACTACAAGACAAGATCACTGGCAGATGACCTCTGCATTACTAATCTGCCAGGTGCGTGTAATGGTTTTCCCCTAATTACTCATGGGCTGATTAGAATTTTTTTAATTTTAATAAATTAATGCAGTTGTGCTTCTACATGGTACTTTTGCTACTGTATATCGAAGCATATTTAATGCATTTGTGGTTCTACATAGCACTTTTTGCCAATGTATGTCAAAGCACTTTATAAGGCTCTTAGACACTGGTAGTGCATGGATTGCATGCAACCAACTACTTGACATCTTCCATACACCCCATCAAGGGCTGTTCAAGCGACATTATAGAAGGGGGGAACAAATAGGGAGAATCTTGAAAAAAAATTAATGGGTCTAAGGCCACCTAGGCCCCCAGAAAATGTTTAAATTGTTTTGTGGCATTTTAGTGGTATTTAAAAGTATTTTTTGTTTTACTAAAGTACAACCTGGGACATGGGTTAAATTTTATTGAAAAATATTCTCTGGAAGAACAAGAAAATGTACCATATCAGATCCAGACGCAAACGTTTCTAGGTCCATAAGAGGCAGACGCGAAATCCAGACCTCTCGGCATTTGTTAACCATTTTATTGGGTATCAGTTTTAATCAAGTATCGTTATAGCCCTAGGACCCAAGAAAGGAACTGAATAGCTGAAATGTCTTTGGGAGAGGATGAAAAGGCTGCTGTAAAGCCATGGCACTCACCACCATGCTTCTCCTTTCACTTGCTGTGCACTCTTTCTCAACAATTAGCATTCCCATACTTCAGCCCCGGTACCAAAAAAAAAAAAAGACAGAATAAATATCTCAGGGAGAGGAGGGAAAAACTTTTAGACTCAACTTTAAAAGGAGGCTGGAACAAGACACGGTGGAAAGTGACATGCTCCATCTAGCTGGTCCTCAGCTGCAGCTATATTGGCTCTTGCTAGATTTTGTTTTGGAGGGGGGTGGTGTTGTGCAACTACTCCTCTACCTACCCTCTATTATATTTTGAAGCCTCAGGGATAGTGAGCCTCATTTCTTGAAGGGAGTCTATGCGCAACTTCAGTTTCATTAAATGTGTCATGATCTTTTTACTCTCAATGGGTGAATTAAGGTCATGTAGATTCTATCGGATAATATTAATCTCAGTCTTGCAGCCTTAATTGATCACTAAGTGCTGCATCAGTTGCAAGTACATCTTCTATTACCTGATGGTTAGGCCCTGGGGATCCACCCCCTCCTTCACACCACACCGAATTCCCTCCAGCTCCTGTGGTATCAAATCCTAGCCTGGCATAACCATTCCACAACACAATCAAATGGCTGAAGCCAAGAGAAACTAAAAAACAAAATTTCATCAAAAAAAAAACCCTATGCACTGTTTTCAAATCCCATCCCCCAAACCATTAGGAGAACCTGCTACCTTATGCCTATGGCTAACAATAGCCAATACGGGGGTAGCACTCTCCAGAGAGACCACACTAGACAAGTGGCACAAGCTTCACTAAAGTAAGATCTGAACCCCCTTCATACATGCCTCTGACATGCCAAACCTGTCCTCCGTAGTGAGTTGTAGACTGTAAATGACAAGCACTTAGTAGCGTCCTTCAGAGTAAGAGGGAAAAATTACAGGGGTGAACTGCTTCAGGATGTCTGCTGTTATGGCCCCTGAGAATGGGACTGTATACGGAAGGAAGAGCAGACTGAGTGCCTCGAACCATGGGGAGGCACAGTAAGAACCTCCCACTCTGAACAGCCAAACTCACTGAGAGTCCACTAAGCACCATCACAAAGCCCCCTTGACGGGTCCTCCCTAAGCCCTTCTGAAACTCCACGGATGCCCTCCCTCCGTGTAGGCCAGCAGAGAAAAATGTTCCCGCACTTCACGTCCCCAAAAATAAACCACAAATGGGTGCACATCATGAGGAGGTGTATACATGGGCCAAGGGGGTTCCATTTCAAAACAGCACCTGCAAAATGGTGCCAACCAGATACAGTGAAGACAAAACAGCAAAATGCAAAAGGATGGCAAGCACTACAGCGCTCACCAAAAAGGCAAACAGTTGTAGTAACTTTCTTAAGGGGGGTCTCCACCACATTTACTCACCTTTGCAGAGGGCTTTACCCATTGTACCCCTCTTTCATTAAATAACCATCTCCACAGGGGACACAACTCAGGGATGGGTAGAAACTTGGGAGGGTGGGCAGAACCTTTTACAAAAAAAAAAAATCACACAGAGAGTTTCGAACCTGGGTCTGCCCAGAACACAGGTGGTGACTCTGACCTATATGCTACATGGCCAGTACGGAGCCAACTATCCAAATAATTGCCTTAATGCTTCCTCAACTCCCTACTTACATCACTAACTCCTTAATGTGCAGCACTGAAGTAAACACTTGCTGTTAAAATGCTCTTGCTCATTTGACAAGCAATATTTTGGAGTCACTCAAATTGATTCACTCAAATTAACTCATCATGATGTAACAGGACACCAGCCAAGGGCTGCAAAGGGGAAAATAGGATAATGTCACAGCACAGATGAGGGGGCTGCTACCATGAAAGGTGGCTGCATATCATGTGCAGCCAGTTAGAGACATATTCTGTTTTATTAGAAGGGACCAGAGTATGGGAGCTACAGTATCTGTATTCCCAGAAAGCAAATCTACCAATTGAAACAACAGGGACAGCAGCAACAAAGCCAGGGAAAACCACTTTTGCCCCATTGCACATCAAGAAAATGCCATGGCAGGAAGCACCTATTATAAGCAATATGTAGTCCCCAGTTGTGCAGGCCTGAGGGAGCAGCAGAGACTGCAGGCAACAAACTTAGGTGACTCAGGATCAGCGTGCAAAAAGGAAAAGATGGAATAAAGACATGAATGGAGCAGCCTGCAGTAAACCCTACTATCATTTAACGGGCACGCCCCATGAAGATTCTAAAGCCCTTAATTGCCTTACAGACCTGATGGGGCTGATTAAGGTGGAATAGGACCCCTACTCAATTATACATGCATGCAATATCAACATTACAAAAAGTGAAAATCTGGCAGGTCCTCGTGGTGCAGTTTGCAGAATTCTAACAATTTGTCACCCATTCTGAGAGGTAGCTTTGGGGAGAGGTCACACGTTCTGTCAATTGGGCTGAAGGCCTGGCTGTTCTTCAGCTCCAGAGGTATTGCTTGAAGGAAGGGCAGCACAGACAGTGGCTTCAGACCAGGAGTGAGCAGGAGGAGCTGACTAAAGAGAAGAAGATTCAGGAGCAAACAGCAGCAGGAGGGGAAGGAACTCCTTGGGTAAGTCCTTCAGTGGTGCGTACATGTTGGCCTCAGTATCGGCTCCGGCTGAACCAGAGGAGTCCTTGGATTTGGAGCTGTGGCTTTTGCTTTGGTATATGAAGCATGGAGATCATTCTGACTTTCCTCCACTGGCTTTTTCTTCATGTTTTTCCACTGCGATTTAGGTGCCAGGAGCCAGGGATCAGCTTCCTGAGGAGGCGAAGGGACCAGTGGTGTCATGTGGTGGGAGACCATGTGGCAGGTATTGGGAGGTGGAGTATTGTACATAAGCTCTTTTGTCTAGCCCCTAACCAATTTTTTATTCAGTTTTCTAGTATTGTCCGTATGCTGCAGTCTTCCCCGGTCTTCCTGCCTGTGAACTTGCAATCGATAGCTGGCCATAGCAATTTGAGGGAAATGCTTAGTAATGAAGTCTTCAGCCACCTCATGTGCATCAAAGGAGTAACAGACCCCATTTATGGAAAGGCAGAGGGTTGCAGGGTAGTGAAGGTAACATTGGAGGCATAGGTTAGAGCAGGACCATCAAGCAGCACACAGTGTCATTCAGAGAGTTCTGCTGAAAAGTCAGCAAGGATCTGAATTTCCTGACTGTACCAGGAGAAGTGTTGTTTTTCTCTGGCTGCCATCATAATCTCTTCACGGTCCAGGAACCAAAAGAAACAGGCTAGGATCTACTGTACCTAGGCTTGGTGCCTTGTGGTGGCTTGGGGTCCAGAGGGTGGTGGTCTCTGTCAATCTTGATGGGACCTTCCCACTTATGACCTAGGAGCTCTGGTAGTGTTTTCTGCAAAACATGGATGGTGTTGTGGCCTTCACAACCCTAAGAGAAGCCCACAAACTGGAGGTTATTCTTTTGATTCCACTTTTCCAGGTCCTCAACCCTATTCCATAGAAGACAAATTGTGCAGTCCTATTCCTTGAAGTAAGTCAGGTTCTTCTCAATGTGGACCTTGACATCCATGATCTGCTGCTTAGCAATGTTGGTCCTGTGGGAGAGATCAATACTATATGCAGCAGAGTGCTCTGCATCTAGTTCTAATTTGAGCCATCATTTGAGCAAGTATGTCTGTAATTTCCATCCTAAAAACATTTATCAGAAATAGAGGAATATTTTGAGGCAAAATCAGGGGTTCCATTTCATAATAGCGATTGTAAAACAGCTATTGCTATTATGGTGAGTGTATATCGTCAAAAGGCAAATTGGTGATATATGCTTTAAGGTGACCCAACATCTGGATATTAGAAAAGTGTTTTTGTGAGGGGGGGCACTGGGATGCTTTTCCCCCCACAACCCCCTGAATTAGGATTCTCGACTCCAGGGAGGTGCATGTCGGAGAGGGGGCAAAATGTGGATGTCCGTAAACAATTAGGTGACGCAGCTTGCAGCTGTGGCAAAATGTATCCCACTCCCAGTACCTGCTGTGCCTGAACTAACCACTCACACCACCATGCCACATACTTAGATCAGCAGCAGCAGGTACTCCAGTCCCTGACAACCTCTTCCCTGTCCCTTCCCTTCCCCTCGCTATTCCCCCCTTCCATTCACCCTTCCCCATAGTCGCTGTCCCATATCCTCACTATTCTGCAGGGTAGCACCCAATAATAGTGCCCAAAATGAGTTGCTATTTTTGTAGTCGCTCATTTTGAGTTGCTTTTATTGTGATTGGTTGGCATCCATGGCACTCCAGACATTACCTCATAGGTTTTAGCCCACCTGATAGGCTAGTGATGCACATGACCCAGATCAAATTTCTAGCATATCCAGGTCCCAGAAACCCCTGTTCTCCAGTTTCGAATCGTGCATCTGATCAGGCAAGAAGCACACCAGGAACCCTGTCTGCTCCTACAAGGTAAGATCTGTAAAACAAGAACATTCTGCTGTTTAATCTTGCTCCAAACTAAAGTCAGAAGGCACAACATCTCTATTGTTGAAGACCCTTGCAAGTTGTGAAACTCCAGGTTTATATTTAGAGGAGTAACTTAGCTAGCCCTCTGTCTTGTGTTAACTGGACCATGTGCTCTCAGTGCTGCCTTCGGGCTTTATACCAGAAATATGAGCTGTCGTCCGTTTCTTTGTATGGGCATTGTGTTTTCAGCAAGGGTTGCGATTTTTGATCTGTAAATTGACTGTTTCATTGTTTATTCGCTCGCTTTGAGCCTTTATTGTCCCGCGTGGTGCGGTCCCCCCACCGCCTCCCCTTCCAGTACGCCCCAGTCCCTAGACCCTCCATTTGTGTGCCTTTGGTGATTTCATGGCACCAGGGAGACTGGGGGCATACTCCTGGCCGAACGCCGACCGCGTGGCTCTTGCACCACCCGATCCGGTCTCCCTGCATCTGCCCCTCACCCCTCATCTCCTCTGGCTGGGGAGACTCATCGCCTTGTCGCTCCACGGCTTTATCCAGCCATGAGCGACTGCAGGTGGGGAGGCAATCATCTCCTCTGGCCTCGGGAGACTCTCTCCATGGTCGCTCTGCGTTGCTGGCTCCGGACTGGACGCCTCTTAGTGGGGAGGCAATGGCGCGCTTCAGCGCGTGCTCCGAGGCCTACTGGGCCTCCTGCTGCCCTATCGCTTCGCGATAGTGGTACCAAGACCCCTCTTCTCCCGCGGGGTGTGCTGCCTCCCTCCCGCTAGGTCTCTGCCCGCTGGGGAGGCTCTCTTTCCACCGGCCATCCTCGCGGCCTACCTGGAGCGGGGGGGAGGGGGGAGATCCTTCTGCTTCCCTCCTCACGGAGTTCTCTCCTGGAGGGAGAGGGTAGCGAGCCCTCGCGCCCTCCACAGCTCTGCCCCACTGGAGGTTCCGATTCGGATGAGGGCAGGGCAAATGAACCACCATGGCGCTTGGGAGCTGGGGTTTAATCCACCTCGCTGGATTCCCCACCTGATCGAAATTCCTCCCCGAGGAATGGGGAGGCCCCAACTCCACCCGCTCTCTGTCTCCTCATCCTGGAAGGGAGGCGGGATCTCAGGAGGGCCCGGCTGCCTCGGCCCGATGAAAGAAAGAAAAAAGAAAAAAACACAAGGGGTAACTTGGCTGGCATGCGGCTGTGACTTGAGACCCCTACCCATAAGGTCCTCCACTAGCTGACCTTCCCGGTGGCCACCAGGGCTAAGATTCTAATTTTCTCCGTGGCTCTTCCTGCACCCTACCACCGGGCCCCTCCCACAGCGGCCCAAGTAGGTAGTCTGATTCAACTTGACTCCCTCCCTTGTCTCCACGGCTCCCTCCCATAGCAAGCCATGGCCCAGACCAATGACGCTTAGCCCTTCCTCCCTCTGGCCCTCATTGTGGGGGTCCTCACATAGCACCCCCCCAGCCTGCATGCAGTCTACTAGGGGAGGAAAAAGAAAAGGGGGTCGCTGAGCGCCGTTCCAGTTCCGTTTTCTAAGTTATTCATTCTTTCCTTCCAGATGGTGAAAGCGAAGAAATGTTCCTCGTGCAGTGCTACCCTCCTACCCCAGACTCCGGGTCCCCTCTGCGCAGCCTGCCTCCTGGATGACGACGATTCCTCCCTGGAGCGAACCCCGCCTATGGCTCCCGGCAACCTGGGACCCAGCAGTTCTACGTGGATGGATCCGGGCTCCCTTCTCATCCAAAACCAGCAGGTCTCTGTTGCCATGATGGAGAGCCAGCAGAACTTTATGCTCAAGATCATGGAAAAACTGGAGTCCCTCACCCAGCACAGAGTAAAACCGAGTCCAGAACCTGACAAGGCGGGGGGGCAACCGGAGGAGCCTCTGAATCCTGAGGACACCCTCCCGGATACCCCACGCGACAACACACACGAGGACGGGGAGAAGGAGGACGCAGGGGAAGAGGATGAGGAGGACTCGGACTAAGAGGATGTCGAGCTTCAGGCAACACCCTCCCTGACCTCAAAGTTATGCTCATTCGACATGATCCCGGGGCTCATGAAGATCATTAAGACCACCATGGGCTTCGACACTGAAGAAAGCAGGCCAGAGTCAAAGCTCGACCCCATGATTCAACTGAGACCTTCAACCACAGAGACCTTTCCCGTATGCCCTGCAATCGAGGACATCTTCAGTAAAGAATGGCAATCCCCCGAACTGGGCAGGATGTCGAATCGTAAGAACCTGGACAGAATGTACTCGGTCCAAGGGGAAAAATCAGATGTCTGGTGCAGGGCCCCCATCATTGACCCCCAGGTGGAGGCCCTCAGCAAAAAGACTGTACTTCCATGCGGCACAATAGCCCTCAAGGACCCGATGGACAAAAAGGTCGAAGATATGCTCAAGAGGGTCTTTGAGATCAAAGGCACCGCTGCTAAGGTGACCACCACAGCCATCTACTCGACTTGAGCACAGATCCGCTGGCTCCAGGAGCTCCTAGAACAGGACATCCCTAACTCCAGGGAGGCAGAACTGTTAGAATGCACTTTGGATGCAGCCAAATACCTAGCGGATATGGCGGTGAGACACATAGCCTCAGGCCAGGGCCTCCGCCATCACCAACCGTGCTTTCGAAGGGCACTGTGGCTGAAAACTGTGGGGCCGCAGACAATGAGTCAAAGACATTGCTACAGAACTTACCACTGCAGGGAAAACATGTTTCAGGGGAGGGTCTACAGGATTATTTGAAGCAAAAGGAGGGCAGAGACCTCCTTAAGAATAAGTCAAAGTTCTCCTATCTCCCCTCATCGAGGCGGAGGTTTCGAGAGGACAAACCATACCAAAACTGAGGACACACAACAACAGGGCCATTCCTTCGGAACAGGAGCCCCTTTACGGCTTCATGCCCGTACCCTCAGAACTATCAGCCCCTCCTTCAGATCCGGGGACAGGGGAGCCGGAGGATGAGGCAGAGGCTACAGGGAAAGCAACAGTGACTGTCCCTTCTGGCAGCAAGCCAGGACCCTACCCGCCAGTGGGGCAAGGCTAACCCTGTTAGCCCATCACTGGCTCCACACAACTATCGGACAGATGGGTCCAAGGCGTGGTCACCAAGGATACTCCATAGAGCTATCCCACGCCCACATTCCACAAAGATTTGTCTCCTCTCCCCTATCCAGGAGAAGGGCATCTCCACATCAGGTCCAACAGATCCTGTCAGAACTAGTCCGGAACAGGGCCATCCAACCCGTGCCAACACCAGAGCAGGGCCTGGGGGTCTACTCCATATTCTTCCTGGTACCCAAGAAATCAGGGGAACTCAGGCCCATCCTAGACCTGAAACATTTGAATCGTCATGTGGTTTTCCACCGATTCAAAATGGACTCCCCGATCCACCCTACAGTGCGTGGTGGGCAACTTCCTAACGTCCATAGACCTAAAGGATGCCTACCTCCATATTCCCATCATCCGGAAACACAGACAATTTCTCCGTTTCCACATCCTAGGTCACCACTTCCTGTACCAGGCCTTGTCATTCGGCCTGTTGTCAGCCCCAAGAGTCTTCACCAAGGTCTCCATAACCCTGGTGGCCAGGCTCAGGGAACAGGGATTGGACATCATCCCGTATCTGGATGACTGGCTCATCCGGGCCCGGTCCAAGAACCAGGCATGGATTCACACGGAATCCGCCCTACAGGCGCTCCAAGATCATGGTTGGGTGGTAAATCGAGAAAAGAGCCACCTCAATCCCACTCAATAGATCGAGCACCTAGGAGCACTCATCGACTTGGCCCAGGGGTGGGCAAAGCCATGTCCCTCGAGGGTTCACAACTTAATGGAACTTGCCCATCAGATGAAGGCCCGCCGCCACACTACAATGGGAAGGATAGCCCAACTGCTGGGCTGCATGGCCTCATGCATAGACCTCGTGCCCTGGGCCAGGTGGCACATGCGCACGCTTCAAACTTATGTCCTGACTCGGGGGGCACCAAGCGAACACAACTTACAGATTGTGGTACCACTACCACATGCAGTGAGGCTTTCCTTGGCATGGTGGACGGTGGAGGCGAATCTGGTCGGGGGGGTCCCTCTGGATGCCCCCGGCTCAATCGCCATAGAAACAGATGCGAGTCTCTCCGGCTGCGGAGCTTGCCTGGGAGACACAACGGCACAGGGTCTATGGTCACCAGTGGAGATGGAGCTCTCCATCAACATTCTGGAGATGAGAGCCATATTTCACGCCCTAAAGGCATTCAAATGACAGATCCATGGCCAGTCGGTGCTGATCCACTCCGACAATCGAGTCACGGTGGCCTACATAGCGAAGCAAGGCGGGACCAGGAGCAGGGCCATGCTGAGGGAAACAACGGCTGTCCTCAACTGGGCCCAGGCCAACCTCAGGCACCTGAGCGTGGTTCACCTTGCAGGGAGGTTGAACATCCGTGCGGACTGGCTCAGCAGGCAACAGGTGCACCCAGGGGAATGGGGCTTACATCCGGACCTCTTCCAGATGATCCAGGTGACATGGGGGCCCGTGTCCATGGACCTCATGGCGTCATGGGAGAACGCTCAGGTCAGGGATTACTACTCACGGTTCAGGGACGGCCTCTCCCAGGGAACGGACGCCCTGTCACAACCTTGGAAGCAGAGGAGAGCTTATGTATTCCCACCTCTCCCCCTGATCCCCCAGGTCCTAGCCAAGGTACGGGACTCAGGCCACACGGTTATCCTGGTGGCCCCCTACTGGCCGCGCAGGACATGGTTTGCAGCTGTCTGAGAGATGTCACTAGCCAGCTTCAGGATACCATACCGAGCAGACATGCTCTCACAGGGGCCGGTACTCCACCCGAACCCGCGGAACCTGAAGCTCACGGCCTGGCTCCTGAGAGGAGGAGACTGAGGGCAGCGGGGTATCATGATTCCGTCATCAACACCCTACTCCAGTCCAGACGGGCCTCCACCACGTCCATGTATGGGAGGCAATGGTCCATTTTCACTCAGTGGTGCCTGGAACGGGACAAGGCCCCCGAGCAGACCGACATGGCTACCATCCTTCTGTTCCTCCAGCAGGGAGTGGACAAGGGCCTAGCTCACTCCTCCCTCAGGCTACAGATATCAGCCATAGGCGCGGCCACAGGTCTCATTGACGGTTACACCCTGGGAGCTCATCCCGACACGTACACTTTCTGGGCGGGGTTTACCGTCCGAGGCACCGACCATCGCCCATGGGACCTCCCACTAGTCTTTGAATCCTTCAAGCTCCTCCCACTGAACCCTTCCTCGAGGCGGATCTGTTCTGGGTTGGCCTCAAGACTTGCTTCTTGGTGGCAATCTGCTCGGCTAGAAGGATCGGAGAACTGGGGCACTATCCTGCACGGAGCCTTACGGTGTTCACCCGCTGGGAGTCCATCTGAGAGCGGTTCCGGCCTTCCAGCCAAGGTCTCCACCAGCTTTCACAGAGAGCCCATATGAACTACCCACCTTCCCAAGAGGGCCCCAGCAGGGCATACAGCGTGCCACCACATCACCTCGATGTGGATCTACCTCTCTGTGTACTTTGCCAGAACCCAGCCCATACACAGAGACAGAGAGATTCAGCCACATCATCTCGAAGGGACAGGGCAGGTGGCCACGCATAGGCCACCATTGCCGGGTGGCTAAGGAGAGTCATCCAGAACGCATTCATAGCGAAACTGATGACTCCACCCCAGGGGATCAAGGCTCACTCCACCAGAGCGATCGCCACCTCTTGGGTGGAGAGAGCCAGCGTATCCTCAGAAGACATATGTAGGGCAGCCACATGGAGTTCCCGCCACACGTTCGCCAGGCACTACAGGCTGGAACAATTACAGGCCATACAACCCGCCTTTTCCACCCAGGTTCTGGCGGCAGCATCCTCAACCACTCACTCTTAGCCCACTCTGTTCCCGCCTGGGGTACTCACTGCTTCTTATCTACCCATGAGGTAATGTCTGGAGTGCCATGGATGCAACCAATCACAATGGTGTTTACTCACCTGGTAAAGGTAATTGTGTTGGTTGGCATCCCATGCCTCAAACCTCCCTTCAGAGTGCTCAGAGTGACCAGTTTTGGAACCAAGGGATCTCTGCCCAGGGTAGGCCCTCAGGGGAACAGGCAGCAATGATCGTTTCTAATGATAAACTACCGGTCGTACCTTCGGGTTCGAGTCTAGTCTGTAACACTAGGAGTAGAATAAAGACTCGGCCTCCGGGCCATTGATACTACGTCATAGTCCGCTTCCTCTTTGTCTCTGACCATCTCTCTTATTGCCCTCGATTGACTGGGCCTGCACCGTATGTTTTTCTTTTGTACTAATTAACCTTTATTTCAGCTATGGAAGATTCGAACTGGAGAACAGGGGTTTCTGGGACCTGGATATGCTAGAAATTTGATCTGGGTCATGTGCATCACTAGCCTATCAGGTGGGCTAAAACCCATGAGGTAACCCATTGTGATTTAGTGAGGCCCCACCTGGAGTACAGTGTACAGTTCTGGAGACCATACCTACGTAAGGACATAGACAGGGTAGAGAAGGTTCAGAGGAGGGCAACAAAGATGGTGCATGGGTTGCATCACAAGTCCTATGAAGACAGGTTGAAGGAACTGAGCATGTACTCCCTGGAGGAGAGGAGGGAGAGGGATATGATAGAGACATACAAGTATCTTACAGGGAGGAACAGGGTGCAGGAAAACACTATTTTAAGCGAAAAAGATGTTTCAGGACTAGAGGGCATGGGATGAAGTTGGAGGAGGACGATTCAGAGGAAACATGAGAAAGAATTTCTTCACAGAACGGGTGGTGGACAAGTGGAACACCCTGCCAGAGGAAGTGGCAGGGGCTGAAACAATCACAGGATTTAAGAATGCATGGGATAGACATAAAGGAATTCTAGAGGGCAGGGGTAAGGGGAAACAGACTTCTAGGAGAACAAACTGAACTTACAAGCTCAAATGGGCAGACTAGGTGGGCCATAGGCCCTTATCTGCTGACACTGTCTATGTATCTATGTATCTATGTAATGTCTGGAGTGCCATGGATGCCAACCAATACAATCACCTTTACCAGGTGAGTAAACACCCATTACATGATACAAAATCATGACGACTCTGAAACTTAGGGACGGTTGAGGGCTATGATTTGTGGTATTTGTGGCTATTTACTTGATTTAAAGTAGTAGTTTTGTTTTCTGCATTCTGTGTAAGGAGGCAGTGTGGGCCAGCGGTGGGGAAGGGGTGGGGGCAGGATACATAGCTTCAGAGACTTCCAACAAGAAAAAGGCAAGATAGGCAGCCTTTTCTGTTTTAGCATGCAGCAAAATTGTCATTGGTGTTTTGTGTGATTTCTGTGGTTTGTTATTTTAGTTCTGCAGAACAGTTAGGTGCATTTTACTGAATTGTTTTTGTCACTTTAGGTTTGAGTATGCTGATTTCAGTTTTGTTTATTAATAGAAGTTAGCTTTTTTCGTGAACATAGTAATGCGATAATTACCTGATTTCTCACATCTCACGTGTCCCCTTAGTCCCCGAAATCCCTGTTGTGTATTGTTTGTTAAAAGAAAACAAAGAAATGGTGGTGGTGCAGGGGTCACTGGTGATGCTGGTTCAGGAGGACCTTTACCTTCAACAGACAATGCTGCAGCTTCTACAGGATATGCTCACCACCCCCGTGTGACATGGGAACTTTGCTTACTCCCTCCATCAACTGCTGCCAGCATGGATGGGGCTCTGTCTCCACCACTCCCATTTACCACTTCCCTCTGCCTTTTCTCCCACTCAGCCCAGTGATCTACTATGAGATGGGTCCTCTGGCTCCCAATATCCATGTGGGTCCCCAGACTGACCCGACAGACATGTTTATTGCATAGGTTTAAAGTGACCACACTGGGGTTACTCGGGTCACAGGTAAAAAATGATCACAGAACTGACAAAGATCACACAAAACAGGACTCTGGGTATGTAAAAGTACTACAAGACCAAGTCCCTAAGGAATACCAACCAATAGTGACCACTAGGAGTCACTATTTCCAGCCCTGTATTTGACCCCAAACCCAGCCTGCCCTAAATCCCCCAGAACCTGTATCCCCATTCTCACCCAGGTCCTAGTTCTCCCGCGCTACTAGGATCTTGAAACATATACCCTGTCAGCCAGAGTCCGTGACGCTACCACCACTCCAAAGTGGTATCCACTCTTTCTGAGGGCAGCCTAGATACTTGAACCTTTCTGCCCTGCTGCTACCATAGGCATTATGTTTGTACACCTCCTCCTCAAATGTCTCTCCCTCATTTACATGATAGTGCCCACATCCCATCAGCCAGACATCACCCCTGGCCCACTTGTAACAGCACCCCCAACTCTCCCTGACTTAGTTCAATCCCCTCTACACTGAACATGTACCCTGACCCACGGCACCCACCCCCTAGCTGCTCCCCCACTGCCTACCCTGGCTCCCCATGGTTACAACTCATCCTCACCCTCCCGACCCTTCGAACCTTGCCCATTTCTTATTCCCCTATGGCCTCCTCCCCATCCCAGCATACCCCCTGGAAGTTGACATACTGCCACCCCTTGGTCAGAGCCTTGGTCTTCCTACTACTCCTATCTGGTAATATAAATCCTAACCCAGGCCATGCCCCCTCCAGCCCACCAGCTAGGTCCACTGATCTCCACATTTCCTCTTTGAACGTATGCAACCTACTGAAACAATTTGATGCCCTCCAGTTCTTGGTCATGTTACATCAACCAGACATCATAGCCTTAGTAGAAACCTGGTTGTCCAAGTCCACCCCTGACTCCTTTGTCACCCTCCCAGGCTATACCCTATACCGGGAGGACCAAGTCGGCAATCACGGGGGCGGCTGTGCGATCTATACCCGGGACACAATCATCGGACAAGTGTTCCCTGCCCCCATTCTTGTGAATGGGGCCCAGGCCCTTATCCTCAAACTCACTCCTGACCCCTTCAGGGGGCCTCTCTATCTCACCGCTGCTGACATTCCCCCAAAGAACAAGAACCCAGCCATGATATCTATAACAGAATATCTTGCCACCCTCCACCACAAGGTGGAACAAATCCTAGTGGGGGACCATAACGTGAACTGGCTCAGCCCCTCCTCTTCCACTATCTGAGATTCTTTCTCTGCCCAAGACCTGATACAACTCATCTCCCAGCCCACTATAGTTAACCCAAAGAGAGGAACCAGTACATTTCTGGATGTCATTATCACCAACCGTCCCCGGAAAATCCATAACATACAGGTCCTCCGGGACTGCCACAGTGACCACTCTCCTATCCTATTCCTTTGGGCTGCCCCCACTCCCAAACCCATAGCCCAAACCACACTCCGCAGGTGCCTCTGCCCTGGTGGGCTGATTAAACTCAAACAGTCTCTTGCCCAGATTAATTGGTCCCCCATTCATCATGCACCCGACATTGATACTGCCCTCGCCCTTTTCTCCCAAGCCTTTAACAAGGCCAGTGATCTCTTTGCACCCCTCACCAAAATTCGATCCAAAAAACATAATGCACCCTTGGTTACCCCTGACCTACTACAAATGCTCAGAAATAGGAATAACTTCTGCCACCTAGCCACTGAAACGGGCCGGATGGCTGATAGACAGGCTTACAATGCTGCTCGGAACAGGTGCTCATGGGCCATCCGTAAAGACAAGGCAGACCATTACCAGGCCACCCTCATCTCCTCCTGGGGGTGAGTCCAGACCTTCTTGGACAATATTAAATGGCCAAATGGGAAATCACGCTCCCCTTCCCCATCCCAGCTCACTATTGGTGGCTCTACCTCCATCGACCCTGCCTGCATTGCTAACTGCCTTAACACCTCCTTTACTGACCTTAGCTCTGTCCTCCCCAGTAATTTTTTTGACCCTCCCCCCCAGCCTACCTCCCTTTGTCCTCCTTCGCCCCTGCTTCCACCTATGCAAGGTATCTGCCCAGGAAGCTAGACCTCTCCTAATTAAAGTGTTTTAAAAGCAATAGTCCCAGCAGTGACTCCCTGGACCCCAGTATTCTCCGGTTGGTGCTGGATGAAGTCCTTACCCCACTCACCAGCCTACTTAACCCATCCCTCTGCCTGGGACAATTCCCCACTGCATGGAAAACTACCAAAGTCACGCCCATTCATAAAGGAGGTGACAGATCCTCCGCCAGTAATTACCGACCAGTCTCCATCCTCCCCTCCCCTCCCCTCCAAAGCCCTAGAAAAAGTGGTGGCCATTCAAATCACTGAATATCTGACTAAACATAAAATCTTATGCCCAGAGCAGCATGGCTTTCATGCTGGTCACAGTACCAGCACTGCACTAGTTGAGGTCTCCAACTTCCTACATTCCTCCCTGGACGCCAACTCCCTAGCTGGTGCAGTGTTCGTTGACCTCTCAAAGGCCTTTGACACCCTCTTCTGCTGGATGCTCTCTGCCACACTGGTTTCTCTGCTGGCTCCCTCGCATGGTGTTTGAGCTATCTATCCGCTCGTTCCCCATGTCAAAATCAATGGAACACTCTCTGAAACTCGTCCCATCTGCTCAGGGGTACCCCAGGGCTCCATCCTGGGCCCCCTACTCTTTACATTCTATCTAAACACGCTGCCCAGTGCATGCTCTGGCAAAATTCTTATGTATGCAGATGATGCTGTTATTTTTGCAACCCACTGTAATCCCATCTCCCTCCAGAACTCTCTACAACACTCCTACAATGATACTGAAGCTTGGTATAAGAAGCGCACACTCATCATTAATCTCAAAAAAAACAAGACAGTGCTCTTCGCCCACCCCCAAAACAAAGCCTGCAACAACCCACTCCTTATTCTCCCTAGCAACAAACAACCGCTTGAACATGTCTGCTCCTACAAATACCTTGGGGTTACCTTCAACTCAACCCTCAACTTCCACACCCACATTAATGCCCTTGCATCTGCCACTAACATACGGCTTGGCATACTCTACCGCTATAAGGATTACCTCCCCCCGATGCTCTCCAACTTGCCGTTACGTCTTCAATACTGTCCCTTGTCGACTATGGCCTGCCAGTTTATGGTGCTGCTGACACTACTGCCCTCAACAAAATTCGCCTCACCCTAAACAAGGCTTGCAGGCTGATTACTGGCGCCCCCAGGCTCACACATACATGTCAACTCTATGACGGGGCAAAGCTCCTTAACCTAGATGAACGGCTCTGCTACCAAACCTGCCTCCTCACAAAAAAAACTCTACTCGGGCTCTCCCCTCCTGGGGTGACAGCCTCCAGCCACCATACCCCACCCACTATCGCAACCTGAACCATCAACAAGACCACTCTACTGGTCCCCAGATCCAGGACCAGCCATGATCAGAGGTCCTTCTGCTACAGAGCTCCATCCTGGTTTAACTCTTTCCCTGCACCCATCTCCAATGCCCCCACAATCTACAACTTCAAAACCGCCCTTCAGAGCCAACTGTTTAACACTCGCAGCTGCTCCTGTCTCTAATTGCTGCCTCACCACTATCTCTCTACATTAGACAACGCCCACTGGGCGGTACTCCACCTCACCCCCCCAACTTCTCCCCCCTGTGCATCCTGCCTCTGTTGTAACCAGCATGTGCTCAGCCGTATCACTGGAAATGCTACTAAATTGTACAATGTATGAAATCATTCTGTGTAACTCTAAGTCAGTGACCTGTATTCTGTAACCTAATTGCTTTGTCTGTCCTCAATGTGACGAGGTACCTTTGTAAATGAGCCTCTGGCTCAAAGGTTGTAAACCGATTATACAAAATAAATAAATAAAATTAATAAATAAATATAGTAAACATAATAATTAAAACATTTTAATTACTCTAGCATATCATTACAATTTTAACAAGCTGTAACTCCATCAGTCCTTGGAGTTAAAGAAAAACTGCATTGAACCTGTACGTCATTTTTCCCAGCAGAAGCTGTTTTTAAGTACTGGATTACATTCTTTTATTGTTCAGTCTACACAGGCCTTTTAGTAACCTCAGTGAGAGTTTTTGTTCTACAGTCTGGCAGTAAGTTCTATTTTAGAATTGTACTGTATGATATAGTTTATGCCCCTTCTCAGACAGAGTTCTGTAGTAGAGCACAGATGCATTGTGCCAACAATTTAATAGTAGTACAGGGACATAAACCACATCCTGCATTTCTAAAATTGTTCTTAGCAGGATCATGTAACTCAGAAACAGCCACAATGATAATTAGAAAGTCTGTATAGTTAGAGCATGATCTGAACTAGTACTTATTAGAGGCATGAGTGTCAAGGGAGCGTATGGAGGCCAGAAGATTGTTCCACAGTTTGGGGGCAACAATGAACATGGCACTGCAGCCTAGGCAAGTGAAAGTCTGAGGGACTACCAGTGGTGAAAGAGAGGCAGCAGGATGACATCTTAATTTGAATCAAGGAGGAGCAGGGGGATAGGATGCTGCTTTTGAGAGCATTGTCAGTGACACACCCAAGTACGTAGTTGTGCCAGGCCCATAGGGGAAGCTGGCCAAGGGATTGGTACAGGGTGCAGTGGAGTGTGGAGGGTGGCGCCATTAGTGCAAATACATAAATATTGTTGTAGGCAGTGTTGAGAATGGTTAGCAGGAGTGAAGAGGTATTGCAGTATATGGATGTGCAGTAATGCAACAGAGGGAGCAGGGTGCCCTGAGCAATGGCAAGTCATGCCTCAGGGGTCATGCAATTCTTCAGATGGAAACCAGTCCCCCCAGCTTCTGGTTAATGCACTAGGGTGTTAAGTTAATGTGTGCTTCAAAGGTTAGGGAGGGTCTAGGGTGATATCCAGGTATTTGAAACATGGAATGTCCTGCAGAGGGGAGCTAACCAGTGAGGTGACTGTTAGGGTGGAGTTAGCTCTGGATAGTTTTAATAGGTTGGGTTTGGATCCCAGTAACATGGATTTGGTTTTGCTGGCATTTACTAGAAGATAGCTTGTGAGGAACCAGTTATGTGCAATCACATACCTCTGGGTGAGGATGGAGGAGAGACAGGTCACATCTTTATCACTATGAAATAGGACTAAATCATCAGCACAGAGTAATGCCTCACAGGAGAGGCTGCCCTTAGGAAGGGAGTTCACAGAGAGGGAAGGAGAATAACAAGGGACCCAGTATGGAGCCTGAGAAACTCCTGTGGATACAGCAATGGCAGAATGGGAACCAGTATTTATAAAATAGCTTCTACTGGGAAAACAACTTGTAGATTCTGTGCAGTTCTCCTTTAAGGGGCAATCTTTATATCAAAAAGGAGTCTCAATGAGTACTACATGACTAAGTCCTAAAGGCATACTCACTAAAAACAGACATATAGAAAACATAAGCATCAAAAAATTAAAATTACCTTTGGATACCATTGCAACATTAACAACCTGCAACTCCATGAGTTATTGCAGGTAATGTCAATCTTGACATCAGAAGCATCTCAATTAGTACTACAAGACTAAGTATACAAATACCAATTGAAAAATAGACATACAAAAAATATAAAAATGAAAATGTCTGTAAGATAACATTGCAGCTTTAACAAGCCATAACTTTCAATCTTGGGAGTTAAGTGACACTATACTGCATATTAAAAAAAGGTCTCATTGAGTACCACAACACTAAGTCCCTAAGAAATATCACCTGAAAATAGACACATAAAATACATAAAAGTTTACAAGTGAAAATTCCAATAGGATAACATTGCAACTTTAAAAAGCTGTAGTTCCGTCACTCGTAGGAGTTAAGGGACAACATACTGTAGAAACATTGAATTTGATGGCAGATAAGGACCACTTGGCCCATCCAGTCTGCCCATTTTTCCCTACCTACTTTATTACTACAAACCATGCCCAATCTACAACTCTTTTTTACCTCCCCCTTCCTTTCCACTATGATTCCCTTGTGTTTATAGAATGCATTCATGAACCCCACCACTGTTTTTAATCCACCACCTCTGCTGGATGGCTGCTCCAGGAATCAACAACTCTTTCTGTAAAGCAGTACTCCATCTCATAACTCCTTAAGCTACTCCCCCTCCAGCTTCTTAGCATGTCCTTTTGTTCCTGAACACCATTTCTTCTGAAAAATACTCCTTTCATACCATATTTACCCCCAAGAGGCATTTAAAAAGGTCTCTATCATATCTCCCCTCCCCCTCCTCTGCTCCAGGTTGCATATATTGTGGGCCTTTAGTATCTTCTCATAGGGCTTTTAATGCAGACCCTGCACCATTTTAGTTGCCCTCCTCTGGACCACCTCAGCTTTGTCTATGTCCTTCCAGAGATGCAGTCTTCAGAACTGGACACCACACTCTTGGTTGGGTCTTACTAGCAATCTATACAGAGGCAAAACTACCACTCCCTTTCTACTAGTGATACACCTCCTTGTGCACCCATCATCTAACTTGCCCTCCCTACTGTTATGTTGCACGGTCTGGCCACCTTTAGGTCAACTGGGAGTGGAACCACTGTCCATCCAGAAGGGGATCCACAGTCCTCAGAAGATGGTTTAAATGTTGATTCAATGAACATTTAAGATAGCCAAGGGGGGGGGTGGTTTAGCCTCCGAGAAAATGGCAGCTTAGACCCCATTTGCTCCTCAAAGTCTGGTGACAATCCGCGATCAGCTATCGTAGTCCCAGGGTGCAACCCCCCATCTAACAGCCTCACTTGATTGGGCAAAGCTCCCCAACTATCCAGCATGACTATTGTGCAGTTTCATGGTGTGTTGGTTGGTTATTCAGAGCCAGTTACCAGTGAGTTGTCCTAAAACGGTAGGCCGCATATGCCACAATCTCTACTGCCAGGCATACAATCAGGCTCTACCCCCACAGCTGGTTCTCTGTCCAGTCTGCAGCTTAGGCTTACCCTGATCACTGTTGTAATGGCTGCCAGAGGATCCTCTCCCACCTCATCTCTCCAATTACCAGTAACACAGTAGTCCCCATAGGTGAGAAACTCCTTACACTATATCACTCGCATGACTGAGGCCCTGCTGTCACGTGTGGATGACATTAACACTACCCTCACAGGAACAACATCAGATGTCTGGCAGCTGCAAAATAAAGTGAATGTCGCAGAGCAGTAGGTGGAAACTCTAGAGCAGCAGCAAGCAAAGCTATGGCAGAAGGTGAAGCTTCAGGAGGAAAGGATAGAGGCCCTTAAAGATAGAGTGGAGGGGACTTCCGGTGTGAGCACTGTCACAAACCCACTCAGCAGGTCAGGCTCTCTACTCCCAAAGTGCCAACCACTGAGCGCAGTCTTGTGAACAATGAACAGTACAAGGTAAACATCTTGTCTGTTTTGTGAGTTCGGATCAACCTTTGGTCTCAAGTTCTGGAGGGATTCAAACTGTGAACCTCTTGTTTGCATACCCAATGCACAGGCTCAGATATATCTGTCTTCGGGGGGGCCAGATATCTTTGCCTACGGGCAATTAACCAGGTATACAGAGATGAACCCTTTTAAAACTTTAATAAAGACCTCAGATTTAAAATGCTTCTCTTTCCAGTTTGGTATCACCATTCAAGCTTATGTTTAGTATCTGCAATAACCATATACTTTTCTTACAACTAAAAAGAAGTCAAAGACAGACCAAGTAAGTTCTAAAAAGAATTTTACTAAAATATTTAAAAATATGTAAAACACAAAATACAGATCTGTTATATCACCAGACATACAAATCTTTTAAAAGAGCAATGTTTTAAACAGTCCAATTCCTACTACAGTACTTAGTCTCTGAGTACTTGCTTAAAAGTGCTTCCAAGATGGTTCGTGGTCAGAATCTAGGTAAAAGTGTGTGTCAGTGAAGTAAAACAGAATAATTTAAAAGCTGGCTTTTACCCCACCTCTTTTCAGGAGGTCACCTAGCTCCTCCCTGTCAGGATATATGAAAATATACTGTATATCTTATACATAAGTATTACATTCTGCAACTTCAGCATAATTCATGTCCTTCAAATGACACCTCTTTTGATCTCATAATAAGCTTCCTCCTTCCAGGACATGACAGCATCTTATGATTTTTCCACTTCTATTTAATAACCTGGGTTTTCCTTCCAACGTCATAAAATGGATATGTTCTAGCAACTGTGGTTGTAATTAACTCAGACCAACAGGATCCTTAATTAAGGCCTTACATGTAGCACATGGTCTCTAAAAACTGAGTGTGTGTGAACTCACATGCTATCAGCATTTTTCTTATGGCTTTCATCTTTTAATGAAAATCTGGGGGGGGGATGAGTGAGGTCACTTCTAGAGCATCAGATTTTCAACAGAGACAGTCAGTAATACATTTTATATTAAAAAGAAATGATACAGCACTCAGAGCTGGCTGTCTATGTCACAAGCACCACCTCAGTGGCAGCCTAATCATGGAGCTCTGAACCCCGCTATCCTAATCCACCAAAATCTACAGCTAAATGCACCCATCTAGAGCCCTGAGTGACAGAAATCAAAGGCAATGGCGTCTCAGAACAAAATGCGAGACAAACCGGGCACTCAAACTCAGAAACAACTTAAAACTCTGCTGGAATATGCCCAACCCACCCAGGCCGCAATATTCACGGCCTCGCAATGTTTAGGCCCCGACCCAGATGGCTCGGATGACAGTGACTGCACAATCACTTCAAAAGAACTTTGTACCAATGTACAAAAAATGAATGACACATTAGAGAGATTAGAATCTAGAGCATTAGAAGATCATCAGAAACTTGAAACATTAGAGCAAAAAATGGACCAGATGGAAAGAGCACTCACTGAATGTTCCTCCGGCATAGATATCCACAACATTGGTTTATTGGACCTTCAGAAGAGGGGGCTTCAATTAGAAAGATGACTCGAGGAGTTACAAAATAGAAATAGGTGGAATAATATCCACATCCATGGTTTGCCGGAGGGTATAGAGACTGCCCCAATTCCAAATTTCATGGATTCCTTTTTGAAGGAAATATTGGATTTACTGCCAGACCAGCCCTTCAACATCATAAGAGCTCACCACACCTAAGTACCCAAACCTAAAGACCGAAAGGTTTGGCATCGGTTCTTAATTCTAGCATTTGGGGACTTTTGAGTGAAAGAGGAGATTTTGAAGACAGCATGGGGGAAAAAATAAATTTTATTCGGGGATACTAGACTTTTTTTCAAGGAGGATTTTACCACCCAGTTACTAGCTGAAAGAAACAAGTCCTAACAGTGGTTAGCCTCCTCCAAAATAAAGGGGTTGAAGCTTTCTTGGAGTACCCCACGAAACTAAAGGTACTCACTGAAAATAGCCCACGAAGATTCCTAGACCTGGCAGCAGCAGATCGATTTCTTCAGTCTCTGTATATCTCCATTCCGCCAGATGTCACCACTCAACAAAGGAACAACGTAATGGAAAGATCTTGGCAAGTGACAGGAACTAAAAGAAAAGGGCAACAGGACCGAACGGTCTCTTCCGGAGTGTGGGACAGGGTCCAGCTCCATTAAGATCCCTACACTATGGTCAGTGATGGTGCAGATTCAGAGAGAAACATAGAAACATAGACTTTGATGTCAGATAAAGACTGCTTAGACCACCTAGTCTGCGTGTTTCCCTACCTACAAGATAAGCTGCAGATCCTAGTTAACCAACAGCCTATTTCTTCCTACCCTCCAAAAGAACTGCCTTATGTCTGTCAAATGCATTCTTGAATTCTCCCAGTTTTAGACCCCACAACCTCCTCAGGAAGGCAGTTCCATGCATACACCACCTTCTCTGTGAAAAAATACCTCCTCACATTACCCCTGATCCATCCCCCTATATCTTCAAATTGTGTCCCCTTGTTCTTGCACATCTCTTTTTCTGAAAGATGTTACCTTCTTGGACTTTTTTGATTCCACTGAGGTACTTAAAAGTTTCTATCATGTCTCCCCTCTCCCTCCTTTCCTCAAGAGTATACATATTAAACTCCTTTGGTATCTTCTCATATGGCTTCTCTTGCAGACCCTGCATGATTTTTGTTGCCCTCCTCTGGACTGCCTCCAACCTGTCTATGTCCTTGCAGAGATGGGGTCTCCAGAACTGGATGCAGTACTCCAGATGGGGTCTCACCAATTGTCTGTACACAGGGATAACAGCTTCCTGTTTTCTGCTGGTGATGCCTCTCCATATACATCCCAGTATCCCTCAAGCCCTCCCTACAGCCTTCTGACATTGCTTTCTAACTTTAAGGTAATCTGTTACAATTACCCCCAGGTCCTTTTCCATTTTTTTTGTTGTTACTACCTCCCCTTCAAATTGCATAACCTTCCCCTGGGTTTTTGTTTTCCATGTGCATTATTTTGTACTTCTTTGTATTGAATCCAAGCTGCCATACTTCTGACCATTCTGAAGGATGCAGTGTTGTCCCATCTGCAGGCACCACTCTGGGCTGAGGGAAGAGGTTGCTCATCTCCAGGCTGAGTTGGACAGGTTTTGTGGGACCTCCTCTCCCATCCAGGGACCACCAGGGACACTGCTGTTGCCTCAGAGGTTGCCAAGAAAGAGGAGCGGTTGGACCACAGTGGGCTCAGGGAGGGTGAGGGTGGTGGAACAGAGACACATAACTCCAGTTGTACCACTCCACAATTCAAATGCCATTCTGGCAAAGTGTGGTTCCCCTATGGAGGCACCCGCAGTGGAGACCAAGGAGGATGCTGGGAAACTCCACAAAGGAGACCCACAGGAGGGTGGCATGGGACCCCATAGAGGAAGGAAACAACTTCTGGTGGGGGACTCCATTGTTAGGAAGGTAGAACTGGGGGAGGAAGGATAGAGGGAGATAAGGTGCCTACCTGGTGCCACGGCTTGTAGGGACAGGGAGCGAATCCTCAGGATTGCCGGAGAAGCTGCACAGGGTAGGGAGCTGGATGTCATTGTTCACCTAGGGACAAATAACCTGGCTAAGAAAGGGATCAGAGCAGTGCAGGAAGAGTTTATGGAGTTAGGGAGGGGTCTTAGACAAGTAGCATGCACGGTAACCTTCTCGGAGATGCTGCCTGTCTATGGTGTAGGTGAGGCTAGGGTGCTCTGCACCATGGGATTCAATCAGTGGTTGAAAAACTGGTGCAGAGCTCAGGGATTCAGCTTCATTGGGGACTGGGGGGGTCCACCTGGAGTGATGCAGGCCTATACTGGTGTGATGCTCTGCATCTGTCCAGGAGGGGAACCAGGATCCTAGGTGATAGGTTTAAATACTTCATTGGCAACCATTTAAAGTAGCTATGGGGGGAAGCACTAGAAAGGAGCAGGGAAATACTAACCCCCCCAAAAGAATCAGGGTAGTAAGTGCGGTAAACACCAATACAGAGATGTTGATAGGGAGAAGTGCAGGGGTAAATGGAGAAAGTGACACAGGCAATAAGGACAGGGAATGGACAAAAAGGGGTAAGGCCATCAGGAAATGGAGAGTAATGAGTACCAATGGCCGTAGTCTGGGCAACAATCTCCCTGAAGTGGTGGCTTTGATGGAAGAGGGATGCCTGGATATTGTAGCAGTCACGGAAACATGGTACACAGAGAACCATGACTGAGATGTTAACATACCAGGGTACACAACCTACAGGAGATAAAGGGAGGGGAGAAGAGGAGGAGGAGGAGTAGCTCTCTCTGTAAGGGAAGGGATAAAAGCAACTGAACAAAAGAGTAAACAGGGAGGAGAGGAGGCACTGTGGGTCACCTTAGAGACCAGAAATGGCAACACAGTCCACACAAGGGTTATATACAGACCCCATGTCAGGGGGAGGGAATGGACAAGGATATGATAGAAGGCATTCTTAGGATGGCAAAGAAAGAGGAGATACTATTGATGGGAGACCTGAATATGCCAGATGTTAACTGGAGCACATTTGCTGCAGCCACACCCAAGAGCAAGGCCATTCTTGATACCCTACAGTTGGCATGCCTCAGACAGCTAGTTTTGGAACCCACTCATGAGGGAGCAATCTTAGACCTCGTACTCTCAAATGGGGACAGTGAGAGGATCTCAGATCTAGAAGTGGGTAGCCATCTTGGAACAAGAGACCGCCAAACAGTGTGGTTCATGATAAACTCAGCTACAGAGTCAAGCCATACAAAAGTGAGGGTACTGGACTTCAGGAGGGCTGATTTTGGCAAGATGGGAGAGGGCCTTAGAAATGTACTAGCAAACAGACTAGAAGGAGAGGTGGAGCAACAATGGGGAAACATCAAAACCACCATCACAGAGGCAACAAGACTTTTTGTGAAGCAAGTAAACAAATCATAACAAAAGAAAAAGCCACTATGGTTCTCAAAAGAGGTGGCGGGGAAGGTCAGGAAGAAAAAGACAGCATTCAGGAAGTATAAGGAAACAAAGAAGGAGCAGTACAGAGAGCTGTACCAGTTCAGGCAGAAGGAAACAGGGAGGAAGTCATAATAGCAAAGGCCCCAAACTGAGGAAAAGATAGCCAACTCAGTTAAGAAGGGGGATAAAACCTTTTATAGGTACATTAGGGAGCGTAGAAAGACAAGGGGAGGGATAGTGAGGCTGAATAGAATGAAAGGTGGGTGGGCAGAGGGACAGTGAAAAAGCAGGGATACTGAATGAATAGTTCTGCTCAGTATTCACAAAAGAGGAGGAGGGGAGGTGCCTAATCCAATTAACAGAAGCACTCTGGATAGGGTGGTCAATCCTAGTACTTTCACAGAAGAAAGGTTTCTGAAAGAACTCCTTAAACTGAAGGTGGACAAAGCAATGGGGCCTGATGGAATTCACCCCAGAATTCTTAAAGAATTAAGGGGAGAACTAGTGAAACCACGGACTACCCTTTTTAATAAATCATGGGAGGATGGTATGGTACCTGAGGAGTGGAGGAAGGTGAATGTGATTCCCCTTCACAAAAGTGGGAGCAAGACAGAGGCAGGAAATTACAGACCTGTCAGTTTGACCTCTGTGGTAGGGAAAGCGATGGAATAACTTCTGAAGGAAAGAATTGTTGAGTACCTAGAGGCCAGTGGGGCATAGGACAGCATGGGTTCACAGAGGGAAGGTCATGTCAGATGAATCTAATTGATTTCTTTGACTGGGTGAACAAAGTAATAGACCAGGGAGGGGCTGTAGACATGGCCTACCTAGACTTTAGCAAGGCATTTGACACAGTCCCACACAAAAGATTTATAATCAAATTAACCAGCCTGGGTAAAACATTCGCTGGACAACAGGACACAGAAGGTAATTGTAAAGGGAACCCACTCTGAAGAAAGAAGGGTTACTAGTGGGGTACCGTAGGGTTCGGTACTGGGTCCAGTCCTTTTTTATGTCTTTATAAGTGACATTGCAGAGGGACTGGAAGGAAAAGTATGCCTCTTTGCAGATGACACAAAGATCTGCAACAGGGTTGATACACAAGGAGGCGTGGAAAGGATGAGAAGGGACTTAACAAGGTTAGAGGAATGAAACATAGAAACATAGACTTTGACAGCAGATAAGGACCACTTGGCCCATCTAGTCTGCCCATTTCCCTACCTACATGATAAGCTGTGGATCCTAGTTAACCAACAGCCTATTTCTTCCTACCCCCCACAAAAATTGCCTTATGTCTGTCCCATTCATTCTTGAATTCTCCCACAGTTTTAGACCCCACAACCTCCTCAGGAAGTCTGTTCCATGCATCCACCACCCTCCCTGTGAAAACATACTTTCTCACATTGCCCCTGAACCACCCCCATCTTCAAATTGTGTCCCCTCGTTCTTGCACATCTCTTTTTCTAAAAGATGCTACCCTTTTGGACTTTGTTGAGTCCACTGAGGTACTTAAAAGTTTCTATCATTGTCCCTCTTCTCCTTCTTTCCTCAAGGGTCTCTCCTCATACGGCTTCTCTTGCAGACCCTGCATCATTTTAGTTGCCTTCCTCTGCACTGCCTCTATCCTGTCTATGTCCTTGCAGAGATGGGGTCTCCAGAACTGGACACAGTTCTCCAGATGGGGTCTCACCAACTGTCTGTACAGAAGAATAGCAATTTCCTGTTTTCTGCTGGTGATGCCTTCCCTATACACCCCAGTATCCCCCCAGCCCTCCCTACTGCTTTCTCACATTGCTTGCAACCTTAAGGTCATCTGATATGATTACCACCAGGTCCTTTTCCGTTTTTGTTGTTGTTACTACCTCCCCCCCATTGTGTAATCTTCCCCTGGGTTTTTGTTTCCCAGGTGCATTATTTTGCACTTCTTTGCATTGAATCCAAGCTGCTATACTTCTGACCATTCCTCCAAACTTGCCAAGTCCCTTCTCATCCAGTAGCATCACCACATTGATTTTGGGAGTGGCTACAGCCCCCCAATCTTAAGTTAAAGCCCCTTCAATCATTTCAGTAAAGTAAACATAAATAAAGAGCAGCAATATACTTTTTTTTATTTGTTTTGTGTGTCAGACTTGACTTCCTTGCAACTTGCGACTCGCTACTGAAGTCTGGAGAAAAGAAAAAAATATCTGACTGACACTCCCATCTGACTCGAGTCGAGAGACAGCAAACAGACAGAGTAGTGAGTGGAGTGGAGTGACTCACACAGTTGCAAGCCAAAGGCAGCAGCAGCAGCAGCGCAAGCCGAGCCCTATCTAAAGGGACTCACTGGAACTTCAAGTTAAATTTTATTTTCTGGCAGCAGCAAGCAAAACTATTAATTTATCATCCTAAGTACACACATGGCACTTTCTGCCTGCACCCTCCCAGCAGCTGAGCTCTGAGCTGGAGCTAGCACACTTCCTGACCTGTGGATTCCTCTGTCTGCTTCGATTTTACCTCAGTCTGAATGAACTTCATGCAGATCGCTAATCCGATTCTGCATGCAGTTCAGACTGAGGTAAAAAATTAAGCCATCCATCCCCATCTGCCTGAATCCCTCCCATCCTGCAACTCCATCTCACCGACTGTCACAGGACCGACTGCAACTCAGCTGCTGTACACCCTTACTGACAGTGACAAGGACCCACTTGATTGATCTGTGTGTGTGCCCGATCCCCGATGATTCCCCAGCCCATTCTGCACTGCAGATAGGATTCAAAGAGGGATGGAGTGGAACATTATGCAGATTTCAACCACTCACAAACAGGCTGCGATGCTAGGTGTGCTCTAGTCTCCTGTCCCCCACTGGGCCAGGTCACACAGGAAGGATTTTAGTTGCACTGGATGGTGGCTGGCAGCCACAGGCAGGTACTATTAACTGTGTGTGGTGTGCTTCACTTGGTGGCTTGGCTGGCTTGGGGGGTGGCATGGCAACAATATTTATTTTTTTGTGTGGAACTGTGGATTAATCTGGAACATGAAATGAAAGTTCTTAGGCAGCAGCAAACAAACAAGGGCACTGCAACTGCAGAGTAGACTAGGACAGTTCAGGCAGGCTCAACTTAGACTCAGTAGTCAGCAGCACTGAAGCGGGTTTGCAGCATTGCAAGGACTCCCTATCGTGTGTCATCACTTTGACATGAGATTGAGCAAGGAATCCTTGCAACACTGCAAACCCACTTCAGTGCTGCTGATTATCAAGTCTAAGTTGAGCCTGCCTGTCTTAGTGCTGCTGCTGACTACCATTTTAAACGGCATCTATTCTGAGTTGAGAAGTAGGACGGGGGGGGTTAGAGCAAGGATTGGATGGAGGGAAGGAGGGTTCTATTCTGAGCTGATTCTGTGACTGGCACCCACCTCATAGTCTCCATACCAACAGCATAGCAGCTTGCTTGCACAGTGACCTAATCAGTGCACAAACACATGGTGTGCATGTGCAACACACACGTGGTACCGTTACTAGTCCGGCTGTGTTGTGCAGTAGAAAAATAGTGACGCAGTTGTTGTTGGCATTGGTAGAGTGAGCACTACTGCAGCAGAGCAGAGATTTGGAATTGATATTTTTTCTGACCTGAAAGTTGAAGTTCATAGAAACATAGAAACATAGAAGTTGACGGCAGATAAGGACCGCAAGGCCCATCCAGTCTGCCCATTTCTTTTTCTACCTTATAAATGTGCCATCGGCCTTTGCTCTGTCAGTGGCCTATCTATTCATAGTCATTTGTATTGCTCCCTTATGCCTATCCCATGCCTTTTTGAAGCCCTGCACTGTATTCATAGCCACCACTTCTTGTGGTAAGCCATTCCATGCATCCACCACCCTTTCTGTGAAAAAGAATTTCCTCACATTCCCCTTAATTGGCCTCCCTCTAATCTCATGCTGTGTCCTCTTGTCCTGCTATTTTCTTATATTTAAACATGTTAGACTCTTTCACCTTGTTTATGCCCTTAAGGTGTTTGAATGCCTCGATCATATCACCTCTCTCCTCCTTTGCTCAAGGGTATACTTATTGAGCCCGTTAATCTGTCCTCATATGTCTTCTGATGCAGTCCCTGCACCATTTTGGCTGCCCTTCTGGACTGCCTCAATTTGGTTAATGTCCTTGTGAAGGTGTGGCCTCCAATACTGCACGCAGTACTCCAGATGGGGCATAACCAGTGTCTTGTACAGAGGATTAATACCTCCCTCTTACGACTTGTGATACCCCTACTAATACACTAACACCCCAGCCTTACCTACTGCTTTAGAGGTCTGCTTGGATGATTTTAGGTCATCAGTGATGATGATGCCCAAGTCTCTTTCTTCCTTTGTGACTGCTAGCAACTCCTCCCAGCCTATAGGTGGCTTCAGGGTTTCTCTTCCTATGTGCATGATTTTGCACTCTTTGCATTAAATCCCAGTTGCCACTCTTCTGACCATTCTGCTAGTTTATCCAGATCTCTTCATTCTGCCCACCCCATCTGGATCATCTACTCTGTTGCAGATCTTGGTGTCATCTGCAAACAGACAAGCCTTACCTCTAGTCCATCTGCAAGGTCACTAATGAAGATGTTGAGAGGACTGGCCCCAGGACTGATCCCTAGGGTACCCACTTGTGACTTGCATCTCTTCTGACTGTATACCATTTTACCACTCTCTGTTTTCTGCCCGTCAACCAGTTTGCCACCCAGCTGACCAACTTCCTGACCCCACCGAGCCTACCCAGCTTATTTATCAATCTTCTATGTGGAACAGTGTCAAAAGCTTTGCTGAAGTCAAGGTAGGCGACATCAACTGCTCCCCTTGGTCCACCACTCTGGTTACCCAGTCAAAGAAATCTATGAGATTAGTTTGACAGGACCTTCCTTTGTAAACCCATGCTGTCTTGGATCCTGTGCCCCTATGGATTCCAGGTGTTGCACTATCCTTTCCTTAAGGTGCCTCCATAATCTTGCCCACTACTGAGGTAAGAATGACTGGTCTGTAGTTCCCCGCCTCTTCCCTGATACCACTCTTGTGGAGCGGGATCACATAAGCCCTTCTCCAGTCTTCTGGGACCTCTCCTGTGCTCAGAGACTCACTAAACAATTCTGCTAATGGCTCTGCTGGTTCCTCCTTTAGCTCCTTAAGTACCTGGGATGTATGCCATCAGGTCCCATTGCCTTATCCACCCTGAGCTTAGCAAGCTCTTGTAGGACCCTTTCTTTTGTGAAGGGTAGTGCTCACCTCCCTCCCCTGTGTCCATGATGCTGAGCTGTGGGCCCTGCCCTACCTTCTCTTCAGTAAATACTGAGCAAAAGTATCTATTTAGGATAGATGCCTTTACAGGGTCCTCCTCCTCACATGCTCCCTTTTCTCCATTAAGCTTAGCAATACCCCTCTGGACTTTCTCCTTTCACTAATGTATCTATAGAAAGTCTTGTCACCTCTTTTACTGTTCGTGCTAGTGTTTCCTCAGTTTGGGACTTTGCCTGCCTTACTGCCTTACCTGCTTCCCTTAGGGCAGTTTGGTATGCCTCCCTATCTTCATCCCGCTGTGTTCCCTTTATATTTCTGAAGGCCAGCCTTTTGGCTCTGACCTTTTCTGTATTGTATTTGAGAACCAAAGTGGTTTCCTTCTTCTTTGCACTTCCTTTTCTGTCTAACACAATGGGATGTTGCTTCAAGTATTGCATCCTTAATGCTTGCCCACTCTGCCTGTACCCCCTCACCTGTGTTTCTTTTTGCCAGGGCTAGCTTAACTCTGTTGGCCATCTTATCAAAGTCAGCTCCTCTGAAGTCCCATATTTTTGCCTTGGAATGGGATGATTTAGATGTAGTAGCCAAATTGAACCATACCATGTGATGGTCACTGGCTCCCAGGTGACCTTCTACCTGGAGATCTGTGATCCCTTCTTTGTTAGTCAGTACTAGATCTAGGATAGCCCTGTCTCTTGTGGGTTGCTGTACCAGTTGTTTGAGGCCCTCCCCTGCAGAGAATCCACTATGAGTCTAGTTCTGGCAGATGTTCCTGCTGGTATGATGTTCCTGCTGGTATTGACCAATCTGTATCTGGCATGTTGAAGTCTCCCATTATCAGAACCTCCCTTTAGCTGTCATGTTTTCTATATCTTCTAACAGTAATGTGTCTATGTCTTCCCTCTGGTCTGGGGGCCTGTAGACAACCCCAGTTCTTATGGCTGTCCCATTTCCTGTTTCCAGGGTGACCCACAGTTCTTCTGGCTCCTTATGTGTATTCTGAATTTGTGTAGCTTTGATATTTTCATTAACATACAGGGTCACTCCTCCCCCCCTTTTTGCACCTCGGTCTCTTCTGAACAATACATAGCCAGGTACTGAAGTCTCCCAAGTGTGGTTACTGGTAAACCATGTCTCACTAATTGCTACTATGTCCAGTTTAGCCTCTGACATTATTGCCTGCAGGTCTGGGATCTTATTTCCCAGGCTGTGAGCATTTGTGTACATGATTTTCCATTGGCCAGATTTTGGTGTGTTAGTTGTTGGGTGAAGTTTGGCCTTACCCAAAAGTCGTATGGGGAGACAAACCTTTTTCTTACCTGGTGATGCAAATGAGCGGCAAACATGCTGAATTCCTGTTTGACCACTAGCTGAGGGGAGGGTGTTCTTCCCATTCGGCGTATGGGGTGCTGCACCCTCTCCCATTTCTAGTTTAAATATTCTGCAAAGACGTCAAACTTCTGCCCTAATGCACTGACTCTTTAGTCAGATGCAGTCCATCAAATTTAAAGAACTTTCACTCCCAGAACTGTTGCCAGTTCCTACAAATCTGTGTCCTTTTCCTGGCACCAGCCCTTGAGCCACTTGTTTAGCTCTCCTATCTCCCTTCTCTGACCTTCCGACCATCTGCTCCCCTCTCCCAGACTGGCAGGATCTCAGAGAAGGAGATGCCGGACGAAATAGATGATAGTTTGTCACCCAGCCTAGTCAGGTGTTCCTTGGTCTCCACAACTGACCAGCTGGCGAGATCATTAGTCCCTATGTGTACTAGGACATCAATGTTTTCTCCTGCTTTGTGAACAATTTTAGCAATGTGGTCAGTGTCTCTCCATGCTGATGTACCTGGGAGACATCTGACCATCACCCCTGGCTGGAGATGGGTATCAACTCCCAGAATCATGGAGTCTCCTATGATCAGAAGTTTTTTGGATTTCCTTTGTGCTTGTTTTGTTTTGGTTCCTGATTTGGGTGGGTTTTGTTGTGCTAGCTCCTGTGCCACAGTGTCCTGCTCTGCAGTGTCTTCTGTTTCTTTATTTGATTTCAGAGATAGAGGCAGATACCTGTTTGCAGTGTTTATATGTTTTTTGGAGGTAATGTGTTGGAGAGCAGAGAGTGATGGGGCACCTGATTTGCTCCTCCTAACCACCTGCCAACCTCCTGGACCAACTACCCTCTGCGTCGAGGTTTTCTGTTGGATGCTGGGGAAATGGTGGGTGGTTCTTATAATGTATTTCCTCTTCAATATGAAATTTGAGGCATGCAATCTCTGCCCATGCTGCCCGGAGCTGAGCCCTAAGATCTCCAAAGGCCCAGCATGTAGGACAGTGTCCTAAATCCTGTAAGACTGTCCTTCTGAAAATTGTTCCACAGTACCTGCAGTTAATGAAATCCATTCCAAATAAGTTGCTGGGTTTGTAACCTAGTCAGAGTAATTAGAAGGAAAAAAAGGAAAAAATGCAAGTAATGGTTTAATTGTGCTTTGTTTAACTTGTTATAACAAGTTAAATTACTAGTGCCCTGTAAATGAGATCACCTTGTGGAGGCCCCACTGATCCGCCCCTTCCTGCTCTGCCACAGGAAATGTCACAACTGTGGTACCCTATAAAAGGAGTGTAGCGTGGGGTGGTTGGGGATGGGGGTGGGTGGCTGGGCCCTTCCCCTGCCTAAAAAGAAGAACCACGGACGAAAGAACAAGGAGGTAAGAGCAGAAACAATCAGTCAACAACAAATGCAGTAACCCTGAAAGCTTATCCTAATGTTAGATAAAACTGTAAAACCTGTAAAGCACCACCTGTAATAATTTCAGAGAAGATATACGCTGTAAGAAACACTTTGCTCCAGAGAAAAATAAAGCAGTAACAAAAGATATACCTTGCAAAAGACAATTTGAATCAGAAGATTACAGGAGTAATCTGTTAGCACACACCTGTAGACACACCTTGTAATAATGCAGAAGAAGGTATACCAGCAACAACAATTTGAATCACAGAAAAAATAAAGCAATGAAATGTTAGCAACAAACAGTATCAATCCCTGTGAGAAAAAAATAAAAACACTACCACACAGTAAATCTGCTTAGCCAAACTAAGTCTTAATCCTTTTCCCTTGCTCTGGTAAGTTTCTCTACTCTGCCTTTCAAGCAGTCTTAGAAGGAAAGAGCTCAGGTGAAGCTAGGTGCCTTGGCCAGCAAACCAAGTCTTCTACCTCCAAGTAATCAACTAACCTGACTTTTTAACCCTTCTTTCTGTTGGAAATTACTGACAGTTTGCCAGCTCCACCTCACATACACACCTAATCCTTTGGAAGAGCTGTGGGAGGAAAGCAATTAGCTCCTTCAATGTGAGAAGGAGACTGAAACACCTCTGAGACAACAAACCTTTTCAACAAACAAGAATAAAATAAAACACAGTGTCAAACAATAATTTTGCTTAGAAAATGATAAAAAAGTCACAAAAATGTAAGCTCCACCTGTAGTACAGTAATTTCAGAGAAGATATACTCTGTAAGAAACACTTTGCTCCAGAGAAAAATAAAGCAGTAACAGAAGATATACCTTGCAAAAGACAATTTGAAACAGAAGATTACAGGAGTAATCTGTTAGCACACACCTGTAGGCACACCTTGTAATAATGCAGAAGAAGGTATACCAGCAACAACAATTTGAATCAGAGAAAAAATAAAGCAATGAAATGTTAGCAACAAACAGTAGCAATCCCTGTGAGTAAAAAATTAAAACACCACCACACAGTAAATCTGCTTAGCCAAACTAAGTCTTAATCCTTTTCCCTTGCTCTGGTAAGTTTCTCTACTCTGCCTTTCAAGCAGTCTTAGAAGGAAAGAGCTCAGGTGAAGCTAGGTGCCTTGGCCAGCAAACCAAGTCTTCTAGTTCATGAATTGAATACCAACATACTCAGTTCATTAATTGACTGAAAAAAATCAAAGCTCTGACACTTGAGCTGAGAGTTAAATAATACTGTAGTGTTAACTTATTTTTTTTACATTTTTTCTGTCTGGGTGAATTACGGGGAGGGGGAGTTGTTGTGTTTTTGTCTTCTTGGATTAAATTGAAAAGCCAGCTAGCTATCTCAGAGTCACAGACTACCTCAGTGCATGCAGCATTTACTAACCGCTTATTTTTTTTATTTTGTACCACATTTACTTTGCTGAGTAAATTGAGTACTAGTGGTAAAATTCTGACAGTTCAGAAGGACTGAAGAACATCACTGTGGTTTATATTTTAGGCTCACAAACTTACTAGAATATATAAAATAACTTTTCCTAAAATTGCCTTATACCCTCCCTGAGGGGTTTGTGTTGTGAGAAGCTTAACATCACAAGCAAGGGGTTAGCCAGTTTAATTTCACACCTTTTTTTTATGTACAAGGGAAACCATCTGTATAAAGAAACAGTTTTCCAGTAGCATAAAAACATACTCATTACTGCTTTGCATACTGTGAGCCCTGTGTGTGAGAATCCATCTGTTTTATATTAGTTTTGTAGGTTACTCATTACTTTGCGATATTTTCCAGTAGCTTACTCATCACTTTACAACTGTGAGCCCTGTGTGTGAGAATCCATCTGTTTTATATAAAAGCAGTTTTGTAGGTTACTCATTACTTCGCATACTGTAAGCCATGTGTGTTAGGCTCCGTCTGTTCTATTAAATAACAGTTTTCCAGTAGTTTACTCATTACTTCACATACTGTTAGCCCTGTCTGTGTGTTAGGCTCCGTCTATTGTATCAAATAGCAGTTTTCCAGTAGGTTACCCATTACTTCGCAGAGCCCTGTGTGTTAGGCTCCTTCTGTTGTATTAAATAGAAGTTTTCCAGTAGGTTACACTCATTACTTTGCATACTGTGAGCCCTGTGTGTTAGACTAAGTCTGTCAGATAAACAGTTTCATCTCTGTGTGCCATACCCTGTTTTCCCAATAAAATGGCATTTTTCTTTTAACTTGCTTAGTTCTTGTCACACACTCATCATCCTTGTTAAAAATGAGTACTTGTGACTTCTATCCAAAATCAAAAAATCAGAATAAAGAAAGTAACTGCTCGGACCCCAGTGCTGATCAACAGCTGCAACCAGAGCAGCCATTAAGATATGAAGTGGAAGTTCCAGTACCAGAAGATGTAGCAAACACATCATCATCTCCCGGAATATCTTGTGTTGCACTTGAATCAGTAGCAAGACTTACATCTGCTGCTACTGTTGTACCCAGTGATCTGGGAACAAAAGAAACTGGTTTTATGCAGCCAAAGCTGTCTAGTTTTCCACAAAGGGATTTGGGAAAGCAGAAGCATTCACTTTCAAGCTGCTAGTATGCATCATTTGCATGGTTTGAATGTAGTGCAAGCAATGATATCATATTTTGCTTTGCCTGCAGAATGTTTTCAAGTTGCACTGGTTGAACGGACACTGCTTTCACATCCAGAGGGCTTAACAACTGGAAGAAGGCAATAGAGAAGCTGAGGGAACACCAACAAACAACAATACATACAGGAGTAATGGAGGCCTGGTCTACTTATGTGAAATCTAAAGAACGAGGCAATATTATACAGCTAATGGATTCAGCAATGATTGTAGATATTAAAGAGTGCAGGGAGTACTTGAGAAGTATTGTTGAGATTGGTTTGTTGTTTGGCAGACAGGGAACTGCCTTTTGAGGCCATAGGGGGTGAGAAGAGAGCTTAAACAGGGGTAACTTTTTAGAGACTTTTGATCTTTTAGAAAAGTTTGATCCTGAATTGGAAAATTTGCAGATTCAAATGCCAGGAAATGCCACCTATCTCTCACCTCTCAGTCAAAATCAGATGATAGAATGTTGTGCAAAATTAATGAGAGAAAAATTTAAATAAGGTAAAAGAAGCAAAGTATTTTGAAATACTTGCTGATGAATCTAGAAACATTGCTTGCAGAGAACAAATGAATATTTGCCTTTGTTATGTTCACCACAGTTCCCCTGTAGAGAAATTTTTGTGTTTTCATCAAGTAACAGAATTAGATGCTCAGAGTCTAACAAATGAACTGTGTTCAAAGCTGACTAACTGGGACCTCCATGAGAATGCAGTGACTTGCATAGCTCAAGCTTATGACGGTGCATCTGTTATGAATGGCAACTTAATTGGAGTCCAGGAACTATTTCGTCATAAGCATCCATATGCTATATATGTTCATTGCTATGAGCATATTCTGAATTTGGTCCTTGGAGATGCCTGTTCTTCACTTCTTTCTGTATGGAAATTCTTTGACATGCTTCAAGAGATACACACATTCTTTTCCAAATCTGTTCTAACTCACTAGGGGTTCTTAAATGTTCAAAAGGAGCTTGGGTTGACTATAATTCTTGAGATACTGGGGTTAAGCTCTACCAGGTGGGCTTGTCAAAAGCAAGCAACAAAGGCAGTAATAGAAACCTATCCAGCTCTTCTAAAATATCTTTCAGAATGTGAAGAAGGAGAAACTACAAAGGCCAGAGGACTCCACAACAAGCTTCTAGAATTCAACAATATCTTTCTCCTTAAAATGTTTGACAAACTACTGTAGGTGGTTGATGAAACAAACAACATACTTCAGACTCAGACTTTGGACTTTGCATGTGCATTGACTGCTGTTGACTGCTGTATCTGCTCTAAGAGACACATATGCACAATTTCGTACCAAAGAGAGATTTTTAGCTCTCTAAAGGGAAGCTGAAAATATGGCAGAAAAATATGGGACACACACACCCAAAAACACTCCGAGTCCACAGAGGCAAAGGAAGCTACCTCGTTCTTGGGAGCATTTTGTTCTAGCTTCATAAACTGGTACTTAACAAAGTGCATCAGCATCACATGAACCAAGAACTGCTGTGCATTTCAGAATCAGTGTTTTTTACCCTGTGATTTACAAAATGATTGGAGAGACTGACCGAAGATTTTCCAAGCATAACCAAACACTGATGGTTGCTATCAATGCTCTCAGACCACAGTCTAACACATTCTTGGACCAGGACAGACTGAGACCACTTGGAGAGAAGTATGACTGTCCAGTTCTGGAAAGGGAACTAGTAGTAGCAAGAAACTTCATTTGTCGGCTGCCAGAAAATGAACATCCAAAAGATATGACCAGTCTTTATAATGCACTTCCAGAAATTATGTATCTGACGCTGCATGAATCACTGCAGATTGCTTTAACAATCCCAGTTACCACATGTGCGTGTGAGTGCTCCTTTAGTGCCTTGAGTCACATTAAGACACATCTGAGAAACAAGACTGAAAATGACAGATTGAGTTCACTTGGAATTCTCAACATTCAGACCGAAGAAAACAGACAACTTGACTCTGATGATGTGATTGACGAATTTGCATCCATGACAAACAGAAAGGTTGAGATACTTCTCCCAAAATCAGCACAATAATAAAATAGTAAAACCTGTATGACACTGATATTTTACTCCATGCATTTCAAGTTCAAAAGGAAAGATACTTACGGATCCCAGCACAATTCTGGGATAATGGAGTCTGTCTTTTCCTTTAGGGTCAGGTCATGTAATCTTCCTAGTACTGTAGTTCTGCTGGGATAATGGTGTCTGGCTGTTCTGGTCTCTTGTTTGCTCTGGGGTCCTCCTGCAACCTTCCCAGCAGATCTGCTGGGATAGTGGTGTCTGACTGTTGTGTTCTGGTCTCTTATTTGCTGTGGGTTCCTCCTGCAACCTTCCCAGCAGATCTGCTGCGATAATACCTGACTCCACTAAGCTTGGTCCTTTCAAGGTCTCCCTCAGAAGCCATCTGAAAAGCACTCGCTGCTGCAACTGCACATAATCTCCCACCTGCCCCTTACCCTCACCCTAGGCTGGGTTTGCCCTGTCTACTTTAGCTGTATATGCCTGGGGTCTCAGGCAACATCTGCTGACTAATGTAATAAAATATCTCTGGTTGCTACCTGACGTGGTACTTGTGTACCTGTATTATGACACCTGTGATCTACATATTACTAAGCTTGTACCACCAGTGAATTCCTGTAACTGGTTGCTTTTTTAATCTAAGCATTATGTACTGTACTGTTTTGTTTGCTGTGATGTATTGCTCTCTTGATGAGGTGCCTTTGTAAATAAGTCTTTGACTCAAAGGTCTGTAAACTGATGAGCTAATAAATAAATAAAATAAATAAACCTATCGCCTAGGATCCTGGTTCCACTCCTAGACAAATGCAAAACCATCACTCCAGTATAGGCCTGCCTCACTCCAGGTGGACCCCCAGTCTCCAATGAAGCCAAATCCCTGAGCTCTGCACCAGCTTTTCAACCACTGATTGAATCCCATGATGTGGAGCACCCTAGCCTCATCCATGCCATAGACAGGCAGCACCTCCAAGAAGGTTACTGTGCATGCTACTTGTCTAAGGCCCCCTCCCCAACTCCACAAACTCTTTCTGCACTGCTCTGATCCCTTTCTCAGCCAGGTCATTTGTCCCTAGGTGGACAATGACATCCAGCTCCCTCACCTGTGCAGCTTCTCCAGCGATCCTGAGGATTCGGTCCCTGTTCCTCCAAGCCTTGGCACCAGGCAGGCACCTTACCTCCCTCTCCCCTTCCTCCCACAGTTCTACCTCCCTAAAAATGGACCCCCACCAGGAGTTGTTTCCTTCCCCTGTGGGGTCCTATGTCACCCTCCTGTGGTTCTCAATGGCAATGGGGCCTGATGGGATTCATCCCAGAATTCTAAAAGAACTAAGGGTAGGACTAGTGACACCACTGACTACCCTCTTTAACAAATCATGGGAGGATGGGGTGGTACCTGAGGACTGGAGGAGGGCAGATGTGATTCCCCTTCACAAAAGTGGGAGCAGAGCAGAAGCAGGAAACTACAGACCTATTTGTTTAACCTCAGTGATAGGGAAATGATAGAATCGCTTCTGAAGGAAAGAATTGTCGAGTACCTAGAGGCCAGAGAGGCACAGGACCCAAGGCAGCATGGATTCACAACAGGAAGGTCATGCCAGATGAATCTAATAGATTTATTTTACTGGGTGACCAAAGTAGTAGATCAGGGATTGGCTGTGGACATGGCCTACCTAGACTTTAGCAAGGCATTTGACTCCATCCCACACAAAAGATTAATATACAAGTTAGCCAGCCTGGGAGTGGGTACCAAGATGATAGCCTGGGTAAAGAATTGGCTGGAGAATAGGACACAGAGGGTAATAGTAAATGGAGTCCACTCTGAAGAAAGGGGGGTTACTAGTGGGGTACCGCAGGGTTCAGTATTAGGACTGGTCCTCTTCAATGTCTTTATAAGTGACATTGCAGAGGGACTGGAAGGAAAAGTATGTCTCTTTGCTGATGACACAAAGATCTGCAACAGAGGTGATGAACAAGGCGGGGTGGAAAGGTTGAGAAGGGACTTGGCAAGGTTAGAAGAATGGTCAAATGTATGGCAGCTTAGATTCAATGCTAAGAAGTGCAAGGTAGTGCACCTGGGAAACAAAAACCCAGGGGAAGAGTACACAATGGGGGGTGAGATACTAACAACAACAAAAATGGAAAGGGACCTGGGGGTAGTCATATCAGATGACTTAAAGGTGGGCAAGCAATGTGAGAGGGCAGTAAGGAGGGCTGGGGGGATACTGGGATGCCTAGGGGGAGGCATCAACAGCAGAAAACAGGAAGTTGTTATCCCTCTGTAAAAACAGCTGGTGAGACCACATCTGGAGTAATGTGTGTAGTTCTGGAGACTCAATCTCCGCAAGGACATAGACAAGATGGAAGTTGTCCAGAGGAGGGAAACTAAAATGGTGCAGGGTCTGCACCAGAAGACATATAAAGAGAGACTAAAGGAGCTTAATATGTATAGCCTCAAGGAAAGGAGGGAGAAGGGGGACATGATAGAAACATTGAAGTACCTCAAGGGAATCAACAAAGTCCAAGAGGGTAGCATCTTTAAAAAAAGAGATGTGTAAGAACAAGGGGGCCCAATTTGAAGATGGGGGGGTGGCTCAGAGGTAATGTAAGGAAGTATTTTTTCACAGAGAGGGTTGTGGATGCATGGAATGGCCTTCTGGAGGAGGCTGTGGAGTAAAAACAATGGTTAAATTCAAGAATGCATGGAACAGTCATAAGGCAATTCTAGGGGGTGGGGGTAGAAAGAAGTAGGCTGCTGGTTAACTAGGATCTGCAGCTTATCCATTAGGTAGGGAAATGGGCAGACTGGGTGAGCCAAGTGGTCCTTATCTGCCATCAAATTCTATGTTTTTGTGTTTCTCCTTTGTGGAGGTTCCCAACATCCTCCTTGGTCTCCACTGCGGGTGCCTCCATAAAGGAAACACACTTTACCAGAATGGCATATGAAATGTGAAGAGGTACAACTGGAGGGATGCACCTCTGTTCCACCACACTCACCCTCCCTAAGCCCACTGTGGTCCAACCGCTCCTCTTTCTTGGCAACCTCTGAGGCAACGGCAGTGACCCTGGTGGTCCTTGGGTGGGAGAGGAGGTCCTGCAAATCCTGGCCAACTCAGCTTGGGGATAAGCAACCTTCTCCTTCAACCCAGATAGGTGCCTGCAGATGGGACAACACAGCATCCTCCAGAATGTCTTCCAGAAGACTGCTGCTCCACAGCCACTGCACTGCAGCACTCCCATCATGTCTTATTTCTGGCTCCTTAACTGTTGTTTGGAATACTTACTCTTTCCTCTGTTTATTTATTTTTTTTATCTTGCTCACTACTTATTTACTGCCTCTGTGCCCTTTAAGCTCCTGATCTTCCTGTTCTGAGACGAGACGTTCCTATATTTCCTCAGAAGTCTCCTTACTTGCTCAGAGTCAGACCTCCAGCAGCTGGGGGGATGGAGAAATACTCTTTTCCTTCTAGGATGGTGAGTCTTTGGTGACTCTGTGATCACTCCCTTCCTGCTCCCAAATCCTGTGCCTGTAAAAGTAGAACCGACTTAGTGTGGAAGGGTGGAGGGGAGGTAAGGAGGGCAATATCGTCCCAGTAGAGAAGTATAGTTATAACAGCAGCTCCTTCTGCTTGAGTGTTCTCTGCCTGTTCTCTGGCAGAAGCTATCTAGGGCAGTTTTTAAATCTGGCTATAACCTGGCTTCCTTCTAGCAACTGTAAGCCACTCTCCCTACTTCACAGTCTTTCTACAATTAGTTAATTCCACAGATAACAATTCCCTTCAGCCACCTGAGTCAAACACCTAGATAACTGCAAAGATAACAATTCACTTTGGCCAATTCAGACACACACACTTTTTTTTACCCTAAATTGAAGGTTCCTGTTCTAGTTCTTTAGGCCCTATAGAGAAGTATAGTTATAACAGCAGCTCCTTCTTCTTGGGTGTTCTCTGGGCTTTTCTCTGGCAGAAGAGGCAGCAGCTCCCAACCACCCTCAGAGGAGATAGGGACTGACAAACCAGCCTGAAAGCTACCACAAGTGGACACCTTGGATTAATTTCTCAGGACTGTAAGTGTTCCTTAGGAAGGACCTAAATGGGTGGGGGACATGATTATTATTTCAAAGAGAGCACACAAATTTAATTTGTGTAATGCATAAAAAAATTAGCTTTAAAATGGTATGCACTCCTGTGATTATAGTTATTTTCAGTGGACTGCTGGGGATAACGGAGGGAAACTGGGTTTTTGGTTATGTGAGGAAGGGGGCGTCCACCCTGGAGGACCCTCCCAGTCTGACGGTCTCTGTTTCTGGGGTGTGGGGGGCTCATTGGGGGGTTGAGTGGCTGCCATATCCAGCATGTATAGGTGAGAGTCAAGGGAGCACCCATTGGAGCGGAGGAGAATAAAACAGTATAATAGAGTTTTTTTTTGGGAAAATAAAGACCTTAAAGAGGGGGCATGGTGGCCAGGTTGCTAACCATGTCAGGTGGGCACTGGTGTAGGACCCCTGTAATATGCTCTATTGTTTTAATAAACTACCATAAAAAGCTCTGGCAGGTTCTGGTGACTAGTTTGGACCCATTGACCTTTGGGATCACTGGCGATGAGCCTACAATATTCTGACTACCTCTGGGACTAACCACCTTAATTGACTCCTTTTATGATCTAATAGTCCCTGGGCTACTTAGTGGTGCTCCATAATAGGCAGTAATGATTGCTGCCTAAAATGATTCTAGCTGGTGGAGGTGACCGACACAACTGACCTGGGGGCTTACCAACCCCACAATAGATGTATGGTTGGACGGGGGTGGGCAGGGGTGACCCCCACCCCGACTCCATACTATTTTCCCTTGAGAGGTAATACTTCACCCCCTAGCCACCCTGATTTTTTCTTTCGGTCTATCAACAACTGTAACCACTAAAATACAGCAGTGAGGTGGACACCTCTGTTCTTAAGCCTGACAACAACATCAGGCCTTGGAACTTTGCACAATTTGGTGCAACTCTACAGTATAGTCCCCCCCCCAGCATTAGGGTTTAATAGTGGCCCAGGTTGGACTGGATCCCCAGATTTACAGGGTATTCAATCACACCGCATAGCATCACTATACCATAGTGTGTGACCTTGGGGCTAGCACACCTTGAAGAGGTTGATATTGTTTATTTAGTTGTTGTTAACTGTTTCAGATATGTTCATGTTACAGTTTGAAATGTTCTATGAAGTTCTACAATGCAGGAAGACTTTAGATAGCACTAAGCTCCTTCCCCTACTGACTAGGAGGCTTATAACCCCCCAAATGACAATGGCTGATTTAAAGATTGTTTACCTTAATGTAAGGGGAATCAATAACCTGGTTAAAAGAGCAAAAATGTTGCAAGAGTTTCAGAGACAGAGAACTACCCTAGCATTTCCACAAGAAACCCATTTAACAGCCCAAGAACATTTAAAGCTGAGGAGATTATGGGTGGGCCAAGTATACTCACCTCACCATGAGGCAGCTCCACAACGCGGAGGGGTAGCCATCATGGTGAGGCAGGATGCCCCCTTAGAAATCGCTAAGGTAAGAACAGATCCAGAGGGTAAAGTTGTCCATCTTGAGGGCACATATGGGGGCAGAACTGTGTTTTAGTGAACCTATAAGCACCGAATGAGGAAACCCCTTGCTTAGCATTTTTTAGAGAAGTTAATTAAGAAAGTGTTACTGATGCACAGAGCCTAATTATAATTAGAGGAGATTTTAATGAGGTGATAAATTCCAGGGAGGACTGTTTGGAGCCCAATATGGGACATACTACAAGAACTGGCAAACTCATTCAGTGACTCAGTCATGAGCTGGGTCTGACGGAGACATGGCAGTTCCTACACCCCAGAGATAGAGATTTTACATATTATTCCCACCAACATAAGGGATACTCAAGAACTGACTACTTCTTAACTTCAACCAATTGGATTCAGAGGATTAGTAGGTGTGAAATAGGGAACATCACCCTCTCCAACCATGCCCCAGTAGCCTTGTCTCTCTCCATGGTGAGGACTCCCCGAAACATGCTGGAGACCAAACACTAGTTTTCTCATCAATGAGGACTTCAAAGAGATGATATCACAAATGCTTCAGACCTTTCTACAAAATAATCCTAGTGGGAACACAAGGGAGGGTATGTAGTGGGACACCCTGAAGTGCTGCCTTAGGGATGAATTTATTAAATACTCATCCAAGAATAAAAAAGCAAGAATACAGAAGAGAGTGAATTTAGAACAAAAGATAGCTGGACTTGAGTCTAAACATAAAACTAACCTAGATGAGCAAATCAAAGCTGAGTTGGATCAAGCCAGATGTGAACTAAATATGTTGCTAGATATACAAAGTGAAGGGCAGTTAAGATATGCACGGCAGAAATTCTTTGAGAATGGGAATAGAGCCAGTAGACTATTAGCCTGGCAATTATGCAAAGATATGGCAAGTAGAGTCATTGTATGCTTAAAAGATAGTGAAAGGGTGTCCCCAATAACATCCCCATCAGAGATAGTCAAGATATGTGTTAAATTTTTTTTTTTTTTTTTTCGTTTTTGTTGACCTTTATGCCAATCTATATGACACCAATACCGCTCAGAACCATCAGGACAGAGTACAACAATTCTTAAACTCCCTGCCGATGCCCAAGTTGGATGAGGTACCAAACTAGCTCTAGACTGTACTACATCAAAACAAGAACTGTAGACTAAAATTAAACACCTTAAGATTGGGAAAGCCCCAGGATCTGACGGCTTTCCAGATGAATTTTAAAAGGCGTTTCGCCCTCAACTAGTCTACTTGATGTTGGCAACATACAACAAAATTCTATTAGATCATGAATGAGTCCCACCTTACTGGAATCTGGCACAAATGTCAGTAATTCTAAAGCTGGGCAAAGATTCCCAACTCTGCAGTTCATATCGGCCGATCTCACTCCTCACAGTAGACGTGAAAATATTTACTGGTATTATGGCAGATAGATTCCAAACATGTAAATCTAGGTTGATTCACCATAATCAAACTGGTTTCATAGCAAGGAGGTTCCTCCAAGACAATACATGCACGCGGCTCAATGTCATCTCAGCTCAAAGACACTCCACCTTGTTTCAGCTGGCTATAACTATGGATGCCAAAAAGGCCTTCGACAGGGTGGATTGGACTTTTATGGCCTCCACTCTGTCGAAGTTCAGACTGGGTGATAACTTCACCTTGGCTATTTCTGCACTTTATCATAAACCAGAGGCCAGGGTCAGGGTAAACGGTTACCTCGCAGAATGCCTAACTTTGAAAAGGGGCACCGGACAGGGTTGTCCCCTTTCACCCTTGATCCTTGCCGTGCTGTTAAAACCCGTTGCCATCTGAATTCATAGTAACCCCAATATCCCCGGGGTGTTGGTGGGAAACAAAGAACAAACAATAGAATTATATGCCGACGATTCCCTATTTTTCTTGAAAGACCCACAACACTCCCTACCACATCTCCTAGAAACCTTGAAGATCATTGGTATCTTAGCCGGGTGTAAGATAAACATCACTAAATCTGAGGCTATGGTGTTAAGTGGCACACCCCCTGCTGGATTCAAGAGCACATTGCCCTTCGCATGGGCCAAAAAGAAAACTTTTAGATACTTGGGAGTCCAGGTCTCGGCTGATACCTCAAAATTGCTTCAGAATAACTATGTCAAACTGTATAATAATTTGCAGGGGGATTTAGCCAGATGGAAGCTGCTTCTCATGCTGGACAGAAGAATTCATATGATCAAGATGAATGTATTACCAACATTTTTGTTCCTATTTCAGACCTTCCCTGTAGATATTCCAAGATATTTCTGGAACCAATTACATAAAATATTAATAAAATTTATCTGGGAAGGGAAACGTCCCAGGATCCCCATACAAACCCAACAAATATCCCGGGGGGTGGGGTTGGGCCTCCCCCATCTGTATTATTATTATTTAGCAGCTATGGGGTCTCAACTTTACACATGGGCCAAAAGAAGACAGGAGTCTGGGTGGTACCAGTTAGGACAGGAAGCATTGAAGGAGTTAAAATTATGGACCTTGCCTACAAGTGTGATGCGACCTAACATTTGGTCCTTAACCTCGAACCCATGGATGAAACTTTCCATGAGAATCCTTCTCAGATTACGTAACATAACACACAATCCTAATCTTGTAGGCCCACTTTCCCTCATCCATCATGAAGATAAATTCCCTCCTGCAAAGTCCGACTTGGGGTACAGTTACTGGGAGGGTAGGGATTTTACTCGATTTGCTCAGCTGATTGACAGAACAGATTGTCTTTCCTTTGCAACTTTACAAGAAAAATTCTCTCTATGTAGAGAAGACTTTTTCAGATACTTACAGGTCAGACACCTGATTACTTCAGGAGATGTCATCCAGCTGATCAGTAGAGAAATGACCCTACTCGAGCAATACTGGTGGGACCTGATCAGGATTAGAGACAAATTAAACTATATCTCCATGCTGTAAAAGGTGCTCCTTCCCACTTTGATCCCCCCTATTTTGGAAGATGTCAGAAAGAGATGGGAGGTAGATAGTGGAGAGAAACATAGAAACATAGAAAAATAGAACTTGATGGCAAATAAGGACCACTTGGTCTGCCCAGTCTGCCCATTTCCCTACCCAATGGATAAGCTGCAAATCCTAGCTAACCAACAGCCTACTTCTTTCAACCTCCACTCCCTAGAATTGCCTTATGTCTGTCCCATGCATTCTTGAATTCCACCACTGTTTTTGACTCCACTACCTCCTCAGGAAGGCTGTTTCATGCATCCACAACCCTCTCCATGAAAAAAATACTTTCTCACATTACCTCTGAGCTGTCCCCCCCTTTATCTGCAAATTGTGGCCCCTTGTTCTTGCACACCTCTTTTTCTGAAAGATGCTACCCTTTTGGACTTTGTTGATTCCCTTGAGGTGTTTGAAAGTTTCTATCATGTCCCCCCTCTCCCTCCTCTCCTCGAAGCTATACATATTAAGATCCTTAAGTCTCTCTTGATATGTCTTCTGGTGCAGACCCTGCACTATTTTAGTTGCTCTCTTCTGGACTGCCTCCATCCTGTCTATGTCATTGCGGAGATTGGGTCTCCAGAACTACATGCAGTACTCCAGATGGGGTCTCATCAGCTGTCTGTACAGAGGGATAACAACTTCCTGTTTTCTACTGGTGATGCCTCTCCCTATGCATCCCAGTATCCCACCAGCCCTACTTACTGCCCTCTCACATTGCTTGCTCACCTTTAGGTCATCTGATATGACTACCCCCAGGTCCCTTTCCATTTTTGTTGTTGTTAGTATCTCACCCCCCATTGTGTACTCTTCCCCTGGGTTTTTGTTTCCCAAGTGCATTATCTTGCACTTCTTAGCATTGAATCTAAGCTGCCATATATATGACCATTCCTCCAACCTTACCAAGTCCCTTCTCATCCTTTCCACCTCACCTTGTGTATCAACTCTGTTGCAGATCTGTGTGTTGTCTACAAAGAGACATACTTTTCCTTCCAGTCCCTCTGCAATGTCACTTACAAGGACCTTAAAGAGGACCGGTTCTAGTACAGAACCTTGCGGTACCTGCAAGTTGGGCCCATAGGTTCCAAAGGGCATGGCGGGTAATATCCTCCTTCAGCTGGAGAGAGTTTAATTGGAAAATTATAACCCAGTTCTTCAGAACCCCTGTCATCATGAAACACATTCACCACCTGGCATCACAGACTTGTTGGCACTTATGTGGTGCTCCCAAGGTAACACACTACCACATATTTTGGGACTGCCCCAAATTACAACAATTCTGGCAGCATATACATGCTTGTATGGAAGTAATGGTGCGGTTCCCCCTTCCCTTTACCTTTCAAGATATGGTGTTAGGTCTCCCGACCCTGTCATCGAAGAAAAGGAAAGTGGTTCAGTTGGGCCAAATCTTATGGGTGGTGGCCCTAAAGTGTATTACATCCACTTGGTTGAGGCCTGAGCCCCCTACAAGAGAACAGTGTATCTCAAGAGTAGAGAAGGTGGAAAGAATGTAAAATATCACAGACATGATTCATTTAGACTAGAGAAAGAGAAATACTTAGATGTTTGGAGACCTTGGTAAACCTGGAGAGAGATTCAGAGAGGTGAAGAATAGTGGAGGTGCCTAATCAAAAAAGATGTAGAAAGGATAAGGGAGAGGGCAGGTAAAAGGAGCTGCTGGTCACTAAAGGCCTGTTATGAGACAGGGGGAAAACCTTATTTAAAAGACAAGGATATAATATAAAGAGAGGGAGCTCTATCTTCAGACTATAGCTCAATAATGGTAAGGGGGAAAGAAGGAATGATGTGCATTCAGTGATAAAACAAGTATTTTAGATTGCAGATGACTGTAGATAATTCTTGTTATTTTGCTATTTGGTTTTTCAAGTTATAATTAATATAAATGCATCAAAGTATTGAATGCCAGCCAGCTATTCTATTTTGTGTCTTTTTTGTCTAAGAAATTTTTGTTGTCTGTATTGTCTCTCCATCTTTGTTGGACTCAATGCAAGGACATAGACAGAATGGAAGCAGTCCAGAGGAGGGCAACTAAAATGTTGAAGGGTCTACATCAGAAACCATATGAAGAGAGACTGAGAGAGCTTAATATGTACACCCTTGATGAAAGGAGAGAAAGGGGGGGACATGATAGAAACTTTTAAGTACCTCAAGGGAATCAACAACGTCCAGGAGGGTAGCATCTTTCAGAAAAAGAGATGTGTAAGAACAAGGGGACACAATTTAAAATTGGAGGGAGGACGGCTCAGGGGCAACATGAGGAGAGAGAGTGGTGGACGCATGGAACTGCCTTTCTGGAAAGGTTGTGGGGTCTAAAACAGTGGGGGAATTCAAACATGCATGGGACAGACATAAGGCAATTACAGAGGGGGTTGCAGGAAGTAGGCTGTTGGTTTACTAGAATCTGCAGCTTATCCAATAGGTAGGGAAATGGGCAGACTGGGTGGGCCAAGAGGTCCTTATCTGCAATCAAAGTCTATGTTTCTATGTTTTCTATGACTCACAGTTTACCAGATTTAATAAATTCGGTAGAGGGACATGGAACCACTGCACAAGACTGTAACCACCTTGAGAGGTCTTCAGACCCAGTGCAGTAAAGTTTCCTCCCATGCACCTTCAAGGACTGATCATATGGACAGTAAAGAGAGTATGTTTGTTTATTCTGTCTTTATATATAAGCTGGCGCTGTATAGTATTGAAGAGTTGGTGTATAACAATAGAAGAAAACTGAGTTAAAAAAAAGATAGAGTGGAGGACCAGGAAAACTGGGGATGCTGAAATAATCTCCACATCATTGGAGTCCCCAAGGGCTCAGAAGGTCAATCCATGGAGCAGTTCCTCAATGACACTATCCCTGTCATGCTGGGGGATAGATGGAGGGGCCCTACTGAAGTCGAGAGACCCCACTGCATCATTGGCAGGAAGGAGAAACCTGGGCCATCCCCAAGACCATTGTGACATATTTGCTTAGATATTCTACCAAAGAACAAATCTTGGGAGTGGTGAGGTACGTGGGAGAAATTCAGTGGCAGGGGGCATACATCTCGTTCTACATGAACTTTGCGCAAGAAACTTCTGTTAGGAACCATGCTTTTGGCCCTCTGAATAGGTTTTTGGCAGCACAGAATTTTCACTATAGATTCAAAGGTCTTACCAGGCTGCTCATTTCCAAAGAGGGGAGAGAAATTTTGGCAGATCATCCTCAGGACGTGGAAGGGTGGATCTTTAAGTTTTGGCACACTCTACCAATTATGCCTACATCGCCCAGAAGGCTGTGGGACCCTAATGCACCTCCATTTTTCTCCAGGAACCTTAGTGCTGGGAGGTGAATTCTGGAGGAATGTTTTAAAGCTGGACCAGGTACCTCAAAAAAAGATCCCCCCAGCGCTAGGAGCTCAACCCGCTCAATGTCTCCTGCTAAAGTCATTTCTGGCACTTCAATTAACTCAGAGCAGCCCTCTTTACCACATAGAAGCTCCAGGTCTAATTACCACCAAAGGCAATGATTCAGAAGTGGCCAGCACCTATCCTCGATCAGCCTGAGGCAGACCCCCCCACCCAGCTAAGATACCTAGGGATGATTCCCCACCAGCATCCACAGGACATTGCTCCCCAAACTTGAATCTTTCTTCCATGGACACGGACCAACTGGTGTAATGGGCCTACATTCCCAAATCCTAACTTGTGGAAGCAGTAGACTTGTCTGGGAAAATCAACCCTAGTATTAAATCTTATGCTGCTGCAGTGTCCACACAATCCTCCGACTCTGCTCCTGATTCCGGGGGCTCTGTTGCATTCAAGGAAGGATATGTTATGGTCTCAGTGTTGAGTGGGCACACTATTGGTTGATTCTCAGACTTCTCATGTTATTGTTTCATATGCACTCCCTGTTTTATTTGTCAGTTGTTTGACTGTTATAAACGCATGACTCAGGGAAGGATGTGGAGTGGGTGCTGGCCTAGCTCTTACCAGACCACACTATACCTCACTCTGGGTCAGTCCCACAGGTTTTTTGGATGCTGTGTCTGCCTGTTAATGCCAGGGACAATTTTTTGGTGTAAGGGTGTGGGTTCAGGACCACGCCCCCCCCCCCCATACAAGGGGTTCGCTATTGGAGTCACTGGATAATCTTGGGTTGGAAAGCAAAAGCTGAATATTGGGCTGGAAACTGGAAACTTTTTGGATGGTGGATAGTGACTTAAGGGGGCCCGATTCCATTGTGTGTTTCCTGTGGGATTGGTGCCTCATGGGGGTTTGGATTATTTACTTAGCCAGGGAGCTGGCTGGGGTACTGAAATCCCTTAACTCACGGGTCTGGCTGCAGTGTGGCCTGACCCGGGTTTTTCTGTTGGGACTGCATTATTTCCCATTGGGCTACACTCAGATTGGAGTTGAGGGCCCTAAGCTGCTGAGTAAAATCCCCTGGCAGACCTCAACAGTTGTTGGTTTCGATTTGGATTTGGGTTTTCCCTCATTTTTATACTGGAGATATATGTTGGATTTTCCTCTTGCTTCTTCCTCTACTTCAGTTTGGTTAAGAGTGATTCAGTTCTGGTTCCTTTGTTTGATTTTATGGTTGCCTATTCATTGTTTTGGGCTCTGTGACTCCTGTACTCTATTGGTGAAGATTCCTGGAACTAACAGCACCCTTCTCTGGATTTAAAATTTTTACTTTTTGGATACCTGGGTGGTGGTGGTGAGAGGACCTTGGCATCCATATATTTATTTTTCTTTCATTTATCTATGTTAAAACTTTTGTGATTTTATTGTTGTGGAGTGTAATTTTTATTTTGGCAGTGATAGTGCATAAAATACCCTATCTGCCTGGTTGTGAGAGGACTGGGGAGGGGATAAACTTCATTATTCATACGTTATTTTGCCTATTTGTGATTGTTTGTCTGGGCAGTGAGAGTGCCTAATTTGCACTTCTCCCCGACTGTGAGAGGGTTGTGGAGGGGGGAAAGCTTTATTATTTTATTTTTGTATGTTATATATGTGTGAGGGGGATTGTAGAGGCTCCAGATTTAAGTAGAGGAGTGAATCTATTAGTTAATAGGGGATAGGGTGGTGTTTAAAATTGTATTTTATTATATATAGGGTGGGTTAGCTGAGTAATTGTGGGGTTTGTTTTGTCTTATTTTAATTTGTTTTACTACTGTGAATTTTGGGATATTATTGTTTTGGGTTGGGTTGGGTGAGAATATGATTGGGTTTGTTAGTGTATTTATCATTTGTTTTTGTTGCAGCAGAATGTGTTGGATGCCAACCCCCACAGTTGTGCACTACTCATCCTCTACCCTTCATGCCCTTCACCCTTTTTATACTCCCCCTCTCCAGTCTGAGACCTACCAACACTGTAGAGCACTGGGCATTACGCGTAGGAGAGGGAGGAAGGTTGGGGGTCATGATCAGTGGAGGATGTACGGGGGGGCACCAAATTGGGGTGGTTGGATCCAGAAGACACCCTGGAGTGAAATGGAATCCAGAACGTGGTCCGCCATGTCTGGTGCCCATACCCAAGGGCACTACTGAATGTGGTAGGCAGATGGCCCAGGCAGCCCATGAGGTTAGTGCAACTCGGGTGGTGCTGTGCAATGCCAGGTCCATTAAGAATAAGACTGTAATTATTGCAGATCATGTTGATACGGTGGACCTGGCCTGCATCACCGAGACCTGACTGGATGAAAACTCTGGACCCATTGTGGAGGGTATGACTCCAGCTGGGTACTCGGTGATACACCGCCTGAGATTAGATCACAGTGGGGGGGGGGTGCGGTCTGTTTCAAGACCAAACTAGGCCTCACGGGGGTATTTGTTGATGACGTTGAGTCCTTCAAGTGTACAGTAGTAGCAGGTGTAGGTTATCGAATCACTGTCATCTACTGTCCACCCGGTGATGAGAAGTGATTCCTTCAGGAAGTGGCAGACTTCATCATCGACCTGGCATTTGAGTCACCCAGATTGATGGTTCTGGGTGACTTCAAAGTCTGGGTCGATGACGAACTCTCACAATTTGGGCAACGCTTCCTCCAGTTAATGAAATCTCTGGGCCTTACACAGGTGGTTTCCACTTCTACTCATAAACATGGACACTCTTTGGACTTAATCTTCCTCCTAGGGATCGAAACATCTGACATGGGGATGGAACCAGTTGTGTGGTCTGATCACTACACTGTGGGGTTTAGTTTTAGCACCCCCCCAGAAGGCCTACCCCCATAGAGATAGTTAGGTACCACCCTTTATGGGATATTAATTCTCATGGCCTTGCGGCATTCCTTGACCTCACATCCCCTGCGTTGGCAGCAATGATCCAGAGACCCTCGTGTCAGCTTATGACACAGCTGTTGCCATGGCTCTGGATTCCATTGCTCCAGTCCGTGTTCGCCCTCTCTCCATTTGCCTCAAGTCCCTGTGGTTTGATGGCACTTTGAGGGAGATGCGGAGACAGGGATGAAGGTTAGAGTGTTGGTGGCGAAAGTCTGCCCTTGATGCCGACTGCCTTAGATTGACGGACCATTATTCAGTCCATTAATCTGCAATCACCCACAAGCAGGCAGAATTCCTTTCTGGGGAGTTTGCGGCTGCTCAAAATCGACCAGCTCAGCTATTTCGAACTGTGGACAGATTGTGCAACCCAGCCTGCCTGCATGTTCAGAAAGCCTTTTTGCAATTAGAGTGTGACGAGCTTGCTCGATTCTTTGCAAATAAGGAGGCTGACATCAGGGCGGTACTGCAGCCAGTAAACTCTGTGGGGGTTGCTGCTGATCAGTACTGGGTCACTGTACCTCAGTTTTCCTGGAGTACCTTCAGTCAACTGAAGTTCATGGATGTCATGAAGATTATCCTGAGTGTGTCCCCTACGAGCTGTAGTTTGGACCCTGGAATGACCTCCCTAATTTTGGGTTGTAGTGACATCATCAGTCCAGTCTTGGTGCAAATAGTCTGGTGCTCCTTGGAATAGGGAGAGTTTTCTACCTTCCTGAAAGAGGCGGTGGTGACACTATTCTTGAAGAAAGCTACCTTGGACCCAGACTGTTTCGCAAACTACAGACCTATCTCTAACCTTTCCTTTGTTGGGAAGGTGATTGATTAAGTAGTGGCAGCACAGTTGGAGGACCATTTGACCATCCATGACATCTATAAACCCCTCCAGTCCAGTTTGCGTAAGAGATGTAATACCAAGACGGTGCTGGTTCAGGTGCTCAATGATCTCCTGATGGTGAGAGATCGGAAGAGTCATTCCATTTTGGTACTTCTGAATCTTTTTTTCAGCTTTTGACACCTTGGATCACATGGTGTTGATAGGACGCTTTAGGCATATCTGTGGAATGTTGGGGACAGTCCTCAGATGGTTCATATCGTTCCTCATGGGGAGAACACAAAGAGTTGTATCTGTTTTTTTTTTCTTCAGGCACAACTTCTTTGTCATGTGGGGTGCCTCAGTGACATAGAAGGAAACAGTAACACAATCGACAATAGAAACACTACCGTAAATGCAAATGCTAAGGCCAACAGAAACACAAATGATAATGAACACACAAACAGTAATGGTAATGCAATTGGAAATGAAATGGTTATGGTAACACCAACGATGACGCCAAAGGAAACACACAAATGGAAATGCAAAGGCAAGCACGTATGCAAACGTAAATGGTAATGTGCATGGTCATTGTAATGCAATTGGAAATGCAAATGCTTATGGTAACACCAACGATGACACCAAAGGAAACACAAACGCAAGCACATACACAAACGCAAATGGTAATGCACACAGTGACGCAAAAGTAAATGCAAACAAAAACAGTAATGGAAACGCAAATGGCAAATAATGCAAACGCAAGCACAAACGCAAACGCAAAGGGTAATGCACATGGTGATGTAAAGGGAACCGCTAATGGAAACGGTTAAGGAGATGCAAGCAGAAACGCTAATGATAACAATAATGCAAATGCACACACTTTTTTCCCCAAAAAGGTGCATTCAGAAGCACAGTGAATACAAAGAAGGTATGCATAATAATGGTCCTCGGAGCAGAAAATGAGCACTTGGAATACTAAATTGCTTATATCTCAGGAACCGTATGACATAGACAAAAACTGAAAATTTAATATTTGTGACTCTGCAGGCTAGTTATGGGACTAAGCATTTGTCCAATGAAAAGTCTGTATCTCAAACTGTTTTCGAGATATGGGCCCCAAAAGGAGCAGTAGACACTGTAATGTTATCCTATGGGAAAATTGTCAACTTCAGAGTGTCGTACCTTTGTAGCCCTCTAATATTCTGTCACTAAACCATGAAAAGGCACATCTGCTGGCTCTTGGTTTTCTTCCTTCCAAATTTTAGCCCAAAAGACCAAACTTTTTTTTTAACCAATTATTTTACCAGGTGAGACACACTAAGCTGAAAGCTTGTCTGTAGGTGCAACCAGGGAGCACAAGGAAGTTAAGTGACTTACTCAGGGTCACACAGTATGCAAGTGGGACTGTGGGATTCAAACCCAGGTTTCCAGATTTGCAGCTCAGAGACTTAAACCACTGTGCCATACTGCCTACTGTTTTGCCTCAGGGTGGCAAAGATTCCCTATTGTTTTGGGCATAGTGTTGCAAAATACTTTCACAAATAGAGATGCAGCAAATTTAAATTCTTCTGGCGAAGTGAATGCAAAGTGGGCACTTCGCGTTACCACTCCGCTACATGGAGTGGACAATGCAAAGTGCTCAATCTGCCTTATCATTACCACTTCACGTAAAGGTGGAATGGCAATGCAAAGTAAGGCAAAGTCATTGTTTTTAATGGACTTCGCATTCCTCATTATAATTCTAAGTGATCCACTTGGTGTTTCAGATTTGGCAGCCTCTCCACACATTACATGGCTTACAGTACTGTAAGTCACATGCTCTTTAGCTAGTCAGGAAGGAAGTGAATCATACAAGCAGACACTTTTACTTTCTCTTGTGCAGACTAAGAGAGAGGAGTGTGTTTTGCGACTGCTGTTACTTTGAGATCAGAGCTAGGAGGAGATTTCAACTTTGATTTAGACCCAACAGCTTTTTTAAAAGCTAATTTTTTTTTTGGTTTTTCTGTACTCTTTTTTTTTCACTTAATTTGTTCTTTCTGTAAATTTTATTTTTCTTACCTTTATAAGTAGTTAGTTGTTTGTCTGTGTGAATGTGTGTGTGTTGTGTGACAGTGTGAGTAGTGATTGCTCGACTGAGGGAGCTCAGTAACAAAGAAACGTCGACTTTGACGGCTGATAAGGACCGCTTGGCCCATCTAGTCTGCCCATTTCCCTACCTACAGGACACGCTGCAGAACCTAGTTAACCAGTAGCCTATTTCTTCCTACCCCCCACAAGAATTGCATTATGTCTGTCCCATGCATTCTTGAATTCTCACACAGTTTTAGACCCCACAGCCCCCTCAGGAAGGCTGTTCCATGCATCTGCTACCCTCTCTGTGAAATAATACTTCCTCACATTGCCCCTGAACCGCACCCCCTCTATCTTTAAATTGTGTCCCCTTGTTCTTGCACGTCTCTTTTTCTGAAAGATGCTACCCTCTTGGACTTCGTTGATTCCACTGAGGTACTTAAAAGTTTCTATCATGTCACCCCTCTCCCTCAAGAGTATACATATTAAGCTCCTTTAGTCTCTCCTCATACGGCTTCTCTTGCAGACCCTGCACCATTTTAGTTGCCCTCCTCTGGACTGCCTCTATCCTGTCTATGTCCTTGCGGAGATGGGGTCTCCAGAACTTGGCGCAGCACTCCAGATGGGGTCTCACCAACTGTATGTACAGAGGAATAACAACTTCCTGTTTTCTGCTGCTGATGCCTCTCCCTAAGCATCCCAGTATCCCCTCAGCCCTCCCTACTGCCTTCTCACATTGATTGCTAACCTTAAGGTCATCTGATATGATTACCCCCAGGTCCCTTTCCTTTTTTGTTGTTGTTACTACCTCCCCCCATTGTGTATTCTTGCCCTGGGTTCTTGTTTCCCAGGTGCATTATTTTGCACTTCTTTGCATTGAATCCTAGCTGCCATACTTCTGACCGTTCCTCCAACCTTGTCAAGTCCCTTCTCATCCTTTTCATGCCTCCTTGTGTATCAACCTCTGTTGAAGATCTTTGTGTCATCTGCAAAGAGGCATACTTTTCCTTCCAGTCCCTCTGCAAAGTCACTTATGAAGACATTAAAAAGGACTGGACCCAATACTGAACCCTGTGGTACCCCACTAGTAACCCTTCTTTCTTCAGAGTGGACTCCCTTTACAATTACCTTCTGTGTCCTGTTGTTCAGCCAATGTTTTACCCAAGCTACCACCCTGGAACCCACTCCCAGGCTGGTTAATTTAACTATTAATCTTTTCTGTGGGACTGTGTCAAATGCCTTGCTAAAGTCTAGGTAGGCCATGTCCACTGCCCCTCCCTGGTCTACTACTTTGGTCACCCAGTCAAAGAACTCTATTAGATACATCTGACATGACCTTCCCGCTGTGAACCCATGCTGCCTTGGGTCCTGTGCCCCACTGGCCTCTAGGTACTCAACTATTCTTTCCTTCAGTAGTGACTCCATCACTTTCCCTACCACAGAGGTCAGACTGACAGGTCTGTAGTTTCCTGTCTCTGCCTTGGTCCCACTTTTGTGAAGGGGAATAACATCTGCCTTCCTCCAGTCCTCGGGTACCACACCATCCTCCCATGATTTATTAAAAAGACTGGCTAGTGGTTTCACTAGTTCCCTCTTAATTCTTTTAGAATTCAGGGGTGAATTCCATCAGGCCCCATTGCTTTGTCCACCTTCAGTTTTAGGAGTTCTTGCAGAACCCTTTCTCTGTGAAAGGACTGGGATCGACCTCCCTATCAAGAGTGCTTCTGTTAACTGCATTAGGCACTTCCCCCTTCTCTTTTGTGAATACTTAGCAGAAATATTCATTCACTATCTCTGCTTTTTCACTGTCCCCCTCTGCCCACCCACAGTTCATTCTATTCAACCTCACTATCCCTCCCTTTGTCTTTCTACGCTCGCTGATGTACCTATAAAAGGTTTTATCCCCCTTCTTAACCAAGTTGGCTATCTTTTCCTCAGTTTGGGCCTTTGCTATTCTGACTTCCCTCCCTGCTTCCTTCTGCCTTAACTGGTACAGCTCTCTGTCCTGCTCCTTCTGTGTTTCCTTATACTTCCGGAATGTTATCTGTTTCTTCCTGACTTTCACAGCCACCTCTTTTGAGAACCAAAGTGGCTTTTTCTTTTGTTTTGATTTGTTTATTTGCTTCACACAAAGGCTTGTTGGCTCTGTGATGGCTGTTTTGATGATTCCCCATTGTTGCTCCACACCTCCTTCTAGCCTGTTTGCTAGTGCTTTTCTGAGGCACTCTCCCATCTTGCCAAAGTCAGCCCTCCTAAAGTCCAGTACCCTTACTTTTGTATGGCTTGACTCAGTAGCTGAGTTTAACGTGAACCACACTGTTTGATGGTCACTTGTTCCCAGATGGCAACCCACTTCTAGATCTGAGATCCTCTCACTGTCCCTGTTTGAGAGAATGAGGTCTAAGATTGCTCCCTCATGAGTGGGTTCCAAAACTAGCTGTCTGAGGCCTGCCACCTGTAGGGCATCAAGAATGGCCCTGCTTTTGGATGTGGCTGCAGCAAATGTGCTCCAGTTAACATCTGGTGTATTTAGGTCTCCCATCAAGAGTATCTCAACTTTCTCTGCCATTCTAAGAATGCCTTGTGTCATATCCTTGTCCATTCTTTCCCCTGACATGGGGGTCTGTACACAACCCCTGTGTGGATTGTGGTGCCCTTTCCAGTCTCCAAGGTGAACCACAGTGCCTCCTCTCCTCCCTATTTACTCTTTTGTTCAGTTGCTTTTATCCCTTCCTTTACATAGAAAGCTACTTCTCCCCCTCTTCTCCCTTGCCTGTCTCTACTGTAGGTTATGTACCCTGGTATGTTAACATCCCAGACATGGTTCTCTGTGTACCATGTTTCTGTGACTGCTACGATATCCAGGTATCTCTCTTCCATAAAGGCCACCAGCTCAGGTAAATGGCTGTTACTCCACAGAGGGAAGAATGACCAGTGGGGTACCACAGGGATCAGTGCTGGGACTGGTCCTATTCAACCTCTTCATCAGTGACATGTGCAGGACCTAGAAGGCACAATGTCACTGTTTGCTGATGACACAAAGCTCTGTAAAAGAGTAGACACACCAGAGGGTGCAGACAGAATGAGAAGGGACCTGCAGAAACTTGAAGAATGGTCAGGGGTTTGGCAGTTGAAATTCAATGCAAAGAAGTGCAAAATAATTCATATGGGGCACAAAAACCCTGGCACAATATATCAGTTGGGGAGGTGAGGATATAGCATGCACCAAGCAGGAAAGGTATCTTTGGGTTATCATCTCTGATGACCTCAAGGTAGGGAAACAGTGTGACAAGGCAGCAGGTAAAGCAAATAGGATGCTGGGATGCATAGACAGGGGCATCACCAGCAGGAAAAGGGAGGTCATAATTCTGCTATACAAGACACTAGTGAGGCCCCACCTGGAGTACAGTGTACAGTTCTGGAGACCTTACCTACATAAGGACATAGACAGGGTAGAGAAGGTTCAGAGGAGGGCGACAAAGATGGTGCATGGATTGCATCACAAGTTCTATGAGGACAGGTTGAAGGAACAGAACATGTACTCCCCAGAGGAGAGGAGGGAGAGAGGGGATATGATAGAGACATACAAGTATCTTACAGGGAGGAACAGGGTGCAGGAATACACTATTTTTAAGCAAAAAAGATGTTCCAGGAAAAGAGGACATGAAATGAAGTTGGAGGGGGGACAATTCAGAGGAAATGTGAGGAAGCATTTCTTCACAGAATGGGTGGTGGACAAGTGGAACACCCTGCCAGAGGAAGTGGTGGGGGCTGAAACAATCACAGGATTTAAGAATGCATGGGATAGACATAAAGGAATTCTGGAGGTCAGGGGTAAGGGGCAACAGGAAAACATAAACTGAACTTACAAGTCAAATGGGCAGACTAGGTGGGCCATAGGCCCTGATCTGCCAACACTGTCTATGTATCTATGTATAGGAGAATAGGGTGAGAGCTAGGCCCATGAAACAAGGGCATATCCTATCGCCTGTTGGTCTGTGCAGGTTGGGGGTGGGGTGAGGTGAGGGGGTAGGGTAGGGTAGGGGGTGTTAGGGTCTCAATCCTAACACCTCAATGCCCTACTTTTGTCATATCAGCCATAACTGATGCACTACTTTTTTTTCAATGAATTTCCTTACTTTTTGAGAAAGTATAATCTTACCCTTATATGGTTTGGGGAGAGTAAGAGCCCTCTGGGCCCTGTGCTCCCCTGGTATCAGGTTTTTGGAGCGCAGAGCCTGTGACATCTATCCATAAGTGTACAGTCATTGTAATGAACTTTCATCTTCCTGTGGAAGCTCCCAGTATTGTATAATGGATGGCCCAGCAGTCCCATTACTACATAATGGTATCCATATGTGGGACCGTAGGGCCCAGCGCAGGCCTAGACACATTCCAAGTTACCCTTGTGCTGCAAGTCACACAATACCTCAGTAACTATAGCAACCTTGGAAAAAATTCCAGTGCAGTTGCAATCATGGACTAGAAAGCCACCTTGTGCTTAGTACACCTATAGGTGTGCTAAGCTGTGTTTAGTGAAAAATCTGTATCTCAAACTGTTCTCAAGATATAGGCACTGAAAGGTGCGGCATTCACCACAATGTTATCCTGTGGAAAATTTCTCAGATTTGGAATGCTATAACTATGTAACCAGTGTAACTAATGCAGATTTTTACACCAAACCAGCATAAGTCACATCTGTGGGACCCCAGCTTTCTACACTGCAAATTTCATGGCAATAGTCCCTTTTCCACCCAACCACTGCCATTCTTGATCCTAACAATATGATCCTTAGCCTTTCTCTTCTCTTCTCCCATACATACCTGAAAAAAATCCTTTTCATCTTCTCTGATCCCTTGGGATAGCCTCAGTACTCTTGATGCCTTGGCATCCCTTACTAGTCTATTCATGTCCATGGATTTCCTCATGGACTCATCCTTGTCATTCTCTCTAATGGATCTTTTTATAGATACTAAAGACAGTCCTCTTTTCCTTCACCCTCTCCCCTACCTCCCTATTCATCCAATTTGATTTCATGGTCCTGGATTTCTTACTCTGGCTCTTTACACATGTGCTAGTGGCATCAACCAAGCCCAGCTTCATGACTGCCCATTTTTGATTGCCAACCATGTTAGGAAGAATGCTAGCTATGTGCCCCTCCAGTATTTTACCCATCCTGCCAAAGTTTGCCCTTCTGAAGTTTAGGACCTTAATCTTTGTAGTGGCTGCCATCTTACCTACTGTAGATTGACAGATGTTGTTTTATATTATAGTGATGTGGTAGTGCTATTATAGTTAGGGCTGAGTAGGGTATTCAGTGTTAAACCCATAACTTTGCACTTTAATGTGTTTGGCACCATCTGAAGAAATTAGCTTAAATTGCACTTGTGTTGTCTAGGAGGCAAGGTCTTGCTCTGTAGAAATTTTTGTGAGGGCAGCTTGTGTGGTTTCTGAGATCCACATGTGCAATTTTTCATAAATGTCTAACTTATTTCCTATACTTAACACTCTTGCCTACAGCCTACATGGAAATGAATTTTTATCCCAAACTTGCAGGGGACATGTGTCACATTCTAAGGTAGTGCCTTTGATAGGTCTGTTGAAAAAATACTAAAGTGTTCTAGAGTTATAAAGCTTTAAAATGTTGTGTTTTCTGACCTGCTCATGTGCAGTAGGGGTTTTGAGATAACGTTCCTGTGCAAAATTAAAAATGTAATATTGCAAATGCGTGGTTTAGATTTTGTGCCTCTTGTTTGGCAGGGCACTGCACATTTTTTGTGATGTGCCAACTGCATCTTGTTTTTTTCAATAAACTAACAAATGTGGAAAATATATAAATATGCTATTATTTTAAAAAACAAACACTAGAACCTACCTAAACAGGTCTTGTTTAGCTAAATTCTGTTGTTTCTTTGTTTTTAAAATAGGAACCACAAAAAGCTTTTCTGTGAACTGAAAATCCTGGGTGCCCAGCTTACCGGGATGAGACATTCCCTGCATTCTCTGTTTTAGAACAGCAGGGGTTTCTTGACTTCTGCAACTGCAGCTGGAACTCGTGCTGCCAGCTGCACTGTGAGCTGTGAGACGCCATTTCCCTGGTGTCTGGTGGTCTCCCTCACACTCCTTTGCCATCTCTGGCAATGTGTCATGTTGCCCTGGTGTTTAGTGGCACCCCCCCACCCTCCTATTTTTGCCACAACCTGAATGAAAGAGGTCGCACAATTTTTTTCTAAAACCTGTAAAAAAAAAAATGGTTCCTCACTGATCAGCCCCAACCACCTCCTCTCACACAGCACCCATCATCCCACACCCCAGTACACCCCCACACAGCTTCACTCATCTGAACAGGTCCCAGGTTCAAGACCCACTTCCTGATTGAAGACATGTCTTGCTGCTGGAATTGCTGACTGCAATATGAAAAAATAAGGTAGATGCAGTTCAGTGTATTTCAATAGGGGTTTCAACTTTGATACATAACTCAGCCATGTTTGCATATTTTGACACCAAATTTTCAACATGGCCTTTTGTGGACCCCACCTTAGGAACCATGTCAGTGGCATTCTGCAAATCAGGCATGAAAGGCAATTTTGTGGTTGCTTGAAAAAATCACCTCTGTGCAGGATTTGAAAATTGCCACTATCCTTGTTCATGAGGTGGGTTCATAAAAAGGCTATGTAGAAAATATGGTGTCAAAATATGTAAACATGGCAAAGTTATGCACATGTTTTGAAAATGTTTCTATGCTTGCTTGTAACTTTTTTAACTGTAAATACTTTGCTCCCAAATTTTCAAAATTGCCATTTTTACACCACCTCATGAGTGGTCATTTTTCAAAATCTGGGCTAAAATGTGTTTTGCCCTCTGGTGCACAATTATGTTGCAGTGGCATGGAATAATGTTTTGTCAAGGATTTAAAAATTCTCTGCATGGCATTCATAATAATGAGTCTATGCTGGAAATTTGGTTGCTGTTTTGGCTGAGGGTCATGAGGGGTCCTGCGGGCCCTGTTCTTCCATGGCGACATACATATATTCATCTGTGGATTTCCATAGGAAAATGAGAATTTCATTATACCATCTGAAATGGTAAGGAAATAATTTGTAACAATCTGTGTTGTTGCACCAGTAAGGGTAACTTAATGGCACAAAAATAGGGAAATGTGGCATTAGGGTTTCTCACCCTAATGCCCCCACCCAGTGAAACAAAAAACATTAGGGTTTTTGGTCTCCAGAGTATTGGCGAATCAGTGGTGGGGTCTTCCTTGGGGATTGTCAACCGAGATGCTCTCCCCTTCCCCCTTACAATGTGGGCCCTGCATGAAGAAAGGAGATCCTGTGTGACATTGCTTGCTCAGGAAATAGGGGTGAGAAAACCTAATGCCACATTTCACTACTTTTGTGGCATTGTTACCCTAACTGGTGCATTAATGCAGTTTTTTGCAAATTATAATAAACATAACAGGTTGCTGCTGGTAGTTCAAACACTTCATATTTCTCTCTGTCTCTCTCTCTGTTTCTGTCTCTCTCTCTCTCTCTCTCCATAGGTTATTTTTTATACAATGCATTGTTCCTCACATTTTCAACTTTTTTAAGTATTTTTGTCATTTGTATATTTGTCTATCATGGTGTTACACTGCAATTTTAGCACACTTGCATTTTTCTCAAATGTTGGCACTTTATTGCATATTGTCCTTAATTCATATGTATGTTTTGTAAGTCTCTGTCTCTTTAACTATTTCACTATCTATGTATGGACTCCTTCATTGCCAAGCTACCTCTGATGAAGACGTCAGCCATGATGTCGAAATGTTAGGGCATGTCACAGTGTGTGTGTGTATCAGTGTTCAGTCTGTGTTGTTAGCTAGCAGTGTCTAGTATCAATATGCAGGAGTCTTTTTGGCTGCAAAGCAAAATGTTGGATTAATTGATGGTCTGTGGATTTTTTACCTTGCATTTGAGGCATGCATTACATTACAAAAGTAACCAATTGATACACACTTTTTGGTGGGATGTGGTATGTTAAATAAACTTTAATACCTTCTGCACAGCTGCTAGTGACTGAAGTTAAACTTTTTCCTTTGAGCTTCAGGACTGGTGACCACTTTTAGGGTTTGCTGCTGTGTAACCTTCTATGGTTCTTTTACTTATTAGCCCTAGGTATGTACACGCAATATTGTGTTCCTGTTATTTGACTTTTATTTCTGTAAACAGTAGGTTATTTGAATGGATCTTGTATTGATATAATAGGGGCATCAATGAAACTGAGTGATGAATATAAACATGTTATTTTAAACTTTTTTTATATAATTACATATGCAGGTCTATATTCTTTGCACAGGGGGGTTATATTTGGTTTACTGCCTGGTAATAAGTCAAATGTAAGTATAAATATAACCAGTGATTATGCATATTGATTGTTTAAATCTGGCATTGTACTTCTGAGAAGAGACAGAATGAGATGCTTGCTACGGACTACCAGGTGGTATATACTGTAAGTGTCCTCTAGACATTACTACAATGCCCCTTGAGCAAGTTTGGAATGAGTTCAACACTGGAGTTAGGAGCTGGCAGCCAACTGAAAGACTTGGATTTGGTCTGCAAATAGATGGTTTTGCAATTTTCACTATGTTTGAAGCATTTTTGTGATGAGACAGTGAACGTTTTGATGCATTTTGTTTTGGTCTCAATGGACTATGGAGATGAGTAATTGCTCGAAATCCATATCTACACAGCATGGTATCAGACTTGTCTGATTCATGTTTTATCACATGAACTAAGTCCTGGCTGCAACAATTGTATTTATTGTTTTGTCTCATTGATGAGTTCTATGAGGTGCACAGCCTTTAAACAAGGGATATTTTTTTGAGGAATGGTCGAGGTGCTTTGTGTTTAGGTCAGCTATAAGAAGGGGTTCCTCAGTGGTAGCCAGTGAAACAGAGGTTGTGATGATGGCAGAGGCCGACCTGGACATTGTCACCATTACTGAGTCATGGTGCAATGAGAACCATGACTGAGATATAACCATACCAGGCTATACTCTTTTCAGGAAGGACAGGGGGAGTATGAAAGGGGGAGGAGTGGTTCTTTACATGATGGATAACATTAAAGCAACAGAAACACAAGAAATACAGAGAGGGCAGCTTTTAAACTATGAATAAATTTTGGGGAGCAAGGGTCTAGGTGCTTTATGTTTAGGTCACTCATAAGAATTGGTTCCATAGTGGCATCAGGTGAGACAGAGGTTGCTAAGATCTCCAAATAGTATCTGTGCCAGGGGCTCAGATAATGATACTGATGAAGATTGGTAGAGGATGGATGGAGGAAGATCTTACCAATAATGATTTTGTAGGATTAATGTACAAATATTAATTGTTTGATGCAAAGCATACCAAATCTAAACTGGACTATTATCTCACGTGGCTTAAAATGAGGAAAAGACAGTAGGAGAAAGAGATGGAGTATGTGTAAAGTTGCAATACAAGAAAAATGAAGGAAACATGGAACTATAGAAGAAAGACAGAGACAAGACATGGAAGCTAAACTGGGGGTGGCTAGGTATAAACATAGGAGAGGGGCAAAATGACTGCTGAGGAGAATTTCAAGAAGAGGTAGGGATGTAAAAGAGTTAACTGGAGAAAATATTCCAGTGGCTGATAACCAGGGTAAGAAGCTAGTTTGTCCAGTAATGTTTTTTGCAAGAAGAGATAGACATAAAAAGGCATCTGATGAAAGGAAGGTGTAGAAGAGGAAGAGGAAGAGACTTGAGGAGAAGTTACAGAAAGCAAAGAAAATTGAATGTGATGAGGAAAGAGGAGCAGTAAGTAGGATAGCAACAACAGAAGGTTTTAACAATTAGGTAATGGCAGCAGTGGAGAGTGAGGGGAAATTGAAGGAGATAACTGAGGTCTCAAAGTTGCAGAATAAGAATATGGATCCAGCCTAGGGAGAATAGGCTGGTAGTACAGTCCATCCTATCTGCAAATTCAAATAATAGCAAAATCATTCTAAAAATCAGCTTGCTACAGACTGGGAGAGAAAGTCAGGACTTACTGTAAAACATACACCAAACTTGTGTTGGATCTTCTCATATGAGGCATCAGTGTGAGTAGAGAGAAATCAAGTTTATGATCTAGCCACACAGCCAGAAATTCAAAGTTGGGAGCAGATGCAAGTGAGACATTATCAGTAGTTAGGTGATCCCAGATAGTGGGCAGCTTAGAGAGCCTTTGTTTAGTGTCAAAATTCATGAAGACAATCTTTTTGATATTGGCATCAAGAGATGGCTTTCAATATATTGCCAAATAATCTAGTTTTCTTTAATTATAAGAGGACAGATTATTTTATACAGATCAGCATGATGGATGTGTCCACTCATAATACATTCACAAGTTTGCAGATTATAAAAAGGCAAACAGCAATAATATTGACTTAATCTTCTAAGTGGTTTTGTTAACTTTTGCTAAAACTACTTTTACCCATTAAATATTCTTTAGAATTAATTTCAGGCCTTAATAGAACTATATAACACTTTGGGAAAAATATACATGCTAGCAATCCAGCACTTGAAGACAAGATAGCAAATATTTCCACAGCAATCATGTACTTTCCTCTTGTACTGAGGTAGGCTGGGACAAAGGACAGCCAGACGCTAACAAAAACCAGCAAGCTGAAGGTAATAAATTTGGTTTCATTAAAGCTGTCTGGCAAGTTCCTAGCTAGGAAGGCAACTATAAAGCTCACACTGGCCAGTAGGCCCATGTATCCCAGCATGCACCAGAATGCAATGGTTGATCCTTCATTACATTCGATGATTAGGGTTCCAAACAATGCAAATTATAACTTGAAGAAGAGAACAGGTGAAGACAATGGAAGCAGGTAACTTGGAGCCCACCCACTTCCTTAATTTGCTGTCGGGTTTTGTAGCATTGAAGGCAACAACCACAGTAATGGTTTTTGAAAATACACTGGAGACACAAACAGCAAATATTATGCCAAAGGCAGTCTGACGGAGCATGCAGGTGGCTGTCACAGGATGACCAATAAATACCAAGGAGCAGAGGAAGCACAATACCAGGCCAGAGAGGAGAAGGTAGCTGAGCTCACGATTGTTTGCTTTGACAATTGGGGTTTCTCGATATTTAATGAAAATCCCAAGGATGTAAACAGGGATAAAAGAGAAGGCAATACTGATAGCAGCCAAAGTGATGCCTAAAGGTTCTTTATAAGACAGGAACTCCACAGGTTTTGGGAGGCATGTATCTTGTCTCTCATTCGACCAATGATCTTTGTTGCACTTGAAGCACTCAATGGAATCTGGAAGGCAATGTACATAAAGTCAGATAATGAGAAGGATTCTGTTACTTGGTTATGCTGTGTCATGGTAAAAATCAATTGTGAGGAGTTCAGACCTTCAGTCTCATGCACTAGCACCACCTAAAGCAATAGCAAACTTAGAAAAAGCTTCTGCTCCCTTGTAATATTCTCAAACTATTTTCAGTCCCAGTTTTAGAAAAGGTAAAAAAACTCACCAGCAGTTATTCAGTAAAGTGCTCAATTTCTTCATTCGAGTGTAGTTCAAAGTCCAGTAAAACACACAGGCGGGACATAAAAATGGATAGAGTACTTTCTTGATCTCCCTGTTCCCTCATGATGCTACAGTCATGTTACCACAGGTCACCTGACATGTTTCGCTCCAAATGACCTTTCTCAAATGTTCCATTTTTTTGGTGTGCCTGTGTGCTTTATCTGGTAGCACCCATGTAGAGCACTGATTATTGAGTGCAGCACTTTTGAACGACTCAATAATAGTGCTCTACAAGAGAGCGAGTGGTGCAATATGGTGCTATATCCTGTATAGTGAGTACAGCAAGGAGCTGTACTCACTATTACAGGATATAATATCCTTTGAAGCTGATTCCCACCAAGCTGCTTGCATAGCATAGTGGTGTACACCACCACTTGCAATGCAAGCAGCCCCGAGTTAGGGTCCGGCTAGAGGCAGAATACACTTTTTTTCAGGATCCAATAACTTGCCCCATGGTCCGCACCCCCCTAAAAGTTGATTATTTAAGTTTTGGGGGTGTGGGGAGCTTGCTCCACCCTGGGGTACTTGGGGCATAGCCCCCATAATAAAAAAAAAAAAAAGATTTTTTGTATGGTTTTATTAAGCATTGTAGTGACCGTCGCTATTTACTAACATACTAACATACTAAAATGCCAGCAGAATAGGCCTAACGGTCTTTCGTGTCTGCTCGTTTGGTCAGCCCCCACCCTGGGTGCTGACCTTGCTGTCCCCCTCGCCTTCTCTGGCTTCTCCCTTCCCAGTTCCGGATATTCTTGCTGCATTGGATTTTGCTTCCAGAACCCTTCCCTGTACCTGTCCCACCCCTCTTGAACCCTCCACTGTCTCTGCCTCCACCAGCCCCTAGGTAGTGCATTCCATGGCTCCACCACCCTCTCAGTGAAGTAGCACCTCCTCCTTTCTCCCCTGAATCTTCCCTCCAGCTTCCACCCATGCCCTCTAGTGGCCCCTTCCTCCTTCCTTCAAAGCACCCTGACTGTTCCTCCCCTATTTACCCTCTTCATGTACCTGAAGACCTCTATCATGTCCCCCGGTCCCTTCTCTCTTCCAATGTGTACATATTTAGCTCTTCGAGCCTCTCCTCATAGGTCCTATCCCCAAGCCCCAAATCATTTTGGTTGCCTTCCTCTGGATCCTCCAGGAGGTTAATGTCCCTCTTTAAGTGTGGCCTCCAAAACTGCACGAGTACTCCAGGTGCTGGCTCACCAAGAGTTATACAGAGGGAGTATCACTTCCCTCCTTCTGGAGGTGATCCCCCTAGTGATGCATCCCAGCATCCTGTTGGCCTTGGCTGCTGCCCTCCTACAAGTCTCAGAGTTGTTCATCTTGACATCCACCACCACCCCCAGGTCCCTCTCAGCCATTGAGACTTGTAGTATTCCCCCTAGGTGTACACTTGGCCTGGGTTTCTTGCCCCCAGGTGGAGTACCTTGCATTTCCCTGCATTGAACCTCAGCTTCCACTTTCTAGACCATCTTTCCAGAGCCTCCAGGTGCCCCTGCAGGGCCACCCTCCCCTCCTCCCCATCCACCACTGCCCCCAGTTTTGAGTCATCTGCAAAGAGACTCATCTCACTCCTGATTCCTGTCCTTATGTCAGATAGGTAGGCGTTGAACAGAAGGGGCCCAAGGACTGATCCCTGTGGGACCCCACTAATGACCCTCCCTGGGGATGAGACTATCCCACCAACTACGACCCTCTGGGTCCGGTCCTGGAGCCAATTGCCTATCCATCTGATCATCTGGTTTCCCACCCCCATTTCTCCTAGCTTATCCAACAGGCCCACGTGAGGAACAGAGTCAAATGCCTTGCTGAAGTCTAGAAAGAGGACATCCACTGGTCTACCCAGGTCCAAGGCACTTGTCACCCAGTCATAGAACTCCACCAGGGTTTGTCTGACACGATTTCCCCGGGATGAATCCATGCTGTCTATCGTCCAGGCACCCTGACTTATCCAGGTCCCCCCCCAGCCTCTCCTTGACAATGCCCTCCATCACCTTGCCCACCACCGATGTCAGGCTGACAGGCCTGTAGTTCCCTGCCACCTCCCTTGATCCCCCCTTGTGGATAGGCACTACATGCGCCGCCTTCCAGTCTTGGGGCACCCACCCTGTCCTCAGAGAGATGGTGGAAAGCTCTGCCAGGGAGCGGGACATGTGGGGAGTGGTGCAATGCACTGGCTGTGTGGCAGCAGTTTCCCCAGGAGACATTCTGGAAACTGCGTTGCTGTCCTATTTGTAGGCAACTGTCAGCTCTAAGAGAGGAGGTTGCCCACCTCCAGGCTGAACTAGCAAGGACTAAGGAGGCCTCCCCCTCCCAAAGAGCACCACTGCCACAACCACTGAGTCAGAGGTTTCGGAGTATGAAGAGCAGTTGGACCACAGTGGGTTCTGGGAGGGTGTGGGGTGGTGGACCAAAGGCGAAGCCCCTCAGTTGTACCTCTACACAAATCATATATCATTCTGGCAGAGCAAGGTTCCTCTATGATGGCACCCTCAGTGTAGACCCAGAAGAATGCTGAGGACATCCACAAGGGAGACCCACAAAAGGGTGGCAAGGGACACGACAGGGCAAGGAAACAGCTACTGATAGGGGACTCAATTGTTAGGGGTGTAGAACTGGGAAAGGGAGAGAAGGAAGTAAGCTGCCTGCCTGGTGCCATGGCTTGGAGGGACAAGAAGCGAATCCTCACAATTGCAGAAGCAGCATCACAGGAGAGAAAACTAGATATCATTGTCCACCTTGGGACAAATGACCTAGCTAGGCATGGGATCAGTGCAGTGCAGAATGAATTTGTGGAGTTGGAGAGGGGCCTCAGATGGCCAGCAAGCACAGTAACCTTCTCAGAGGTGCTACCAGTCCATGGCAGGAGTGAGGCAAGGGTACTGCACACCATGCAGTTTAATGAATGGTTGCAAAACTGGTGCAGAGCACAGGGCTTTGGCTTCATTGGGGACGTGTGGTCCACCTGGAGAGATAAAGGTCTATACTGATATGACGGTCTGCATTTGTCCACAAAGGGGACCAAGCTCCTAGGCGACAGTTTAAATGCTTCCTTGGCAAGCATTTAAACTAGATAAGGGGGGAGGTACTGATAAAAGGCAGGAAAAGTCAAGCCTCCCCCCACAAAACATGGCAGGTAGTTGGGTAAACACTGAGGTACAGAGCTCAACACAGGGCAGGACTGGGATAAATGGTAAAATAGATAAGAGCAATAAGCGCAGGGATGGAGGAAAAAAAGATAAAGCCAATACTAAATGGAGGGCAATGACTACCAATGCCCATAGTCTGGGAAACAAGCTTTCTGAGCTAGTAGCTTTGATGGAAGATGAACAATTGGATATTGTGTCAGTCACAGAAACATAGTACACCGAGAACCATGACTGGGATGTCAAAATACCAGGGTACACAATCTACAGAAGGGACAGGAAAGGTAAAAGAGGAGGTGGAGTAGCTCTATACATAAGGGAAGGGATCAAAGCTACAGAACTAAAAAGTAAAGGGGGAGGACAAGAGGCACTCTGGGTCACCTTGGAGATGGGGAATGGCATCGCAATCTGCACAGGGGTTGTATACAGACCCCTGTCTCAAGGGGAGGAAATGGACAAGAAAATGATAGAGGACATTCTCAAAATGGCTGAAAAAGGCGAGATACTGTTGATGGGGGACCTGAATATGCCAGATGTTAATTGGAGGACATGTACTGCAGCCACATCCAAGAGCAGGGTCATTCTCAATGCCCTGCAGGGGGAAGACCTTAGACAGCTAGTGCTGGAACCCACTCGGGAGGGAGCAAAACTAGACCTGGTACTCTCAAATGGAGAAAGGATCACAAATTTAGAAGTCAGTAGACATCTGGGAACAAGCAACCACTGCACAGTGTGCTTCACAATGAGCACAACCATGGAGATAAGCCATACTAAAACAAGGATACTGGACTTTAGAAGGGCTGACTTTGGCAAAATGGGTGAACACCTGAAGAATGCACTAGCAAATGGCCAAATTGGAGGGGTGGAAGAACAATGGAGAAAAATCAAAACTGCCATCAAAGAGGCAACAAGTCTTTGTGTAAAACAAATAAAGAAAACAAAGAGATGTAAAAAAAAACACTATGGTTCTCAAAAGAGGTGGCAGGGAAGGTTAAGGAGAAAAAGGCTGCATTCAAAAAGTATAAGAAATCACTGAAGGAGCATGACAGGAAACTGTATCAAGTAAAGCAGAAAGAAGTAGGAAAGGCAGTCAGAATAGCAAAGGCACAAACCGAGGAAAAAATAGCCAACTTGGTCAAAAAGGGGGATAAAACCTTTTATAGGTACATTAGGGAGCATAAAAAGGTTAAGGGAGGGATAGTGAGGATTAATAAAGGAGAGGGGAGGTGGGCAGAGGGAGACAGTGAAAAGGCAGTGATACTGAATAAGTACTTTTGCTCAGTATTCACAAAAGAAGATGAGGAGCAGTTACCTAAACCAGACAATAGAAGCACTCTGGGTAAGGGGGTTGACACCAGTCCATTCACAGAAGAAAGAGTCCTGAAAGAACTCCTAAAACTCAAGGTGGACAAAGCAATGGGGCCTGATGGGATTCACCCCAGAATCCTAAAAGAACTAAGGGGGGACCTAGTGACACCACTGACCACACTTTTTAACAAATCATAGCAGGATGGGGTGGTACCTGAGGACTGGAGGATGGCAGATGTGATTCCCCTTTACAAAAGTAGGAGCAAGGCAGAAGCAGAAAACTACAGACCTGTAAGTTTGACCTCAGTGGTAGGGAAAATGATGGAATCACTTCTGAAAGAAAGAATTGTTGAGTACCTAGAGGCCAGCGGGGCACAGGACCCTAAGCAGCATGGATTTACAGCAGGAAGGTCATGTCAGACTAATCTAATTGATTTCTTTGACTGGGTGACCAAAGTAATAGACCAGGGAGGGGTTGTGGATATGGCCTACCTAGACTTTAGCAAGGCATTTGACACAGTCCACACAAAAGATTAATAATCAGATTAGCCAGCCTGGGAGTGGGTCCCAGGGTGGTAGCCTGGGTAGTGAACTGGCTGCACAACAGGACAAAGAAGGTAATAGTGAATGGAACACATTCTGAAGAAAGAGGGGTTACTAGTGGAGTACCTCAGGGCTCAGTACTGGGTCCAACTTTTTAACATCTTTATAGGTGACATTGCAGAGGGTCTGAGGGAAAGGTATGCCTTTGCAGATGACACAAAGATCTGTAACAGAGTTCATACACAAGAGGGGGTAGAAAAGATGAGAAGAGACTTGGCAAGGTTGGAGAAATGGTCAGACTTATGGCAACTTAGATTCAATGCAAAGAAGTGCAAAGTAATGCACCTGGGAAACAAAAACCCAGGAGAAGAGTACACAATAGCAGGGAAGGTACTAACAACAACAAAAATGGAAAGGGACCTGGGGGTAGTCATATCAGATGACCTAAAGGTGGGTAAGTAACGTGAAAAGTTGGTAAGGAGAGCCAGGGGGATACTGGGATGCATAGGAAGGGGCATCACAAGTAGAAAACGGGAAGTGGTTATCCCTCTATACAGACAGTTGGTGAGACCCCATCTGGAGTACTGTGTGCAGTTTTGGAGACCTCATCTATGTAAGGACATAGACAGGTTGGAAGCAGTCCTGAGGAGGGCAACTAAAATGGTGCAGGGTCTACATCAGAAACCATATGAAGAGAGACTGAGAGAGCTTAATATGTATACCCTTGATGAAAGGAGGGACAGGGGGTACATGATAGAAACGTTCAAGTACCTCAAGGAATCCACAAAGTCCAGGAGGTGTGCATCTATCAGAAAAGAGATGTGTAAGAACAAGGGGCACAGTTTAAATATAGAGGGGGGACGGCTCAGGGGGAATGTGAGGAAATTCTTTTTCATGGAGAGAGTGGTGGATACATGGAACAGCCTTCCTGAGGAGGTCGTTGGGTCTAAAACAGTGGGGGAATTCAAACATTCATGGGACAGACACAAAGCAATTATAGTGGGGCGTTGCAGGAAGCAGGCTGTTGGTTAACTATAATCTGCAGCTTATCCAGTAGGTAGGGAAATGGGCAGACTGGGTGGGCTAAGTGGTCCTTATCTGTTGTCAAAGTCTATGTTTCTATGTTTCTGTGGTATCCCACTGGTAACTTCAGTAATCTACAAGTGTTCACTCAACCACTTCTGTCTGGGTTCTCCCTTTTAACCAGTTTGCTACCCACCTAGATGTTTTGCCTCCTCTACTAGGTCATCTAACTTTTTCATCAGTCATTTATGTGGGACTGAGTCAAAGGTCGTGCTGAAATCCAGGTACAGTATGCCATTTGTTATCCACCCTCATTGTGACCCAGTCAAAAAATACTTATAATTTGACCTGACCTCCCTTCCATGAATCAGTGCTGTTTGCCATCTTGGAGCCTATTTGTCTCAAGGAGCTCCAAAAGGCTTTCCTTGAGGTTGGTTTCAAGCTGACGGTCCTGTAGTTCCAAGCTTATCCAGAGTCCTGCCCTTATGCAGGTCACTGATGTGGTTTTCCACTCTTGCGACACCATATCTGAGTCTATGGAGCTACTAAACAGGTTAGCCAATGGGGCTGCCTGGTTGTGTACAGTCTGTCCAGGATACATATCAACTTTATGGCTATTAGCTCTTGAAGAGCCTGTCAGCTGTGATTGGCACCTCACACATCTTAAAGCAGCATTATGTGTTAGTCGGAAAACATTTTCAACATACAGTAGAGTTTTTCAGTACAAATGCATTTCTGACATCCTTAGATTTATCCTCAGTGTAGTTTGGAATTTTTGAAACCTCTTTTATAACTAAATTTGTATTTAATGAGGTACTTCATTAAATGTGGTCATAACTTGCAGTTTTAAAAATATCTTCCATTGAGGTTACCTGTAAACAGCACATACTAGATTCTTATTGTGGGTGTATTAGGGTCATGTTATCACATGTTCTGATGTTCTGATGGAGCATAGCACTGCACTGTGACAAGATATTTAATTTTTCCATGGTGGGCAGATCATGGGGAGCAGAAATATTAATAAAACTTCCAAGTTCTGTATCTGTTCTACCAAAACTCTTTCCCTTGTCTCAGACAAGACCTTTTTTTTATTGAATATACTGAAACAGTACCACCTTCCTTGACTCCATCGGCTATTTTTAATTAAGCTCCTGCCTCTCCTCTCTCACTCATCTGCCAGTTGACCGAAGATTATCCAGGTAGTCACTTTGTCCTCCATGTACTGAGTTTTCTTTCTATTACACAATCAAAACCATATTATAAAGCAACTTACTAGTCAGCCCCAAGCTGCAAAAGTTGAATATTATTAAACTGCCAAAAGTTTCAAAATTCTGTCCACTGTTTCCACGTTGTCAAAGATACACAAGCATATTAAAGCATTAAAAGCCTTCTTATAACCAAAGGTTAAACATTTTAGAATATCAAAGTGCATTTATTTGGTTATTTTGAAGAAGTTACATACCAGTTTTATTGGTTATCTCCCCTTTAGAACATGGGATACAGTCATAACAGCAGATTGGCTCTCCCAGACGAACTGCTTTACGGTATCCAGGTAGGCAGCTGTCACTACAGACAGAACGAGGAGTCTAGAAAGAAAAAGTATGTTGTATTACTGGCGTAACTGTTGCAATAGAAAGAGGTCTATGTGGCTTTAAAGACATATGTATTATGAATTATAGTTAAAATTTCTGATGTGTCCAATAAATGTTATTATTGCACTCTCAAACATGGAAAGATATTCATAAAGTGACATGTGAGGCAGGCAATGCAAATGCAATGTAATATCTATTTAGAAACACAGAAACATAGAAATTGACAGCAGATAATGATTGCTTGGCCCACCTAATCTGCCCATTTCCCCTACTGACTATAATAGTGCAAACCACACTTGATGTCTGGCATAGCCCTCCCTTCCCTAACCTATAATGTTCCCTTCTGCCTATCCCATGCTTTCTTGAATCTTGCCACCAGTGTTATCCCTTCACCTCCTCTGGGAGGCTCTTATAAGCATCCACTACTCTTTCTGTGAAGAAGTACTTCCTCTCGTTTCCCCGAGTCTCCCCCCCCCAGCTTCATTGCATGCCCCTTGTTCTTCAGCATCTTTTTTCTGTAAAAATGCACCCCCCATACCTTATTTATACCTATAAGGTATCTGATCATATCTCCTCTATCCCTCATGTCATTCAGGGTGTAGATATTGAGGTCTTTAGTCTCTCCTCCTAGGCTCTACACCATTTAAGTTGAATTCCTCTGCATCGTATCTGCCCTGTCTTTTTCCTTCCAGAGATGTGGTCTTCAAAATTAGACATAGTACTCTAGATTAGATCTCACCATTGAATTATACAGCGGTATCACCACCTCCCTCTTTCTGCAGGTGATACCCCTCCTTATGCATCCTAGCATCCCACTGGCTGTTCACACTGTTTTGTCACACTATTTGTCCACTTTTGGTCACTCAATATAGTTACACCCAGGTCTCTTTCCTGCTTGGGGGTCGTCAGCACCACTCTCCTCATCTTGTATTTTAGTCCTGGGTTTCTATGCCCCAATTGATGATTTTGCACTTCTTCACATTGAACATTAGTTGCCATAGTCCTGATCATTCTTCAAGCATTCTTAGATCCTCATTCCTTTTTTTCCCAGTATTGATCCTTGTGCCACCCCACTAGACAACATAGAAACATAGAAATTGTTAGCAGATAAGGACCACTAGGCCCATCCAGTCTGCCCATAGGCCCTATACTGTGTGCATCCACTCACTCTAAGTGGTCAATGACTTTTCATCACTGCCTTCTTGCCCAATGTGTCCCTGTTTTGTACAAGGCATGTTTAAACCCCTTCACTGTCCTTGTTTCTACCACCTCTTGTGGCACACTATTCCAAGTGTTCACCACCCTCTCTGTGTAGAAAAACCTCCTCACGTTACCGCTTAATCTCCCCCCTCCAGTTTCATATCGTGCCCCCTTGTTCTGGTATCTTTTCTACATTGGAAAAGATCTCCCAGCTGCACCTTATTTATGCCCTTGAGGTACTTAAAAGTTTCTATCATGTCGCCCCTTTCTCTTCTGTCCTTCAGTGAGTGCATATTGAGGCCTCTCAGTCTCTCCTCATATGTTTTGTGGTGCAAACCATGCACCATCTTTGTTGCCCTTCTCTGGACAGATTCCACCATGTTTATGTCCTTATGCTTCTGTGGTCTCCAGTACTGCACACAGTACTCCAGGTGAGGCCTTACTAGTGTTTTATACAATGGCATCACCACTTCCTGCCTCCTACTAGTAATACCTCTGCCTATGCACCCCTGCATGCCACTGGCCCTCCCTGCAGCCTTTGGACACTGCTTTGATACCTTCAGATCATTAGATATGACAACCCCAAGGTCCTTCTCTTCTTTGGTGATGGTCAGCACCCACCTCTAACCTATCCCACGGATCAACCTTCCAACCTCTGCATGATCTCCTTTTACAACCACCCTCTTTTGCCTATCTGCAAACTAATTTCCTGCCAGGTTTATCACTTTTGCAGGCACTCACAGGCTACCCAGGAGTCTCCTATGTGGAAAAGTGTCGAAGGCCTTACTAAAATCTAGGTTGGTCACATCCACCAATTCACCATGATCTACTTCTCTTGTGACCTAGTCAAAGACATCTATCAGATTTGTTTGACATGACCTCCCCTCAGTGAATCCATGCAGCCTCAGGTCCTGTAAGTCACTGGCTAAAAGATATTCCACAACCCTTACTTTTAGCAGTGATTCTATTATTTTCCCTACCACAGAAGTCATGCTGACTGGCCTGTAACTGAAGACATAAGGGCAGTAAACTGGGCAGCTCTATATGCTCTCACAGATGTATCTATGGTCATGAGCTTTTCCACCAGTGCACTCCTTCAGATACAAGAATCACCACTGGGAGAGTATGATGGGGCTTAACCCGTTGGGTCTCCCAGGAACTCTTAACCTTGTTGAAGATGAGGGACAAATCATGGGCTGCCTACAAAAATGCCCCCTCCCCTGCCCTCTGGAATGAATTCAGGTACTTACAAAATCAGTGCAAACAAACCGCCAGGGTCCAGAAGCACAGTTTCCTCTAATCAGCAGAGGGCTACCCTTGGGGACCTGCACCGTTTCTGGAGTGCTATCACTTCCCTACTCAACCCACATACTCATAACTCTAAAATTAATTTTAGCTCAACCATTTGCACCCTAACTTATCCTATGGAAGTCAGTAAGCATTCAGCTTAAAATTTTGGGATCTTGAAGTTCACATAAGCAAGTTTCCCCCACAGCCTCCTTCTGGTCCTGTTTCTGGTCCCACTGATCATCACCCCCTTCCCTTCTACATTAGCATTGTCTCAGTCAAGGACACCGCTAAGCTCCTTAAAAGTCTTCCCAATCGTGGCAGCCCTGGCAGCGATGGCCTCTTGCCTTTGATGCTCAAGGTGATCTCCCCTGCCATCTCCAAACCACTCACCTTTATTTTTAATCTGGCACTGACCACATCCACCATGCTAGCTTCTTGGGAGCATGCCAAGGTGGTTCCCATTTTTAAGATTGAGGACACCCTCTCATCTGACAATTATAGACCAATCTCCCAGCTCCCTCAGCTGAGCAAGCTCCTTGAGGAGGTAGTCCATTGTCAGCTGTTGGACCACATTGAGAAACATAATCTCCTTTGTCACCAGAAACAAGGTGTCCAGAAATCCCACAGCACCTCGTTTGATTTGACCCAGTTTACAAATCATGTTCATAGAAACATGGATGTAGGCAAAGCTACAGTCACTATGTTTGTGGACCTGACTATAGCCTTTGACCTGGTCAACCACCCCCTTTCTACACAACACTCTTCTGCAATTTGGCTGCTCCTCTGGGACATTACAGTAGTTTATGAGCTATCTATCTGACTGATCCCAGTCCATACATATCAGAGCTGCCTTCTCCCCTGACATGCTTATGTCCACAGGTGTCCCCCTGAGCTCCATTCTGGGCCCACTGTTATTCTCTATCTTTATTAATTCCCTCACCACTGACAGCCTTACCTGTGAAGCACTTCTGTATGCTGATGATCTTGTCCTCTTTTGCAGTGATAAGTCACTAATTAACATATCTGCTACCCTCTCACAGAACTATGGCTTGGCCCACAACTGGTTTCTGTCACACAGGCTCCTGGTTAATGTTAAAAAAACAAAGGGGATGTTTCTTGGGTCCAAATCATACCTGGAAAACATAGTCAAGTCTGGCTCCTCTCTCTGAGTGCTCACCCCAGAGGGACCCCTACTAGAAAGTGTCCTGCCTTTCAAATACCTGGACATAACCCTTGACCCCTTCCTCTATTTCATGGAGAACGTGAAACCCATTGTTTGACAGGTTAATCAAAAGCTTGGGACTGCAAATCAGCTGAAACAGTGCCTGATCAGGTAGGCCTACCTAGCAATAGCCCAAAGTAACCTGCTCCCTATCCTAGACTACCACTCACCTATTTACACCTGTATGTTCTCCGCCCTTTGCTCATGTCTAACCTCTGTCTATAACAATAAATGCCACGTTGCACTGCTGACGTCCTGTTCCACACACCACCATATCCTGTGCCAGGCTCCTGGCTGGCTCCCACTCTCTGGCCATCACGCCCTACTCCACACACCAGTGTATCCTGTGCCAGGCTCCTGGCTGGCTCCCACTCTCTGGCCATCACGCCCTGCTCCACACACCACTGTATCCTGTGCCAGGCTCCTGGCTGGCTCCCACTCTCTGGCCATCACGCCCTGCTCCACACACCACTATATCCTGTGCCAGGCTCCTGGCTGGCTCCCACTCTCTGGCCATCATGCCCTACTCCACACACCACTGTATCCTGTGCCAGGCTCCTGGCTGGCTCCCACTCTCTGGCCATCATGCCCTGCTCCACACACCACTGTATCCTGTGCCAGGCTCCTGGCTGGCTCCCACTCTCTGGCCATCACGCCCTGCTCCACACACCACTGTATCCTGTGCCAGGCTTCTGACTGGCTCCCACTCTCTGGCTATCATGACTATCCACTAGGCTGCACTGTTGACAGCACCCAAAAAGAGGTGGCAATGTGTCCTTGGACATGACCCTCCTAAAATCCAGAACAGCTTCCCCTAGGTGCCTATGTGTGTCCTTGGTCCCTCCTTTGTAGAGGCTGCACTGTTGACAGCGCCCAGAAAGAGGTGGCAATGTGTCCTTAGACATGACCCTCCTAAAATCCAGTACAGCTCCCCCAGGTGCCTATGTGTGTCCTCGGTCCCTCCTTTGTAGATACCTAAAATTTCCAGTGCTGTGGGTGGCAAAGTGCTATCAGTTACAGCTCCCTCCCTATGGAACAGCCTCCCTGTGTCACTCCGATCTGCTGACACCCACTGCACCTTCAAACTCAGACTCAGAACCTGGTTACTAAGGGAGGCCAAATGCCTGTGCCAGCCAGAGCAACCTTCTTCAACCTGATTTTCCCTTCTTGCCAAAACCCTGCCCTCTCTTCCTTCTTATTTTGTTCTTTTTATAACTGTACTAGCACTAAATCACTTGGTTCCCTGCTCCTTAAACAATAATCCAATCATTCCTGCTGTCTATGGAATCAACATGCCATGTTCATTTGTATTTGCTATTTGCACTGTTTTTCCCTATTGTCTCATATTCTTCCTGCCCTGTTCCCCCTAGTGTAAATTTGTAATGTACTCTTGTCATTGCAGCACTGTTGAAGTTACACTGTATCTGTTTATTTTACCCTGACACATTTGTAAACTATACTGTATTCAACTATTTTCTGCCTGTACGTTGATTGCACCTGTATGTCTATTTCTCTGTATACGTTGTTACATATTGTATATTGTATATTTTGTTGTGCCACTTTGTGAGCCGGGTCATGCCTGAAAATAGTCCCTTGAATTAGTGCACTTACCCAGTAATCAAAGACTTAAATAAATAAATAAATTGCCATCTTCCTCCCAGCTACTTCTTTTATGGAGTGGGACTACATCTGCTCTCCTCCAGTTCTCTGGAACTACTCTTGTTTTCAGTGAGTAATTGAACAAGACTGTCAGAGGTGCAGCAAGCACCTGACTGACCTCCTTCTGTATCCGTGGATGTATCCCGTCCGGCCCTGTTGCCTTGTCCTTGTTCAGATTTGTAAGTTCTTTTAGGACTCTCTTCGCTTTAAATGGACTAGTGTCCACATCCCTTCTTTCGTTGCTCCTCTGTCTTATCTGTGGCCCCTCGCTCACCCAACTCTCCATGAACACTGTCAAAAATAATTGTTCAGGATGTCTGCTTTTTCTCTAACCCCCATGCACACTCCCTCCTCCTTCCCTCCTTAGCCTTACAATCCTCTGGTCTTTCTCCTGTTGCATACATACATGTAAAATGTCTTGTACTCTTTCTTTACTGCCTCAGCTATTTTCTTCTCCATTTGTGTCTTTGTGCTCCTGATTGCTTTTCCTGACTCCCTCTGCTTCTTGCTATGGACCTTCCTCTCTTCCTCCCTCTGCATCTGCTTATACCTCCTGAATGCTAACGTTTTTTTAAGTCTTTTGTAACCAGGTAAGGCCCACAAGGCACAAGTGCCTGTTTTCAGGGGCAACCTCAGAGCACTGGGCAGATTAAGTGACTTGATTAGAGTCACACAGTATGCAAGTGGAGGTTGTGGGAATCAAACCCTGGTCTGCTGGATGTACCAAGCTCATTCACAACTCATTACTCTAACCTCTAGTCTGTGCTACCCTTATCTTCCCTGCCACCTCCTTTGAGAACTATTGCTGTCTCTTTTTCCTCTTGGTTTTGCCTATGCCATCCCTATGGCCCTTTTTATTTTTTCCCACTGCTCTTCCACTCCACCCATGTTTTTTACCCCCATCATGGTGTACATGAGGTATTTCCCCTTCCTTGTGAAGTCATCTCTCCTAAAATTACTTAAAAAGTTAAAAATTGATTAACCCCGCCCCCAAACATTTGGTACTTGCTGCTTCTAAAATCGCCTACCCTACTAGCTTAATATTAAATTTATCATTTCTAACAGGTCAGATACCAAACTTATGGAAAAAATCCTACAAAATCTCTATTCATAAATCAGGGTCCTAGTCTGAGTTTAGCAGTTTTCATCCAATATCAATCTTCTCCGCACTCTCAAAAATATAGGAGAAAATAGTACACTCACAACCTAATGAAAACATCAGGACTTATGATTTGATCTCCCCAAATCAGCGTGGTTTAAGAGAGGGATATAGTACTGAGACTATACAAGGTGATATAGGAGTGTATATGGGTCCTGTAAAAGCATTTTTAAATATTAAACCTTTTAATTAGTGCACTGTATAATTGAGCCCTACAATCTCTTTGAGGACTTAGGAAGGGAGCACCGTAGTTCAGTTAAAAAACATGTTTGAACTACAAATCGGTGCTGAATTGTGACAATCAGCTGTACAGGGCAATGTTTTAAGTACAGCTTTTAAACCAAGACACTAGCCAGTATCCTGTGCCTGGACCTCATATGAGAGGTAGACGCACAGAGAAGAAGAGCAAGAAAGGGTAACTTTGATTTAAATGAACTGTTTTGGGACTCTCGATCCCTTCAGCAGCACTTCCGGGTTCCTGGGCTATTAATAGCCATCCTGCTGCGAGCAGGGCACACGTCATAGCATGTGGAGACACGAGCAGAGACACACGAGGTGCACGCATGTCAGCTGTGTCCACTGGGAATGTCTGGGGACCTGGGCCACAAATACTAATATATCAAGAAAAAGCATTGACTGAGATAGGCCTTTCAAACCATACAGCAAGAAGTAGTCAATTTAATAGAATGGATCGAATGATAATTTGCAATGCATGCTATATGTATACTGAAGGGGAGGAACAACACGGGTTTATATGTGACAAATGTGCACTTATAGAAGTTCTGCAGCAGGAAATAGAATCCTTACAGAACAGAATACAGATACAGCAAGACATAGCAAATTTAGAAATGTACGTAGTTACTGCTGAACAACAAACTCTCCACAAAAATACCTTTAGGGCTGAAAAAATAGATGACCCAGAAATTCAAACAGCCACTCAGATGGAAGAATTGGAAAAACAGGATAGAGGGGTTAACAAGGAAGGAGATGAGAACTGGTGCATAGTCCAAAACAAAACAAAAAAATGTCTGCAAAATATAGGCGGTAATTCTGAACTGCAATTAAAGACTAAGCTCAGTATATTGGGAGAAGAAATGCATTTAGATCCTGATAAAGCTTTAAATAAGACCAACACCATTCCACCCATGGAAATAGCTTTAGAGCAAACTCAAATGCCAAGAGATATGCTAATTATGGAGGACTCAATGATAGGAAATATAGACCGTTCAGTCTATAAAAATAGAAATGAGCACACCACAGTTAGTTCATTACCAGGGGCAGGAATAGGGGATATAAAACAGCTACTACCTGGACTCCTGCAAAGTTGTGAAAAACCAATAACTGTTATACACGCAGGGTTAAATGATGTAGGAAAGAGAACCTTGAGACTGACAGAAATAAGTCAACTAAATGGATGGTTAAGAAGATGGTGCCTCAGAGAAGGGATGGTTCTGATTGAACACTGGAACAACTCCTCGAACCCCAGATTATTTAGTCCTGATGGGCTGCACATAAACAAACAGGGGACCAGAGTTATGGCTCAAAAATTCCTACATACAGTTAACCCATATTTAAATTAGAAAATGGGGGACAGGAGGGTGGGAATACCAGACCACATAGAAACCAAATAGATACAGATAGGAATACTTCTATATGGAAATGTATGAATATACATTCTAGAAGTTTAGTACTGAAATTTGATGAGCTGAAATCCACCTTAAATTCTGATAAGGTACAAATATGTGCCATTACAGAAACATGGTGGGACGCTAATGATCAGTGGGAAAGGCAGATCCCAGGATACCAACTGTTTAGTATGGCTAGAATTACTAAAAAGGGCGGTGGGGTAGCTGTCTATATAAAAGACAATTATGGCAGAACAAATACAAATTAAGGCAGTGGATGGAATAGAGCAGTTGTGGATAAAGGTTACACCAGAAGGAAGATCAAAAATCACCGTTGGAATAATATATAGACCCCCAAATACCCCCCCCCCACCACCACCACCACTTATTGACATTCAGCAAACGGAAAGTATGGAAAACAGTGATGTGCTAGAAAATATATTAATAATGGGAGACCTAAATTTGCCTGGTATAGACTGGAAGGAACATACAGCTAGGACAGCAATGGAAAAAAGATACTTGGAGACTTTTGATCTGCTGGGTTTGGGCCAATATGTCCAAGAGGCAACAAGAAATATGAATATTTTGGACATAGTTTTAAGTAATATGGGGGAAAGTATACAATTATGCAGGGTTACTTCCCCACTTGGTTCTAGTGACCATGCTAAAGTGGAGTTTGTAATCAGCAATGTAGGAACTAAAACAACTGGAGATACAATGATTAGGAACTTCAGTAAAGCAGATTATAATAAAATAAGGGACAAATTTGATACATGGGAGTGGAAAAAGGATTTTCATAATAATACTGTGTTCAATATGTGGGTAATTCTAGCAGGTAAAATAAATCATGTGATTGATAAATATGTCATTGTTAAAATGAAATATAATAATTCCGGGAAAATACCAGTGTGAATGACTAAGCATGAAATGAAAAATAAATAAAAAGAATAGAGCATATTTGAAAGCTAAAAAGAGTGGCCATGGTAGGGATTGGCAAAAATTTAGGCAGCTACAAAGAAATAGTAAAAAACATATTATAAAGGAAAAAAGAGAATATGAATTTAACTTGGCAAATAAAGTAAAGGATAATGCAAGAACAAAGGGACACAATTTAAAGATAGAGGGGGTGGTTCAGGGGCAATGTGAGGAAGTATTATTTCTCAGACAGGGTAGTGGATGCATGGAACAGCCTTCCAGAGGAGGTAGTGGGGTCTAAAACTGTGGGAGAATTCAAGAATGCATGAGACAGACATAAGGCAATTCTCGTGGAGGGTAGGAAGAAATAGGCTGTTGGTTAACTAGGATCTGCGGCCTATCCTGTAGGTAGGGAAATGGGAAGACTAGATGGGCTAAGTGGTCCTTATCTGCCATCAAAGTCTATGTTTCTATAGTTATAAGACATTCTATAATTATGTTAGCAGTATGAAAGGTGGTCAACAAGGGATAGGTCCGATTAAAGGCAACCATGGAAGTTTGATAAAAGAAAATAAACAAATGGCTGAAATACGTAACACTTATTTTACCACTGTATATAATAACAAAACTTCTGGAAATAAACAACGCCTGGAAAAACTAAGTGGAATCAAAATAACAAAGGATGAAATTAAAAAAAGATTGTTTAGTCTTAACCCTAACAAATCCATGGGACCACATGCAATTCATCCCAAGGTGATCATTGAACTGGCAGAAACCCTGACATATTTATTTCAAACTTCCCTAGATCAGGAAGAAGCAGTGGAAGCATGGAAGGAGGCAAATGTGATCCTTATTTTTAAGAAGGGCTCCAAGCAAGTAGACCGTAATTATTCACCAATAAGCTTAATATCTGTTCTGGGCAAGGTGTTGGAGAGTATTATTAAAGATGACATAGAACAGGATATGCGACTTAGAGGAGTTATTGATAATACACAGCACGGTTTTAAAAATGGTAGGTCATGCCAGACAAACCTTTTGAGTTTTTATGAGAATGTAAGCAGGTCCCTGGATGATGGTTGCCCTGTGGATGTTGTTTTTGTACTTTTCGAAAGCCTTTGATAAGGGTCCCACATAGCGAACTAGTGGATGCACTGATTGAACATGGTATCCCTGGGAATATTACCTGTTGGACTGACTCCTGGTTAAGTAACAGGAAACAAAGAGTAACAATTAGGGGATGCAATTCAAACTGGTCGGAAGTCACGAGTAGGGTTCGTCAGGGATCTGTATTGGAGCCTTGCCTTTTTAACATATATGTTCATTCAGTGACAGGTGGGCATGATGTGTGGGAGGTTGATTTGTGGATGATATGAGACTTGGTCATGCGATAAATAGCCAAATAGATAGCGCTACAGTACAGAAATCCCTAACCACATTGGAAAGCTGGGCACAGGATTCTAAACTGACCTTTAATGTTGAAAAGTGTAAGGTAATGCATTTAAGCACAAATAATTTAGGGGCCACCAATAAATTAAATGGACATACGCTGGGAGTTGTCAAGAATGAAAGAGATCTGGGTATCTTGGTTTCAAATGACCTCAAATTCAAACAACATACTAGCCTATAGGTAAAAAAAGCTGGTAACATCTTAAATTGTATGTCTAGGCATATAAAGAGCAGGAGGAGTGAGGTCTTGACGCCCTTGCATGGAGCACTGGTGAGACCACACATGGAGTACTGTTCAAAAGTGTGGTCACCAGGATATAAAAAGGATATCATCAATTTGGAAAGAGTCCAGAGAAGGGCAACTAAGATGACTGGAGAGTTAAAGGGTAGGAACTATCAGGAAAGGCTAAACTGTTTGGGTTTATATACACTGGAGTACCGAAGATTGCTAAGGGATATGTACATGGTATACAGAGCAATAGGAGATACCAGTTTGATAAGATCACTGGGACTAGAAATACGAGAAGTTCCATACCAGAAGAGAGGACATCAATTTCAGTTGAAAAGGGGGTTATTCAAGACCACCAGGAGAAAACACTGGTTTAGTTTTAGAGTTGTGCCCCTATGGAATGATCTTCCATCCGAAATAGTAAATAATGTTGGTATGCAGGCATTTAAAACCAACCTAGATACATTCCTGATTAGTAATAATATTAGTGGCTATTGCTAAGAAATAGTGGTGAGCATATGGACTGCAGTCTCTCTTCGCTCTGTAAATCTATGAAACCTATGCAACCTATGACTGCATTAGTTGGATTCACAAACACCACTCACAAGGCTACCGAAATCGGTTGCCTAATGGGGACAGTATTCGTGGACCTAACCAAGGCATCTGACCTAGTGGACCATAGCAGTTTATTGAAGCATCTCGAGCATGTGGGATTGGGAACACATGCCATTGACTGATTTAGGGATTATCTTGACAACACGTTTCAGTGTGTCAAATTTAATGTTTTTTCCACATTTCGAAGGGTTCAGCATGGAGTCCCTCAAGGCTCTGTACTGAGCTCTTTACTTTTTACTCTCTTTGTCGATCCCATTTCACAAATATGTAACTGTGACTTGATACTTTCTGCAAACAACGCAGCATTGCTGGCTTGCAATACATCTGTTTTAGAAGTTATCTCTATATTAAGCCGCAAGTTTATCAAAATTCAAAACTGCCTCTGTCAAAATAACCTGGTCTTTAATTCAAAACAAAAACTGTGTTATCTAGATCTGATGTTAACATAAAAAAATGTCAAGAGATGTTTCAGTATGTCCACAAGGTGAAAGTCCAACTGAAATTGTGAATTCATTGGTATTACTTTGTATTTATCACTAAAATTCAATATTCTTATGGATAAAACCACCACTAATTTACATGTAAAAATATAAATTCTTTACGGATTATGAAATTTATTAACAACAGATATCTGTACACATATTACATTACTTGAATTTTGCTTGTAATTGATACTGCCCCTGCTTGTACTGTACTTAGAAAAGAAACATTGTTACAAGAAATTGGGAAATTTGTACTCCTGGACCCACACTGTACTTAACATTGTCCAATATTAAAACTACTCAATTAGCTATCAGCTCAGAATAATTAGGGGCTATCAATATCACGTTCTACATTTTAGATAATGAACACAGGTACTCCACTTACATTATGAAACCTACTTGTTAACTATTCTGCCACTTATTAGTCTTGCTTACCTTTAAAATCTCATTTGGTCTTGCCACTTGCATGTACACATGCAGGAAAGAAACCTTTTGCTCTCTGTGCTACTTCTGTGTAGAGCTACCTGCTAATCACTATTAAGCAATCTACCTCTGCTAGTACTAACATACTAACATACCATTTGCCAGCAGATTAGGCCTTATGGTCTATCGAGTCTGCTCGAACCTAGATCCTTAGTTGGGTGCCGAGACCCTCCCATCCCTTGTGCTCCAGAAACCCCTATCATCCATCCCCCCCCAAGGACAGGCCATCATCTGATACATCCCCTTTCTGTGTCTGTCCCACCCTCTCTTAAAACCCTCCACTGTGGATCTCTGAACCAGCTCACCAGGCAGTGCATTCCAAGGGTCCACCACCCCTCAGTGAAAACCTCCTCCTCTTCCCTCACCCTTCCACCTTCCAACTTCAAACCATGCCCTCTGGTGATGCCTTCCTGCTTTAGTCTAAAGATCCCCTCCATGTTTACCCTATTTATTCCCTTGAGGTACTTGAAGACCTCAATCATGTCCCCCTGTCTCTCCTCTCCTCCAATGAAAACAGGCAGAGCTCCTCAAGTCTGTCCTCATAAGTCAAATCCCCTAGCCCTCGTATCATCTTTGTTGCCCTCCTCTGTACCCTCTCCAGGAGCTGTATGTCCCTCTTCAAGTGTGGTCTCCAGTACTATACACAGTACTCAAGGTGTGGTCTAACCAGTCCATTGTACAGCGGCAGAATCACTTCCTTGCTCCTAGAGGTGATCCCCCTTACGATGCATCCCAACATCCTGTTTGCCTTGCTAGCTGCTCTCCTGCACTGCTCAGAGTTATTCATACATGTATCCACCATGACCCCTAGGTCTTTTTCCCCTATTGAGGCTTCCAGCACCTCCCCTCCCAGGGTGTACCTGTGTTTAGGGTTTCCCCGACCAAGATGCAACACCTTGCACTTGGTGATATTGAAATTTAATTTCCATGTGTTGCCCAGCTTTCCAGGGTGTCCAGGTCCCCTTGCAGGGCCAACCTCCCCTCTTCTCCCTCAACTACTGCTCCCATCTTGGAGTCATCCATGAAGAGACTCATTTCACACCCTATACCACTCCCTGGTGTCCGATATGTATACATTAAACAGGATTGGACCCAGACTGCCCCACTACCAACCTCTCTAGGGTTCAAGAGCTCCCCACAGACCACTACTCTCTGAGTGCATCCAGCTATCCAGTTTTCAATCCATCTGACCATGAAAGGGCCTACTTCTAACCCCATCAGTTTCTCCACCAGACCATTGTGGGGGACAGAGTCAAACGCCTGCCTGAAGGTTAAGAATAATACATCCACAGGCTTACCCCTGTCCAGTTCTGATGTTACCCATTCAATGAACTCCACAAGGTTGGTTTGACATGATCTACCTGGCACAAACCCATGTTGCCGACTATCCAGACCTCCCACCTCCTCCAAGAAAACCCCCAATCATTCCTTTAGTATACTCTCCATTAATTTTCCCACCACCGAGGGTACTTTCTTTAAAGCAGTCAAAAATCATTTTAAAAGTCTGAATGGATGTGTATGTAAATGAATGTACAGATACATTTGTTATTTTTGTGTTCTATTGTTATTATATGTTTGTTTGTATTTACGTGATCTCAGGTCATACCTGAAAAATGAATGCAAATTACAGAGTACCTACCTGTAATACTAAATAAATGAAAATAAAAATGAAAAATGAAAGTCCATGATCCTCACATTAGTGTGGTTTGATTCTGGCTCAATAGTTATATTAAACCACACTGTGTGGTGATCACTGGCCCCCAGGTGGTCACCCACCATGACATTGCTGTCTCTGTTGGTGAGTATGAGGCTCAAAATTGCTCCCTTATGAGAGGGCTCTCTTGCTAGTTGCCTTAGGGGTGCCCCCTGCAGGGAGTTCAGGTTGTCCTGTTCCTAGTTGAAGCTGCAGCTGGGATGTTACAATTCACATCCTGTAGATTGAATTCTCCCCACCAGCAGTATCTCCCCTTAGATGCTTTATTTTAGTTGACTTCCACCAGTACCTTATCTGTCTCTCCCCCCCCCCATGCTGGAGGTCTATAGATTGCACTAGTGTGAAAAGTGGTTCCATTCCCAGTTTCTAGGGTGACCAACTGTGCCTCCGCACCTCCGTGTATTCTCTGTGCCTCTGTTGATTTTGTGCTATCTCTTACTCAAATAACCATTCCTCCCACCTTTTTTTTACACTCGCTGTACTTCCTGAACAGATTATAGCCTGGCATGGCTATATCTCAGTCATGGTGTTCATTGCTCAACAAGGGCAACACTGTCCAGGTCAGCCTCAGCCAATATCAACACAAGGTCTGGAATTGTATTTCCCAGACTATGAGCATCTGTGCACATGGCCTTCCAAATTCCTTTATCACGCTTCTTGTCATCCTCACTTTTTCCACTTTGCCTATTCATCTTATCCCTTCTGCTTTCTAATAAATTTGCCCTTATGATACACATGCACCCAACAGGGACAGCACCTGAAACAATGATCTGGGTACCTATGCATATTGGCTTTGTTTCTCCAATAAAAATGTTCTGTTCAATCCAATAAGCTAAGCTCCAAGAACCTGGAGCTCCCCAAAAGCTACAGTGTTAGAACATCTAAATGCAATAGCTGTGTTGATCCAAGATGATTTATCATGTTATCCATAAAGGAAAGCATCTGATTAAGGAACCTGTGTGGCCCAGAAATAACGTGTACTATACCATCTATATACAAAGAGCTGTATTGATTAAGTGAGATTTATACTACTATCCATAATGTAAGGGTTCAGATAAAGGGGCTTGTGAGGGCCTGAAATCATTTGTGCCATACCATTCGTATAAAATACACATGTTGATCCAGTGGAATTTAGCACACTATCCATAAATCATGGCAACCGTTTTGCCCTGAAATCATGTGTACTGTATCATCTATATACTGTAAAACATCTATGTTGATCCAATAAGTCTTATCACTCAATCCACCAATCAAGGCCTCTGATTAAGGGGACTTTTGTGACACTGACATCATGTGTACTATTCATTCTATATGAAACATATATGTTGATCCAGTGAGACTTATCACTCAATCCACCAATCAAGGCCTCTGATTAAGTGGACTTGTGTGGCCTTGACATCATGTGTTCTATTCAATCTATATAAAATACCTATGTTGATCCTATAAGATTTATCACACAATCAACAATTCAGTGCCCCTGACTGTGGGGCCACTTGTGTGGCCCTGAAATACTGAGTGCTATACCTTCTGTATACTTTCTATATAAAATATTAATACTGATCCAATAAAATGTTTCACATTATCTGGGAAGGGTGTCTTCCCATGGGAGCCATGTTGCAGTGAAAGTTTGAGTACTACAGTATGACACTGCAGGCCAGAAAGCTCCTGTACTGCACATTCTTTGTACAATATCTAGATTGGTCAAAGAAACTACGCCGTATTAGTCAAGTGGCATACTTTGTTTAAGTCAGTTTTCTAGAAAACTTCATCAAACATGAAACTTCAAATTTGAATGCAGTTAGACAGTTTTTACTTTTATCTGAAACATTATATGATGAAACAAAACTCCTACTCCTCCCTTTTTTCAAGATGCAAGCATTTATCACTCAACTGTTGTGTTGTGTTAGCCATTCTTATTAAATGGGTAGGGACAGTCATGAATCCTGATTAGCTGACAGGACATTCCAGTCATGTCTTTTTTTTAAATAAACAAACCCACTCAAAAAAGATCCAGCAGTGCTCTGTTATTCCTCCTCCTGACTCACTGCAGCATGACAAAGGCAGCACATTCATAAGAATCAGTACTACAAGTGGTAGCATACTCCGGCAAGACCACAAGAAACTCTTGGTCTTGCCATTGACCTAGCAACCCATTGTGGTTGTGTTGAAAGATGATTGGCTTCACACTCTGTTGACTTCACACACTTTAGTATATACAGCAAAAGAAACAAGAAGTCTGTAAAATAAATTTAAAAAACATCACTGTGCAGATTAAAAACAAAAAAATTTCTTGGAACCACCAGTTTCATGTACATAGTGACACAGTACCCTCTGTTAGCTAAAGTGGAGGAACTATCTTGTACTAGAAATATGCTTGATATATATCTATATATCTATAGATATATAGATATATATATATATGTATATATATTATATATATATACACACACACACATATACATACACATATATACATTTTTATTTTTATATATACAAGTGACTTGCAAAAGTATTCAACCCTCTTGAAAGTTGTCAGATTTGTCTGAATGACAAATAATACATTGAGATTTTGTTCTGTGTAATATTTTATTTAAAAAGACTGACCCTCAAAATAATTATTTTAAAGTGATATTGGTTTTATGTTAGAAAATATTTTTAAAAACAATAAATAACTGAAATATGCTGTTTGCATAAGTATTCAACCCCTGTGCTCTGAAAGCTCCAAGTTTACACAGATGAAAAATATTGCCCTAACGAGGACACAATTGGCTTACAATGGGCCTCACCTCTGAAACATTAAAGTAGCTCACATTTTCTGATAACCCCCAGTTTAATGACCATTGGTCAGACTGTGAATCTGAAGGAAGGGTGTGAAAATGAAGACTAAAGAGCATTGTGAGGAAGTTAGAGATAAAGTAATAGATATTCTTTAATTAGGAAAAGGGTACAAAATAATATCCAAGTGTTTGGATATCCCAGTGTGCACTGTTGGATCAATAGTGAGGAAGTGGAAGCTGCATCACGCCACCCAGACACTACCTAGACAAGGCCGTCCCTCAAAACTCAGCATCCGAACAAGAAGGAGACTAGTGAGGGAAGCCTTAGAGAGGCTAACAATCACTTTGAAGGAACTACAGAGTTCAATGGCTGAGAGTGGAGTGAAGGTGCACCAGTCAACCATATCAAGAGCTCTGCAAAATACTGGCCTGTGTGGGAGGGTGGCTAGAAAGAAGCCATTACTCAAAAAGAACCATATCAAAGCACCTCTGGAGTTTGTCAGAAAGCATGAGAGTGACCCACCTAAGATGTGGCACAAGGTTTTGTGGTCTGATGAGACCAAGATAGAGATTTTTGGCCAAAATTCAAAACGCTATGTGTGGCGCAAACCTAACACTGCCCATGCCTTGAGAAACACCATCCCTACAGTGAAGTATGGTGGTGGCAGCATCATGCTGTGGGGATGCTTTTCATCAGCAGGGACTGAGCATCTTGATAAAACTGAAGGAAGAATGGATGGAGCAAAATACAGGGAGATACTGCAAGAGAACCTGCTTCAGTCTGCTAAAAAACTGAAGCTTGGAAGAAACTTCACCTTTCAGCAGGACAATGATCCCAAGCACAAGGCCAAAGCAACACAGGAGTGCTTAAACAACAAAAAGGTGAATGTCCTACAGTGGAAGGAAAGGTATGCCTCTTTGCATGAGACACAAAGATATGTAACAGAGTGGATACACAAGAGGGGGTAGAAAAGATGAGAAGGGACTTGGCAAGGTTGGAGGAATGGTCAGCCATATGGCAACTTAGATTCAATGCAAAGAAGTGCAAAGTAATGTACCTGGGAAACAAAAACCCAGGAGAAGAGTACGCAATAGCAGGGGAGGTACTAACAACAACAAAAATGGAAAGGGACCTGGGGGTAGCCATATCAGATGACCTAAAGGTGGGTAACTAATGTGAAAAGTCGGTAAGGAGAACCAGGGGGATACTGGGATGCATAGGAAGTGGCATCACAAATAGAAAAAGGGAAGTGGTTATCCCTCTATACAGACAGTTGGTGAGACTCCATCTGGAGTACTGTGTGCAGTTTTGGAGACCTCATCTATGCAAGGACATAGACAGGATGGAAGCAGTCCAGAGGAGGGCAACTAAAATGGTGCAGGGTCTACATCAGAAACCATATGAGGAGAGACTGAGAGAACTTAATATGTATACCCTTGATGAAAGGAGGGACAGGGGGGACATGATAGAAACATTCAAGTACCTCAAGGGAATCAACAAAGTCCAAGAGGGTAGCATCTTTCAGAAAAAGAGATGTGTAAGAACAAGGGGGCACAGTTTAAAGATAGAGAGGGGACAGCTCAGGGGTAATGTGAGGAAATTTTTTCTCACAGAGAGAGTGGTGGATACATGGAATAGCCTTCCTGAGGAGGTTGTTGGGTCTAAAACAGTGGGGGAATTCAAACATGTATGGGACAGACACAAGGCAATTATAGTGGGGGGTTGCAGGAAGCAGGCTGTTGGTTAACTAGAATCTGCAGCTTATCCAGTAGGTAGGAAAATGGGCAGACTGGGTGTGCCAAGTGGTCCTTATCTGCCATCAGTGTCAAAGTCTATGGCCAAGTCAAAGTCCAGATCTCAATCCCATTGAGAATCTGTGGCACTGTTTGAAAATTGCAGTCCACAAGCGTCACCCAACCAACCTGAACAACCTGGAACAAATCTGCCAAGAAGAATGGGCAAGAATCACTCCCGAACAGTGTGCAAGGCTGGTAGATACTTACCCTAAAAGACTTAAAGCTGTTGTTGCAGCAAAAGGTGGCTCTACCAAATACTAATGTGTACGGGTTGAATACCTCTGCAAGCAGCATTTTCTAGTTTTTAATTTTCTTTAGAAGATCTGCTGATGGATAATTAATTTTGGCTTTGAGAATGTACTGTTAGAGCAAATGAGTCTGCAATATAAATACTGACTGGAATAATATATGTAAGTCTCATTTGTAATCCAGACAAATCTGATAACTTTCAAGAGGGTTGAATACTTTTGCAAGTCACTGTATATTCAAGGCAAAAAACTTTGTTAATGCATCAGTTAGGGTAGTTCTACAGTGACAAAAGTGAGGAAATTCACTATTAGGGTTGCCACCCCTTGCACACCACACCCACCATGCCCCTACCAACAGGCATCAGGATGTGCATTGGCATCATCGGTCCTAACTCTTACCCCATCCCATGTGCAAACAAGCTGAGGTGGTGCAGTATAGGAGAATGGGGTGAGAGATAGGACCGATGACACCAATGCACACCCTGATGCCTGTTGGTGGGTGCAGGGTGGGGGTGGGGTGCAAGGATGATAACTCTAATATCGAATTTCCTCATTTTTGTCACTGAAGAACAACCCTAACTGATGTATTAACAAAGTTTTTTGCATAGAATGTCCTTACTTTTTAAGAAAGAATAGAAAAGTACTAAGTTGCGCAAGTTGGTGGGCCCTGCTCTCCCACCATCTTGTAAGTGTCAGGATATGTTACACATATAATGACTAAAAATTAAATTGACAACAGTAAGACCAGCAACCGTACAAATTTCAAGCTAGTATGACAATGGAAAATGCTATTTTCAAAGCGCAGATTGCATCACACTATATCTCTGCAAAAAAAAAGTTTCTCCAACATGTAAACACCATAATTTGCATCTGCAGGACATGCCAAGAACAGCTTCCAAATTTGAAGTTAAAAGACCAGACCGTGTCTGAAATATAACATTTTAAAATTTGAGATGTTCATTTGTCAGACTGGAACAGTTCCGCACCTGTTGACATTTACAAAATGGGCTAAGAAAATCCCGGGCTCTGATTGGCTGATAGCCCTAGCAAGATGGGCATCTATCAGACAACAGAGCCCGGGTAAAACAAGTGCCAGTATGAAATGACCTGATTACAGATATCAATGTTGCCATGGAATGTTCGGTTTTAAATAGACGTCATTTTTTTCTCTTGCTCAGTGAGAGATACTGCACCCCCCCATACTGCCACAACCTGTGCCACATTGCATTTTTTCTTACTTTTGAACCATGCAGAGGATTTTATTTACTATCATTACATTGGCCTGTATCACAGAGCATGCTTACTTCTGACCGCAAACACAGACAACTGCCAGCTTGCCAAAAATTCAGTTTTTAGTACTGTATGTGCTTGCAGCACTGTTGTGATGGAGACTGGCTCAGAACACTTTACCCAAAAAGTAAGACAAATTTCATCTTTTTTTAAATTATTTTATTACACTTCCTTTTCTTTGAGAGCAGCCGTGCTCTCTCTCTTTTTCTCTCCTCCTCCAGTGGCCCTCCCACTCACTGTCTTAGCAGAGCTCATTACGTCCCTGACTGCTCACTCCCCCAAACCACATAAAAAGGAAAAACACAAAACACAACACCAGCCTCCAGTTTAAGATGGAAGATGCTCACCTACCATACTTAAAAGTGTTATTTTTTAATTATCAGTGGCAGCATGCCATTCCCTCTGAGATGCTAGCAACAGCTTCCCTGACTCGCCTTGCCTCCATCTCCCACTCATCCCAAGATAAAAACACAGCTATACCAGTCATTTCCTGTTCTTTTTTTTTTTTACACTGCACTCTCCAATTCTTCTTCTTCTCTCTCTTACTGTCCAACCTGTGCACTAAACTTTTATTAGTCAGAGTGGGCAGGCGGAACCATGCAGGGCAGAGATCTCATTCTTCCTCATGAGAAATCGGCATCAATGGAAAAAATACATTGCCGGTGTTGACCCAGCTCTTCCCTTGGCACATCCAGTCCTCTCTAGAAATGTAATACCCCACAAAACAAAATAGCCATGAGAAACCACAGAAAGGTATTTGTGTTTACCAGGATTAAGTTTGTTTTTTCCTCCCTGCGCAGCCATCTGCCACCAACACTCCTCGGTCATGTTCCACATATATTTATAAACATAAAAAAAATGCTGGCTGACAAAATAAATAAAAATTAATGACCCCCCAAAAAAAACTTAAGAAAACCATCTATCTTGAGCCCTGTGTGTGTGGGGGGATGTTAACCATGACAACCACCTCCATAGTTACAACTACAGAAGCTCCTGTAGGACAAAAGTCCTTGGGTCATAAGAAAAATACAGCATTATAATGCAAGCAGAGAAACTATGTTATTACAAGATAGAGCAAACAGAGAAGAGTTTTAAGATTTAAACATAATATTTATTTTTTCAAATATGTATTCTATACTGGTCCATTTTCTAAGTGCAATAATACCCTTCAGGGTGGATAGTATTGGGAAATACCAGACCTACCAGGGGCTATAAGGCCCTCCACCTGCTGCATCAGGCCTCATTAAGCCCCTAGGCAGTCCAGTATTTCCCAATACTAACCACCCTGTCAGGTATTATTGCTTACTTAACACACACAATGAATGAAAATTACATCTATGACACTAAGGCTAGGTATACTATCAGATTCAAGCCACCACCACAAGCAAAATGCTGTCCACAGAATGTCGACTGTGCCATGCCATATCTCCACCAAAGAAAATTCTCTGACATGTAAACACTGTGATTTACATCCACAGGACATGCCGTAAACACCCTCCAAATTTAAAGTAAAAAAAAAAAAAAAAATGTTTCCATGATATTCAATGTTAAAGATTGCTAAAATGTCCATATCTATTTCATTATAAAAAATCTAGCCATCTAGTCCCTCCCTCGCGATCAAATAATTTAATGATCAAAGAATTTGCAGGCTCACGAACAAAGAATACAAAATACTATAAATCAAAAGAATGAAAGGAATTGTGGTAAGCCACCACCATGGTTCAACAGAATGAAGCCCCCTGAGCAAAACCCACCCTTATTTGACTTCCTAGGTCACCCCTGGCCTGAGAAAAAAGATTTTTTAATCTGGCCATCTTGTCCCTCCCTCGCAATGCATGATTGCAATCAAAGAATATCATGATCAAAGAATTTGCAGGCTTGCGATCAAAGAATTTGCTGTCTCATGATCAACGAATAAAAAATGCTCTAATTTAAAAAATACAAGAAATTGCAGTAAACCACTGAGAAAATTGATATTTTAATTTGGCCATCTCGTCCCTCCCTCATGATGCACGATCATGATCAAAAAATCTCGTGATCAAAGAATTTGCAGGCTCATGATCAAAGAAATTGCACACTCACGACCAAAGACTTTAAAATTCTGAAATGCAACTGTTTGGGTGATTTAAACCGAGCCAATGCCATGCCTCGATAGAACGAAGCCCCCTGATCAAAGCCCACCCTCATTTGTGTCCCTAACCCACTCCTGAGTGAGATATTTGTGTTTTTACTTTGCAATGCAAGATCGTGATCAAGGAAGCTTGCGATCAAAGAATTTGTAGGCTCGAGATCAAAGATCGTTAGCGAGTCACGATCAAAGATTTTAAAAGCTTATAACTCTGTTGTTTGACTGATTTGGATGAAGCTGAAGGCATGACTCAGTAGATCGGAACCCTCTGAGTAAAACCCATCCAAGTTTTACTTCAGAAGTGACCCCTGAGATGAGATATTTGTGTTTGTCCGATCGGAAATCTAAAAACAAGATGGTGGACCTCGTGATCAAAGAATTCTCTTGTACAAAGATTCTTGAACCTCCAGGCAGAAAATTCTTTGATCACCAGTTGGGATGAGATGGCCAGAACCCCATTCTTTGTTCGCAAAACATATATATAAATTTTCCCATTGACTCATAATGGGAACTTCAAAGTGGCATAACTTTTGAATACCATAATATTTTTTCACCAAATGAAAAGTGGCATGTTCGGCCACCAAAGCTCTTTCAAATGAGCCACCTCACAGAGTGGCATGCTACACAAGAGTCATGCAGGGCCACATCCAAAATCCCAAAAGCTGTCTCAAAAAATGGATAATTTTGTGTTTTTCAGTGTTTTTGTACACAAAGACTATAAGTCCAACCAAAACTAAATTTGGCAAATCAAGAGATCTACCATTCCTAACCATGTATGCCAAATTTCAGGTAAATCCGTTGAACAGGTCCAAAGTTATTAACTTGCAAAATTTTGACTTTAACATTGTAGTGACATCTGAACCCTATAATATATATATATATATATATATATATATATATATATATATACAGTATATATATATATCTGTATTATAAAAACTGTGTTACTGCATAATTTAGGGTTAAAGCTTAAAAGTCAGGTAATGAGATCTTTAGGGTTGCCCCCTCCCCCTTCATGTGGTCCCTCCCTCCTCCCAAGATTGACAGATGACAGGGTGTGTCATTGTGGTTGTGTAGCCTAAATGTCACCCCATTCCATGTGTAATCATATTCACAAGTGACAGTGAAGAAGAATGGGGTGATATTTAGGCCGCACAACCCCAATAACACACTGTATCATCTGTCAATATCGGGAGGAGGGAGGGGCCACGTGAGGGGGGGACCTAAAGGTCTCGTTTCCTGAATTTTTGTGTCTTAACTTTAAATGATGCACTAACACAGTTTTTTGCATAGAATGTCCTTACTTTTAGAAAAAGAATAGAAAAGACTTGCAAGTTTCTGGCAAAGATAACAGTGCAAGTACTGAATATAAGATCTATTCATAGTAGCACATATGCATGGGAGCGTGGACACACCTGTTTACATGTCAGAGGTCTAACCACTGAAAAGCACCTCTATGGCAGTAACGCTAGGTACCCTATAAATGTTAAGGCACTACCACAATGCAAAAAGTTATACAGAGAACATAAAGTGTGCAATGCAATATCTGTGCCACAAATTAATTTTGCAACAGGTAAGCACCACTGTTCAGGTGCACAGGACATCCACTGAATACAATCAAAATTGCAATGTAAAAGAGCAGACCATCTCCGAGATATAACATTTGAAGGTTTGAGAACTTCATTTGTTGGAGTGACACAATTCTGCACCTGTTGACATTTCAGACACCTAACAACTAAAAAGTAGATCCATGACAGTAAAGGCAGCAACTCTACAAATTTAAAGCCAGTAGCGCAATGTGAAACGCTGTTCACAAAATGCAAACTGTGCCATGCAATATCTCCACAAAAGATGTATTGTCTGCCATGTGAACATCATAATTCCCATGTATAGGACATCCCGTGAACACCCTCCAAATTTCAAGTGAAAAGACCAAACCATTTCTGAGATATTTAAATGTAAATATTGCAAAAATTGCCTATCTGTTGCATTAAAATCTGGTCATCTAGTCCTGCCCTCGCGATCAAAGATCGTGATCAAAGAATCTGGCGATCAAAGAATTTGCACGCTCATGATCAAAGAATTTGCAGGCTCACAATCAAAGAATAAAAAATGGTCAAAATTAAAAATAGCACATAAATACAGTAAACCACTGGTATGGTTCGATAACCCCTGAGCAAAACCCATCCTAGCTTGTGTTTGTAAGTGACCCCTGGGCTGAGAAATTAAATTTTTTAATCTGGCCATCTGGTCGTCATCTTGCGATCAAAGATCACAGTCAAAAAACCTCATGATCAAAGAATTTGCAGACTAGCAATCAAAGAATTTGCAGGCTCGTGATCAAAGAATAAAAAATGATGTAAATCAAAAATTTCACATAGTTACATGAAACCACTGGTATGGTTCGATAAAACGAAGCCCCCTGAGCAAAGACATCCTAAACTGTGTTTGTAGGTGACCCCTGGGCTGAGAAATTACATTTTTTAATCTGTCCATCTGGTCATCATCTCACGATCAAAGATCATGGTCAAAGAACCTCATGATCAAAGAATTTTCAGGCTCGCAATCAAACAATTTGCAGGCTGATGATCAAAGATTAAAAAGTGTTCAAATTAAAATTTTATTGATAATTACATGAAACCACTGGCATGGTCTGATAAAACGATGCCCCTGAGCAAAATCCATCCCATTTTGTGTTCCTAGGTGACCCCTGTGCTGAGAAATTAATTTTTTTAATTTAGCCATCTGGTCGTCATCTCACGATCAAAGATCGGGTCAAAGAATCTTGCAATCAATAAAATTTGCAGGCTCACGATCAAAGATCGTTAGCGAGCCAAGATCAAAAATTCAAAATGTTTAAAACTCTATTTTTAGACCATTTTACAGAGAACTAAATGCACAACTCAACTGAATGAAGCCCCCTGAGTAAAACCCATCCAAGTTTTACTTCAGCAGTGACTCCTGAGCCAAGATATTTTAGTTTTTATGATGGGAAATTGTAAACAAGATGGCGGACCTCGCGATCAAATAATTTCTTGTGATCAAAGATTCTTTGATCATGAGCCTGCAAATTATTTGATCATGAGGTGGGACCAGATGACCAAAACCCCATTCTTTGTTCACAAAATAACCAGATGCATTTTTCCATTGACTTACAAAGGGAACTTAAAAGTTTAATAACTTTGAATGGATTAATATTTTTTCACCAAACGAAAAGCGGCATGTTCCTTGATACAAGCTCTTTCAGAAGAGATAAGTCACAGAGCAGCACAGCACACAATGGCTGCACAGAGCCATGGACAAAATCCAAAAAACTGCTCACAAAACTGGCGAAAAGTGCATTTTTCAGCGTTTTGGTACTCACAAACAGTATGTCTGAGCAAAACAAAATTTTGCAGATCAAGAGATCTATAATACCCCACTGTGCATAAAAAGTTTCATACAAATCCATTGAATGGGTCCAAAGTTATTAACACACAAAATTCTGAGTTTAACATAGAAGTGCCTTCATAGCCCTAAATATAGGGGCATGAACGCCCTTATATATATATATATATATATATATATATATATATATAAATGTATATATATTATATAATTTTGAAATGTTTATGACATTTCCCAATCTGTACTTATTTTGCAAGCATAATAACACAATTCAGGGTCTGGATTATGCTCTGATAATTCCACTTCTAAGGGTGTTATGGCACACTTGGCCTATGGACACGTGCCTCACTATGCTGCTAGGCATACATTTAGAAGAGCATAACCCACACCCCATTATGTGTTACTGCTTAATTCTCGAAGGTGGTGAGGCCCTTCTCAATCCCTGTACCCATTCCTTTCAGATGGAATGTCTTCTGGGTGGTCACACATCAGGAAATATGCAATTAAAGCCATCACATGTAAGGTATCTGAACATTTAACATGTTCTCCATCTCCAGATATTTGTCCTAGCTTAATATGTGTACTGAATATGTACTCAGTGTTAAGGTCAATCTCACTCTACTGATCATGCAGTGTACAACGGTTATTAGTGATAGGTTGCGCCACATCATGTCAGTCAGTAATTTTACCTAAATCCAGTTAGCAATGTTACAATACTACATACAGGTAGTATGTGCCGCGTCATGACAAGTCAATCAGAAACTCTCAGTAACTCCAGTTAACAATAGTACAGTGTGTAACAGGGTGTGGATTAGATAACACCAAACACAGGAAAATGCTTTAAAACACACCAAAGTGTGATATGTATTTTCTCCAAAAATAATGAACTAAAATAAAAGAATAATCAAAATGAAACAAATACTTCTACAACAGGTAACTTTCCACAGTACTGACCTTTACATCCAGATAATTTCCTCTGTGGCTGATCCTCAAATACCTCCCCAGTAATTCCTTGCACTATGATAGTCAGGGCTTATCTTCATATCTTCTCCATTAGGAGGGATGTATATACTGACTAGCTGGGTTACCAGACCTGCCCCTTAGCTAAAACATAGTTTTCTAGCTTTAAAATTAAACAATTGGTAGAATGACCCATGCACATAACCATCTGTGTATAATTATTAAATGAAGCAGGTTTTGGTTTAATAACAATCATCCAGTACCACAATAAAGAGCCATGAATACTTCATTAGGCTATAATGAGCCCTTATTCCCTCCCACTCTTTGGAGAGTGGCAGCTCTGTATGGTATAAAACAGCCAGGGCTCGAGAGGGCACTGTTTTCCCTATACTGCTCATTTTCTCTGGCTCCTGGATTCAGGTAAGTTTGGCACAGGGGCATGGGTGGGGTTTGGAAAAACAGCTAACTATTTATTAAACCTGTTTTATGCTGCTCGAAACATTATTGTATCCTTTCTTAGTTATATTTTTATACCCTTTGTTTTATTTGTAGGAAGGGTTTCTTCTGTCTGTTCTGGGCTTCAAAAGATGGAAAAATAGGAGAGACAAGACCTGTTTATGCCTCTTGCTAAATTACCCCTGAAGAATTCATTATTTAAACCCTTTGGTGAAGCGGAGGATGAAATATCTCAACTGGCACTCTGCCAGCCATCCACTCCTATTTTTAACACTAGAGACCCAAGAGAGGGAGCAAGCAATGATTTTGCTCCTCTTCTGTGTCTATTCTGTTCCCTATCAGTCTCTACAATTGCTCCATTGGACAGGGAAGAAAATAAAATGTTTCTGGGAGCTGGAGATTTGTTTTACAGCATGGAGCGGTAGTGGCAAAAGTGAAAGTAAACATGTTGCCACTCGGTTTCCAAACTGCACTCCCCGTCCGCAACTGGGGCTTTCTCAGCTATTCTTTGGGGCTCCCTCTCCACGTGGTCACAAAAGGAATGAGAGCAGTGGCTTTTTATATCAAGCAACTACCACCAGCTCTGTCTCTAATTTATTTGTACTGTCCATAACTATGAAATCAGGAGAACAAACTGTAAAAAAAAAACAAAAAAAAAATCCGCTCATCTCTCAGTTTACTTTTTCACCCAACAATTCTGGCAAACAAACAAATGCATTATTTTGCTGACTGGCAGGTTGCATCATAGGTATGGCTTTTCTCTGCCACCAGTACCTTATTCTGTCCCTCAGTATTTGATTTTATCAGCCTTTTTATGCCCTGCATAAACCCAAAGCACGTTATAATCCTTTTTTTAACATTTAATCCATAAAGCTCCTTTTAAGCCTTTTTATCAAGGCTAGCATAAAATGAATTTCAGCAAAATGAATACAGTCAGCAGATATCTGTATTTATCATTTTTAAGCCCTATTTCTTTTCACTTGGGGCTATCAAGTTCTACAAACCTAAGCAGGCTATACCTGCAAATACACATGAACTATAATTAATACACATTAAAAATAAAATAATAGACAGGTGAGGGTCTATTACAAGGGAGTAATACCATGAAGAGGTTCTGGGAACAAGGAAACCTCGAGAGCGAAGCTCGAAAGGTCCTCCTGTCCCCAGAACCTCGAGATGGTATTACTCCCGAGTGATAGACCCTCGCCTATTTTTTATTTTTTGTAATATATGGAGCCCAGTTTTGCTTGCTGCAGTTCTGTGACTGTGGTGCTGTGAGGCCGTGCTGCCGCTGCAGTGAGGATTCGCTCACTCACTCTGTGTGAGTGTGCTTTCCGTCCCCGGTCTGCCTCTGCTCACCCTTTCACCCACAAACACGGTCTGTGTCTGTTTTACTTGAAAAAACAACGTCTTACCTTGCTTCTTTAATCAGACTGTTGTGGGGAATAAAAAAATGCTGCCCGTAAAGCGAAGGGACGATATTCTCTCGCTTAGCGAGACACGGCCGCCATGTTTTTTGAATGGTTTTGTCCACCCACCAAGGAACCAGTTCCAATCAGGAGGCGCAGTTTTAGGAATGTCAGCACACAGGGCTAGGAGGTTGCCTTGGGGATGTCAGGAACTAGTGTATGCTATTGGAAGATCATGTGGTTGTGCTCTTGAGGTTTGGTGATAATACTATCATTCAGAGCTCGAACGATAGTATTATGAGCTCTGAACGATAGTATTATCACTTGCCAACGATAGTATTATCACTTTGGCTACTGGTGTATTGCTGGATTTTTTTGTATGGAATACTATGGTATTATTTAGGTATCTCCATATATCACAAAGTGAATAATAGATAGGCAACTGTGCGTTATGTGTTTTTTTTTTACACTACTGAGGGGTGTGATGACCCATAAACCTAGAGAGTGAAGCTTGAGAGGTTTATGAGGTCATCACACCCCGAGGATGTTTTAAAAAATCCATAAACAGTTGCTTATTTTTTATAATTACTGGTGCAGAGTTTGGTCAGTGTCTCAGTCTGTTCCCAGTTTAAAGACACACACACTTTCTCACAGTCACTGACACACACACACACACACACACACACACACACACACACACTCACTCTCACTCCCTGTGCACTAGAGAAATTTTCTTTTTTGTTTTCTCAAAAAAAATGATACTGCTGGCTGCGAGGAAGCAGTCACATTTGAAGCCCTGACCAAAACACAACAACAGTCATTTGAGAGTGCATTGGGTCAGGAAATGCCTCGACCGTAGTGCAACAACAGTCATTTTAGAGTGCACTGGGACACTAAAAGCCTCTACCGAAGTTCAACAACAGCAGGATCAACCAGATAGCTTTTTTTAAACTGTTTTCCCCGAAAGGCAGGATTACCCAGACAACTAATAAAAATTACTTACTGCAGCTGGTCTAGGATTACTTCAAGGACTAGTCTGTGCATCACGAAGGAACATTTTATCCGTCAAGTTTTTTGATATTTTTGGCCCACCCACAGAGGCAGGGAGTAAGGGCCAATAATGTGGCATGCCACAGATGAATGACACTGCTAGTGAGAGGATGTTTTAAGAAATGCTGTAATAACCAACATTTTGGAGAACCTGAAAACAGATTGATAAAGGGGTCACCAGTAGTTATCTGTATTTAATGGTTTCAGCCTCTTAGATAGGCATAGTTACAGAGTGCACATATTCCTTATACCAGTATTAATACCTTGGCATTTCTAAGTGCCCTTCATACATTCCTAGGCATTTATTACAAAGGACCTCAAAGGAGGAATTAGAAAAAGGAGGGATACAAAATGAAGGAATATGTTTTTCAGAGGATAGGACAGAGCTACTGTAGGTGTGGCCAACCCACCGTAACCTAGAAAAAGTATAGACAGACAAACTGAAACTATTGTTTGGAAGATTTTAAGAGGAGAAAGATAGAAAAAGTAAAGAAATACTTCCTGTAGTCCACACATACTTCAGAGGTGGAACGCAGGTCCACCACACCTCTCCCTCCTTGAGAGGAAACCAGCTTTCAGTCAAAGCTAGTTTTCAATCCCACAAAACCCATAACATTAACCTAAAGAAGGTACGTAGGGAGTGGTTGGAGCTTCCAACCACCCACGCTTAGATGCTACACCCCAAGGTCCCAATAACAGTGCACACATAGAAACATAGACTTTGATGGCAGATAAGGACCACTTGGCCCATCTAGTCTGTCCATTTCCTACCTACAGGATAGGCCGCAGATTCTAGTTAGCCAACAGCCTATTTCTTCCTACGCCCCACAAGAATTGCCTTATCTCTGTCCCATGCATTCTTGAATTCTCCCACAGTTTTAGATCCCACAACCTCCTCAGGAAGGCTGTTCCATGCATCCACTACCCTCTCTGAGAAATAATACTTCCTCAGATTGCCCCTGAATCACCCCCCCGTCTTTAAATTGTGTCCCCTTGTACTTGCATGTCTCTTTTTCTGAAAGATGCTACCCTCTTGGACTTTGTTGATTCCGCTGAGGTACTTAAAAGTTTCTATCATGTCCCCCCTTTTCCTTCTTTCCTCAAGGGTATACATATTAAGCTCCTTTAGTCTCTCCTCATATGGCTTCTCTTGCAGACCCTGCACCATTTTAGTTGCCCTCCTCTGGATTGCCTCTATCCTGTCTATGTCCTTACGGATATGGGGCCTCTAGAACTGGACACAGTACTCCAGATGGGGTCTCACCAACTGTCTGTACAGAGGGATAACAACTTCCTGTTTTCTGCTTCAGATGCCTCTCTCTATGCATCCCAGTATACCCCCAGCCCTCCTTACTGCCCTCTCACATTGCTTGCTAACCTTAAGGTTATCAGATATGATTACCCCCAGGTCCCTTTCCTTTTTTGTTGTTGTTACTACCTTCCAGCCATTGTGTATTCTTCCCCTGAGTTCTTGTTTCCCAGGTGCATTATTTTGCACTTCTTTGCATTGAATCTAGCAGCCATACTTCTGACCATTCCTCCAACCTTGCCAAGCCCCTTCTCATCCTTTCCACACCTCCTTGTGTATCAACCCTGTTACAGATCTTTGTGTCATGTGCAAAGAGGCATACTTTTCCTTCCAGTTCCTCTGCAATGTCAGTTATGAAGACATTAAAAAGGACTGGACCCAATAGTGAACCCTGTGGTACCCCACTAGTAACCCTTCTTTCTTCAGAGTGGACTCCATTTACAATTACCTTCTGTGTCCTGTTGTCCAGCCAATGTTTTACTCAGGCTACCACCCTGGGACCCTCTTCCAGGCTGGTTAATTTGGCTATTAATCTTTTATGTGGGACTGTGTCAAATGCCTTGCTAAAGTCTAGGTAGGCCATGTCCACAGCCCCTCCCTGGTCTACTACGTTGGTCACCCAGTCAAAGAAATCTATTAGATTCGTCTGAACCCATGCTGCCTTGGGTCCTGTTCTCCATTTGCCTCTAGGTACTCAACTTTTCTTTCCTTCAGAAGTGTCTCCATCACTTTCTCTACCACAGAGGTCAGACTGACAGGTCTGTAGTTTCCTGCCTCTGTCCTGGTCCCACTTTTGTGAAGGGAATCACATCCGCTTCCTCCAGTCCTCGGTACCACACCATCCTCCCTTGATTTATTTAAAGAGTAGCCAGTGGTTTCACTAGTTCCCCTTAGTTATTTTAGAATTCTGGGGTGAATTCCATCAGGCCCCATTGCTTTGTCCACCTTCAGTTTTAGGAGTTCTTGCATAACCCTTTCTTCTGTGAAAGGACTGGGATCGATCTCCCTCTCAAGAGTGCTTCTGTTAATTGGATTAGGCACTTCCCCCTCCTCTTTTGTGAATATTGAGCAGAAATATTCGTTCAGTATCCCTGCTTTTTCACAGTCCCCCTCTGCCCACCCACCGTTCATTCTTTTCAGCCTCACTATCTCTCCTTTGTCTTCTACGTTGCTAGATGTACTTATAAAAGGTTTTATCCCCTTCTTAACTGAGTTGGCTATCTTTTCCTCAGTTTGGCCTTTGATATTCTGACTTCCTCCCTGCTTTCTTCTGCCTTAACTGGTACAGTTCTCTGTCCTGCTCCTTCTGTGTTTTTATACTTCCAGAATGCTATCTTTTACTTCCTGACTTTCACAGCCACCTCTTTTGAGAACCATAGTGGCTTTTTCTTTCATTTTGATTTATTTGCTTCACACAAAGGCTCGTTGTCTCTGTGGTTGCAGTTTTGATGACTCCCCATTGCTGCTCCACACCTCCTTCTAGCCTGTTTGCTAGTGCTTTTCTGAGGCACTCTCCCATCTTGCCAAAGTCAGCCCTCCTGAAGTCCAGTACCCTCACTTTTGTATGGATTGACTCTGTAGCTGAGTTTAACATGAACCACACTGTTTGATGGTCACTTGTTCCCAGATGGCAACCCACTTCTAGATCAGAGATCCTCTCACTGCTCCCATTTGAGAGTATGAGGTCTAAGATTGCTCCCTCATGAGTGGGTTCTGAAACTAGTTGTCCGAGACCTGCCACCTGTAGGGCATCAAGAATGGCCCTGATCTTGAATGTGGCTGCAGCAAATATGCTCCAGTTAACATATGGCATATTCAGGTCTTCCATCAACAGTATCTCCCCTTTGTCTGCCATTCTAAGAATGCCTTCTATCATATCTTTGTCCATTCCTTCCCCCTGACATGGGGGTCTGTACACAACCCCTGTGCAGATTGCGGTGCTCCTTTCCAGTCTCCAAGGTGACCCACAGTGCCTCCTTTCCTCCTGTTTACTCTTTTGCTCAGTTGTTTTATCTCTTCCTTACATAGAGAGCTACTCCTCTCCCTTTCTCCACTGTCTGTCTCTCCTGTAGGTTATGTACCCTGGTATGTTAACATCCCAGTCATGGTTCTCTGTGTACCATGTTTTAGTGACTGCTATGATATCCAGGCATCCCTCTTCCATTAAGGCCACCAGCTCAGGGAGCTTGTTGCCCAGACTACAGGCATTAGTACTCATTACCCTTCATTTCCTGATGGCCATACTCCTTTTTGCCCCATACCTGTCCTTCTTGCCTTTGTCACTTTCTCCATTTACCCCTGCCCTTCTCCCTATCGACACCTCTATGTTGGTGTTTACTGCACTTACTACCATGATTTTTCTCGGGGGGGGCTAGGATTTCCCTGTTCCTTCTCAGTGCCTCCCCCCTTGGCTAGTTTAAATGCTTGCCAATGAAGCATTTAAACCTATCACCTAGGATCCTGGTGCCCTTCCTGGACAGATGCAGCCCACCATGCCAGTATAGGCTTGCATCACTCCAGGTGGACCCCCAGTCCCCAGTGAAACCAAATCCCTGAGCTCCACACCAGTTTTTTAACCACTGATTGAATCCCATGGTGCAGAACACCCTAGCCTCTCCTGCGCCATAGATGGGCAGCACCTCTGAGAAGGTTACCGTGCATGCTACTTGTCTAAGGCCCCTCGCCAGTTCCACAAACTCTTCCTGCACTTCTCTAATCCCTTTCTTAGTCAGGTCATTTGTCCCTAGGTGGACAATGACATCCAGCTTCCTCCCCTGTGCAGCTGCTCTGGCAATCCTGAGGATTCGCTCCCTGTCCCTCCAGCCTATGGTGCCAGGCAGGCACCTTACCTCCCTCTCCCCTTCCTCCCCCAGTTCTACCTTCCTAACAATGAAGTCCCCCACCAGGAGTCATTTCATTCCCCTGTGGGGTCCTCTGCCACCCTCCTCTGGGTGTCCTTTGTGGAGGTTCCCAGCATCCTCCTTGGTATCCACTGTGGTTACCTCCATAGAGGAACCACACTTTGCCAGAATGGCATAGGAATTGTGGAGAGGTACAAGTGGAGGGATGCACCTCTGTTCCACCACCCTCACCCTCTCTGAGCCCACTGTGGTCCCAGCACTCCTCTTCTTGGCAACCTCTGAGGCAATGGCAGTGGCATTGGTGGTCCTGGGTGGGACAGGAGGTCCCACAAATCCTGGCCAATTTGGCTTGGAGATGAGCAACTCCTCCTCAGCCCAGAGGTGCCTGCAGATGGGACAACACTGCATCCTCCAGAACATCTCCCAGTAGACTGTTGCCCACAGCCACTGCACTGCACCACTTCATCATGTCTTATTTCTGGCCCCTTAACTGTTTGCAATCCTTACTCTTTCCTCTGTTTTTTTTTTCTCTCTCTCTCCTTACTTTCTGCCTGTGTGCCCTTTAAGCTCCTAATTGTCCTGTTCTGAGACAAGAACATCCTATATTTCTCAGTAGACCCCTTACTTGCTCAGAGGCAGACCTCCAGCAGCTAGAGGGGGCCAGAAAGGTACTCTTGCCCTTCTAGGATGGTGCATCTTTGGTGGCTCTGTAATCACTCATTTCCTGCTCCTAAACAGGAAGTTCCTGTTGTCAGTCAAATTCTGGTGTCTTCTGCCAAGCTACTAGCAAAATCTTTCTAAGACAGACTTTAAATGTAGTTTCCTTCTAGCTAAGCCACTCCCCTACTTACTAGATCTTTTTACAAGTAATTTAAACCTCACATCTATCAAGTCCTTTCAATCACCTGAGATTTACACCTAGATAACTGTTCAGATAATCATTCAGTTCAGTTAACTCAGACAAACACTCACTTTTTTTTGTTTTGTTTTTAGTTTTTTTTTTACCCTAAATTAAAGTTCCAAGTATAAGAGTTCTATCTTATGTCTATATACACATATATTTACCCTGAGGCTTATATGTTAGGAAATTCCTATGTACCATATCAATAAACAGTCAAATATATAATAACACTAAGTTTTCCATGGCCCCCATGCTTGGGCAGAAAATCTGTATTTTTATGCAGAGTATCAGCTTTGTGTTTAACTGTAAAGCTGTAAGGACAGGTACCACTTCATCATTCTTGCATTTGTGTCCTTCATCTGGTGTAACCAGCATAAGGGGTTATGGTCAGTAACTTGGAAAAATTTAGCACCCCAAAGGTATATGCACATGGCTTCTATGGCCCATTTAACAACTAGAGTTTATTTTTTAATCATGGAATACCTCTGTTTCCTGTCATGGAGTTTCTGTGATCTATAAATCATCAGATGCTCTGCTCTTCTCTATCCATGGTCTGGCTCAAGATGGCCCCTATACCTGTCTCTGAAGCATCTGTGTGCACTTCAAAAGGGAGGACAAGACTGGGGCTCTTTAATGCAGGTAAGGAATATAATGCCGCTTTTATAGATTGAAAACCATCCTCACCCTCGGCAGTCCACTTCACCAGATTTCCACATCTCTTTTTGGTAAGGTCTGAGATGGGCATGGCAATAGATGCAAAATGGGGTATGAAGCGGTGGTAATACTCCACTAAGCACAAAAAAGAATGAACATATTTCTTTGTAGTTGGTACTGGGCACTTTGCTGCTACAGCCTCCAGCTTGTCAATTTCAGGTTTCACCTGCCCATTCTTTAACAGGAAACCTAAGTACTCTGTTTCTGCCATGGCAATGACACACTTCTGGGGGTTTATTGTGAGCCCTGTTGCTTTGATGGACTGAATGACAGCAGACAATTTTAATAGAAGGGTTCTCCAATCAGGACTATACACAATCACATGATCCAAATAAGCAGAGCAGTAACCGGTATGAGGGGTCAGAATATAGTCCATGTACCTCTAAAAAGTTGCTGGGGCACAATGAAGACCAAAGGGCACAATAACAAATTCAAAGAGCTCTACTGGTGTGCTAAAAGCTGATTTCTCCCTTGCCTCTTTGTCCAGGGGAATCTGCCAGTAACATTTGTTTAGCCAAGGTGGTGATATCATTGATATGGGGTATGTGGTAAGCATCAAATTGGGATACCTGGTTCAGTTTTCTGAAATATAGACACAGGTGCATCCCTCACTCCTTTTTAGGTACCACTACAATGGGAGACCCCAAGCACTTTTTGAAGGTTTGATAATCTCCAGTTGTCTCAATTTCTTGATTTCTTCCTTCACTCCTACCCTTACTTTTTCTGGCAGGTGATAGGGTTTTTGCCAGATAGGAGTGGGATTCATTTTTATATGGTGCTTATTCCAGTGGCTCTCTCGTGGATACTGGTGAATGTTTTGTCATAAGTCTGCAACAAGGCCTCTAGTTCCTTTTTCTGGTCAAGTGGTAAGGCAGGGTTAATGGGTATCTCTATCCCCTCTGTTGACTTTTCAAGCCTATTGTATGCCACATCTTTTTCAGATTTATTTATTTATTTAGTTAAGTCTTGGAATTATGAACCTTTGAGTTAAGGACTCATTTACAAAGGCTCCACGTCAGACAATACATAATTCCATTTGTGATAGGAACAGAGAACATGGGATCACCCCCATACCAAGACCTGTCTCAGGTGTCTCATATCTCTTTTTAAGCAGGTTTACATTGTATATCTTTTTTATCAATCAATCAATCAATCAAAATCTTTATTTATTCAGGCGAACATCATTGAGCGTAGCTCATTTACAAGATGGACCTGAGTGGTCATACAAAGAAGGATACAAGTTTTGTACAAAGACATGAGAATAACATAACATTAATACAATCATTTAGATGAGAGATATATACAAAATTTGCAGATATACAAGGAACAGTAACAATAACTTAAACCTGTAAAAATGGAGAGGACATTCGATATAGAAGGGATAATATTCAGATAGTAGGGCTTCTATAGGCTTTTTATGCAAAGTGTGATAACTGACTGGGTAGAAGAATGGAAACTAAACATAGTGGATTACAGAAGGGAGGGGTGGAGGTTGGGTGGGAGACTAGGCCTTATGGAAGCAGTTGCACAGTTCTGGGAATAGGGTGGTGTATAATTTTTTGAAGGATGATAAGGGTAAGAGGGTATTCAGATTCATAGATTTTTGGAGTGAGTTCCAGATAAATGCTAGGGAATAGCTGATAGCAGCCCTCCCAAACTGGGTGCAGATATTGGGAATCTTTAGCATAATGAGCTTATTGATCCTTAAGGTGTATGGCCTGGATGTGATTCGGTGAAACAGACTGAGATATGGAGGGAGTTTGTCTGATAAAGCTTTAAAGATCCAGATTGCAGCATTCTTTTTCTTCTGTGCTGTAGGGATGTCCAATTGACTGCCATGTAAAGAGAGCAATGATGGGTGCTGGAGGGAAGGTCTGTAATAAATCTAATGGCTCTATGATATAGGGTGTCCAGCTTATTTAAGAGGGAGAGGGAGCAATGGCCGTAGAGGAAATCAGCATAGTCAATGAGGGATAGGAATTATGCCTGGATTAATCTTTGTTTGGAGTCTCTGGTAAGGTAGTGTTTTATTCTGTAAAATAGGCCAAGTCTTTGTCTCAACTTTTTTAGTAGCTCTTCAACGTGGACAGAGTAGTCAAGCTTATTGTCAATCCAGACTCAAGATATTTGAATTTATCCACAAATTCCAAATTTCTCCAAATAAGGTGGATAATTGTGGGATGGTGAATGATGGGGTAATGGAAGAGCAACTCTTGGTAGCAAAGAACATAGCTTTTGTTTTTGGCATTTAGAAGTAGTTTTTTCCAATAGGTTGTGTTGTAGGATGGAGAATTCTGACTGTAACAGTTCACAGGCTTTTGATGGTGAGGGATTGCTGACATATAGTACAGTATCGTCAGCAAACAGGTGAATGTTAGATTGAGAGAGGTTGGAGTCAATGTTATTAATATAAATGGCAAAGAGGATGGGGCCCAGGATAGAGCCTTGCGGTACACCTCTTAGCAGTGGTTTAGAGGTAGATAGGTAATTTTCATTTTTTACCAGTTGTAACCTTCCAGAGAGATAGCACCTAAACCAATTGAGAGAGAGTGAATCAAGGCCTACGGAGCTAAGAGAGGATATTAATGAGTCATGATCCACTGTATCAAATGCTTTACTCAAATCCAGGAACACAGCACAGGTACTATTCTTTTTATCCAAGGCAGTCTGCCAATCATTAGTGACTTTGGCTAGGGCAGAGATGGTGCTATGCATTTTTTCCTAGGTGCTTGTCAGGGGTTTCTAACTCATCATTGACAGGACCTGTCTGCCTTAACATTGTACAGGGCCCCTACCACTTCATCAGAAGTTTATTGTCTGATGACAGTAACAACATTAACACCTTGTCTCCCACCACATATTCCTTAACACCTACTGCCTTGTCGTAGGGTTTCTTGTATACATGTTGGGCATCAAGGCTATTCTGGTGTGCCTTGGTGGTGTAAGACACCAATCTTTTCTAAGTTGGCCCAGGTACTTAGTAATGTTCACATACATAATATCGGGCCTGCTTCCAGAGCTCCTTTACCACATTAAGGGTTTCTGAGAGGTTTTCCATATAATAAGAAAAGGGCAAATAACCTGTTGAGGCCTGGAGAACCTCCTGTAGGCAAATAACAACTGGGGTAAATATTTATCCCAGTCCCGCCATTCCTTGTGTATACATTTCCTCAACATCCTCATGAGGGTTTGGTTGAATCTTTCTGTCAACCCATCTGTCTGTTGGCAATATGGGAGGTCCTAACTGCTACAGTCCCCAGAAGCTTGTACAGCTGTTTCAGCAAGGCAGCACTGAAGTTACTTCCTCTATCTGTCAGGATTTCTTTAGGAATCCTAGGCAACTAAACAACTTCACCAGCTCTTTCCATTATTGTAGGGGTAGTGACAGAATGCATAGGGATAGCTTCAGGATATTTTGAAGTGCAGTTGCAGATGATCAATATACTGTGTACTGATTCCCTTTGGAGCTCTTTAAGAAGGGTCCCACAACATCCATCCCTATCATCTCACAGGGGTATGTTACAAATGGCAAGTGCACTAGGGGCACAGTCTCTTTCTTGCTTATGAGGGCTACCTTTTGACAGTCCTCACAAGCCTGACAATATTCGGCCACCTGGTCATGAATCCCAGGCCAACAGAATTGTTGTATTAACCTTTTTAGGGTTCCTACCTGCATGGCTTGCCCATGGTAGGTTGTGCCCTAAAGTGGCTCCCTATATTTTACAGGAACCATAAGCTGTTCTCCTGTATAACCTGTCTCTGAATGAGTACAGACCCTGTACAAAATATTACTTTTCAAAACATAATTAGGGAACCATCACTTTGTTTCTTTTCCACCTGTTGGAAAAAAGGTGTTAATGTCATATCTTCACTTTGTTCCTTGGCCATATCTATATGAGCAAATACAGACTGTATCTGCTGTTCCGGTAGTCCACCCACAGTATGTCTCCACTGCCCTTGCAACTGCTTTTTGTAGTTCAATGATCTCTGATCCTTACCTGGTGTCTCAATTACTTCCCCTTCAAAAGGGAAGGTGACCCTCAACATGGTACTCTGCTAATCTTGGCTGGGAAGTCAGTGTACCATGCTATACACTGTTCAGGAGGGACAAGGAAGGTAAAAAGGGTGGGGAGTAGCCTTGTACATCAGAGACGGCATAAAGGCTACAGAAGTTCAGGGAAGACGCTGAGGCTGAAGTAATGTGGGCAACTCTGGATCCAGGGAATGGAACAGCAATATGCACAGGGTGATCTACAGACCTCAGACTCAGTAGGAGGAAGTAGACAGGAACTAATGGAAAACAATACATGACATGGCAGCTAAAGGTGAGATCCTGTTATCAGGGATTTCAATATACCAGATGTAGGTTGGGCCACTCAGGTGACTGCTTCAGCCAGAAGCACAGCCATCCTAGATCCCTGCAGGGGCTGAACTCAGGCAGCTGGTGCATGAGTCAACCAGGAACAAGTCAATTCTGTACCTGGTATGGAGCAGTGGGAACAGAGTCGAAGAAATACTGGTGGAAAGGCAGCTGGAGTCCAGTGACCACCACATGGTGTGTTTCAGCATGGAGACATTGCCTCAATTAAGCCACACAAGGGCAGGAGTATTAGATTTCAGGATAGCAGAGTTCACTGAAATGGGTACATGTATACAAGTAGTCCTGGGGAAGGGAAGGGTTATAAATGGGGTGGAAGAACAATGGGAAAAACTGAAAGGAGCAATAGTCCAGATAACAAACCTATGCATTAGGATAGTGCTTTAGGATAGTGCCCAAAGGGAAAAAAATAAGGAAAACACTATGGTCCAAAGAGGCTGGGGACAAAGTCAGGGCTAAAAGGCTGAGTTTCAAGAAATATAAGGGGAGCCAAAGGGAGGAGGACAGGGAGGTGTACCTTGAATGTTTAAGAGAAGCTGGGAAGGCTGTTAGAAAGGTGGAGGTGCAGACAGAAGAGGGTTTAAAATGGTCTGTAAACAAAGGGGATGAGGCATTTTATAGGTACATCAGTGAAAGAAGAAAAAATGTGGGGGATTGTGAGGCTCAAAGGGGAGAAGTGAGAGTGTAATGAGGGAGATCTGGACAAGGCAGAAATACTGAACAAATACTTCTGCTCAGTATTCACTAAGGAGGGGAGAGTCAAGGACCACAGCAGGGTTGCAGAGGCCATGGGGAGGAGTGGACACCTGTCCATTCATAGTGGGGAGAGAGTTCTGGAAGAACTCACAAAGCTGAAGGTGGATAAGGCCATGGGGCCAGATGGCATCCACCGGGGATATAAAGAGTTGCGAAGAGAACTAGCAGCACCATTGGCAGCCCTGATCACAGAGTCACTCAACACAAATGTCATTCCAGAGGACTGAAGGAGGGCACATGTAGTCCCACTGCACAAAAGAGGCAGTTGGGAGAAGGCGGGAACTACGGGCCACTCAGCCTCACCTCAGTGGTGGAAAGATCATGGAGACACTGCAGAAAGAAAGGATAGTGGTACATATAGAATCCAGTCGTGCTCAGGATCTGAGGCAACACAGATTGACAGTAGGAAGGTCTTGTCAAGAGAGTCTAATAGATGTTGTGATTGGGTGACTAGAGAAATAAATCAGGAAGAGGTGGTAGACAGCACCTAGCTAGATTTCAGCAAAGCCTTCAACACCGTCCCACACAGAGGCTGATTAAAGATGAGCAGTCTGAGCATGGGAGACAAGGTTGGGAACATGGTTAGGAACTGGTTAACAGACAGGAGACAAACGGTAATGGTAAATGGTGTACATTCTGGGGAGAGTGGAGTGACCACTGAGGTACCACAGGGATCAGTACTAGGACCAGTCCTGTTCAATGTCTTCATTAGTGACATTGCAGAGGGCTATAAGGAAAGGTCTGCCAGTTTGCAGATGACACGAAGATCTGCAACAAAATGGACACTCCAGAAGGGGTGCAGAAAATGAAGCAGGACCTGGAGAAGTTTGAAAGATGATCAGAGATATTGCAACTAAGGTTCAATGCAAAGAAGGGCAAAAAAAATGCACCTGGTTAGAGGGAACCCTAGGAAGATCTACAGGCTGGGGGGGAGGGTTGACTGTCACCAAAGAGGAATGGGACCTAGGGGTTATCATTTCTGATGACCTTAAGGTATCAAAGCAGTGCACAAGGGTGGCAGAGAGGTCCAGTGGCATGCTGGGATGAATAGGCAGTGGTATCGCTAGCAGGAGGCAGGAGATGGTGATGCCATTCTATAAAACATTGGTAAGGCCTTACTGGGAGTATTGTGTGCAGTTCTGAGGCCACACCTGTGCAAGGACATAGATAAGGTGAGACTATCCAGAGAAGGGCAACAAGATGGTGCAGGGCTTGCACCACAAAACATATAAGGAAAGACTAAGGAACTCAATATGTACTCACTGGAAGAGAGGAGACATGATTGAAACTTTCCAAGTACCTCAAGGGCATAAACAAGGTGCAGGTGAGGGACCTTTTCCAATATAGAAAAGTACTAGAACAAAGGTGCACAATATGAAATTGGAAGGGGTAGATTAAGAGGTAATGAGGAAGTTTTCTACACAGAAAGGGTAGTCGGCATGCATGGAATAGTCTGCCACAGGAGATAGTGGGGCAAGCCAATTGAGGGTTTAAGCATACCTAGGACAGGCACAAGGGAAGCTTGAGAGGGGAGACAGTGCTGAAAAGCCATTGGGTCAGTGGCCACATACAATGTATTGGGTTTATTGGCATACTAGATGGGCCTAGTGGTCCTTATCTGCCAACAATTTCTATGTTTCTACATCTGTAGCTTTTTGTGCTTGGGCCCTGGTAGAGACAATGGAGAGTGACTCCTTCCCAGATATCAATGTTGCAAAATGGGGTTAATCGTGCCCAATAACAATTGGCACTGGCAGTTTAGGTACCAGTCCAGCAGTGACTTTGGCACTTTGCCCTTGAATGTGTAGTTCCTTGTCTATTGTTGGACATTGATGAGTGTCCCCATGTATACAGACAATGTCCATTCCTGTACCCCCTGTTTATGTCCTTCCTACCAGTTCAGGGATTATCAGCATCTGTTTGTTCCCTGAATCATTGAGGCCTTGGACAGTCTGCTGTTCAATGGTCACATCAGTAAGATAGTAGCCAGTATTTAACAAAGCCAAATGTGCAGGCTCACTTTATTTATTTGCTTAAAACCTTGCAGAATTGTAAAATTATAACAGACATCGCTGATGGACTGGAAGAGAAGGTGTGTCTGTTCGCAGACGACACCAACTATGTAACAGGATGGAAGCTGACCACAAGAAACTAAAGAAGTCTGAGTGTGGCATCTGAGATTTAATGCCAAAAGTGCAAGGTCATGCACAAAGAAAGAAAATCCAAGAAAGGAGCATTACTTAGGAGGCGAAAGACTGGTGGTCTCAAACCAGGAACGAGATCTGGGAATCATAATATCAGACAACTTGAAGGTTAGTAAGCAGTGTGAGAAGGCAACATTGAAGGCCAGCAGAATGCTGGGCTGCATTGGGAAGGGAATCATGAACAGGACGAGAGAAGTGGTACTACCACCGTAGAGATCACTGGTCAGGCCTCACCAGGAATACCGAGTCCAGTTGTGGAAGCCTCACCTCAGGAAGGACATTGACTGGATGGAAGCAGTACAGAGAAAGGTGACAAAATTGATTCAGGGTCTGCAGTACATGTTCTATGAAGAAAGACTTGGGAACTGAATATTTACTCCCTGGAGCAGAGAAGAGAGAGGGACATGACTGAAATATTCAAGTACATAAAAGGCATTAACAAGGTACAGGCACAGGAACTTTTCACTTCAAGAAGGGCTCCAGGACCAGAGGACATGACCTCAGGCTGTAAAGAGGAGGTTCTCTACCAACACCAGGAGTTTTACTTCATAAAATAGTGAAGGATGCCTAGAATAGTCTGCCCCAAGAGGTTGTAGGGGTCAATACTGTGGAGAGATCCAAGAATGTGTGGAATAGACACAAGGGACCCCTGACTACAAAGGGCAACTAGAGTGTCAAAATAGGTCTAAAACAAATGGGCAGGCTAGATGGTCTTAGCAGTCTCCTTCTGCTGTCAACTTCTATGTTTCTATATTTCTAATATGACCAACCCCTTGGCATTCTGCATATGATGTTGGGGTTATAATGTTTTCATCCTGGCTAGCCTCCCTTCAGTTGTTTTGTAATACTGCCCAGAAGATGGTTTATTATAAGTATTACTTTCACGGAGTTGTGATGCAGGGGAAGTGGTTGGGTCAGTGGTTCTATAACCCTTGCGCACAGGTTGTCATACTGACAGAAAACCTTCTGCCAGGGTAATGGCTTGCTCAGCTGTTTCAGGGCCGTGTTCCATGACCCAGATCAGTACATCAGCTTGTAGAATTTGCAGATATTGTTTGACCACTACGTAATCAATAATGGTTGTGACAATTTCACCCTCTGGCTATAACCACTTTAAACAAAGTTCTTTTAAGTCGGTATAGGTCTCTTTTCAGGCATTGTTGGGTTGGTACTTTAAGGACCTGAATATCTGCTGGTATTTTTCGGCATTGATGTCAAACCTTTTGAGAATCTCCTTTTTACTAGCTCATAGTCTTCTGTGCTTCTGATGTCCTTGGTTACTTGTTTACTTGGCAGAATAGGACAAAAGAAGGCCAAAGCCCATCAAGATTGTCCCTCACTACATTGTGGTTCATTATTCCCAAATTTGGTTAACAGTTAGCCAGCTACCCAAGCCTTTCATAAAGGCATTGAAGGTGTTTAGGTCTATCAGTTCATGTGGAAGCTTATTCCAAACTTTAGATACTCTAACTGTGAAGAAGTTATATATTGTATTAGTTTTTGCCTTACTAACTTCAAGTTGTTTGTTATGTAGTCTGGATACTATTTTTCTCTACAAGAAGGTTAATCCAAACTGCTGCAATAGCATAGGTGAACGTTGTAGTTTAACAAGAAACAGATCACCTCTGCATCTCCTTTGTTGCAGGTAGTGGAAGCCTGTAGCATGGAGTATCATGGTGTAATGTTTTGTTACTAAATGCAGGACCATCCTGGTAGCCCATCTCTGTATTCGCTTGATCCTTTCAATGTCCTTGATAAGGTAGGGACTACAAAAGGAGAGCCATAGTTGGAATAGGGTCTAACATGTGTCCTGTATAAAGTATTAGACATTTCTTCATCTTAGAGATAAAGGTGCGGTTTATGCATTTAAGAAGTCCATTGGATAGTTTGGCAATTTTGTGCATTGATCTGTGAAGAAAAGTTTATTATTAACAAATATGCCCAGATCTCTCTCCTATCTGATGAATTTCAAGGGATGTCCATGTTACTATAAGCCAGCTGAGCACTATCAGTTAAAAAGGTAAGGCACCACCCATTGGGACTGAGACCAACCACAGGTTCTAGCAACCCTTTCAAAGTTCTCATATAAGCTTCAATGTCATCGGTGGGGATCATTTTATAAACTTAATATCCGACCCCTTGAACTCCTTGTCCCCTTCAATAAGTTGCAGGGCCCTCATTGTATCTGTCCATGTCTGGTCCAGCTGCCTCCACTCCTGTTCTCTTTCTCTGCTGTTGTTTACCGTTGTTGCTCCATTTCAACTTGTTTAATTGTCTGCCACTTCAGTAGTCTCGTGACAGCTTCTGGTGGTCCTTACTATGCTCCATTCTCTTCATCCTCCTCTTCTTCTAGAATCGGGCACCCTCCATTGCATCTTCCTCCAGGCTTCTCTCTTCCTGGCAATCCTGGTAATAGTTTCTCTCCTGTCTTCAGGACTTGTGCTCTGGTTTGTTACTCATGCATGTCGGGTTTCTCATCCTTCAATTCATCAGTCATACTGTCTGCAGTTTGCTATCTGGATACCAGGACTGGTATCGGTTGACTGGTCTCCCCCAAGTAGCCTAAAAAGCCAGAAACCTATCCCATTTTGGACACCACTTTTGTAACTGGGTGTGGGATAGATAACACAAACACAGGAAAATGTTTTAAACATACCGAAGTGTCATATTTATTTTCTCCAAAAATAATAAACTAAAATACAAAAATAAGCAAAACAAAACAAATACTGCTAAAACAGGTAGCTTTCCACAGTAGTGATCTTTACATCCAGATCCTTTCCTCTGTGGTTGATCCCCAGCTACTTCTCCAGTAGCTCCTTGCATATGATAGTCAAGGCTCATCTGCCTATCCTCTCTTCTAGGAGGGATGTATATTGACTATCTGAGTCACCTGACCTGCCCTTAGCTAAAACATACAGTTTTCTAGCTTTAAAATTAAACAATCAGGTAGAATGACCCATACACATAACAATCTGTGTATAATTATTAAATGAAGCAGGTTTTGGTTTAATAACAATTATCCAGTACCACAATAAATAGTCTTGAATATTTAATTAGGCAATAATGAGCCTTAGTCCCTCCCACTCTTTGAGTGGTAGCACTATACAGTATAAAACAAAGCATGAGAGGGTGCTGTGTTCCCTCTACTGCTCATTTTCTCTGGCTCCTGGATTCAGGTAAATCTGACACAGGGGCATGGGTGGGGAATGAAAAACAGATATCTTTTATAAAACTTGTTTTACTCTCCTTAAGTGGTGGATATAAATATTTATGCTATGGGGGTGGAGATAAACAGATGTGATAAATCCATTTATCTGAGTAACTGTGCACATAAATTTCATTTATGTATACAGTGTTTATGTCATCAGCCATTTATCCACACAGTGCTTATGTCATCAGCCATTTATCTGTGCAGTGCTTATATCATTTAGAATGTTCAGCCTCAGTAGCGGTATTAACCATATTCAAATGCAAATAACTTTAAAAGAAAAATGATAGCATGGTACTGAGAGCACTGAAAGTTGTTCAACATGGAAATATGTACAAAATGAGTGGTGTATCATTTACTGATACCTTTTAGATTTTTGATAATTAGCAAAAAACAGCAGAAAATTCAGTTATTATTTTTATTTTGTCTGCAAACAAATGTAAATAACTTTAAAATAATAAATGATAGCAAGGTACTGTAAGCACAAAGTTTATTCAGAACAGAAATATCTTACAAATGAGTGGTGTTTCATTTATAGATACCTTTTAGTTTTTCATAATTAGCAAAAACAGCAGAAAATTCAATTTTGTACACTTTTTCATCAAACAAATGCAGATTACTTAAAAACAAAAAAATGATAGTATGGTACTTTGAGCACAAATGTTGTTCAGCTTAAACAATATCTAGAAAATGAGAGGTGTTTTATTTCTAGATTCATTTTAGATTTTCTATAATCAACAAATAAATGACAGAAAATTTAATTTTTGTTCACTTTTTTGACTAACAAATGCCCCCTACAAAAGCAAAAACAAAAGAATTGAATAAATGGAATATGCATTTGAAAACTCGTGTAATAAATGATTTATCTGCGCTTGAGCAGTTTGACCTCGGACACCTCACTAGTGGCTTACGCCACAAGTGTGGTTACCCAAGGTCAAACTGCTCTTGTGCAGATAAATTATTTATTACACTTGCTTCCAATGCATATCCCATATATATATATATATATATATATATATATATATACACAACCTCCTCAGGAAGGCTGTTCCATGCATCCACTACCCTCTGAAAATAATACTTCCTCAGATTGCCCCTGAATCACCCCCCGTCTTTAAATTGTATCCCCTTGTACTTGCATGTCTCTTTTCTGAAAAGATGCACCTCTTGACTTTGTTGATTCCGCTGGGTACTTTAAAGTTTCTATCATGTCCCCCTTTTCCTTCTTTCCCAAGGGTATACATATTAAGCTCTTTAGTCTCTCCTCATATGCTACTCTTGCAGACCCTGCACCATTTTAGTTGCCCTCCTCTGGATTGCCTCTATCCTGTCTATGTCCTTACGGATATGGGGCCTCTAGAACTGGACACAGTACTCCAGATGGGGTCTCACCAACTGTCTGTACAGAGGGATAACAACTTCCTGTTTTCTGCTTCAGATGCCTCTCTCTATGCATCCCAGTATACCCCCAGCCCTCCTTACTGCCCTCTCACATTGCTTGCTAACCTTAAGGTTATCAGATATGATTACCCCCAGGTCCCTTTCCTTTTTGTTGTTGTTACTACCTTCCAGCCATTGTATTCTTCCCTGAGTTCTTGTTTCCCAGGTGCATTATTTTGCACTTCTTTGCATTGAATCTAGCAGCCATACTTCTGACCATTCCTCCAACCTTGCCAAGCCCCTTCTCATCCTTTCCACACCTCCTTGTGTATCAACCCTGTTACAGATCTTTGTGTCATGTGCAAAGAGGCATACTTTTCCTTCAGTTCTCTGCAATGTCAGTTATGAAGACATTAAAAGACTGGACCCAATAGTGAACCCTGTGGTACCCCACTAGTAACCCTTCTTTCTTCAGAGTGGACTCCATTTACAATTACCTTCTGTGTCCTGTTGTCCAGCCAATGTTTTACTCAGGCTACCACCCTGGGACCCTCTTCCAGGCTGGTTAATTTGGCTATTAATCTTTTATGTGGGACTGTGTCAAATGCCTTGCTAAAGTCTAGGTAGGCCATGTCCACAGCCCCTCCCTGGTCTACTACGTTGGTCACCCAGTCAAAGAAATCTATTAGATTCGTCTGAACCCATGCTGCCTTGGGTCCTGTTCTCCATTTGCCTCTAGGTACTCAACTTTTCTTTCCTTCAGAAGTGTCTCCATCACTTTCTCTACCACAGAGGTCAGACTGACAGGTCTGTAGTTTCCCTACCTCTGTCCTGGTCCCACTTTTTGTGAAGGGGTCACATCGCCTTCCTCCAGTCCTCGGGTACCACACCATCCCTCCCTGATTTATTTAAAGAGTAGCCAGTGGTTCTACTAGTTCCCCTAGTTATTTTAGAATTCTGGGGTGAATTCCATCAGGCCCCATTGCTTTGTCCACCTTCAGTTTTAGGGTTCTTGCATAACCCTTTCTTCTGTGAAAGGACTGGGATCGATCTCCTCTCAAGAGTGCTTCTGTTAATGGATTAGGCGCCCCTTCCTCTTTTTGTGAATATTGAGCGAAATATTCGTTCAGTATCCTCTTTTCACAGTCCCCCTCTGCCCACCCAACGTTCATTCTTTTCAGCCTCACTATCCCTCCCTTTGTCTTTCTACGCTTGCTGATGTACTTATAAAAGGTTTTATCCCCCTTCTTAACTGAGTTGGCTATCTTTTCCTCAGTTTGGGCCTTTGATATTCTGACTTCCCTCCCTGCTTTCTTCTGCCTTAACTGGTACAGTTCTCTGTCCTGCTCCTTCTGTGTTTTTATACTTCCAGAATGCTATCTTTTACTTCCTGACTTTCACAGCCACCTCTTTTGAGAACCATAGTGGCTTTTTCTTTCATTTTGATTTATTTGCTTCACACAAAGGCTCGTTGTCTCTGTGGTTGCAGTTTTGATGACTCCCCATTGCTGCTCCACACCTCCTTCTAGCCTGTTTGCTAGTGCTTTTCTGAGGCACTCTCCATCTTGCCAAGTCAGCCCTCCTGAAGTCCAGTACCCTCACTTTTGTATGGATTGACTCTGTAGCTGAGGTTTAACATGAACCACACTGTTTTGATGGTCCTTGTTCCCAGATGGCAACCACTTCTAGATCGAGATCCTCTCACTGCTCCATTTGAGTATGAGGTCTAGATGCTCCCTCATGGTGGGTTCTGAAACTAGTTGTCGAGACCTGCCACCTGTGGGCATCAGAATGGCCCTGATCTTGAATGTGGCTGCAGCAAATATGCTCCAGTTAACATGGCATATTCAGGTCTTCCATCAACAGTATCTCCCTTGTCTGCCATTCTAAGAATGCTTCTATCATATCTTTGTCCATTCCTTCCCCTGACATGGGGTCTGTACCTAACCCTGTGCAGATTATGATTGCCCTTTCCAGTCTCAGGTGACCCACAGTGCCTCCTTTCCTCCCTGTTTACTCTTTTGCTCAGTTGCTTTTATCTCTTCCTTTACATAGAGAGCTACTCCTCTCCCTTTTCTCCACTGTCTGTCTCTCCTGTAGGTTATGTACCCTGGTATGTTAACATCCCAGTCATGGTTCTCTGTGTACCATGTTTTAGTGACTGCTATGATATCCAGGCATCCCTCTTCCATTAAGGCCACCAGCTCAGGAGCTTGTTGCCCAGACTACAGAGCATTAGTACTCATTACCTTCATTTCCTGATGGCCATACTCCTTTTCCCCCATACCTGTCCTTCTTGCCTTTGTCACTTTCTCCATTTACCCTGCCCTTCTCCCTATAACACCTCTATGTTGGTGTTTACTGCACTTACTACCATGATTTTTCTCGGGGGCTAGGATTTCTTGTTCCTTCTCAGTGCCTCCCCTGGCAGCTGGATTTAAATGCTTGCCAATGAAGCATTTAAACCTATCACCTAGGATCCTGGTGCCCTTCCTGGACAGATGCAGCCCACCATGCCAGATAGCTTGCATCACTCCAGGTGGACCCCCAGTCCCCAGTGAAACCAAATCCCTGAGCTCCACACCAGTTTTAACCACTGATTGAATCCCATGGTGCAGAACACCCTAGCCTCTCCTGCGCCATAGATGAGCGGCACCTCTGAGAAGGTTACGTGCATGCTACTTGTCTAAGGCCCTAGCCAGTTCCACAAACTCTTCCTCACTTCTCTAATCCCTTTCTTAGTCAGGTCATTTGTCCCTAGGTGGACAATGACATCCAGCTTCCTCCCTGTGCAGCTGCTCTGGCAATCCTGAGGTTCGCTCCTGTCCCTCCACCTATGGTGCCAGGCAGGCACCTGCCCCCCTCTCCCTTCCTCCCCAGTTCTACCTTCCTAACAATGAAGTCCCCACCAGAGTCATTTCATTCCCCTGTGGGGTCCTCTGCCACCCTCCTCTGGGTGTCCTTTGTGGAGGTTCCCAGCATCCTCCTTGGTATCCACTGTGGTTACCTCCATAGAGGAACCACACTTTGCCAGAATGGCATAGGAATTGTGGAGAGGTACAAGTGGAGGGATGCACCTCTGTTCCACCACCCTCACCCTCTCTGAGCCCACTGTGGTCCAACCACTCCTCTTTCTTGGCAACCTCTGAGGCAATGGCAGTGGCATTGGTGGCCCCGGGGTGGGACAGGAGGTCCCACAAATCCTGGCCAATTTAGCTTGGAGATGAGCAACCTCCTCCCTCAGCCCAGAGAGGTGCCTGCAGATGGGACAACACTGCATCCTCCAGAACATCTCCCAGTAGACTGCTGCTCCACAGCCACTGCACTGCACCACTCTCATCATGTCTTATTTCTGGCCCCTTAACTGTTTGCAATCCTTACTCTTTCCTCTGTTTTTTTTTTCTCTCTCTCTCCTTACTTTCTGCCTGTGTGCCCTTTAAGCTCCTAATTGTCCTGTTCTGAGACAAGAACATCCTATATTTCTCAGTAGACCCCTTACTTGCTCAGAGGCAGACCTCCAGCAGCTAGGGGGCCAGAAGGTACTCTTGCCCTTCTAGGATGGTGCATCTTTGGTGGCTCTGTAATCACTCATTTCCTGCTCCTAAACAGGAAGTTCCTGTTGTCAGTCAAATTCTGGTGTCTTCTGCCAAGCTACTAGCAAAATCTTTCTAAGACAGACTTTAAATGTAGTTTCCTTCTAGCTAAGCCACTCCCCTACTTACTAGATCTTTTTACAAGTAATTTAAACCTCACATCTATCAAGTCCTTTCAATCACCTGAGATTTACACCTAGATAACTGTTCAGATAATCATTCAGTTCAGTTAACTCAGACAAACACTCACTTTTTTTTGTTTTGTTTTTAGTTTTTTTTTTACCCTAAATTAAAGTTCCAAGTATAAGAGTTCTATCTTATGTCTATATATACTACATATATTTACCCTGGGGCTTATATGTCTAGGAAATTCCTATGTACCATATCAATAAACAGTCAAATATATAATAACACTAAGTTTTCCATGGCCCCATGCTTGGGCAGAAAATCTGTATTTTTATGCAGAGTATCAGCTTTGTGTTTAACTGTAAAGCTGTAAGGACAGGTACCACTTCATCATTCTTGCATTTGTGTCCTTCATCTGGTGTAACCAGCATAAGGGGTTATGGTCAGTAACTTGGAAAAATTTAGCACCCCAAAGGTATATGCACATGGCTTCTATGGCCCATTTAACAACTAGAGTTTATTTTTAATCATGAATACCTCTGTTTCCTGTCATGGAGTTTCTGTGATCTATAAATCATCAGATGCTCTGCTCTTCTCTATCCATGGTCTGGCTCCAAGATGGCCCCTATACCTGTCTCTGAAGCATCTGTGTGCACTTCAAAGGGAGGACAAGACTGAGGCTCTTTAATGCAGGTAAGGAATATAATGCCGCTTTTATAGATTGAAAACCATCCTCACCCTCGGCAGTCCACTTCACCAGATTTCACATCTCTTTTTGGTAAGGTCTGAGATGGGCATGGCAATAGATGCAAATGGGGTATGAAGCGGTGGTAATACTCCACTAAGCACAAAAAGAATGAACATATTTCTTTGTAGTTGGTACTGGGCACTTTGCTGCTACAGCCTCCAGCTTGTCAATTTCAGGTTTCACCTGCCCATTCTTTAACAGGAAACCTAAGTACTCTGTTTCTGCCATGGCAATGACACACTTCTGGGGGTTTATTGTGAGCCCTGTTGCTTTGATGGACTGAATGACAGCAGACAATTTTAATAGAAGGGTTCTCCAATCAGGACTATACACAATCACATGATCCAAATAAGCAGAGCAGTAACCGGTATGAGGGGTCAGAATATAGTCCATGTACCTCTAAAAAGTTGCTGGGGCACAATGAAGACCAAAGGGCACAATAACAAATTCAAAGAGCTCTACTGGTGTGCTAAAAGCTGATTTCTCCCTTGCCTCTTTGTCCAGGGGAATCTGCCAGTAACATTTGTTTAGCCAAGGTGGTGATATCATTGATATGGGGTATGTGGTAAGCATCAAATTGGGATACCTGGTTCAGTTTTCTGAAATATAGACACAGGTGCATCCCTCACTCCTTTTTAGGTACCACTACAATGGGAGACCCCAAGCACTTTTTGAAGGTTTGATAATCTCCAGTTGTCTCAATTTCTTGATTTCTTCCTTCACTCCTACCCTTACTTTTTCTGGCAGGTGATAGGGTTTTTGCCAGATAGGAGTGGGATTCATTTTTATATGGTGCTTATTCCCAGTGGCTCTCTCGTGGATACTGGTGAATGTTTTGTCATAAGTCTGCAACAAGGCCTCTAGTTCCTTTTTCTGGTCAAGTGGTAAGGCAGGGTTAATGGGTATCTCTATCCCCTCTGTTGACTTTTCAAGCCTATTGTATGCCACATCTTTTTCAGATTTATTTATTTATTTAGTTAAGTCTTGGAATTATGAACCTTTGAGTTAAGGACTCATTTACAAAGGCTCCACGTCAGACAATACATAATTCCATTTGTGATAGGAACAGAGAACATGGGATCACCCCCATACCAAGACCTGTCTCAGGTGTCTCATATCTCTTTTTAAGCAGGTTTACATTGTATATCTTTTTTATCAATCAATCAATCAATCAAAATCTTTATTTATTCAGGCGAACATCATTGAGCGTAGCTCATTTACAAGATGGACCTGAGTGGTCATACAAAGAAGGATACAAGTTTTGTACAAAGACATGAGAATAACATAACATTAATACAATCATTTAGATGAGAGATATATACAAAATTTGCAGATATACAAGGAACAGTAACAATAACTTAAACCTGTAAAATGGAAGGACATTCGATATAGAAGGGATAATATTCAGATAGTAGGGCTTCTATAGGCTTTTATGCAAAGTGTGATAACTGACTGGGTAGAAGAATGGAAACTAAACATAGTGGATTACAGAAGGGAGGGGTGGAGGTTGGGTGGGAGACTAGGCCTTATGGAAGCAGTTGCACAGTTCTGGAGGAATGGTGGTGTATAATTTTTGAAGGATGATAAGGGTAAGAGGGTATTCAGATTCATAGATTTTTGGAGTGAGTTCCAGATAAATGCTAGGGAATAGCTGATAGCAGCCCTCCCAAACTGGGTGCAGATATTGGGAATCTTTAGCATAATGAGCTTATTGATCCTTAAGGTGTATGGCCTGGATGTGATTCGGGTGAAACAGACTGAGATATAGGAGGGGAGTTTGTCTGATAAAGCTTTAAAGATCCAGATTGCAGCATTCTTTTTTCTTCTGTGCTGTAGGGATGTCCAATTGACTGCCATGTAAAGAGAGCAATGATGGGTGCTGGAGGGAAGGTCTGTAATAAATCTAATGGCTCTATGATATAGGGTGTCCAGCTTATTTAAGAGGGAGAGGGAGCAATGGCCGTAGAGGAAATCAGCATAGTCAATGAGGGATAGGAATTATGCCTGGATTAATCTTTGTTTGGAGTCTCTGGTAAGGTAGTGTTTTATTCTGTAAAATAGGCCAAGTCTTTGTCTCAACTTTTTTAGTAGCTCTTCAACGTGGACAGAGTAGTCAAGCTTATTGTCAATCCAGACTCCAAGATATTTGAATTTATCCACAAATTCCAAATTTTCTCCAAATAAGGTGGATAATTGTGGGATGGTGAATGATGGGGTAATGGAAGAGCAACTCTTGGTGGCAAAGAACATAGCTTTTGTTTTTTTGGCATTTAGAAGTAGTTTTTTTTCCAATAGGTTGTGTTGTAGGATGGAGAATTCTGACTGTAACAGTTCACAGGCTTTTGATGGTGAGGGATTGCTGACATATAGTACAGTATCGTCAGCAAACAGGTGAATGTTAGATTGAGAGAGTTGGAGTCAATGTTATTAATATAAATGGCAAAGAGGATGGGGCCCAGGATAGAGCCTTCGGTACACCTCTTAGCAGTGGTTTAGAGGTAGATAGGTAATTTTCATTTTTACCAGTTGTAACCTTCCAGAGAGTAGCACCTAAACCAATTGAGAGAGAGTGAATCAAGGCCTACGGAGCTAAGAGAGGATATTAATGAGTCATGATCCACTGTATCAAATGCTTTACTCAAATCCAGGAACACAGCACAGGTACTATTCTTTTATCCAAGGCAGTCTGCCAATCATTAGTGACTTTGGCTAGGGCAGAGATGGTGCTATGCATTTTTTCCTAGGTGCTTGTCAGGGGTTTCTAACTCATCATTGACAGGACCTGTCTGCCTTAACATTGTACAGGGCCCCTACCACTTTATCAGAAGTTTATTGTCTGATGACAGTAACAACATTAATACCTTGTCTCCCACCACATATTCCTTAACACCTACTGCCTTGTCGTAGGGTTTCTTGTATACATGTTGGGCATCAAGGCTATTCTGGTGTGCCTTGGTGGTGTAAGACACCAATCTTTTTCTAAGTTGGCCCAGGTACTTAGTAATGTTCACATACATAATATCCGGGCCTGCTTCCCAGAGCTCCTTTACCACATTAAGGGGTTTCTGAGAGGTTTTCCCATATAATAAGAAAAAGGGCAAATAACCTGTTGAGGCCTGGAGAACCTCCCTGTAGGCAAATAACAACTGGGGTAAATATTTATCCCAATCCCGCCATTCCTTGTGTATACATTTCCTCAACATCCTCATGAGGGTTTGGTTGAATCTTTCTGTCAACCCATCTGTCTGTTGGCAATATGGGGAGGTCCTAACTGCTACAGTCCCCAGAAGCTTGTACAGCTCTTTCAGCAAGGCAGCACTGAAGTTACTTCCTCTATCTGTCAGGATTTCTTTAGGAATCCCTAGGCAACTAAACAACTTCACCAGCTCTTTCCATTATTGTAGGGGTAGTGACAGAATGCATAGGGATAGCTTCAGGATATTTTGAAGTGCAGTTGCAGATGATCAATATACTGTGTACTGATTCCCTTTGGAGCTCTTTAAGAAGGGTCCCACACATCCATCCCTATCATCTCACAGGGGTATGTTACAAATGGCAAGTGCACTAGGGCACAGTCTCTTTCTTTATGAGGGCTACCTTTTGACAGTCCTCACAAGCCTGACAATATTCAGCCACCTGGTCATGAATCCCAGGCCAACAGAATTGTTGTATTAACCTTTTGGGTTCCTACCTGCATGGCTTGCCCATGGTAGGTTGTGCCCTAAAGTGGCTCTATATTTACAGGAACCATAAGCTGTTCTCCTGTATAACCTGTCTCTGAATGAGTACAGACCCTGTACAAAATATTACTTTTCAAAACATAATTAGGGAACCATCACTTTGTTTCTTTTCCACCTGTTGGAAAAAAGGTGTTAATGTCATATCTTCACTTTGTTCCTTGGCCATATCTATATGAGCAAATACAGACTGTATCTGCTGTTCCGGTAGTCCACCCACAGTCTGTCTCCACTGCCTTTGCAACTGCTTTTTGTAGTTCAATGATCTCTGATCCTTACCTGGTGTCTCAATTACTTCCCCTTCAAAAGGGAAGGTGACCCTCAACATGGTACTCTGCTAATCTTGGCTGGGAAGTCAGTGTACCATGCTATACACTGTTCAGGAGGGACAAGGAAGGTAAAAAGGGTGGGGAGTAGCCTTGTACATCAGAGACGGCATAAAGGCTACAGAAGTTCAGGGAAGACGCTGAGGCTGAAGTAATGTGGGCAACTCTGGATCCAGGGAATGGAACAGCAATATGCACAGGGGTGATCTACAGACCTCAGACTCAGTAGGAGGAAGTAGACAGGGAACTAATGGAAAACAATACATGACATGGCAGCTAAAGGTGAGATCCTGTTACTCAGGGATTTCAATATGCCAGATGTAGATTGGGCCACTCAGGTGACTGCTTCAGCCAGAAGCACAGCCATCCTAGATTCCCTGCAGGGGTTGAACTCAGGCAGCTGGTGCATGAGTCAACCAGGAACAAGTCAATTCTGTACCTGGTATGGAGCAGTGGGAACAGAGTCGAAGAAATACTGGTGGAAAGGCAGCTGGAGTCCAGTGACCACCACATGGTGTGTTTCAGCATGGAGACATTGCCTCAATTAAGCCACACAAGGGCAGGGTATTAGATTTCAGGATAGCAGAGTTCACTGAAATGGGTACATGTATACAAGTAGTCCTGGGAAGGGAGGGTTATAAAAGGGGTGGAAGAACAATGGGAAAAACTGAAGGAGCAATAGTCCAGATAACAAACCTATGCATTAGGATAGTGCTTTAGGATAGTGCCCAAAGGGAAAAAAAATAAGGAAAACACTATGGTCCAAAGAGGCTGGGGACAAAGTCAGGCTAAAGGCTGAGTTTCAAGAAATATAAGGGGAGCCAAAGGAGGAGGACAGGGAGGTGTACCTTGAATGTTTAAGAGAAGCTGGGAAGGCTGTTAGAAAGGTGGAGGTGCAGACAGAAGAGGTTTAAAATGGTCTGTAAACAAAGGGATGAGGCATTTATAGGTACATCAGTGAAAGAAGAAAAAATGGGGGATTGTGAGGCTCAAAGGGAGAAGTGAGAGTGTAATGAGGAGATCTGGACAAGGCAGAAATACTGAACAAATACTTCTGCTCAGCATTCACTAAGGAGGGAGGTCAAGGACCACAGCAGGGTTGCAGAGGCCATGGGGAGGAGTGGACACCTGTCCATTCATAGTGGGGAGAGAGTTCTGGAAGAACTCACAAAGCTGAAGGTGGATAAGGCCATGGGGCCAGATGGCATCCACCCGAGGATATTAAAGGAGTTGCGAAGAGAACTAGCAGCACCATTGGCAGCCCTGATCACAGAGTCACTCAACACAAATGTCATTCCAGAGGACTGAAGGAGGGCACATGTAGTCCCACTGCACAAAAGAGGCAGTTGGGAGAAGGCGGCGAACTATGGGCCAGTGAGCCTCACCTCAGTGGTGGGAAAGATCATGGAGACACTGCAGAATGAAAGGATAGTGGTACATACAGAATCCAGTCGTGCTCAGGATCTGAGGCAACACAGATTGACAGTAGGAAGGTCTTGTCAAGAGAGTCTAATAGATGTTGTGATTGGGTGACTAGAGAAATAAATCAGGAAGAGGTGGTAGACAGCACCTAGCTAGATTTCAGCAAAGCCTCAACCGATCCCACACAGAAGGCTGATTAGCAAGATGAGCAGTCTGAGCATGGGAGACAAGGTTGGGAACATGGTTAGGAACTGGTTAACAGACAGGAGACAAACGGTAATGGTAAATGGTGTACATTCTGGGGAGAGTGGAGTGACCACTGAGGTACCACAGGGATCAGTACTAGGACCAGTCCTGTTCAATGTCTTCATTAGTGACATTGCAGAGGGCTATAAGGAAAGGTCTGCCAGTTTGCAGATGACACGAAGATCTGCAACAAAATGGACACTCCAGAAGGGGTGCAGAAAATGAAGCAGGACCTGGAGAAGTTTGAAAGATGATCAGAGATATTGCAACTGAGGTTCAATGCAAAGAAGGAAAAAAATGCACCTGGTTAGAGGGAACCTAGGAAGATCTACAGGCTGGGGGAGGTTGACTGTCACCAAAGAGGAATGGGACCTAGGGGTTATCATTTCTGATGACCTTAAGGTATCAAAGCAGTGTACAAGTGCGGTAGAGAGGTCCAATGGCATGCTGGAATGCATAGGCAGAGGTATCACTAGCAGGAGGCAGGAGATGGTGATGCCATTCTATAAAACATTGGTAAGGCCTTACTGGGAGTATTGTGTGCAGTTCTAGAGGCCACACCTGTGTAAGGACATAGATAAGGTGCAGACTATCCAGAGAAGGGCAACAAAGATGGTGCAGGGCTTGCACCACAAAACATATAAGGAAAGATTAAGGGAACTCAATATGTACTCACTGGAAGAGAGGAGACATGATTGAAACTTTCCAAGTACCTCAAGGGCATAAACAAGGTGCAGGTGAGGGACCTTTTCCAATATAGAAAAAGTACTAGAACAAAGGTGCACAATATGAAATTGGAAGGGGGTAGATTAAGAGGTAATGTGAGGAAGTTTTTCTACACAGAAAGGGTAGTCGACGCATGGAATAGTCTGCCACAGGAGATAGTGGGGGCAAGCACAATTGAGGGGTTTAAGCATACCTAGGACAGGCACAAGGGAAGCTTGAGAGGGGAGACAGTGCTGAAAAGCCATTGGGTCAGTGGCCACATACAATGTATTGGGTTTATTGGCATACTAGATGGGCCTAGTGGTCCTTATCTGCCAACAATTTCTATGTTTCTACATCTGTAGCTTTTTGTGCTTGGGCCCTGGTAGAGACAACAGAGAGTGACTCCTTCCCAGATATCAATGTTGCAAAATGGGGTTAATCGTGCCCAATAACAATTGGCACTGGCAGTTTAGGTACCAGTCCAGCAGTGACTTTGGCACTTTGCCCTTGAATGTGTAGTTCCTTGTCTATTGTTGGACATTGATGAGTGTCCCCATGTATACAGACAATGTCCATTCCTGTACCCCCTGTTTATGTCCTTCCTACCAGTTCAGGGATTATCAGCATCTGTTTGTTCCCTGAATCATTGAGGCCTTGGACAGTCTGCTGTACAATGGTCACATCAGTAAGATAGTAGCCGGTATTTAACAAAGCCAAATGTGCAGGCTCACTTTGTTTATTTGCTTAAAACCTTGAAATATTGTAAAATTATAACAGACATCGCTGATGGACTGGAAGAGAAGGTGTGTCTGTTTGCAGACGACACCAAACTATGTAAGATGATGGAAGCTGACCACAAGAAACTAATGGTCTGGAGTGTGGCATCTGAGATTTAATGCCAAAATGTGCAAGGTCATGCACAAAGGAAATAAAAATCCCAGAAAGGAGCATTACTTAGGAGGCGAAAGACCGGTGGTCTCAAACCAGGAACGAGATCTGGGAATCATAATATCAGACAACTTGAAGGTTAGTAAGCAGTGTGAGAATAGGCAACATTGAAGGCCAACAGAATGCTGGGCTGCATTGGAGAGGAATCATGAACAGGACGAGAGAAGTGGTACTACCACCGTAGAGATCACTGGTCAGGCCTCACCAGGAATACCGAGTCCAGTTGTGGAAGCCTCACCTCAGGAAGGACATTGACTGGATGGAAACAGTACAGAGAAAGGTGACAAAATTGATTCAGGGTCTGTAGTACATGTTCTATGAAGAAAGACTTAGGGAACTGAATATTTACTCCCTGGAGCAGAGAAGAGAGAGAGGGGACATGACTGAAACATTCAAGTACATAAAAGGCATTAACAAGGAACAGGCACAGGAACTTTTTCACTTCAAGAAGGGCTCCAGGATCAGAGGAAATGACCTCAGGCTGTAAAGAGGGAGGTTCTCTACCAACACCAGGGAGTTTTACTTCGAAAAAAGAGTGAAGGATGCCTAGAACAGTCTGCCCCAAGAGGTTGTGGGGGTCAATACTGTGGAGGGATCCAAGAATGCATGGAATAGACACAAGGGACCCCTGACTACAAAGGGCAACTAGAGTGTGAAAATAGGTCTAAAACAAATGGGCAGGCTAGACGGGCCTAGCAGTCTCCTTCTGCTGTCAACTTCTGTTTCTAGGTTTCTAATATGACCAACCCCTTGGCAGTTCTGGCATATGATGTTGGGGTTATAATGCTTTTCATCCTGGCCAGCCTCCCCTTCAATTGTTTTGTAATACTGCCCAGAAGATGGTTTGTTGTAAGTATTACTTTTCACGGGTTGTGATGCAGGGGAATTGGTTGGGTCAGTGGTTCTATAACCCTTGCGCACAGGTTGTCATACTGACAGAAAACCTTCTGCCAGGGTAATGGCTTGCTCAGCTGTTTCAGGGCCGTGTTCCATGACCCAGATCAGTACATCAGCTTGTAGAATTTGCAGATATTGTTTGACCACTACGTAATCAATAATGGTTGTGACAATTTCACCCTCTGGCTATAACCACTTTAAACAAAGTTCTTTTAAGTCGGTATAGGTCTCTTTTCAGGCATTGTTGGGTTGGTACTTTAAGGACCTGAATATCTGCTGGTATTTTTCGGCATTGATGTCAAACCTTTTGAGAATCTCCTTTTTACTAGCTCATAGTCTTCTGTGCTTCTGATGTCCTTGGTTACTTGTTTACTTGGCAGAATAGGACAAAAGAAGGCCAAAGCCCATCAAGATTGTCCCTCACTACATTGTGGTTCATTATTCCCAAATTTGGTTAACAGTTAGCCAGCTACCCAAGCCTTTCATAAAGGCATTGAAGTGTTTAGGTCTATCAGTTCATGTGGAGCTTATTCAAACTTTAGATACTCTAACTGTGAAGAAGTTATATATTGTATTAGTTTTGCCTTACTAACTTCAAGTTGTTTGTTATGTAGTCTGGATACTATTTTTCTCTACAAGAAGGTTAATCCAAACTGCTGCAATAGCATAGGTGAACGTTGTAGTTTAACAAGAAACAGATCACCTCTGCGTCTCCTTTGTTGCAGGTAGTGGAAGCCTGTAGCATGGAGTGTCATGGTGTAATGTTTTGTTACTAAATGCAGGACCATCCTGGTAGCCCATCTCTGTATTCACTCGATCCTTTCAATGTCCTTGATAAGGTAGGGACTCCAAAAGGGAGAGCCATAGTTGGAATAGGGTCTAACATGTGTCCTGTATAGAGGTATTAGACATTTCTTCATCTTAGAGATAAAGGTGCGGTTTATGCATTTAAGAAGTCCATTGGATAGTTTGGCAATTTTGTGCATTGATCTGTGAAGAAAAGTTTATTATTAACAAATATGCCCAGATCTCTCTCCCTATCTGAGGATTTCAAAGGGGATGTCCATGTTACTATAAGCCAGCTGAGCACTATCAGTTAAATAAGGGGTAAGGCACACCACCCATTGGGACTGAGACCAACCACAGGTTCTAGCAACCCTTTCAAAAGTTCTCATATAAGCTTCAATGTCATCGGTGGGGATCATTTTTATAAACTTAATATCCGACCCCTTGAACTCCTTGTCCCCCTTCAATAAGTTGCAGGGCCCTCATTGTATCTGTCCATGTCTGGTCCAGCTGCCTCCACTCCTGTTCTCTTTCTCTGCTGTTTTTTACCCGTTGTTGCTCCATTTCAACTTGTTTAATTGTCTGCCACTTCAGTAGTCACGTGACAGCTTCTGGTGGTCCTTACTATGCTCCATTCTCTTCATCCTCCTCTTCTTCTAGGAATCGGGCACCCTCCATTGCATCTTCCTCCAGGCTTCTCTGCTTCCTGGCAATCCTGGTAATAGTTTCTCTCCTGTTTTCAGGACTTGTGCTCTGGTTTGTACACCATGCATGTCGGGTTTCTCATCCTTCAATTCATCAGTCATGCTGTCTGCAGTTTGCTATCTGGATACCAGGACTGGTATCGGTTGACTGGTCTCCCCCAAGTAGCCTAAAAAGCCAGAAACCTATCCCATTTTGGACACCACTTTTGTAACTGGGTGTGGGATAGATAACACAAACACAGGAAAATGTTTTAAACATACCGAAGTGTCATATTTATTTTCTCCAAAAATAATAAACTAAAATAAAAAAATAAGCAAAACAAAACAAATACTGCTACAACAGGTAGCTTTCCACAGTAGTGATCTTTACATCCAGATCCTTTCCTCTGTGGTTGATCCCCAGCTACTTCTCCAGTAGCTCCTTGTAGTATGATAGTCAAGGCTCATCTGCCTATCCTCTCTTCTAGGAGGGATGTATATACTGACTATCTGAGTCACCTGACCTGCCCCTTAGCTAAAACATACAGTTTTCTAGCTTTAAAATTAAACAATCAGGTAGAATGACCCATCACATAACAATCTGTGTATAATTATTAAATGAAGCAGGTTTTGGTTTAATAACAATTATCCAGTACCAAAATAAATAGCATTGAATACTTGATTAGGCTATAATGAGCCCTTAGTCCCTCCGACTCTTTGGAGAGTGGTAGCACTATACAGTATAAAACAGAGCATGAGAGGGTGCTGTGTTCCCTCTACTGCTCATTTTCTCTGGCTCCTGGATTCAGGTAAATCTGACACAGGGGCATGGGTGGGGAATGAAAAAACAGATATCTTTTTATAAAACTTGTTTTACTCTCCTTAAGTGGTGGATATAAATATTTATGCTATGGGGGTGGAGATAAACAGAGTGTGATAAATCCATTTATCTGAGTAACTGTGTACATAAATTTCATTTATGTATACAGTGTTTATGTCATCAGCCATTTATCCACACAGTGCTTATGTCATCAGCTATTTATTTGTGCAGTGCTTATGTCATTTAGAATGTTCAGCCTCAGTAGCGGTATTAACCATATTCAAATGCAAATAACTTTAAAAGAAAAAATGATAGCATGGTGCTGAGAGCACGAAAGTTGTTCAGCATGGAACTATGTACAAAATGAGTGGTGTATCATTTACTGATACCTTTTAGATTTTTTGATAATTAGCAAAAAAACAGCAGAAAATTCAGTTTTATTTTTATTTTGTCTGCAAACAAATGTAAATAACTTTAAAATAATAAATGATAGCAAGGTACTGTAAGCACAAAGTTTATTCAGAACAGAAATATCTTCAAAATGAGTGGTGTTTCATTTATGGATACCTTTTAGTTTTTTCATAATTAGCGAAAAACAGCATAAAATTCCATTTTTGTACACTTTTTCATCAAACAAATGCAGATAACTTAAAAACAAAAAAATGATAGTATGGTACTTTGAGCAGAAATGTTGCTCAGCTTAAACAATATCTACAAAATGAGAGGTGTTTTATTTCTAGATTCATTTTAGATTTTCTATAATCAACAAATAAATGACAGAAAATTAAATTTTTGTTCACTTTTTTGACTAACAAATGCCCCCTACAAAAGCAAAAACAAAAGAATTGAATAAATGGAATATGCATTTGAAAACTCGTGTAATAAATGATTTATCTGCACTCGAGCAGTTTGACCTCGGACACCTCACTAGTGGCTTACGCCACTCGTGAGGTTACCCAAGGTCAAACTGCTCTTGTGCAGATAAATCATTTATTACATACTTCAATGCATATCCATATATATATATATATATATATATATATATATATATATATATATATATATATATATATGTATATACCCTTGTATATACCTAGAGAGGACATTTATCTGTTTCTAGCACCAGCGTTAATATGGGGTTCACAGGCTGCTCTAAACATTATTTTATACTTTCTTACTTATATTTTTATACACTTTGATTTATTTGTAGTATAGGTTTCTTCTACCTGTTCTGGGCATCCAAAGACAGAAAAATAAGATAGACAAGACCTGTTTAGGTCCCTTACTATATTACCCCTAAAGAATTCAATATTTATGGTGAGGCTACGGTACCAATATGATGATATTCTGAGAGAAAAGGCAGAGTATGCCATTAATAAAATGAAAGCTCTATATTTAGATCAAGGGGAGAAAGCGGGTCATCTCCTCGCCATGCGACTTAAAGCAGCCGAAACATCCAGAATCATTCAAAGTATATCCTCCCTCACAGACGGGTCCATCAAAACCACCCCCCACAAAATTGTTAAAGAATTTGAGGATTACTACAGGGAATTATATAGCCCTATGCCCAATAGACCAAGTGGTGAGGAAGTCAGGGTTTATCTATCCACGTGTAATTTACCTTGGATAATGGAGGATCAGAAGGAAATGCTTTCCTCCCCGATATCAGAGTCTGAAATCCTAAATGCGATTCAGATGCTCCCAGCCGACAAAGCTCCCGGACCGGATGGGTTCTCTCCGAATTTTTATAAATGTTTCAGGAGACAGTTATGCCCAGGGTTAAAAAGACTATTCCATAGTATATTTACTTCGAAACCATTGATAGTCACCTTTTGAATCCTGATAGTGCTTATCCGAAGAGGGAAAGATCGAGATAAGGTCCTCAACTATAGGCCCATAGCCTTAATTAATTATGATGTAAAAATTTTAGCCAAAGTACTAGCAGCCCGCCTAGCTAAGGTCCTTCCTAGGTTAATCCACCAGGATCAGATGGTGGGATTCATGAGTGGTAGACTAGCATCAGATCATCTCCGTAAACTATCCACATCTTCTCAGCATCCAAGGATAGTAAATCCCATGTGGTTTGATGTCTGTCGATGCTGAGAAAGCATTTGACAGAGCAGATTGAGGTATCTGTCTTTGACCATGGAGCATTTCGGTTTCCCAGCTCACTTTATTGACATGGTGTTTGCGTTATATAGATCACTGTCCGCAAAAATATACTGTAACGGGGTATTTTCGGCAAGCCTACCCTTGTTATCGGGCACTAAGCAGGGTTGTCCTTTATCCCCTCTTTTGTTCAACTTATACTTAGAGCCACTGTTGTGTAGTATCAGACAGGATCCCAAGATTAAGGGGATAAAAATTGGGTCGCTGGAACTTAAGATCTCAGCATTTGCGGACGACATTCTACTCCATATTAGCCACCCCCAAACCTCAGTGCCAGCGGTGCTCGAGTTATTAAGGCCCTATGGTAGCTATCCAACTATAAAGATAACATAGGGTAAACTCAGTTTTCCTCTTAATGTGAAAGTTTATAAGTCGGATATTTCGAAACTAGGGATACATTGGGCCCCTCTCACCTTGAAATATCTTGGCATCGTTTGGCCAGTTCAGAGCCAAAATGGTGAAACAATTTGGGCGCCCTTAAAGGTAACTATAAAACAAGATCTGGAAAGATGGGGCAGACTTCCGCTCTCTCTCTGGGGAAGGTCAACATAATAAAGATGAATGTGTTGCCGAGTATTTTTTTACCCTCTAAATATGCTTAATGTATGGTTACCCCTAAAATGGCACAAAGCACTGCATTCAATTATCTCAGAGTTTATCTGGGGAAAGAAACCACCCCATAGAGCCTATCACAAACTTGCTGCCCCCAAGGAGAAGGCTGGTTTAAGATTGCCACATTTCAGGTTATATCACTGGGAAAGTAGTCTCTGTAAATATATGTGCTGGCTCCTGCCCCCCAGGGATTTGGAACTATTACCATATGTTCCTCCCTGGGTTGAACTGGAAACAGAGTTAATAAAGGAGGCTGGTGTAGATTCGAAGGCTCTCCTTTTCATTCTATTAAAATCTCTCCCCTCTAGTCTAGCAGCCACCCCAATTAAACTTTTCTTACGTGCGCACATTCAACTATGTGCTTCCGTGTGCAGATAGATATCAGCCAATTTGTTCTAACCCTAATCTGCGGATTGGGGGAAAATGATAAAGGAGTCCTGGATTCCCTTTCTGAAAGGGTTAAAGGTGGCAGATATCATGCAAGGGGAAAGGTGCCTATCAGTTGCAGAAGTTCTAACAAAGTATAATATAGGGCCTAACCAATCTTTTAAAGTATATCAACTCACACACCTGTTGGAGAATTTCAAGACTAAATTAAAAGAGAGAAAGTTTAATGGGGCATGGTTTGAACCCCTGATCCGCTGGGTTTGGGAACCGCATGCGGTTTCTAAGGTCTACAAGGCACTATTTGAGCAAGTTTATGCAGACACTGTCAACAAGCCAAGATTCTGGTTGGATCGTTTGGGGGATCAGGACCGGAACTGGGATCTTATTTGGCGGCACATATACCAGTATATTACCCAGGATAGATTACGTATCATGCAATACCATTTTTTAAATAACTTGTTCTGGACTCCTTCCAAATTATATAAGGTTGGACGTAGCCCAGATGCGTTATGTATTCGATGTCAGCAAGCTGAGGGAGACCTATTTCACATTTTTTGGGAATGTCCATCGGTAAAAGGGTTGTGGGACCAAATTGAGCACAAGGCGGATTCGTTATTGGGCATTGAACATTGCTTTACCCCTGAAATCTGTCTGATAGGTGACTATACTGGTATTGCTGTAAAGTCCCAAAGATACTATATGGCCTTGATCTCATCCTCGGTCAAGAAAATAGTGTTAAGGCACTGGTTGGATAACACCTCACCCAGTTATGTGGAATGGCTACAATGGCTAACTTAAATATGGAAAAATTTGGGGCTATGAGGAGGGGTAGTTCTTCAAAATTTGATCTAGTTTGGGGCCCCTTCCAGACTCTTTATTTGCTCCATTCATAATCAGCCATTGCAGGACAAGTCGACCCTGGTTCGTTCCCTTATGAGCAGATCTATCTCAACCCTCATAGCTCTGGGGGGGGGGTTGGTGGGTATGGGAGATTAGGTGGGGTAGTTAAATCGGGTGGGGTTAACACCAGAAAATTGTCGTGTTCATTTTCTAATGGTACATTGTAAGTGGCACTGTGCTGTCACAGATTATCTTCTGTAAGGCTTTGTCTTTCATCTGAGTGCCGACAGTATGTCAATAAACTTGAATTTAAAAAAAAAAGAATTCAATATTTAAACCCTTTGGTGGAGTAGCATTTGAAATATTTCAGTTGGCACTCTGCCAGTCGCCTGCTCCTATTTCTAACACTAGGGACCTGAGAGAGGGAGCAAGGAGTGATTTAGCTCCTTCACTCTGTTTATTCTGCTCCCTCTTGGTCTCTACAGTTGCTCCAAGGGACAGGGAAGAAAAGAAAATATCTCTGAGACCAGGCAGTTTGTTTTATAGCATAGAGCAGCAGTGACAAAAGTGAGAGTAAAAGTGTTACCACTCCATTTCCAAACCGCACTCCCAGTCCATAACTGCTGCTTTCTCAACTATTCTTTCGGGCTTCCTCTCCTCATGGTCACTAAAGGAATGAGATCAGTGGCTTTTTTTTATTTCTAGCAACTATCAAAAGCTCTCGCTCTCTCTCTCTCTCTCATAGAAACATAGACTTTGACAGCAGATGAGAACCACTTGGCTGACCTAGTCTGCCCATTTCTCTACCAACCGGATAAGCTGTAGATACTAGTTAACCAACAGCCTATTTCTTTCTACTCCCCACCCCCAAGAATTGCCTTATGTCTGTCTCATGCATTCTTGAATTGTCCCAAAGTTTTAGACCCCGCAACTTCCTCAGAAAGATGGTTCCATGCATCCTCCACCCTCTCTGTGAAAAAATACTTCCTCACATTGCACCTGAGCCATCCCCCTCTATCTTCAAATTGTGCCTCCTTGTTTTTCCACATCTCTTTTTCTGAAAGATTCTACCCTCTTGGACTTTGTTGATTCCACTTACAAGTTTCAATCATGTCCTCCTATCCCTCCTTTCCTCAAGGGTATACATATTAAGTTCCTTTAGTCTCTCTTTGTATGGCTTCTCTTGCAGACCCTGCACCATTTTAGTTGCCCTCTTCTTGGCTGCCTCCATCCTGTCTATGTCCTTGTGGAGATGGGGTGTCCAGAACTGGACACAGTACTCCAGATGGAGTCTGACCAACTGTCTGTACAGAGGGATAACAACTTCCTTTTTTTCTGCTGTTGATGCCTCTCCCTATACATACCAGTATCCATCCAGCCCTCCCTACTGCCTTCTCACATTGCTTGATAACTTTATGGTTATCTGATATGATTACCCCCAGGTCCCTTTCCATTTTTGTTGTTGTTACTACCTACCCTCCCCCCATAGTGTACTCTTCCCCTGGTTTTTTGTTTCCAAGGTACAATATTTTGCACTTCTTTGCATTGAATCCAAGCTGCCATACTTCTGACCATTCCTCCAACCATGCCAAGTCCCTTCTCATCCCTTCCACCCCCCTTGTGTATAAACCCTGTTGCAGATCTTTGTGTCATCTGCAAAGAGCCATACTTTTCCTTCCAGTCCCTCTGCAATGTCACTTATAAAGCCATTAAAAAGGACTGAACCCAGTGCAGAACCCTGTGGCACCCCACTAGTAACCCCCCATTTCTTCAGAGTGGACTCAGTTTATTATTACATTCTGTGTCCTGTTGTCTAGCCAATGTTTTACCCATGCTACCACCCTGAGACCCACTCCCGGGCTGGATAATTTGTTTTTTAATCTTTTGTGTAGTACTATGTCAAATGCCTTGCTAAAGTCTAGGTAGGCCATGTCCACAGCCCATCCCTGTTCTACTGCTTTGATCAACCAGTCAAAGAAATTGATTAGATTCATCTAACATGACCTTCCTGCTGTGAATCCATGCTCCTTTTGTCCTGTGCCTCACTGGCCTCTAGGTACTCAAATATTCTTTCTTTCAGAAGTGATTCCATCATTTTCCCTACCACAAAGGTCAAACTGACAGGTCTGTAATTTTCTGCCTCTGTCGGGGGGGGATGTCTCAGAGGTAATGTGAGGAAGTATTTTTTCACTGAGAGGGTTGTGGATGCATGGAACAGCCTCCCTGAGGAGGTTGTGGAGTCAAAAACAGTGGGGGACTTCAAGAATGCATGGGACAGGCATAAGGCAGTCCTAGTGGGGGGTAGGAGGAAGTAAGCTGTTGGTTAACTAGGATTTGCAGCTTATCTGTTAGGTAGGAAAATGGGCAGACTAGGTGGGCCAAGCGGTCCTTATCTGCCGTCAAATTCTATGTTTCTGTGTTTCTGTCTTGCTCCCACTTTTGTGAAGGGGAATCACATGTACCCTCTTCCTGTCGTCTGGTACCGCACCATCCTCCCATGATTTGTTAAAAATGGTAGTCAATGGTGCCACTAGTTCTCCTCTTAATTCTCTTAGAATTCTGGTGTGAATCCCATCAGGTCCCATTGCTTTTTCACTTTCAGTTTTAGGAGTTCTTTCAGAACCCTTTTTTCTGTGAAAGGACTGGGATCGACCCTCCATCCAGAGTGGTTCTGTTAATTGGATGAGGTACCTCTCCTTCTCTTCTTTTGTGAATACTGAGCAGAGGTATTTGTTCCAGGGTGGGACAAATAGGGTCACCAGGTTTCCAAATGCGACCTGGCTAAACATTTTGGCCACCAGATGTGTGTAAAAACTCACCATTCTGGCGAGTACTAAGCCGCATCACTGGCACGCATGCGCGGTAGCTCAGTCAGCACTCCCTCAGCTGAGCTGCCATCATCGCGCATGCACTGGATCATCTTTTCCAGCCGAAAGAGAGCAGGAGGGACATGTCTGGGTGGGAGTGAGCCAGAGGAGGAGTCAGGACTCGAGTCGGGGCTTCAATTCAGCGAGTCTGTGCAGCACAGTCAGTATCACGAGGTGAGCAGTTGGGACTGTTGGGTGCTCACGTGGGTGGGGGAGTTGGGAGGGGGGAAAGGATTCACTCACACCTTCGCCATTCATTTCATGTGGTGAGCAGGTGAGGGAGACTTACTGTGAGCTCTGTCTCAGCAGAGCATAACTGTGCCATGAAGTTGTTCAACAACCCTTTTAAGGGCTCAGTAAATAAAAAGTACCAGACAAGTACTGTGTTTTAGGAGCCTGTGTGTCCTCCGTCCTGTATAAAAAACAGCAGCTTACTTTTCTCAGTTTGGGTTTGGGGATGACGTGCTGACTGGGGGGAAGGGTCGGTGCTTAGTGGTCCTGTTGTGGGGATTGGTGGGGATGCCCTGAAATTGGGTGGGTAAATTAATATTTTCTTAATTTGCAATTGCTGCAGCTCTGTGCTGACTGCTGAGTGAGTCTGATGACTGGGGGAAGGGAGGGGGACGACAGATACCCTGCTTTGTGGACGTTTGATGGTACAGTGGGAGTTGTGAGCTGTAATCTGTATCTGATTTTGCTGTTCAGTCTTTTTTGGGTGGGATTGGGGCTCTTGGGCCCAAAACTGAAAAAAATACAGGCTACAATAATTTAAAGTCCAGAGTCCAGACTACCACTGTTGTGTGCATATTAGTGGTTGTTTGTGTCATATTATTTTGAGGGGGCCAAACAAAAAAAAATAGAGCTCACCACAATTAATTAAATGCCCATACTAGTGCTACCTGAGTGCATATTATTGACTGCGTCTTTTGTTGTTTGGCTATCCACCTGTCTTGTCCAGTCCTCTTGAGGTTGTGTCAGGCTTTTTTGAGGGGACCAATTTAAGAAAAAAAAATTAGAGCTTGCCACAATTAATGAAACGCCCACATTAGTGCTACCTTTGTGCATACTGCATATTATTGACTGCGTCTTTTGTTGTTTGGCTATCCGTCTGTCTCGTCCAGTCCTCTTGAGGTTGTGTCAGCCTTTTTTGAGGGGACCAATTTAAAAAGGAAAAAAATTAGAGCTTGCCACAATTAATTAATTAAGAGGCAGTATAGCGGAGTGGTCTAAGGCTCTGAGCTGTAAATCTGCTGACATCTAGCAGACCAGACCTGGGTTTGAATCCCACAGCTTCCACTTGCATACTGTGTGACCCTGAGCAAGTCACTTAGCCTCCTTGTGCTCCCAGGTCGCTCCTGTAAAAAAGCTTCCAGCTTAGTGTGCTATACCTGGTTAAACAACTAAATAAAAAAAAAATTAATGAAACACCCATACTAGTGCTACCTGAGTGCATATTATTGACTGCGTCTTTTGTTGTTTGGCTAGCCACCTGTTTCATCCAGTCCTCTTGAGGTTGTGTCTGGCTTTTTTGAGGGGACTAATTTAAGAGAAAAAAATTAGAGCTTGCCACAGTTAATGAAATGCCCATACTAGTGCTACCTTTGTGCATACTGCATATTATTGACTGCGTCTTTTGTTGTTTGGCTATCCACCTGTTTCATCCAGTCCTCTTGAGGTTGTGTCTGGCATTTTTGAGGGGACCAATTTAAAAGAAAAAAAATTAGAGCTTGCCACAATTATTGAAATGCCCATACTAGTGTTACCTGTGTACATATTATTGACTGTGTCTTTTGTTGTTTGGTTATGCACCTGTCTCATCCTGTCCTCTTGAGGTTGTGTCAGGCTTTTTTGAGGGGACCAATTTAAATGAAAAAAATTAGAGCTTGCCACAATTAATGAAACGCCCATACTAGTACTACCTGTGTGCATATTATTGACTGCGTCTTTTGTTGTTTGGCTATCCACCTGTTTCATCCAGTCCTCTTGAGGTTGTGTCAGGCTTTTCTGAGGGACCAATTTAAAAGAAAAAAATTAGAGCATGCCACAATTAATAAAACGCCCATACTAGTGCTACCTGTGTGCATATTATTGACTGCGTCTTTTGTTGTTTGGCTATCCACCTGTCTCATCCAGTCCTCTTGAGGTTGTGTCAGGATCTTTTGAGGGGACCAATTTAAAAGAAAAAAAATTAAAGCTTGCCACAATTAATGAAACGCCCAGACTAGTGCTACCTTTGTGCATACTGCATATTATTGACTGCATCTTTTGTTGTTTGGCTATCCACCTGTCTCGTCCAGTCCTCTTGAGGTTGTGTCAGGCTTTTTTGAGGGGAACAATTTAAAATAAAAAAAAAATTAAAGCTTGCCACAATTAATGAAAAAGGCATAGGTATTATAACCTGTGTGCAAGCATATTAGTGACAGCCTCTGGTAATTGTGTACCACAAATATCAGTTCATCCCAGACAAGTCCATAAGTCTCACTCTGACCACTCACAGTCATGGCTACACTACAGCCAGTCCTCCTGGTTGTGTTAGGCTCAGGCAGGCATCCAAAAACTGTCTGCTGCTGTGCTGCTGCCATTACCGGCAACCACTCGTCATTTTTCATACTGTTTTGGGATTGAAGTAATAAAAATATCTGGAAAAAAGAAACAAAAACAACAACCTAATTTGTTTTCCTTTGGCTTTATTAAACCCAGTGTATGTGCTGTGGAAGAATTACGTAACAAAACCATTCAAGTCATCAGTGACACTGACAGTAACATTGTCGATGTTGCTGCTGAGGAGGAACATGTGAAATTAAATCCTCCAGTTGGTAACGCTGCTGCTGCTGTTTGTTCTTCTATTTCTGGTGGAAGGGGCAGCCAGGGTGACGGCTGCGACTCTGACCATATTGACAGACCATCAGTAATGGCTACTGATATTGTTCAGGTTCCAAATGTTTCTGCTACTTCTATTAGTGTTTCCGTTGCAGATAGTTCATCTTCCTCAAGCTCTCTGCCCAGAATAAATCCTACCAACAGGAAAAAAGATTCAGTGAAATGCAAATTCAGGGTTGAATGGTCATGGGAATTTGACTGTCTTCAGTATGAGAAGAAAAGCAACACTATGAGTTGCAAGGTGTGTAGGAAGCAACCCCATCTGGCAGAACATACATCTGTGTTTTTTGTTGGTAGCAGTACTTTTAAAATGGAGTCTATAAAAATTCATGATGCAAGCAGTTCCCATGTAAAATGCATTCTGGCTGAAAGGGCTCAAAGAGCACCAGAATCCACACCTATGACTTTTTGGTTTCAAAAGATGAATGTTGCAATGAGAGAATCCATGCAGTGACTTTTTAATGTTGCCTACTTTCTGGCATCAAGGGATAGGCCCTTTTGGGACTTTCTGTTTTATACCTCACTGTTACGCAAATGTAATATAAAAGTGATTGAACAATACACAAATCACAAGAGGTGCAGCGAGTTTGTGCATCATATCGCAGCAGTAATATGCACAAATACAACTGAAGAGATAAAAAAATCTCCTGCTGTTGGACTGTTAATAGACGGAAGCACTGACAGAAGTGTGAGGGAATTTATGAATGTGTTCATCAGTTATGTTGGTGAAGATGGTATTCCAAATACCTCCTTTATCGGTACCGAGCTACTAGGGAAAGCAGATGCCGATGGATACATTGCAGCATTAGATTCACTCTTTAACAAACTTAACATCACCTTGTGAAAAACTCTTCCATGGATTTCTGGGATGGTGACTGATGATGCATCAGTCATGTGAGGTCAACATGGTGGAGTCACGGCAAAGTTACAAAACAGTGGCCTGCCTTGGTTAATTGCTACACACTGCATCGCACATCTTTTACAACTGGCCATTCTGGATGCCCAAAAACATATGCCAGAAGTTCAAGAAGATGAAAATGGCTTGCAGGCTCTGTATTCATTTTATCATTCTTCTCACCGAAGAATGAGAGCCTTGGAGGAGGCTGCTAATACCCTTTTCATTGAATTGAAAAAACTGGTCAGCATTTTCACAGTGCACTGGGTCAGTTCGCACCACAGTGCTGTGTCAGTTCTTCTCCACAACCTGCCGGCAATAATTGCACACTTAGAGAATACTGCAACACAGCACAGTGGGACTCCTGATGCAGACAGCGCTAAAGGACATTTGAACTTTGTAAAAAACAAAAAAAATGTGGTTCTTGGCCTTTCAACAAGATTATCTATCGATTCTTGGAAGGATTTCTCGAAATTTCCAAAAAGAGGGTCTTCTTCTTACTCAGGTACAGCCATGAGTGGAGAGCTGCATTTCGGAGCTCATGAAGTTGAAGACCAATGCGGGCCCTGCTGAGGCACAGTTTTTAGAGTATGCCAGTTCAGAGGGTAGTCTCCTTACTGGTGGTATGGATGGTAGTAGCACCCCTCAAGCTCCTCCACCAGGCATGACTGAAAATGCTAGTGAACATCATGTAGTACAGAAAAATTGGAATAAAAGGCAAAAAAGAACCAGGCAGGCCACTGCTTCAGACCAAGCAGCCAAGGAGATTATTTCCAGTGAAAATGCCCACACACTGATCAAGGACAAAATATGTAACAGTGTGGTTGGATTCTTATTTGACAGATTTGAGCCGTGTGGCAGTCGGAAGACTACAAACGATTTTCAGTATTTGACACAATTATTTGGCCTTCTCATGATGACCCTCTCTTTCTAAATTTTGGTCCGGAATCCATCACAAGGCTTTGCCAGATGTACATGCCATTCCTGAAAAAGCAATATGGTTCAGGGCAACTTTTATCTGATCCAGAGTTGGAGAATGCTGAACTTGAAAGAGAAATTACACAAAAAGTTTTGCAAGAGTGGCAAGATTTCAAAAATGCTGTAAAAAATCAAAATGCAGTGCATGTATTAAGAAAGGTTCACCAAAATTTAGAGAGATTTGGTCTGTTACGATTGTTGATCACAATTTTTCAGGTAATGCCAGTGAGTACAGCTGCTTGTGAAAGGGGATTTAGTGCTCATAATAGGATTAAAACAATATCTCATAACAATCTTATTGATAGCACTATGGTCGATTTGCTGACGATCAGTTTAAATGGACCAACAATAGCGGACTTTAATAGAGACCCATCAATTGATCACTGGTACTCATCAACTCCAGGATATCGGCATCTTTCTGCACATTAAGTCACACATCCAGAATCAAATGTAATAGACTTGGAAGCAGAAATAGATGAGGAGTCGGAATCGGACTAGAGGAGTTGAGTTCAAAGGTCACAGACAGTGGTTGCATTGGAGTGGGATGTGGGAGGTGGACCGATTTTGAAGAAGACAGTAACAGCAATATAAATACTGTTAGCAATCTGTCAGCCATAGTTTTTAGGAAGCATTTACTTATTTTCTGCCCTTGCCCTCAAAATCTAATTTTAGTGATGATGACCCTACAGTGGTGGATTGGGGATGGTAACAGCATAGCAGCAGGCAGCAGCACATGTCTGGCCACGTCATGAAAAAAAAGTCACAAAAAAAGTACCCCCCCCAAAAAAAACACACAAGACAATAAAAGAATCACAACATCTGAAAGGTTTTATTGGTTTATTTAACAAGTCAACAACAACAAAAAAACACAGTGTACACTTAGCACTAGGAGAGGACTTGTTTTCACTTGTAGATCAGCAGGTTCTGGTCAGTCAGAGAGGCAGGACTTTCAATTTGTACTTTATGAATTCTCCCTCCTGTGTATACTTGATGCTGTTCTGGCAGGCTAATTCTCATCAGAATCTCTGGTAAACATGTTCCCAAATGTAGGTTAATAGACAATTCCTCATCTGAAAGGCAAGTTAAAAAAATGGCTACCATATTTTATAGACTAGCGGCCGTAGAAAAATTGGCCACCTAAAAATATTTTTGGCCACCAGATTTTGAGGTATGGTGGCCAAACTGGCCACCAGGTCAAAAACTGATTTGTCCCACCCTGATTTGTTCACTATCCCTGCTTTTTCACTGTTCCTCTCTACCCACCCACTGTTCATTCTATCCAGCCTCACTATCCCTCCCTTTGTCTTTCTATACTCCCTAATGTACCTATAAAAATTTGTATCCCCCTTCTTAACCGAATTGGCTATCTTTTCCTCAATTTGGGCCTTTGCTATTCTGACTGCCTTCCCTGCTTCCTTCTGCCTTAACTGGTACTGTTCTCTGTCCTGCTCCTTCTGTGTTTTCTTATACTTCCTAAATGCTATCTTTTTCTCCTAACCTTCCCTGACACCTCTTTTGAGAACTAGTGTGGCTTTTTCTTTCATTTTGATTTGTTTATTTGCTTCACACAAAGGCTTGTTGCCTCTGTAATGGCAGTTTTGATGTTTCCCCATTGTTGCTCCACACCTTCTTGCCTGTTTGCTAGTGCTTCTCTAAGGCACTCTCCCATTTTGACAAAATCAGCCCTCCTGAAGTCCAATACCCTCACTTTTGTATGGTTTGACTCTGCAGCTGAGTTTATTATCAACCACACTGTTTGGTGGTCACTTGTTCCCACATGGCTACCCACTTCTAGATCTGAAATCCACTCACTGTCTTATTTGAGAGTACAAGGTCTATGATTGTTCCCTCAGGAGTGGGTTCCAAAACTAGCTGTGTGAGGCATACCCCCTGCAGGGCATTGAGAATGGCCCTGCTCTTGGATGTGGCTGCAGCAAAGGTGCTCCAGTTAACATCTGGCATATCAGTACTCTCTAATTTCTTTGTATTGCCTTTAACTATGCAGTCGAGAGAGTGGACTGTAAAAAGGAAAAAAAACTGCTTATCTCCTGGTTTATTTTTTCACCTGGCAATACTGACAAACCAACAAATGCATTATTTTGTCAACTGGAAGGTTGCAGCATAAGTATATATTTTCTCTGCCACCAGTACCCCATGCTGTACCTCAATATCTGATTTTATCAGCCTTTTTATGTCCTGCATAAACCCAAAGCTCTTTATACAGCTTTCTTTTTAACATGTTATCCATAAATAACGTTTTAAACCTTTTTATCAAGACTAGCATAAAATGAATTTCAGCAAAATGATTACTGTCAGCCGATATCTGTATTTATCTTTGTATAAACCCTATTTCTTTTCATTAGGGGCAATCGAGTCCTACATACATAAGCAGGATATACCTGCAAATACACATGAACTGTAATTAGTAGACATTTACTGTATTTATTGGTTTCAACCTCTTAAATAGGCACAATCATAGAGCGCACTCATTCCTTATGCCAGTATCAATTATCTTGGCATGTCTAAGTGCCTTTCATACATTCTTAGGCACTTATTACACAGGACCTCAAAGGAAGGAATTAGAAAAAGGAGGGATACAAAATGAAGGAATATATTTTTAAAGGGATAGGACAGGGCTAAAAGTAAGTAGCCAACCCACTGTATCCTAGAAAAAGCATAGACAGACAGAAAGAAACTACTACACAGTAGATTTTAAGAAGGGAAAGATAGAAAAAATAGAAAATTATTTCCTATAGTCCTTATATACTTCAGAGGTGGAATACAGGTCCTCCACAAAGTGTTTCTCAGTGATACATTATATAATCTCCTTAAGACATGTCAGGTAGTAACTCTAGTTAACAATGCAACAGTTAGCAGTGCTACAGTGTTGTTCCATGTCTGGCTGGGCCACATCAAGTCATGTCAGTCTGTAACTCTCAGTAATTCCAGTTTAATGATGTTACAGAGGTTCTTAGTTGTAAGTTATGGCATACAATGACATGTCTGTCAGTAACTTTCAGTAAATCCAATTAACAATGCTACAGTGATTTTAAGTTATGATTTATAGCACATTCTCATTACATGTCAATCCGTAACTCTCAGTAACACCAGTTAATGTCACAGTAATATGTTATGCCATGTCATGGTATGTCAATCAGTAACTACAGTAGTGCTCAGGGACTGGTTTTACCATAGCATGACCTATAAGTCAGTAACTCTCAATAACTCCAGTTAAAGCAGCAGTGCAATGTAAAAAAAATCTGTGCTTTTTTCAACAGTTTATTCCCTGTGTTCTGCTGAGCATTTCCCTGATACACTTTCTCACCAATATTGTACTATCACAGAGTAATTTGTTTAGTTTTCCTTTGCTTTTGCTTACATTTGTCCCACCCAGCATGTTGTACTGGAACCCACTCTGCTGCCAACTGCAGATGTGTATGACTGGCAGTACTACACAGGAACATCGGGAATGTTCAGCACAGGATCCCACTGCAGTAACAAAAGATATAATGCGACAAAATTGGGCAGTGCAGCTGAAAATTAGTCAGCTACCATATTCATTGAGAGCTACAACAAATCAAGTTAATTGTAAATATGTAAAAAGGTAAATATGGCCAAAAAAATATTTACAGATATGGAAGCTGGAACTATGGCCCCATGCTTACAGCCAAAAAGCAGAATTTTGATAAATCACTTCCTGATTATGCAGTACTGCTGCTTTAACAATGCTACAGTTGTGTTCGGTGACAGGTTATGCCACATGTCAATTAATAACCTTCAGTTCTCTATTGACATCATAATAGGTACCAGCTATAATGTTATCCTCCAGAACTTTATTGTATTCATCTATTTTTTAAATCATGATGTCCTTATCTTTGTACAATTCTTATCCAAGATGCTTATTTACCTATTGTTGTATTATTGTTCCAAGTGATCCTTTTTGCTTTTCCTTTCCTCTCCCTCCCCAGGACACAAATGAAAATGAACTGTTACCTGCTCAATATGTCTTACCAGCTGAAATGTTTGAAATAAATTAATCAGTCAATCACTCAATAAATAAATACAGTCTTTCTTAATATGCAACTATTACTATGTTACTCTAGTGACAGCGTATGACCAACAATTCAGAAGATGCCTTTTCACAGCTATTACTACAAAAACACAAACCATGTTTAGGACTTATAAAAATAAACTGCGTTCTGTCAAGCAACTAATATATTACACCAAAACATGGGAACATGGTTGTTCAGTATATCGGTTCTAGGACAAGTGGAATATACTTTATATGGATTTCATAGAATGATTAGTTTGGCATGGACCTTGGAGGAGGTTTATCTGCTTGATGTAGATTCTAAAGGAGTTGAGTTTGTCTAACAGAATTTGTACATTTTGGAGGTTGGTTGACAGAGTAAGCGGTAAGCTTTTACGGTGCAGATTGACTTGTTTGACATGGAATCTGGAGGAGATTCTATTTTCTTGATAAGGATTTTAAAGGAGTTTGGGTTGTTTGATATGGATTCTGTAGGAAGTTGTTTTGTTTGACATGGGTTCTGGAGGAGATGATGTTTTCTTGACAAGGATTCTGGAATATGCCGGTTTGCTTGCTATGGATCCTGGAGAAGATTGGATGTTTGCATGGGTTCTGGGTGAGGTTGAGTTTTCTTGATATGGATTTTAAAGGAGGTTGGGTTGCTTATTATGAATTGTGCAGGAGGCTGTTTTGTTTGATATGGTTTCTTGAGGAGATGATGTTTTATTGACATGGATTCTGGAGGAGGCACGTTTGTTTGCTATAGATGCTTTTGGAGATTTGTTTGTTTTACATGGATTCAGGAGGAAGTCAGGTTTGCCTGATTTGGATTTTAGTGGAGGTTGGGCTGCTTCATATGGATTCTGTAGGATGTTGTTTTACTTTACATGGATTCTGGAGGAGGCTTTTTTTTTTGTTATGGATCCTGGGGGAGAGTGGTTTGCTTGACATTGATTCTGGAAGAGGTTGCTTTGCTTAACATGGATTCTAGAGGAGACTGGTTTGCTTGGTGTGGATTATATAGCAGGTGGGGTTTCCTGACATTGTTTCACAAGGGTTTTTGTTTGCATGAATTGTGTTATACAGGAGGTAGATTTTCATGTTGTGTAGATTGGAGGAGGGTGGTTTGCTTGATATACATTCTAGAGGAGGTTGATTTTTTATGGCTTAGAGGAGGTTGTTGGCTTAACATTGATTGTATAGAAGGTCAGTCCACTTGCCATGGATTCTGACAGAGGTTGCTTTGCTTAATTGGGATTCTGGAGGGAGATAGTTTTGCTGACATTAATTATATTGCAGGTTGGGATCTATGACCTAGAGTCTTAAGGAGATGGGATTTTCTTGACATGCATTTTGGATAAGTTGGGTTCGTTTAATATGGAATCTGGAGTAGGTATTTTTTCTCGACATGGATTCTGACAGGCTGCTTTGCTTGATATGAATTCTGGAGGAGGCTAGTTTGCTGATATAGATTACATTAAAGGTTGGAATGCATGACATAGATTCTGAAGGGGATAGGATTTTCTTAACATGGATTCTGGATATGGGGTGTTTTTTACATGGAATCTGGAGCAGATTGCTTGATGTGGCTTCTGGAGCAGGTTTTTATGTGTAACATGTATTTCAGAAGAGGGTGGCTTGCTTGACATAGATTCTGGAGGAGATGGATTCAGGAGGAGGTTGATTTCCTTGATATGGATTGTATAGGAGGTTGGTTTGCTCGATGTGAATTATAGAGAAAAGATAGGGTGTTTTCTTGTCAAGGAATCTGGGTGAGGCTGATTTGCTTGAAATTGATTTTATAGTATCTATACACAATTAAATTGTGTAAAAATGTATTGAAATGTATTGTGTTGTACTGTATTGTATTATATTATATTATACTGAACTGAATTGCATTGCTAACCCAGGCAATACCTCAAAATAGGCATTTAACTGCCTAATGCACTTCTTCAGTAATCAACATGTGATGGCAGGGAGTAAACCTCTTTAGTAAATAACACTCTTGTTGTATATTTGAAATTTCAAGTACCTGATATGGACAACCCTTCCACTGTAATTTATGGATCATATATTTTTTTAAATATTATGCTTACAACTAGAGTTTTAGCCAATGCTCTGATCACATATTTCTGGAAATTTCTATTATGTCTTTAGAAAGACTCCTGCCTGTCTTCAGTACCACTTTAAGGCCCCAGAGAGCATCTCTTTAGAAGTATTGCAAAATATCTGGAAATAACTGATCATATCTATAGCTGCAACTGTATATTATGATACTATAGGCTTTAGAAGGTGTACCATTTGCATGCTTTTGAATAACTGCTGTATAACAATAATTGCTGGTCAACTTAAACTAAAAAATGAAAATAAAATTATGGCCACAGAGATGCATCACTGGAAAATCTCAGAACTTTATCTTGTAACTGAGAGTTGAATAGGCTGCTGATGGAGAATGTGTGACTGGAGAAGTCCAAGGTATAACAATAGTTTCTTACCTCCTGTAATAATTCATTCCATATGATGACGCGTTCATTGAGCTTGAACCTTTGACCCAGCGGAGCACTGTAGTTAAATATACCAATGTTGACATATTGGAGGCTGCCATCAGGGGATAACTGCCAGTTGATAATATCATATACAGCTGGCGGATCCCCATTCACATCAAAAAAGATTTCCTCCTTAGTAGTTGTTTTAAATCATACATTCTTGACATAATGGAACACCTGAGAAAAGAGTAAAACACTAACTATGCACTGTATATATTTGTGAAGAGGCCGTAAAGTAGAAATATAAATGTTAATGAGGTTTACTATTGTTGCGTATTTTGGAAAGATGAATACTAAAGCACATTATAAGATGTGAAAAAAAATAAGACAGGAGTGTGAAAATGAGGTGGACCTAGGTGTTAACATAAATGATGCACTAAATTCTGGCCAACATGTGAATACAGTATTCAGAAATGTAATATAATAACTTGGCAGATAATAATGATAATGATAATAATAATAACTTTATAAGGCGCTATTCACAAAGTATCAAAGTGCTGTGCATCACATACAAAAATGCTTAAAATACTTAAATTCTAAAAACAGTCATCCAGTCAGTTATTTAAAAACATAATTACGGTGATCCAACAATGACTAGGTGATAATGTTAACAAAGGCAAGCCCAAATAAATACATTTTTAAAGCAGTTTTGAAGGTCTCCACTGTCAGGCTTGCTCATGTATGATGAGCCAGAGAATTCCACATGGTTAGGGCTGCAAATAAAAATGCCCATGATCCAGAAGTTTTTAACTATACCCTGGAAATCTCCAGCAATCCCTCATCTGCCAAGTGGAGCATTCGGAGGGGACAGTAAGGGTGCAAGAGATCTTGCAGGTAGCTGAGTCCCTTTCCATGTAGAGCTTTATATGTCGGCAGGCCAGCCTTGATGGTGATCTACCGCTGAACTGACAGCCAGTGCAATTCACACAGCACAGGTATAATATGACTGGATTGAGATTATCCAGGCAACAACCTGGACACAGCATTCTGAACCAGCTGCAAGCAGTGAACATCAGCTCTTGGAAGTACTAGATAAAGGGAAATGAGGAAACTTATAACAAGTAGACATAAGAAAGTTCTTACGAGATTATACAAATCCTCGGTGCTTCCCATTTTAAAGTGTGGAGTATAGTTCTGGTTCACATACCAAAACAGGGGCAGACTAAGTCATGATAATAACAAGAGTGGAGGGAATAAAATATGAGCAAATGTTGAAAGACATGGGTCTATTTACTTTGGAACATAGGAGGGCCAGGGATGATGTGATCCTAATATATGAATCTGTGAGGAATAATATAAACACAGAAACATGGAAACTGTTGCATAAAAGGACCACTTGGCTCATCCAGTCAGCCCAGTTGGTTCCTGCCTAGTTTGCCTCCACAGACCCTAACCAGTTTCTGGTGGCCATGCCTCCGCCCTGCATATTCATTATTATTACATCATATCCACCCCACACATGCTTGAAGCCCCCTACTGTCTTCCCCTCCACCACCGTTGCTGGCAGACTATTCAAAACATCTACCACTCTTTTACAGAGGTACTATGTCCTTACATCTCTCTCATGTCTCCATCCCCCCCCCACTTCATCACATTGCCTCTGATCAAGGTACTTTTCCTCCATTGAAACAGACTCCCCTCCTGCACCCTGTTCACCCCTATGAGGTGCTTTCACATATCTATCATGTCCCCTCTTGCTCTTCAGCCTTCCAGGGTGTACATGTTGAGATCCTGTAATCTCTTCCCTTAAGGCTTCTCATAACATCACAGCGCCAGTTTAGCTGCCCTTTTCTGCCCACCCTGCTCCACCTTGGCTATGTTCTTTCTCAGATGCAGCATCCAGAACTGGACACAATACTCCAGGTGGGTTCTTAGAAGTGAGTAATACAAAGGCAACACCACTTCCCTCTTCCTTCTGGAGATACCTCTTACAAGGCCTCTCAGCATAGCATTACTGGTACTCATTGCTTTTTCACACTGCCCTGACACTTTTAGGTCATTAGATACAATAACCACAAGGTCCCTTTCTTGTTTAATGACTGATAGAACCCCTTCCATCCTATACTCAGTTCTTGGGTTCCAATGCCCTAGGTGCACAATTTGACACTTTCAGGCATTGAACCTCAAATATTATATTTCTGACCACTCATGAAGTTTCCCAAGATCCCTATGCATCCCTCCAATTGTCCACCCTATTACAGATTTTGGATTCATCTGCAAACAGGCATGCCTTCCCTTTCAGTTCATCTGCGATGTCACTTATGAAGACATTGAAGATGACTTGTCCCAGTACTGAGCTCTTCAGCACCCTGCTGGTTACTCTTCCATCCTTAGAGTGAGTACAGTTAACCACCACCCTCTGTCACCTATCAGTTTATCAATTTCTAACCCAGTTTACCACTTGGGATCCCACCCCTAGGCTGCACAGTTTCATAGATAATCTCCGTTGTGGCACAGTGTTGAAGGCATTGCTGAAGTCCTAATAGACCATGTCCACTGCCCTACCCGATCTAGTTCCTTGTTTATCCAGTCAAATACATTAATCAGGTTGTTTTGTCATGATCTTCCCCCCATGAATCTGTGCTGCCTTTGATGTTGCAGCCCATTAGATTCAAGATACTCTACCAAACATTTCTTTAATAGTGTTTATATTCATTTTCCCCCCACTGAGTTGAGGCTCATCAGCCAAAATTTGGTAGCCTCTTCCCTGTTACCACTCTTGTGTAAAGGGACCACATGTTCACTCCTTCAATTCTCAGGAACCATGTCAGATTCCAGTGAGTTGTTGAACAAGTCCATCAACAGAGCAGCTAGAACTTGCCAGAGTTCTTTCTGCACCTTTGGATGTGTTCTATCTGGTCCCATAGTTTTGCATACTTTCAGTGCTGCAAGTCCATTCAGGGCTCTTTCCTCTGAAAATGGACCTGTCTCCATCTCCCCCCAACCCGCGTTCTTGCTGCTCCCTAGTGGTCCTTCCTCCTCTCCCCCCACCGTGAAGACTGAGCAGAAATATCTGTCCATGATCACTGCTTTTTCTTGGTCCCCTTATATGCAGTCTCCCTCTGCTGCTCCTCTGATTCTTACTATCCCTCCCCTTACTTTCCTCTTCTCACTAATGTACCTGAAGAAAATGTTTTCCACATTTGCTAACCTTTGAGCTATCCTTTCCTCTATCTGCACCTTTGTTCTCCTTATTGTATTCCGGGTTCCCTCTGTTTTATCAGGTATACCTCCATGTCTTGCTCCCTCTGCGTTTCCTTGTACCTCCTGAGTGCCATCTTTTTTCCTTCACCACTGTGGCACTTCTCTAGATTATCATAGTTCTCTTATTTCTTTTGCTTTTACTAGCTTCCATAATACAGAGGCTGGATGCCTTAATTTTGCCCTCCCTTATTTTTTTCCACTGTATACTGTAGCACTATGGGTAGGGAATTTAAGGTAGACTAGGTGGGCCTAGTGGTCCTTATGTGCCAACAACTTCTACGTTTCTGTGTTTCTCTACCACTCCCTGGCAATCCCCCTACTAGTCAGCTTCGAGGCAGTCCTTCCAGTTTGTTTTAAATCTGCCCACATAATGTCCAGGACCCTCATTCTTGTGTGATTTGCCCTTACCCCAGTCTTAATGTTAATCCACACTTTATGCTGATTACTTGTACCTAGGGGACTGCCCACCATGATATCTGCAATGCTGTCCCTGTTTTTAAGCACCATATCCAGCACTGCCATATCCCTACTGGGTTTGCTGACTAGTTACCTGAAAAAAAGCACCTCATAAGGAGTCAAGGATTACCCTGCTCCTTGCCAAAGCTGCAACTGAAAGGCTCCAGTTCACTTCTGGCATATTGAAGAGCCCAGCTAGCAGCCCCTTCCCCTTACTTGTCATCCTGATGATGTCTTCCCAAGTGCCTTATCTAATGACTCATCCTGTGCTGGAGGTCTGTATACAACATGCCAACCAAGGAGTGTGTACTAGGATGTGGTGCTAGGAAACAACCAAATGCATATAAACACAAAAAGTTTCCTGCACAACATAAAGCCTTTGAAAAAGGACTTGTGTCCAAAACATGTCAAGCTGACTGTTTTAGGAGCTGCTGTGCACGTTAATGAAATGTAATATCGACACTTTAAAAGAAGCAGTGTGGCGTCCCTCAATACAAGTTTGTGTTGTGCAGGAAACTTATTGTTTTTATAGGTCTGTATACAACCCAGCCCCTGTCTCCTGGAGGACTCAAAGCACCTGTAATCCTTTCCTTTCCTCTTGGTGTCCCTGTATATCCCTAGCCTTAATTCCCTGCCTCAGATAAAGTACAGCCCCTCCTCCATTCCCTGTCTCTTCTGAACAGAGAGTAGCCTGGAATGACCTTGTGCCAGTCATGACTGTCAGTTCACCATAATGTTATTATGGCCCCCAAATCCACACTAGCCTCCTCCATGATGGCTTCCATGTACAGAATTGTATTTCCAAGACTCCTTGCATTGCAGCACATGGCTCTCCATACCTTACTTCCTGCCCGCCTGCCTGCCTCCCTGTTTTCGTAGAAACATAGACAATGATGGCAGAAAAAAGACCAAAGGTCCCTTCAGTCTGCTTTGTCTCCAATATGCCCTGGGACCCATTGTCCATACAGGTTCTATCCTTCCTGGTCCCCCCATTCTCACCTTCCTACTGCTACTGACCTGAGTAAACACCAAACCATTCACTCTGTCCCAGCCATTTTTGAAACTTGATTGTTTGAGGATCACTAATGATGACTCCTTGGTTCCTTTCCTCTGCTGTAGTGCTCATTTTAACCCCTCACATTCAGTACTCTGTCCTGTTTTTCTTACCTGATGTGCATAACATTGCATTTCTTAGCACTGAATTTCAACTTCCACAGCTTAGACCACCCCTCCAGTCTATTTAGATCCCTTTGAATCTCCCCGATTCCTTCACTGCAATCTATCCTACAGCAGAGCTTTGTGTTATCAGTGCAGAGACACAGCTTTCCTAGGATGCCCTTTCCAATGTCACTGTTGAACACATTCAAGAGGAAAGGACCCAAAACAGATTCCTGCATCATCCCACTTATGACCTCCTTCTAATCCAGTTTGACTCCTTTTACCACCACCCTCTGTTGTTTCATCTTTAAATAGTTTACTTCTGATCAAACTATGTCCCTAGCTGAGCACAGGTCCCCCAGCTTCTTCAGCAATCTTCTGTGTGGCACTGAGTCAACACCTTGCTGTAACAGAGTAAATCCACAGCATTGCCCTCATGTACTACATTTGTTACCCTATTAAAGAAAGCTATCAGGTTGTCAGACAAGACCTCCTTGACACAAACCCATGCTGTTTGCTATCTTGTAGTCCATTGCTCTCTAGGTAGTCCATGGGACCCTATATGTATCTACCCTTAATGTCCATTAAAGCCCACCTGTATTTATACTTAGTGGCCATAGAACCCCACCTATATCTATCCTCTGTTGCCATGAAACCCTACCTGTATCTATCCTTGGTGGCCATGGACACTCATCTGAACAGTATCTATTCTAGGTGCTCATGCAACCAAACCTGTATCTATTCTTAGTGGCCATGGAACCCATCAGTATCTACCCTTAGTGGCCATAGAACCCCACCTGTATTTATTTTTAGCATCTCTGGAACCATACCTTTATTTATTTATTTTATCTGTATTCATGACTTTGTTAACCGGGTAGGTGCACTGATCCCAGGGACCATTTTCAGGCACAACCTGGGCCATGTAAGGTGGCACAGAGCAAAACATCAAAATAACAAGAACATAACAAGAGCAGGTAATACATTGTGAAAAGGTTTCAGTACTACATTGGGAAATACACAAGGCAGCAGTATATGAACATACGAAATTTGCCAGCAGATAAAGGCCTAGAGATCTATCAAATCTACTCAAGTGTGCAGCTAGCACCCCTTATTCTGCAGCTGCCTCTCCCTTCCACCCTTCCCTAGTAGTTGTAGGACACAAATAACAAAGCAAAGTAAGATTCATGGTGATACTGTTTAAGTAAATGAGGGAACCTATTAGGCTCACAGAGCTGTCCTGGGTGAAAATTGAGCTGTCAAGGACCAGGGGGATCATCTGAGGCAGCCCAAAGGCTGGGAAGAAAAATTCACAGGAGGTAGGGAGGTAGGTAGTTTGGTAAGGAGGGGGAATGGGTGGAAAAGGAGGGTTGGAGCCCGGTGGGGGAGGGTGGAAAAGTAGTTAAGCAGGAAGGGGGCAGGAGGGGCTAGTAAGGAAAGCAGTGGCAGGTGGATGCCAACAGGAGCCAGTCTTTAAGGTGGATCTTGAACTGGCAGTGAGTGTTAATGGTGCACAGTTTGGTGGGTAGTTTGTTCCATAGTGTAAGGGCTCCTACAAACAGGGCTCTAGCGCCCATATTCATGGACACCGTGAGGAGTATCGAGGGGGATACTGGAGGAGCATAGGCAGTGGTGCGAGGTTTGGACAGTGAGAAAGGGAGCAAGAGGGGATTCCTGGCTAATACAGATGGTAGAATCAATAAAACAGTACAGTGAGAGGTCAAAGCGAGCTTGTAGTGGAAGCCACCCTAGTGTAGTGTAGAGTGTACAGTCGTGAGTGGAGAAACGGGCCAGCTGGGAGAAATGACAGGCACTGTTGTATGCTACTGATAGTTTGGCCCCAGTGGATGTAGAGGTACTGGAGTAGATGGGAGAGCAGTAGTCCAGGATAGGTAGCAGGTTTTTCCTGGATGATGGCAAGGCGGGCCTCAGGGGTGAGGTATCATCAGAATCTGTAGGCAGCCCCTAGTTTTTGATGAAATCTTAGAACCAGGGAGTTGATGTGATCTGCAAAGGAAAGGGAGGGGTCAAGCACAACTCCTTGATATTTGAAGTGTTTGATGTCCTCCAGAGCATGGCCATCAGTGGATGTGATGATTAGGGGTGGGTTAGATTTGCATTTAGTTAGGAATGGCTTAGATCCGAACAACATTGATTTTGTTTTTTTGGCATTGACCAGAAGGGTGTTGTCAGAAAACCAGTTGTGGGCCATGGTGTAGTTTTGTGAGAGGGTTTCAGAGATGAGGGAAGGAGACTTTCTGCTGGAGAAGAGCACAATGTCATCAGTGTAGAAGACTGAGTGACAGTTGAGACTATCCACTGGAAGGGAGTTAACAAATAAAGAGATGAGGAGAGGGTCCAGGATAGAGCTTTAGGGCACCCCTGTAGAGACAGGCAGGGTGGGGGAGGGGCCTGGGTCAATGCACCAAAACTGGGAGCACCCTGTAAGGTAGCTTCTGAACCAGGTGGTGACCTCCAGAGAGAAGCAAGGTGATGCAATTTGGAGAGGAGGCTTGCATGATTGACCAGGTCGAAGGCTTTGGAGAAGTCAACAATGACTGTGCCAGTTGCATTTCCATGGTCCATGTTTGTGAGGATCTGGTCAGTTAGGAGTGCGAGGGTGGTTTTTGTTTAGTGGTTCTTGCGGAAGCCGTGTTGTTGCCTATATAGTAGGTCACGTTTACATATGTAGTCATCCAGTTGGTGGTATACGACTTTTTCAAGTAGTTTGCTTAGGTAAGGAAGGATGGGGATCAGGCGATAGTTGTCTGTGGATTCAGGGTCCCTGACTTTATAAATGGGGATGACCTTTGTGGTGTTCCATGTATTGGGCATGGAGGAGGTGGTCAGGGCAAGGTTGAAAATGAACATTAGGGGGTCGAAGATGGCATGGGGGAGGTGGAGACTGGATGGTGAGCCCAGCAGGTGATGTCATGGGGGCATATAGGGGGACAGGACTTGTTTGCATGCTATTTGGGAGTTTGCTCAGGCACATAGTGAGGTCAAAAAATTTGTCGCTGAGGGCCTTAGCCACTTCTTGGGGCTCAGTAATGAGGTCAGCAGTGGTGTTTAGCTGTAGGACAGGCTTTCTGGAGGGGGGGTTAGTAGCGAGCCAAAGGATGCCTAGAATTGTTTTGGGTCCCTGTAGTTTGTGCATTGGAGGTTGCAAAAATGCATCTGTTTTAGAGCTTTGGCCAGGTGTTTACATAGGTTCCTCCGATGCCTGTAATCATCCCATAAAGTTGGGGATGGGGATGCTTTGTAGGTTAACCAGGCATGGTCCTTGTCTTTCATTAGGGTAAGGAGGTCTATTGTGACCCAGCATGAGTAGCCACCCCTCACTCTTCTGGTGGTGACTGGGAAATGTTTGTCCTGTAACAGGGTTGATACACAAGATGGAGTGGAAAGGATGAGAAGGGAATTGGCAAGGTTGGATGAAAGGTCAAATGTATGGCTGCTCGGATTCAATGTAAAGAAGTTCAAGGTAATGCACCTGGGAAACAAAAACCTAGGGGAAGAGTAAACAATGGGGGGTGAGCTACCGACAACAGCAAAAATGGAAAGGGACCTGAGGGTAATTATATCAGATGACCTAAAGGTGGGCAAGCAATGTGAGAAGGCAGTAAGGAAGGCTGGGGGGATACTGGAATGCATAGGGAGAGGCATCAATAATAGAAAACAGGAAGTTGTTGCCCCTCTGTACAGACAGTTGGTGAGACCCCATCTGGAGTACTGTGTGCAGTTCTGGAAACCCCATCTCCGCAAGGAGATAGACAGAGTGGAGGCTGTCCAGAGAGGGGCAACCAAAATGGTGCAGGGTCTGCACCAGAAGACATACGAAGAAAGACTTAAGGAGCTTAATATGTATACCCTTGAGGAAAGAAGGGAGAGAGGGGACAAGATAGAAACTTTCAAGTACCTCAAGGGAATCAAAAAAGTCCAAGATGGTAGCATCTTTCAGAAAAAGAGATGTGGAAGAACAAGGGGACACAATTTGAAGATAGAGGGGGGACAGCTCAGAGGTAATTTGAGGAAGCATTTTTTCATGGAGAGGGTTGTGGATGCATGGAACAGCCTCCCTGAGGAGGCTGTGCAGTCAAGAACAGTAGGGGAATTCAAGAATGCATGGGACAAACATAAGGCAGTCCTAGTGGGGGTAGGAGGAAGTAAGCTGTTGGTTAACTAGGATCTGCAGCTTATCTGTTAGGTAGGAAAATGGGCAGACTAGGTGGGCCAAGCGGTTCTTATCTGCCATCAAATTCTATATTTCTATGTTTCTATGTTTCTGTAGGGTCAAGAGAGCTTGAATGAACATGGATGATGCCTGGGTCGCATTTGACTCCGAGAAGAGGGCAGACCAGTCCAGTGCCCATGCCTCAGAGAGAAGGACAGGGGTGTTTGGGCTTCTGAATTTATGGAAAGACAGGTATTTGAGCCAGGGCCATTTATGTTTGGATGACCAGAGACGGTACATAGGAGAGTGATCACTAATGGAGTCAGCCATGGTACCAGCATGCATGATGCAGTCCTCCTGGTTTGTTACGATTCAGTCCAGGAGTGTCTGTGTACCTGTGCAAGGGTTCTGACTTGTGAGAAGCTTAATATTTTGGACCAGGTTGTATTGTTTTAGGAGGGAGGTATAGTCAGGCTGGTGGGTACTGAGCCACTTTAGATTGAGAACCCCCAAAATAACTGAGTCTCTTTGTGGGGATATGGAGCCCAGGCCAGAGAGGAAGCTGTTTAGGCCCTCAGTTCTGACAGTAGGGGGATTGTAGCAGCACCCAATGTAAAGTTCTTTTGCTATTTCCCAGGGTGAGTTCGGCAAGGAGCTATTTATTAGGAGAGGTTGGGTAAGAGCAGAGAACTAAGTTGGCTGATAGGGGTTCCTTGACAAATAGAGCTACTCCACCCCCATTTTTTTGCCAGGCCTATCCATACAGTGGGAGGAGTACCCAGGTAGTTGGTAGGTGGCGTCAGTAATGTGAGGTTTTAGCCAGGTCTCGGAGAGTCCCAGGACGTCTGGTTTGCATAGCTCAATGCATGCTTCCAGGTCCCGGTATTTGGAGGGAAGGTTGCATACATTTATATGTGCAAATTTTAGCCCTGGGGCATTTGCCCAGGTGCTATTGGAAGGGGCAATTTGAGAATTGGGAGGGCCACGGTTGCACTCAATGTCTCCTGCTCGGAATGGGATGTAGGTGCAGGAGGGAATGGCAATAGAGCAGGATATGGAGGCCAGGTAGTGACCAAGTAAGCAACGTTTCATGTTTAAGAGGAAGGAAAGAGTGACATGACCTGGGTAGGAGAGTTCCCATGAGGGAAGCAGTGTAGGGTGTCTGGGGGGAGTGGTATTCTGAGAGGTAAGTGAGGTACACTTGGTCCTGGGCCAGTGCTGAGGCACATACATCCGTCAGCACCAGGGCAGATGCTAGGGAGACTGTAAACTGTGAGCTGGGACAGGTTCATGGTGACAGTGGACACTGGTGCTGGGGAGGTGAAAATTGTGAGACCAAATGAAGGTATAGGACACATTTGCATGAGCAGGGCTGGGTGAGACACGCAGACCAGTGAGGAAGCTTAGAGAAAGAGGGAGATCGAGAAAGGGGTGGGAGGGGGACAGATAGCTTTAAGCTCTGGAACTCTACAACTGGGAGCCAATGGGAGCAGGGCAGGATAGTGGAGGGAGGAGCTTGAGTGGATTTAAAGGTGGTATGGGTGGGGGAAGGCGTCGGCCAAAAAATTCAGCAGAAGAAGCAGCCATGGAGGCTGGGGCCATGTATAGGCCATACCTGATGCTTGGTTCCAGGGGGCCAGTGGCAGCTGTCTCCTTAGCATCGAGAGAGGCGCAGGGTAGTATCCAGGCGGGCATGGAGGTGAACTGCAGATGGTGGTAGATTGCCCAGTGGGCTACAAGAATGCCTGTTGAGAAGAGAGACAGGCAGGGATTAATAGTACTCTGAAGTGGAGGGAGGGAAATCAAATTTACCAAATGACAAAGAGCTGTATTTACTAAAAGAGGGCCAAATCAGGGGGCGGGTAGCAGACAGTTTAGCTACTGTGGGTGCCAGCTTGGTCACCGAGATTTAGAAATAAACGGGGTCACAGTCGGTAGGCAAGCAAAGGGAGAAATTAACTTTGTAGCTGCACAAGATTAATTAAACGATCAGCAGGCTATAGATATAAAAAAATTCTGTACTCTAAATAACCATAAGAAACAGCAACTAACGTAGCAGGTTTAACCACAAATACAATTGACTGTAAGGCATGAGAGTACACAGTAGCACACTTAAATCTGTAGAAGTGAAGCTGTGTGACAATCGAAATCTTGGCGCAATGAAATGAAATTGGCGCTTCCGGGGAGACAGGATCCCCATAAGTGCAGTTTTTCAGGTGCGCTGTAAAGGAGAGAAAATAAAAATATTTGTTTGCCCAGGTCCAGTTTGTTTAAAGTAGGTAGCCCAGTAAATTTACAAAGCTTAGAGCAGAGTCCAGTATCGGGGGATTGGAGAGAAATACCAGTCCATCAGCAGCCAATCAGGAAGCTCCTGGTCTGGAGCAACCAATGAGGACTTTTCCAGGGAAAAGCGCCAATTTCTTACAAAATTCAGCAGAAGAAGAGGCCGTGGAGGCTGGGGCTGTGAATAGGCCATACCTGATGCTTGGTTCCAGGGGGGCCAGTGGCAGCAGGCTCCTTCATGCCGAGAAAGCCGCAGGGTAGTATTCAGGCAGGCGGAGGCAAACCACGAATGGCGATAGATAGCCCAGTGGGCTACAAGGACGCCTGATGCTTGGTTACAGGGGGCCGGTGGCAGCAGGCTTCTTTGTGCCGAGAGAGGCACAGGGTAGTATCCAGGTGGGTGGAGGTGAACCGTGGATGCTGGTAGATAGCCCAGTGGGCTACAAGGACTTATATCTATTGTTAGTTGCTACGGACCCCCCACCTCTACAGTATCTATTCCATGTAGTCATGGAGCCCCACCTATATCTGTCATTCTGTTTGCCTGTCTGTCTGCCTATCTCTCTATCTATCTATCTATCTATCTATCTATCTATCTATCTATCTATCTGTCTATCTTTTTCTTAGTGACCATGGGACTCCACCTGTGGTTATCCTTAGTGGCCATGGACCTCACCTGTATCTATCCTTAGTGGCCATTGAACTCCACTGACCTCACCTGTATTCTTCCTTAGAGGCCACTGAACTTGCCTGTACATTATCTGTTCCATGTAAACATGAAAACCCACATGTATCAATCTTTAGTGGCTATGGGCCCCCACATGTACAATATTTATTCTATGCAGCCTTGGAGCCCACCTGTATCTATCCTTAGTGGCCAATAAACCTCACTTGAACAGTATATATTCCTTGTCACCATAGAATCCCACCTGTATCTATACTTAGTGGCTATGCAACCCCACCTGTACAGTTTTCAGTGTATGCAACCATGAAACCCCCTGCTGTATCTCTTCTTACTGGCCATGAACCTCAACCTGTACAGTATCTATTCTATGTAGCCATGTAACCCCACTAGTACCTATCCTTAGTGGCCATGGACCACCTCCTGTACAGTATTTATTGTATTATCGCTACTGAACACCACCTGTATCTATCTATAGTGGCCCTGGTTTTCCACCTGTACTGTATATATGTAGCCATGGAATTTCCCCTGTATCTATCCTTTGTGGTCATGAAACTCTTCATTTATATATCCATAGTTGCCATGGAACTACATCTGTATCAGACAGAACTTTTGTCTTGGTCAATTGCTGCAGTGAAGAATCACCCAGCTGTGCTCTTTTGCCACTGTGGACACGTGGTTAAATCCTCCCTGTCACCAGTCAATTATACCTGTTTCTGCACAGAGGTGTGAGGAGTTTGGATGCTTCTTCGATGACAAAGTATCTGTAATTTTTTCCTCATGGCCTTGCAGGCTCTGGGGGTAACCAACCTTCTGGAGGCACTGATATATCAGCTTGGAATGAGTTTTGACTAGTTTTAGAAGCCATCTTTTGAGTGGTCACCAGTCTATGTCCTACCAACTGTTAACTGGACACCACAGAGAGGGTAGTGGATGCATGGAACAGCCTTCCTGAGGAAGTTGTGGGGTCTAAAACTGTGGGAGAATTCAAGAATGCATGGGACAGACATAAGGCAATTCTTGTGGGGGGTAGGAAGAAATAGGCTGTTGGTTAACTAGGATCCGCGGCCTATCCTGTAGGTAGGGAAATGGGCAGACTAGATGGGCCAAGCGGTCCTTATCTGCCGTCAAAGTCTATGTTTCTATGTTTTTTGATTTCACGTAACAGTGAAATTTCGTTTACCATGACAATTTCTCCCATTCATGATGCAAATGTCACCTTGTGGCAAAATTTTGCTGGGCAAAACTTTTGATTTCTGCTGCGAAATGTTGGAACAAAGGTGAAATGTGCAATGCATTGTGGGTAAATAGGTCAAAAGTCACATGTAGCTTGTTTCCAGCTCATTCTGCTGCATGTTGAGTCAGAGAGCAGTGTGGTGTGGTGCATCAGAGCCAATGAAGCCTTTCAAAACATAGCTAAAACTTGTTTTTGAGAGCTAATTGCTGCAAAATATAACATTTTTTCCTAGTGCTGCTGTGCTGGTAGTGCCTGGTACTAGGGAACATTTTCTAATTTTGTAAATTTTTGTATAATATGTAGTTTGAATTAGGTTTACTTTTCTCAGATGTCTTTGAAAGAGTTGTGTGAGGTAGGGTAGGAGTGTCATGCAATGCAGGCTATTTCTAGCAAAGCAGATTGTTATATTTATTCACAATTGTGAGTTATCTGTTTACTGTTATTTCTTATTAATTTTGTTATGTCTTGGAATTTATTTTCTCTGAAAATTTTCTCTGTCCTGTTTGAGAGTTCCTGCCACTGTTAGCTGTGTTATATACCATTCTTCCACTTTTAGTTGTGAATTGATTTTGAATTCTAAAGTTTTAGACACACAGAGCTGATCCATTCTTTTATTTTTTTGTGGTTAGTTCTGTTAGCTGGAGTGCTAACTTGTGTGTTACTAAAATTGTGAAAATTAACAGTTGAAAATCGTACTTCTACTCGATCACTTGAACTTGTCTATTACAATCGCACTGCATTGTTGAATTGTTCCTGTGTATGTTATTGCTAGAGCTTGACTGTGCACACTGTGCAGTGTTCCTGTTTTTAGCTAACCTACATACATTACCCTTTCTCTGTTATAGCATTGTTTGTGTCTCAGGTGCATTATATATAGGATAGTGCATGAGTAACAGTTGACAACAGGGCTATTCTTTCACCGAGATGGTACTATGATGACAGATTACCTCAAGAGCGCAGCTCAAGAGGTAATCAGTCGTCATAGCACCAACGAGGTGAAAGAACAGCCCTATTGTTAACTGTTACTCATGCACTGTTCTGTATAGTGTATAATGTAACGTCATTGCCTCAAAAAAAAATGACTACATCTTTCTTTTTAAAATAAGACTAACTGTCGGATTGCTGCTTGAGGACTCCATGTGTGATGTCCGCACTGCAGCAGAATGAAGTCGTTCTGCTGTCCTGTGGACGTCACTTTTTGGTTCTGCTGCACTGCGGACATCACTAGTGCAACAGAACAACATTTTGACAGCGCTAGATTTCAGTGAACAACGACGTTCCACTATCCACTATAAAACAGTATATATTAAAATAGTCATTTTCAAAACATTTCTTGTTGATCCCTCCCATCCAGACCACTCACATATCATGTGGTACTAATTTCCTTAGTTGCTGTTTTATGGTTGTCTCTGCCCGCATATAAAAAACAAAATTGTGGTATTGAGTAACATGACACATTACAGTACTTTATTTGTCCAGAGACTGAGAGACACAGCTGATCTTTATTTAAAGTGTGCCACTTGTGCCCTTTTTCCCTGTGTGTGTTTCTTTAATTCCTTCCTGTTTGGGGAAAAAAAGTTACCTTTCTGTGTTTTACTACACTAGGTTGCCTTCTGTATATGGTATTAGTTATACTGTAAGTACTGGTACCTGTCCTGATTGTTTCTGGGCTTTTAAGGAAGCCAGTACTGTAGGTGTGTGACAGTATGATGTCATCATTCATGTGTGAGGTATTATTCACACATTTAATAGTAGTAATACATCCTTGCTTCAAATACTCCCAGAGAAAGGCAAAGCTTTTATGCAGCAGTCAGCAAAAATGCCTGGTAAGAAGTGACCAAGTACAGGGGGAAGTGTGGCAGGGGGGTTTAGGGAGCTAAGAAGTCTGCTGAAAAAAGTGCAATTTCATTTCCAGTTCCCCACAGCAGTGAAAGCACAGGTATGTCTGCATCACTGTCTTCACGTTCTGATGTGGGCCCTGGTGGTGTGGCAGGAACCAGCAAAAGGAATTGGTGGCCAAACTGGGGTCTTGCATACCTGTGTTTTACTTTTTTAAAGCTCATACTGTTGCAGTCATGCTAGTCAGGGATGCTGACAGTGAGAAGAAGGGAGGCACTGACACCAGCACAGGAGCAGTAGTCCAGGACTTGAAGGAGGGTGATAATAAGTATGTCAGTGTGACTGTCCATGTTCTTGCAGGAGTTGGTGATGATAGTGTTCAACAAGAATCTGATAGTCCTGGAGATAAGGATAGTCAGCCCCTGAGACAGTTGTAGAGAAAGAAAAAGGTGCTGTCCTCCAAGAAGGCAGTAATGGGGAGGAGGAGGAGGAAGAAAAGGACATCAGCGCTATTGGTGATGATGATGATGATGATGATGATGATGATGATGACTGGGATGATCTCATATGGGAGCCTGAGTTAAAAAGGTCAAGGGTGATGTAGGCCATTTACATGTACAGCCGTGGTGGATCAGCCTGTCACCAATCCTATAAACAGCTCCAAGCAGTCAAGTAACCACCCCTCCCAAAAGTAGTGTTATGGAAGTCATGTTAGCAGCTCAAAAAATACACACTTCCACACCTGTTTCTGAATCATCCCGGTCCCAGAAGCATCTGAAGTCCAGAGGTCAATGGTCCCTAGTTTGGGACATTTATGTGCTAGATCCTGCTAATGAGACCACAGCAATATGCCAACTTTGTCAAGCCCATTTTAGACAGTGGGGGGGAGAGAAGCCATAGGGCACTGGTGGCCAACACGCCCACCTGAAAAACAAGCACCCGCTGAGATGGTATCAACACTAGGAGGATGCAAGAGCTGTTTGTAGCAAGGTGCATGTAATAGAGTGAGACCATGAGGAGGGAGGGCAGAGTGGGTCAGTGGTAGAGGAGGAGAGTAAGCAGTCCTTTGCTTTCTGTAGTAGTGGGCATAGCAGTGGCAGTGCGAGTCCCAGTCTCAGTCTCACAAGTCTTAAAAGTACACCACCCCCACACCCACAAGCAACCAAAATAACTGGTCTCATGCGGTCTCCACCACCCAGCCAATAGTCAATTGTTACTCCTAAAAGATAATCATTGCTGATACAAGTATAGCGTTCTGGTCAGACAACCCAAAGATGCAGCCACTCTGAAGACCATCCTTGAGCAGCAGGCAAAGTGCCCACCCAATCATGCTGCTGCACGAGAGTTAAATGCTGCCACTGATGAAATGCTGGCCATCAATCTGTTGCCATTCTCATTCATAGAGAATGCTGGTTTGCACAGGTTAATGGCCTGTGCCTGTCCCAAATGGCAAGTTCCATCATGAACCTATTTTAGTAAGCGTGCCATATCAGAGTTGAACAGTAGAGTTACTGATTACATTAGACATGCATTGAAGCATAGTGCATCACACTATATCCATTTTAGCATGGATATGTGGACCAGTGGACAAATAGCAGCAAGCTCGTATCTGTGCATAACAGCACACTCGGCACAGTTGCCTGGTGAGGTACTTGATGTTGGCCCTGACAAAACATGCAATAAGCAAAATTGTGGTGGTAGCAACACACTTGGTATTCGGCTGCATGCAGCCCTCACTATGACAAGTGTTACAGGTTCACACACAGCTGCGAAAATGCTTAATGTTCTGCTGGACGAGATTGATGGGTGGCTACACACACAGTCACTCATAGCAGGATTCATTGCAAGTGTCAATGGCTCCAATGTAGTGAAGTGCATTAGCGATGGTGTTTTTGTCAGAGTGCCCTGCCTGGCACACTGCCTTAATCTTGTTGTTCAGCAGTTTCTCAACCATGCAGACATTAAGGAAATGGTTACTGTTGCCCTTCACATCTGTGTCCACTTTGCCCGTTCTGCAAAGGCCCATGACCATCTACGTGAGCTACAGTGCAAAGATAATGTGCCTCAACACAGGCTGAAGCTTGATGTTGTCACCAGGTGGAACTCCACACTGTACATGCTTGACTGGCTGTATGCTGACCTGTGACACTTGTTAGTCAGGGCTGCATGCAGCCGAATACCAAGTGTGTTGCTACCACCACAACATGGGCTGTTAATTGCACACTTGAAAATAAGAAGTTTGATGTGTCACTATGTGGAACTGGAGTCATGGGTCAAACTGTACAATCCTGATATCCTCTGTCTCACTGAGACCTGGTTAAAACCATCAGTTACTGACTTCCTCTGCTCCCTGCCAAATTACTCTATTATTCGAAGGGATAGGAAATCGAATAAACGTGGTGGTGGAGTTGCTATGTACTACAAAAATAATCTGACTGTCTCTCTTCTCGATATCCCGGATGCTCAATTGGTATGTGAATTCTTGTATGCTACCCTTGCATTGGGAGCCAAGAAACTGCATGTTATCTGTGCATATAACCCCCCTACGGGAGGGATTGCGGGTCTAGAGTACCTGTTGGAAAATACCTCTCAGAATTTTAATCATAATGAGGTTGTCATCTTAGGGGACCTAAACTTAAACTGGCTTGGGGCAGCTCTCAGTTCTCTTCAGTCTCTGACTCATAGCTACAACCTGCATCAGATGGTAACAGTGCCGACTAGAAATCTGTCGTCATCACCACTAGGCACACTATTGTATTGGGTGCTGGTAAACTGGATTGAACATATCTCAGTCACTGGTACTCTTGCTGATGTCTTAACTGACCACTCTCCTACTTTCTGCATCTTGTCCTTGGGGGCACCTCCATCTCCTCCACCACGTCTCATCACTCTCACAAACTTTGCTCACCTAGACCAAGAGGCATTTCTGTATGACATCTCCAGAATTGATTGGTCAGAGATCTATCTATCACACTGTTCTCAGAATGCTCTTAACCTCTTCATCACTAAATTCCTTACAGTTCAATGTAAACATGCCCCAAAGATCACCCGGAGAGTGAGGGGTAAACAAACAAGATGGCTAAACAAAGACTTGCTCAACAGTTTGTGTCTTAGAAATAAACTCTGGATGAGCTACAAAACATCAGGCCAGCAAACAGATTTCAATGCTTACCATATGCTACGGAATTCATGTAAAAGACAAGTCAGAGCTGCTAAGAGCAAGTACTGTAAAGACCTACTGATTAACTCAGCCAATGATCCCAGAAAATTCTAGTCACACATCAAATCCTTCCTAGGATCCTCACAGTCAACTACCCCTGGTGAAATGCTAATAAATGATGAGCATTGCAATGACTCACAAGCCATAGCTAATTCTTTCAACCTGCATTTCTCTGATCTCTCCCAATATATCTCTTCCTTCAATCCCACTGCAGTGTCCTCCCACTCCTCATCAGGAACCTGTCTGGATAAGCTGGAAGTGTTGTCCCCTGTGCCTCCTTATACTCCTCCATTCTAGTTTAAGGCTGTGTTTAGAAAGGAAGTCCTGAAGCTCCTGAGGTCCATCTCTGATCATAGCAGCTCTGGCTCAGACTCCCTGGAACCCCGGCTCTTGAAACTTGCAGCTCCCCTTATTGCATTACCACTGGCCAAAATTTATATGTTATCACTTTCAGGTGGAATGGTCCCTGACCTCTGGAAAGCTGCTCGGATCACACCAGTACATAAAAAAAGGGGATCCTAAGGTTGTCATGAATTACAGACCAATTGCCATACTCTTGGTACTGAGCAAAATCCTGGAGAAAATTGTCGCAACTCAGACAACTGACTATCTACTTAAGCACAATCTGCTCTCAGATACCCAACATGGCTTCAGGAAAGGACACAGCACAACAACTGCACTCCTTAAACTGACCACAGACACTCTTTCAAAAATGTATACTGGCAATCTGACTGGGGCTGTCTTTATTGACCTCACAAAGGCTTTTGACCTTGTTGATCACACTTTGCTTCTCTCCTCGCTTCGACACCTGCATTTCTCCTCCTCTGTTGTTGACTGGTACGAAAGCTACCTGTCAAATAGAACTCAAGTGGTGAAATTTAATTCTTCTCTATCAAACAGTACCACCATTAACATTGGTGTACCTCAGGGCTCCATCCTAGGGCCCCTCCTATTCTCTCTTTATATAAATAACATTGGAGCTGCTCTAAAATCCTGCTCTGCTATTCTATATGCTGATGATTTTGTCATCTGTACAAGTTCTACTAATATAGACACTATCAATACAACCCTTTCCTCTGACTTTAACAATATCCAAAACTGGCTATATGACCACAGACTGGCTGTCAACACTAGCAAAACTAAAGCCATGCTGCTTGGATCGGCCCCAAAGCTCCGTGCTTGCACAACAGCACTGATGGTGCAGGACTTAGAAGGTCAATTACTGGAACGTGTGACCTCTTTCAAGTACCTGGGCATCCTGCTAGATCAATCTCTTGATCTTAATCTTCATGTACAGTCTGTTTGCAGAGCTGTCAACTCCAAACTGGGTGTTGCATATAAGACTAGTTATATGCTCATGCCGTCGGCTAAAATGGCCATTGCGAGGGGGATTCTGCTCCCCAACCTAACCTATGTCACTCCCTTATTTGGGGCTGCTCATAAAACTGACCTACTCAGATGGGATATTACATATAACAACATATGTTGCTATGCCTCTTCTGCTCCTCGGCTTAAACACCACTGTCAACTTCATAATGATCTTGGTTGGCTCTCTCCATTAGCTAGAAGGAAATACAACCTTGGCTATCTTATTGATTCCATAATTCGAAATCAAACCCCTAGTTGTCTTGCAGTTATGCTTGTTCCTCAGGATACATACTCCATGGTCTACGATCAGCTGATAAATCCTTTCTGAATTTGCTGAAGTGCCTCACTAGGAAAGGAACTGTTGCATTTGAGCATGCGGCTCCACAGCTCTGGAATTCCCTTCCTCTTGACATTAGACTTTCTAGTTCCCACACATGCTTTAAGAGAAAATTGCCCTCAAATCTGCTGATGGCTGATACCTGTTCCTGCTTTCACCCTATCTAATGACTGATGTCTCTTGCCATACAATAGTATTTCCTCACCTCTACAGTATATAACCCTCTTACTGCCTCAGCCTGTCCCGGCTCCCTTTCCCTGCCCATTTACAATCTTGCACTGCAGGCATCTCCCTTACACTTACATATACTCATATAATCTAATTTAATGGCTTGCTCCCCTCTTCCTCAATTACTGACCTTTTCCTTAATGACACCCCCTGCTCTCAATGATTATTTCTTCCTGTTGTATTACCTGTTTTTGTGTACCTTGTTCTGTTTATGTGATATGTCACCTGATAATTTATTATCCAAGCTCCTCTCTGTTCATTGCATAGCTAGGCACCTATGAACTTATGAATGGTCTACTTTGTATGTCTCTGTTATATTGTATCCACTTTAACTCATTGTATATAAAGCGCTTTACTTTGCATGTTCCAATATATTGTATCCTCTTTAACTCATTGTATGTAAAGCACTTACAAATTGTTAGCCTGTTAAGTTTCTGCATGTCTGTAGTCTCCCGATTCGTGCCTGAAAATAGTCATTTTATGGCTAGTGCACTTACCCAGTCAATAAAAGCTAAATAAATAAAAATATGAACAGTATAAGGCTGTGTCAGAATATCTGCTGCTGCATACCACCCGTGACAATGCTGGAGTGTCCATCGCTCTAACAACAGAGCAGTGGTGCCAGATTGATAGGCTAATAGGCATTCTCTGTCCATTTGAGCATGCTACACAGGCAGTGAGTGGGGACACTGCTTGTATAAGTCAGTCTATACCCCTCATACGTGTGCTGAGGCAGACACAAGTGAATGTGCGACACCAGACAAAGGCAAGTGGGGATCATGGTACTTGTGTTCTAATGGATCACATGATCCATGTGCTGGACACAAATACTCATGTATCTGGCATTTTACAGTCAGCTGAGTTTGCAATTGCCACAATGCTGGATCCACGGTACAAACGTGGCCTTCCCTTTATAATTGAAGGAGGTCATCAGTGAGTACAGGAGTTGACAGAGAACCTTATTAGATTGGTACATGCTGCACAAATGAAAAATGCACGCACTGCATCAAAATCAGGTGTTGTTACCACCACCAGCGGCTCACAGGGAACACAATCAGAGAAAATGGGCAAGGCAGAGCAGAAAACAACAAGCAATCCCATTTGGGATGTTCTCTTTTAGGTGGGATTGGAAGATAAGGAAAAGGAGAAGGAGACAGATGAGGCAGCTGGACTCAGGGCAGCAGAACAAATGGTGGAGGCCTACATGGGGGACCCAAAGCACCTTGCCATTACTGGTGAGCCATTGCAGTACTGGAGCAGTAAAATGACTGAATGGCCAGCACTAGCATTGGTTGCTGTGAAATACTTGAGCTGCCCACCTTCCAGTGTCACTGTGGAATAGGTATTTAGTGCAGCTGGGGCAATTGTGAGTGACCGTAGGACCAATTTGTGACCCAAGAATGTGTCCATGCTAACATTCATCAAAGTGAAAGAAAGGCACATTCCACACAACACAGTGATATCAGTGGTGTTGCCACAGGAACTGTGTCTCGGTGATGAGGATGATGACAGTCCCTTAATTAAGGCAGCCACCAGCAGCGAGGTGGATGAGGCAGCAATGTTGAGAGAATTCCCACCTGATGAGAACTCCAGTCTTGAAGACTGCGAGGGGTGCTTCTTGGATGATGTGGAACTGGAAGTTGAAAAAGGCTGCGTTTACTCCAAAGCCCCCCTCCCCAACAACTTTCAACTCAGTATGGTTGCTGGGGTGTGTATGTTACACCTTATTTCTAGCTATGTACCACTGAATAAGTTATGGAAATATGTTGTTATGTGCTGCAGCCTGCAGTGTGTATAAGTTACATGTCATCACCCTTTGCCATAAACTGTTGATTGGTCACCTCACCACCTCCACCAGTCCCCCAAGGCCTCAAGCCTATATAAAACAGCAGCAATGTAATTACCATGACCGTAAATATTTTGCAGTTGCATGATTAATGTTTTTCTACAAAAAATATATTACTTTTCATGTTGACTATATCAACACATCATCATCTTGCAGTAATATATGTTGTCTTGATGTCCTTAAAAGTGTCCAGGATGGCAAATTCCACACTGCCCCACCACCCCCTCTCATCACCTGATCTGACCTGACACACCCATGCACTCCATATGACTGAAAAAAAATGTTTCTGCCACTTAGTATTGGTGACTTGTACACGAACCCTGGCTCCTAGACAAGTACAAGTAGCATATGAATGTAACATGCTAATTCAACAGTGAGCACCAAGTTGAACACATTTTGAAAAATCGTGAATGGTGGGCATCTTTAATATGTGAGTCATTAATTGCCAAAGTAATCATGAAGAAGCTTAACAACTTACATCAAGGGAGGCAGTATAGTGCAGTGATTTAAGGCTCTGAGCTGCAAATTTGGAAACCGGGGTTTGAATTCCACAGCCCCCACTTGCATATTGTGTGACCTTGAGCAAGTCACTTAACTTCCCTGTTCTCCCAGGCTGCCCCTGTAAACAAGCGTTCAGCTTAGGATGCTACTCCTGGTTAAAACAATTGGAAAATCCCCCCAAAAAGGTTATTTCTACAGTACCAGGTTAAGGTACACCAAAATCGCAATGGTTCCTTGGGGGGGGGAGGGATTGTCAACTCAGGACAAGGTGAATGTCCTGCTGTCTTCACTTTTGAATGGATTCAAAATGTTCATGATTACTGCAGCTATGCAATCCCCATTGAGTAGACAAGACATTAACCCCCTCCACCTTATTATTTACTAAACACCATATCAATCATCTGTGTTCGCATTATCGCATATAGTTCCTCCCTGTATGTGGGTGGCAGTGGTGATTACTCATTAACGGTAATGGTATGGACACCAGTCCAGTGGTCAACATCGCAGTTCAAGCAACACCCCTGTCTTCCAATGACACATCACAGCTCTTGCTCCTGCATGGCCTTCATTGATCATGTGTCATCAAGATACGACATACTGAAACCTCAATAGAGGAAAATGACCTAAGCAAGAGCAAAGATAAGGAAAAATATTTGATAATAATCAATCTGCATGCCTGCTTTTTCCTAACAAGTTGAAAAAAGAAGCCGAGAAAAAAATGTATACTTACCATACCCCATGATGTGATGTCATTCATCTGAGGACCACAAGAACATGCTGCGTGGTGTACATGGTTCCAATCCAAACAGGGTCCGATGAACCACAGCAGCACTAGCAAGCATTCCCCTTCCCCTATCATCACTGCGTACCTTGACATAAGAAAAATATTTAGAACAAATTTTGGTGATTGTTGGAAATTCCGCACCACCACCCGTGAGTCTGACCATCCACCCCCCCCACCCCAGAGAACCATAAAAAATGAAGACATACTTACCTCAAGAACTGTGAAAGTGGAACCATGGTGCAAGGGTGCAATAAAATGGATCCCCCAGACCTGGTTCGGCAGCCAGCAGCAGCAGCAGCAGGATGGAAAAAATTAACTTCGTCTGAATTCCTGATGTAGCTAAAAGCAAAAAATAACACAATTACTGTCAAGCTCAGACAACCACGTGGCAGTAACAGACACACCACACTTGTATGAAAATGCCAAAACTTGCCATCTGCGTAGGGAAATTGGGAAGATCCATACATGATCTGACATCCCCCTCCCTCATGGCCCAGCATGATGATGTCATCCGCTGTACACTGAAAAATAATATAAGAGCAGTACAAGCATATTAGAGATCAAGATGCCATAATACCAACCCAACAACACCCTTACCTTGCACAGGAAAAACAATGAAGACAGATACTTACATCTTCATCAGCAGCAGTATAGACTGTGTGAGGATAATCCATCAGGCATCAACCATCCAGAACAGTACTTCTTGTGGCACCTTAGAAAGTAGTAGTCATAGACAGTAGCAGGCAGCAAGCTACAGTGCCCCATAATTTCATTCACTACCCCACCGCCAGGCAAGGTACTACCACAGAGACTGTCAGCAACACAACTAGACAGTCAGTACAGCAGCACAGGGATAGGGAAATTAAACTTCTGAATTTCTATGTCAATCAATTGAAACAACAGCAGCAGGAAAGAATTGAAAGTAGCAACAGCATTTTGCAGGAATAATTAATTTTCTCTGCATGTTGGCACCCCTTTTCAGGTCCCTAAGGTGGTGGGGCACCATAAAACATCAGGACTGACAGTACATTTCAATCTCAATTTGATGTCACAATTTTGGGTAAACATTTCTGGACATGTAGGCCCTGTTTGGCACCACCAGCAGTGAGTTTCATCTAGAAATATTGTGTAAACATGCCCTAAAACAGCTACTTGATGTCTTGGTGATGGGGGAAGGCACCCTAAATCATAATGGCTAAGACCAGATTCCACTTCCAATTTAATGTACTATTTTTTCTGCAACATTTCTGGACATTTACTGCCTGTGCTGCAGTGACAGAAACAAGATCGGGCCTAAAGACACTTGTAAAAGTGGACCAAAGTCCATCGTTTGGTCCGGGTGGTGGTGGTGGTGCCATAAAACATCATGGCTCAGACATGATTTCCCACTCTATGTACTGTGCAATTTTTTTAGAAACATTTCTTGACATGTGGGACATGATTTGATTGTGCAGCCATACACTTAGGCACAAAAAGCATTTAAAATGTGCAGAAAACAACACATTTGGGTCTGCAGGGTGGGTATGAGGCTGTAACTGCATGCCTCACACCTGATTTCACTCTCTATGTACAGAGCAATTTTTTGGGAAACTTTCTGGACATGTTTTGAGCCGGCAGCAGTGAATTTCAGGCAGAAATATTGTGTAAACAGGCCCTAAAACAGCTACTTGATGTCTGGGTGGTGGGGGGGGCACCCTAAAACATAATGATTGAGACCAGATTCCACTTCCAATTTAATGTACCATTTTTTCTGCAACATTTCTGGATGTTTCCTGCCTGTGCTACAGTGGCAGAAAAAAGATAGGACCTAAAGACACTTTTAAACGGTGTCTGAAAGAACATTTTAAAGTCTGGTCGCTGGTGGGGCACCATTAAACATCAGGACTGACAGCTCATTTCAGTCTCAGTTTGATGTCACATATTTTGGGAAGCATTTAATTGCCTGAGGGCCCTGTTTTACATGAGCAGAGTCAAGATTCACTGTCATATACATTTGGAAAATATGTTCAGAGTAAAGTACTTATACTTGACATTTGTGGATAGGATAGATGGAGCAAGGAGGAAACATATAAAGACAAAAGGAGTAACATAATGGAAGACAAAGGGAACAAAACATTTGCTTTGTTTTTTTAATTTTTGTTTTTTGAGGGGTCTTTCTTAAAGGAGGGGATGTAGAACAAGGACAGTGAAAAAAACAAATCAAGGAGATGAAAAAAAAAAACAATAACACTGGCCCACCACCACAGCCACAGGTCATTCAATGTGGCTGTGCACTGCCACCACCACCACCACCACCACCACCACAAAGCTCCACCGGGAGGTCAAGGACCTTCTTCTGGTCCTCCATTATTTTTTGGAGGTCCCCCCTGACCTCCTGTCAAAGCTGGTCGAGGTTGTGACGCACACCTTGCACCTCAGTGCGCACAGCCTCAAGGTCTGCCCTGGTGACCACCACCTGACTTGGGGGAGCTGCAGGATGATCAGGGTGGTGGCTTCTCTGACAGGTCCTCCTCCATGGTGCTGCATCACGGTCATGGGTGGGGGATGCATCTGGCTGCTTGGGAGGATGTGTCCTGCTAGTAGACCTCCTCCTCCCCGCCATGCTATGGCACCCCCGAGACTCACTGCTGCCTCTCTCTGGTTTGTGAGCCACTCTGCAGCATGGTGGTGCTACAGGTGGCTCCTCTGGCCAGACGGCACAAAGTGGGACTCTGGTTTCCCCCTTTTAATATTATTTGCACACAGGGTGCAGACCACAGTGCTCGCATCATCTGCCTTAGTTCTAAAAAAGGCCCAAACTGGTGATAATTGGTTTGGGGGGCACAAGCTGATGTCCCGGGGGGGGGCCCCTCCCTGTACAACAGTATCCTGCTGTGGCCGGGGGCTGGCAGACACAACAGGAGCCACATCAACATCCTGGGGTGGGGGGCGATGGGATATCAGCCTGAATGCTGCTGCAGGGGGGCTGTCTCAGTGTCCAACTCCACAATGACCTGCTGCTGCTGGGGGCACAGGCTGGGGCCAACTGCTCCTGCTGCTGGGGGGCTGTCTCAGTGTCCAACTCCACAATGACCTGCTGCTGCGGGGGGCACAGGCTGGGGCCAACTGCTCCTGCTGCTGGGGGGCTGTCTCAGTGTCCAGCTCCACAATGACCTGCTGCTGTGGGGGGCACAGGCTGGGGACAACTGCTCCTGCTGCTGGGGGGCTGTCTCAGTGTCCAACTCCACAATGACCTGCTGCTGCAGGGAGGCACAGGCTGGGGCCAACTGCTGCTGCTGCTGGGTGGCTGTCTCAGTGTCCAACTCCACAATGACCTGCTGTTGCAGGGGGCACAGGCTGGGGCCAACTGCTCCTGCTGCTGCGGGGGGGCTGTCTCAGTGTCCAACTCCACAATGACCTGCTGCTGCAGGGGGCACAGGCGGGGCCAACTGCTTCTGCTGCTGGGGGGCTGTCTCAGTGTCCAACCCCACAATGACCTGCTGCTGCAGGGGGCACAGACTGGGGCCAACTGCTGCTGCTGCTGGGGGGCTGTCTCAGTGTCCAACTCCACAATGACCTGCTGCTGCAGGGGGCATAGGCCGGGGCCAACTGCTCCTGCTGCTGGGGGGCTGTCTCAGTGTCCAACTCCACAATGACCTGCTGCTGCGGGGGGCACAGGCTGGGGCCAACTGCTGCTGCTGCTGGGTGGCTGTCTCAGTGTCCAGCTCCACAATGACCTGCTGCTGCGGGGGGCATAGGCCGGGGCCAACTGCTCCTGCTGCTGGGTGGCTGTCTCAGTGTCCAGCTCCACAATGACCTGCTGCTGCAGGGGGCACAGGCTGGGGCCAACTGCTCCTGCTGCTGGGGGGCTGTCTCAGTGTCCAACTCCACAATGACCTGCTGCTGCGGGGGGCACAGGCTGGGGCTAACTGCTGCTGCTGCTGGGTGGCTGTCTCAGTGTCCAGCTCCACAATGACCTGCTGCTGCGGGGGGCATAGGCCGGGGCCAACTGCTCCTGCTGCTGGGTGGCTGTCTCAGTGTCCAGCTCCACAATGACCTGCTGCTGCAGGGGGCACGGGCTGGGGCCAACTGCTCCTGCTGCTGGGGGGCTGTCTCAGTGTCCAACTCCTCAATGACCTGCTGCTGTGGGGGGCACAGGCTGGGGCCAACTGCTCCTGCTGCTGGGTGGCTGTCTCAGTGTGCAACTCCACAATGACCTGCTGCTGCAGGGGGCACAGGCTGGGGCCAACTGCTCCTGCTGCTGGGGGGCTGTCTCAGTGTCCAACTCCACAATGACCTGCTGCTGGGGGGGGCACAGGCCGGGCCAACTGCTCCTGCTGCTGGGGGCTATCTCAGTGTCCAACTCCTAGACCTGCTGCTGCGGGGCACAGGCTGGGGCCAACTGCTGCTGCTGCTGGGGGGCTTTCTCAGTGTCCAACTCCACAATGACCTGCTGCTGCGGGGGGCACAGGCTGGGGCCAACTGCTGCTGCTGCTGGGGGGCTGTCTCAGTGTCCAACTCCACAATGACCTGCTGCTGCGGGGGGCATAGGCCGGGGCCAACTGCTGCTGCTGCTGCGCGGGGGCTGTCTCAGTGTCCAACTCCTCAATGACCTGCTGCTGCAGGGGGCACAGGCTGGGGCCAACTGCTCCTGCTGCTGGGGGGCTGTCTCAGTGTCCAACTCCACAATGACCTGCTGCTGGGGGGGGCACAGGCCGGGGCCAACTGCTCCTGCTGCTGGGGGGCTGTCTCAGTGTCCAACTCCACAATGACCTGCTGCTGCTGGGGGGCACAGGCCGGGGCCAGCTGCTCCTGCTGCTGGGGGAGGGCTCAATTCCAAATATGCACCTATTGAGGTGAACGCATCCTCTTCCCCTTCCACTGTCAGTACCTCCACTACTCCCAATCCCAGTCCCTTCCATAGTTATAAAAAAAAAGTTTTACTAATCTACTAAAGAAAAAAAGGGGCAAAGTGAAACACACACACACTCACACTCACAATCACACAGACTCACAAAATAAGCAGAGAAAATAGAACACAACAGAAAGATAAAATGTTGCTAAATAATGAAATAGGGAATAAACAGAAGTTAAAAATCAAGTTTGTCAACTAGGGATGGGCGGACCGGTCTGACAAAAATCAGAGCCCCCTAGATCTCTCACTGTCGATCGGACTCGGATGGATCCAAACTCAGGTTGGAGGTGTACCGGGTCTGCCTCACAGTACTTTCCCTAAAAAAATATTTCTTCTATTTATTAAAAAAAGCACAGTCCCCTCTCCCATCTTTCAAACTCCCACCCTGGATATCCCCGACTGTTGTCTACAGCCTCACACTCTTGCTCCCTGAAGATTGTTCCCCAGCTGGCTGGTATTCAAATGTGCATGCGCATATTGTAGCGTGTGAGAGAGTATGCATGGAAATGATTTGGGGCCTGAGCACACTTAAGGTGAGATTCAGTTCTAGAACGGAGCGGGTGCACCAAGTATGGAAAACAGTGTGCGATGTGGCAGCTTGCATATTCAGGCAGACAGTGGATCAGGGTTCCTTGCTTCTCCCGCAGTCCACATTTGGGCAGACAGTGACTTGGGGTTCTTTGCTTCTATGGTTCTACGATAAGCTACAGTCCGTGGCCAGTGGGAGCATTCTACAGACAGGCTTCCTACATCGGGCAGTGAGGAGGCAAACAGGTAAGCCCCCACTAGGGGAAGTGGGTTACATTTGAAATGTGTAAACACGTAAAAAAACTATGGAACATGTTTGGGTCTTCTCTAAGTGCTTGAGTAGATTTATTTTATTTAATAAGCTTCACAGTACAGAATTTCCATTATTAACTTAGATGAAAGCTGATTCATTTATTGTATACTAGAGCATCCTTCCTCACTGGCCTACTCATATTCTCCTGTTCTTTATCTTATCTGGATTCGTTTAGTAGCTTTAGCTCATAAGATGAAGTTTGTCAGATAGTCTGTCAGTACCTATAATTCAGGCATTTCTGTATTTATGCTGTCTGAACAATGGCTAGTGCATCAATGGGTGCCTGGGTCTCATTACTTCTAGGACAGGGTGGGTGAGAATCAGCAGGTCGGGTCAGGTATTCATTTTATTCTGGAATAGGGTGGGTGGGCAATTGGCATCAGTAGATGGGAGGGGGGAATAAGGTGATCATTGTGGTAGAAGATGGGCATCAGCAGATGAAGGTGAGGGTAGGGGTATTCAGTCTGCAACAGGGTGGGTACCACAGATAGGAGGAGGGGACAGTGATAACAATATTAGGACAGTGATAGTAATATTGGTACATGGTGGATATCACCAGATGGAGAAGAAAGGGCCATGGTATTTGTTACTGGGAAAAGGGAGGGGGCAGGTGTATCGATTGCAGGACAGCAGGGAGATAAAGTATTCATTCTTGGGCATGGTGGATATAAACCGATGGGCGGTGGGGGAGGGTTATTCATGGAGCTGCGTGGGTAGCAGCAGGGTTTAATGTCAAAATCTCTCATCGTCAATAGCGCAAGCACGATAAGCATGCACAAAATATCGCAAGTCCTCTATAGCGCATTAAAATTAGCCGCGTAGCACAATAGCGTACAGAACAGAACACCTTTATCCTTCGGTCAGTAGCTGTATTTCAAAGTTACTTAATTTTTTAAGTTAATTTTATTTGTCTACCTTACAGATCACTCAGTTGACTAGCTCCAATAAGAGCTGACTAACCCTAAAGACCAACCCAAATGACAGTCAGTTACAAGTTCACAGGCTACACAAGCATATATGTTAATAAGGCTGCTGCGGAATAGCAATCACAATTCATCTCAAGAAATTATAACTGCCTATGCTGTGGTAACTCTAGCAGTGTAATCCAGCAAGCTTCCCAAGCAGAGTATGGCAATTGTACATACACGTGGACAGAAAGTAGTCAGAAACAAACTGGCTATTAGAAAGGGCAGATGTCTCGATGGACCGAGTACATTATGGCTAATACTAATTGTACAGGAATATCTCTTATGCTTTTCTGCATTTCGCTCAAGTTTCAGATTACCTTTTGCATAAGTGGTGTGCTGTGCATCTGGTTTATCGTACTGGAAGCCCCAAATCTCCTGGCTGTCTTCAGGGATATTATAAGCATCTTTATAAACCTTGCCCACATCTATATGTCAGGGTGACACTGATAAGAACCTTTCTATCCCCATAGCAGATTACAATACCACAAGCTAATCAAACACACTGCAACCTCTCCCATGTCATGGCTACACAAGCTGTTTGGAGGACACGCTGCTGGTAATGACTGGTGCTATAAATGTAAGCGCTATTTAGTGACACACTATTTAATACTACGCTAGATAAAGGTGCAGGGGTCTGTATACTGGGGCAAAGTGGTTGGTGGCAGATGGAGGGGGCAGGATGTACATAATGAAGTGTGGGTGCCAAGCAGATAGGAGGGGGAATTAATGGTATGCTGTATATTGGAGGGTAATCAGATGGAACAGGCTGGGGGTATGCATAATTACTTGGTTAGAATGGAGGAGTGATACCATGTCAATGGCTGACAAAGAGGGTAAGAAGCACAAGTGGACAACATATAGCCAACAGATGAGGACACGGAATGGAGTCAGAAACAGACCAACACACACTCTGGTAGGAAAAACTATTTTATTTCCTATATTTCAGTGCTTTTGTGATTGTTGTCAAGTATTACTATTGATTTTCATAGGGTTCTGATTTGAATCAGGATCAATCAGAACTAATCAGGACTCTGACATGGATCCTGGTCCTGATAATAAGGATCAGAACCTTTTCGGGTCCGCTCATCCCTATTGACTGGAGAAATGATTCCTTTGACACTCTCAACAGGCATTTACAGAATTCCATGCGGAAGCAAGGTCTGCACTGGACATCTGTGCCCAGTGCCCACCTACTGTGTCCTGCAGTCTGGCATAACTAAACAATTGAACTCATCAGAAATAGGCCAACATACCAGCATAATCTTGGAGCCAGCATTCTGGTCAAGCAATAACATCCTCGCTTCTATGCTAAAAAAGTTAAGAAAACAGCAAAAGGATATAGCTGCCCGCAGCCTCCTGTCAGTCAGGAAGACTTGGACAAACCTGGTAATTCAGCAGCAATGTTAACTGATACAGACACAGGGTTGGTATGGAAGATCTGGTTTGACATCCAATTATGTATGACCCACAGAGGCAGGAAAGGGCTCAAAGAACTAAAGCCACAGTCAGTCCTTATTAGATCAATGAAAATGGATTAAGATATATAACCCTGAGCCACAATGCTGCCGCAAAAAAAATAATAAAAATCCACTGGAGGCTAACAAAGAAAACACAATAGAATCTGTATACGAAGAGCCAGGGAATCCTCTATGCCCTGTGAACTCATTCAAAAGTATCTGGAAAAAATTGCTGTTGATGCCACAGCCTTCTATTTGCACTCCAGGAGATTGTCTCAGACTTTCCTGAATACACAACAGATTTCATACACCCATGAACCCATGGATAGGCATTGTCTCGGAACCATGATGACCAGACTCAATAAAGAGGCACAATTATCTACCACCTACACAAACCACAGCATCTGTTCCACCACTCTGCAGCTATTGACCATGGCAGGTCTCTCATAACAAGAGATAACCACTGTAACTGGCCACAGATGTGAAGCCAGCCTGAAGCACTATTGGACTGCATCCTTGGAGAACAGAAAACAGTGGAGCACCACTCTTGGAGGATCAGCAATGTACAGCAATTAGCACTAGGCACTAAGTGTTCTACATTCTGGATCTGGACAAGGACAAGAACCCGCAGCAAGTACCTCAACAGCCAATTACTTCAAGCCTGTACATTGCACTGTTAATGCTCCACTCAATGTTATTTCATCAAACAGATAGTAGTGTAATTTTTTCTGTTTTAATAAATGATTAATGAAAGTGCAACTGCAGGACCTCTGTGCTTATTTATGTTGCCCACACCCAGTTGAAAAAGGGACTGTTTATTCTCAAATTCAGTTAAACAGTTCAAAAACTGCAATAAATTGTTCTTGCTGTTACAAAACTTAAATAAGCGTATCTGTGTTATTGCCCATTTTCTAATAATACTCTCCAGGGTTGGGCATTATTGGGAAATACCGGACCTTCCAGGGGGCTTTAAGTCTGTGGTGTCAGGCCTCATTACGCCCCTGGGCAGTTTGGTATTTCCCAATAATGCCCACCTTGTTGAATATTGTTGCTTATTTAATGGTCATGGAAATTTATCTGTATCTAGTAGACATGGACCCTCAATTGTACCTGTAATTTGTCACCATTGCTCCCCCATGTCTTTCTTTTTCCTGTAATATATACTACTCAGAAATTTGCAATAGGATTCTTAACATCTTCAGAATTCCCTCATCATTCATTTCCACACCCCTTATCTTTATTGCTATTCGAACTATGTTACCAGTTACAAGTTCCTGTTTCTGACATTGTTACCTGCCATGTAAAAGCTAAAATCCATTTCTTAGGCCTTGAATTATTTTTCTTCACCTTTGTGGTCATTAATGATGACTTCATTTTATACTGTCCACCATTTTGTCTACTTGGTACTCAGGTAATTTCAGCAGTACTTACTTGCCATGGCTGAATGTCATGGGAATTTGCACATGTGCGATTTGGAAATGGTCCATTACCAGGTTTGCAAGAGAGAAGTTCATGCAGAGCATGTATAACTGAATAAACCCCAGTATATGAATTATATGTAATTCTTAAATTATGTTCATCAAAGGAAAGCTGGGGGGCATCTTCTAATTTCTCTTTACCAGAGCAAAGTATAGCTCCTTTTCCCAGTGTTTCTATTTCATTTGGATTTAAATTTGGCCATTTACAACCAAAAGCTTCTTCCCAGAAGGCTTTAATAAAATTATTATTTGGTGACATGGAAGGATGGATATCAAGGAAGAACTTTCGAAACCCAGGGATCCATCCACTATGGAAACCTGTACCAATAGTGCCCATAAATGATCTGAAGAACTCCTTCTTGGAAACACTTGGTGCATCAGACCAACTGTGATAAGCAATCCAGACTTTTCCAACAATATTCTGCTTAGAAACTTCCTCCATTAATGGAAGAAGGCTAGGTTCAGTGGAAATGATAATGATAACTTTTGCTGATGATTTCTTTATTACTTCAACAATCTGGAGAGTTTTCCATTTGGAGTAGTGCAGAGGGAGTGTTTCTGAGAAAGCGATGCACACACCGGCTTTCATAATTTCCTTTTTCAGAGTTTGGCCCCCTTGCTGTCCAAAGTCATTGTCCTGAAATAAAATCCCCACCCACGTCCAGCCAAAGTGAACCATCAACTGGGAAATTGCCAACGATTCTAAGTCTTGATTTGGTATGGTTCGGAAAAATGAAGGAAACTTCGTTTTATCACTGAGAACAGGAACTGAAGCAGCATAGCTGATCTAAAACATGATGCAGCTTATTGAATTGAGTGGACATGTAAGATCAGAAAAATATTTGAGACATGCCTTTCTATAACATGTTAATATTTACTTTCTGAATTAGAATTGTCTATAGTTCATATTATTTCTAGTTAACATAATACTACCTGGCACTCACATGCATTTTGCCAAAAGAGTTTCTATAACTGGCCATAAATTTTGTTGAGTGCAGATTTACCACAGGGTTCCATTTTGGTCCTTTGTTATTTAGTCTTTATCAGCCTTGGGATGGAAGCTAAATAATTTTGGTATGAAATTTGCAGATGTCAATAAGGTGAGAAGTTGCATGGACTCTACTGAGTAGCACTTTGAATTACAGAAGAATATGAACATACTCAACAACTGAATAAAGTAATGGGATTTGATGTTTATTATTGAAAGATGCTATGTGATGTATCTTGCTGTGTATCTTGGCAAATCAAAAAACCCAGTACATTATTGGTTGCATTTTTTTTCACTAGGATTCACTAGGACAAGAAAAGAAGCAGAAGGCTAAAAGTCCATATAATGTTCATGTCAATCACCCTTAAAAGTTTATTGTGTTGTTCTCTAATAAGAAATTGTCCAATCAGTTAATGAATGTTAACTTTGATTCACTCACAACCACCTCTAAGGACAATAAATTCCAAGGTTTGAGAATTCTTTGGGAATAAACATATGCACAATTGTTCGTGGAAGAGTGATTACGTTTCAATTGCAATGGGTGCCCTCTGGTGTTTACATTAATTTGTTTGAATTCAAGTCCCATCTCAAATAGGATATGCATTGTTTGTTACTTCTCTTGCCAGCATCAAGTCACCTCTCAGCCTTCGACTCTTGAAAGACATTTGGTTAAATTTGCTTAGCCTATCTTCATAGGAAGAGGGAGGATGGAACCTGGGTGGGGTTCAACAAAGGGGATCAGGGATAAGGGGTTGGGGTGGTGTTAGTAAATGCCAGAAGCTTGGGAAACAAGTTGCCAGAGTTCCAGGCCATGCTGTTCGGGGGGGTGGATGTGGTGGCAGTCACAGAAATGTGGGCCAACAAAAATCATGACTGTGGCCTAAACGTGAGGGGGGTACACTATGCTTAAGAAGGCTAGAGAGGAGGGCAGAGGGGGTGGAGTGGCTATGTTCATTAGAGATGACATAGAAATTGTTAGGGTAGAAGAGGCAGAGGGAAACGTGGAGGCCTTATGGGTCACCTTACAAACCCCAGCAGGAGATAAGGTCAAGCTGGGTGTAGTATGTAGTATATAGGCCCCCCGGGATGGGTGATGTTCTGGAGGATGGTTTGCTGGACAACATCATTGACCAGTGTGGACCAAAAGGGGAAGGAGTAGTGTTGATGGGGGACCTTAATACGCCAGGTACAAACTGGGGAACCATGTCCTCTAAGGTGTCCAAGGAGCAGAGGCTGCTGGACGGCTTGCAGGATGTGTTCTTAACACAGCATGTGATGGAGCCCACAAGGGAGGGGCATGTTCTGGATGTGGTTCTGGCAGATGGGGATCTGGTAAAGGACCTGGTTGTAGAGGATCCCCTGACTGGGAGTGACCACAATATTGTCTGGTTTCAAATAAGCATGGGGGAGGGGGGGAGAACTAGGACACTGGCAGTGGACTTCAGGGGGGCAGACTTTGTAGGCATGGGAAATATTCTCAAGGATCACTTGAAGGGGACTACATCAATGACAAATGTGGAAAAGAGATGGGAGGTCATAAAACGGGGACTTCATGAGGTAGTCAGGAACCGTTCTAAGGTGAAATGTAAGGGAGCAAGGTCACATAAACCATGCTGGTGGTCCAGTGAGATTCAGGTAGCAGTCAGAGAAAAGAAGGCGGCCTACAAAAAATATAAAACAACAAGAGGGGATAGGATAAGGAAATGTACCATCTTGCATATAGAAAAGTCACCCGGATGGTGAGGGGGGCAAAGTCCAGTAAAGAGCAGCAGCTGGCACAGGGGATACATGGAGGGGAAAAGGGGTTCTTCCGGTACATTGGGGAGTGGAGAAAAACTAAGGGCCATCTCAGCAGATTGAGATCAGAGGGAGGGTGGGTGGAAGAGGAGAGGGACCAGGCAGAAGTATTAAATGAGTACTTCGCCTCTGTGTTCACTAGGGAGGGGGATGGGATATCTACAAAGCAAGGCACAATGGGGAGAGAAGCGCCAGTGAGTGGGATCAGGGGAGCAATAGAAATGGAGCAAGAGGGAGGGAGAGGTACCCCAGGGGTGTCACATCAGGATAAGGATAAAAAGGCCAGTAAGGAGGAGGGGACGAATGATGCTATCTCCACTGAAAGGGTGTGGTTAGTCCTCAAGGCCCTAAAGAAAGACAAATCTCCTGGGCCGGATGGCATTCAACCGAGAGTACTATGGGAATTGGCGGACATACAGGCTGCACCCCTGGCGGAGCTCTTCAACAGGTTGCTTGAGACAGGGAGGGTACCTAGGGCTTGGCTAGAGGCACATGTGATGCCAATCCATAAAGGGGAGTTGAGGGAAGTACCAGGTAACTATAGACCCATCAGTTTGACCTTGGTGGTGGGAAAATTAATGGAGAGTATACTAAAGGAACGATTGGGGGTGTACTTGGAGGAGGTGGGAGGTCTGGATAGTCGGCAACATGGGTTTGTGCCAGGTAGATCATGTCAAACCAATCATGAGGAGTTCTACGAATGGGTAACATCAGAACTGGACAGGGGAAAGCCTGTGGATGTATTATTCTTGGACTTCAGCAAGGCGTTTGACTCTGTTCCCCACAATGGTCTGGTGGAGAAGCTGATGGGGTTGGGAGTGGGCCTTTTGAAGGTCAGATGGATTGAAAACTGGCTAGATGGATGCACCCAGAGAGTAGTGGTCGGTGGGGAGCTCTTGAACCCTAGAGAGGTCAGTAGTGGGGTACCGAAGGGCTTGGTCCTGGGTCCAATCCTGTTTAATGCATACATATCGGACATCAGGGCGGGTATAGGGTGTGAAATGAGTCTCTTCACTGATGACTCCAAGATGGGAACAGTAGTTGAGGGGGAAGAGGGGAGGTTGGCCCTGCAAGGGGACCTGGGCACCCTGGAAAGCTGGGCTCACACATGGAAATTAAATTTCAATATCACCAAGTGCAAGGTGTTACATCTTGGGTGGAGAAACCCTAAACACAGGTACACTCTGGGAGGGAGGTGCTGGAGGCCTCAATAGGGGAAAAAGACCTGGGGGTCATGGTGGATGCATGGATGAATAACTCTGAGCAGTGCAGGAGAGTGGCTAGCAAGGCAAACAGGATGTTGGGATGCATCGTAAGGGGGATCACCTCTAGAAGCAGGGAAGTGATTCTGCAGCTGTACAATGGACTGGTTAGACCACACCTTGAGTACTGTGTACAGTCCTGGAGACCACACTTGAAGAGGGACATACAGCTCCTGGAGAGGGTACAGAGGAAGGCAACTAAGATTATATGAGGACTAGGGGATTTGACATATGAGGACAGACTTGAGGAGCTCTGCCTGTTTTCATTGGAGGAGAGGAGAGATGGGGGGACATGATTGAGGTCTTCAAGTACCTCAAGAGAATAAATAGGGTAAACATGGAGGGGATCTTTAGACTAAAGCAGGGAGGTGCCACAAGAGGGCATGGTTTGAAGTTGGAAGGTGGAAGGGTGAGGGGGGAAAAGAGGAGGAGGTTTTTCACTGAGAGGGTGGTGGACCATTAGAATGCACTGCCTAGTGAGCTGGTTCAGAGATCCACAGTGGAGGGCTTCAACAGAGGGTGGGACAGACACAGAAAGTGGATGTATCAAATGATGGCCTCGCCCGGGGGGGGGTGGATGATAGGGGTTTCTGGAACTCAAGGTGGGGGAGGGCCTCGGCACCCAACTAGGGATCTGAGATTCAAGCAGACGCGATAGACTGTAAGGCTTAATCTGCTGGCAATTAGTGTGTTAGTATCTTCATAGGAAAGATCATTTGCTCCCTTCATGTGTTTTGTCCCTTTATATTGTATTTTCTGTCTGCGTGTAATGTCCTTTTACAGCTGTGGACAGAGCCTACAACCATTTTGTGATCAATCAGTTGCTCCTTAAACAGTCGATCTTGGCACCTTACATTGGACATTTGGAAGTATCCTTCTGAACGTCCAACGAAGCTTGTAATACTCCACCATGATCGGCCACTGCAGAGTAACAGCAGCACAATTTTGGCTGTTACTTCTGTATTCTGAAATCCGGCCAATGGAAAATCATGCACACAAATGCTCACAGTCAGGGAAACAAGATCCCAGACCTGCAGGCAATAATGACAGAGGTTATACTGGACATATTAGCCATTAGCAAGACATGGTTTACCAGTAACCACATTAGGTAGACTTCAGTACCTGGCTATGTACTGTTCAGAAGAGACTGAGGTGCAAAAAGGAGAGGTGGAGTGGCCCTTTATGTCAATGAACATATCAAAGCTACAGAAATTCAGAATATACATAAGGAGCCAGAAGAACTGTGGGTCACCCAAGAAACAGGAAATGGGACAGCCATATGAACTGGGGTTGTGTACAGGCCTCCAGACCAGGGGGAGGACATAGACACATTACTTGTTAGAAGATATTCCCAATCTTCAAAAAAGAACTATATCACCACCTATCCCAGGACCCTTACACATGCTTTGATCCCACTTAATGCCTCACAGCTAACCACCCTAATTTGCCCAAGACACTGCTGCACTTCTAAACAAGCTTTGCTATAAGATGTCTTTATAGCTGCCATGTAGCCCAGTTTCAGTTGTTATTTGCATGTACTAATGTCACTTTTGTCATCTCTGCATAGCTATATGTATTATCTTGAGTATTGCCTGACTTGATCTGTATTCTAACCTACCTGTACTATAGACTATGTACCTGTACTATATACTATGTATTGTATAATCTCATCTCATTTTATGTATGTATTCTCCCAGGTCGTGCCTGAAAATAGTCAACTTTGGTTAGCGTATCTAACCCGGTTAACAAAAATGAAATAAATAAATAAATAAAATATACAAAACATGATGGCTAAAGGGGAGGTTCTGATAATAGGAGACTTCAACATGCCAGATACAGATTGGTCAATACCAGCTGGAACATCTGCCAGAACTAGACACATGGTGGATTCCCTGCAGGGGGAGGGCCTCAAACAACTGGTACAAGAACCCACAAGAGACAAGGCTATCCTAGATCTAGTACTGACTAACAGGGAGCTCTCTAGGAAGAAGGTTACCTGGGGACCAATGGCAATGACCATCACATGGTATGGTTCAATTTGGCCACTAGAACTAAATCATTCCATTCTAAGGCAAAAATATGGGAATTCAGAGGAGCTGACTTTGATAAGATGGCCGACAGAGTTAAGATAGCCCTGGCAAAAAGAAATACAGGTGAGGGGGTACAGGCAAAGTGGGCAAGCATTAAAGATGCAATACTTGAAGCAATATCCCATTGTGTTAGAGAGAAAAGAAGTGCAAAAAAAGAAGGAAACCACTTTGGTTCTCAAAAACAGTAGCAGAAAAGGTCAGAGCCAAAAGGCTGGCCTTCAGGAAATATAAGGGAACACAGCAGGATGAAGATAGGGAGGCATACCAAACTTCCCTAAGGAAAGCAGGAAGGCAGTAAGGCATGCAAAGGCCCAAACCAAGCAAACACTAGCACAAACAGTAAAAGAAGGTGACAAGACTTTCTATAGCTACATTAGTGAAAGAAGAAAGTCCAGAGGGGATATTTCTAAGATCAAAGGGGATAAGGGGGCATGTGAGGAGGAGGACCATGTAAAAGCATCTATCCTAAATAGATACTTCTGCTCAGTATTTACTGAAGAGAAGGTAGGGCAGGGACCACAGCTCAGCACCATGTACACAGGGGAGAGGGAGGTGTGCACTAGTCCCTTCACAAAAGAAATGGTCCTACAAGAGCTCGATAAGCTCAGGGTGAACAAAGCAATGGGTCCTGATGGCATACATCCCAGGGTACTAAAGGAGATAAGGGTGGAACTAGCAGAGCCATTATCAGAACTGTTTAATGAGTCTTTGAGCACAGGAGAGGTCCCAGAAGACTGGAGAAGGGCTCATGTGATCCCGCTGCACAAGAGTGGTAGCATGGAGGAGGCAGGGCACTATAGACCAGTCAGTCTTACCTCAGTAGTGGGAAAGATTATGGAGGCACTCCTTAAGGAAAGGATAGTGCAACACCTGGAATGCATAGGAGCACAGGATCCAAGACAGCATGGGTTTACAAAAGGAAGGTCCTGTCAAACTAATCTCATAGATTTCTTTGACTGGGTAACCAGAGTGGTGAACCAAAGGGGAGCAGTTGATGTTGCCTACCTTGACTTCAGCAAAGCTTTCAATACTGTTCCACATAGAAGATACATTAATAAGCTGACTAGGCTCAGGGTGGGTCAGAAGTTGGTCAACTGGGTGGCAAACCGGTTGATGGGCAGAAAACAGACAGTGGTGGTAAACGGCATACAGTCAGAAGAGATGCAAGTCACAACTGGGGTACCTCAGGGATCAGTCCTGGGGCCAGTCCTCTTCAATATCTTCATCAGTGACATTGTAGATGGACTGGAGGGTAAGGTTTGTCTGTTTGCAGATGATACCAAAATATGCAACAGAGTAGATGATCCAGATGAGGTGGGCAGAATAAGAAGAGATCTGGATAAACTAGCAAAATGGTCCGAAGAGTGGCAACTGGAGTTTAATGCAAAGAAGTGCAAGATCATGCACATAGGGAAGAGAAACCCTGAAGCCACCTATAGGCTGGGAGGGGAGTTGCTGGCAGTCCCAAGGGAAGAAAGAGACTTGGGCGTCATCATCACTGATGACCTGAAATCTTCCAAGCAGACTGCTAAATCAGTAGGTAAGGCTAGAGGGATGTTGGGGTGTATTGGTAGGGGTATCACAGGTCAGAAGAGGGAGGTAATAATCCCTCTTTACAAGACACTGGTTAGGCCCCATCTGGAGTACTGCATGCAGTACTGGAGGCCACACCTTCACAAGAACAAGACTGAGGCAGTCAAGAGAAGGGCAACCAAAATGGTGCAAGGACTGCATCAGAAAACATATGAGGACAGATTAATGGAGCTCAATTTGCATACCCTAGAGCAAAGGAGGGAGAGAGGTGATATGATCGAAACATACAAACAACTTAAGGGCATTAAGAAGGTGAAAGAGTCTAACATGTTTCAATATAAGAAACATAGCAGGGCAGGAGAACACAGCACGAAATTAGAGGAGGCCGATTAAGGGGTAATGTGAGGAAGTTATTTTTCACAGAAAGGGTGGTGGATGCATAGAACAGCCTACCTCAGGAATTTTGGCACCAAATTTTCAACATGAGGTTCTTGTGACCCCACCTCATGAACACTGTTACGTCATTCTATATTCAGTCCAGAAAGGTGATTTTGTGGTAGATGTGTGTGTAACCCCCCTACACATGGGGGTTCCTAAATTGTCTTACTGGGCTTGCCTAAATGCCCACTGCCAGGCTGGTGTTCCATGTTCTAACAGCTTTAAAAGTGCTTGCATGCAAGTGCCCTGTTAGCATCCATGCCTGTCTCTTTTACTGGCGTCATTTTCATGGGTTTATAATTAATCTGGGTGGTGGCTAAGTGATTTCAGGCTCGAGTCCCACCCAGGCTGCACTACAGCCACTTCATTCTGCCATCGCTAATTGCAGAGAGGCCCTTCTAGAAACTGTAATTGTTTGTTGATCATCTGCTTTAATAGTAAAGCTACAGTAGTTTGTCTAACCTGCCTTCCTTTGCAGCATGGACTTTCTGTTTTGCACCACCATCGTCGCTCTGGAATGCCAGTTTGGACCAATCGGCATCTTTGGGGACCCTAAAATGGAAACTGTCCCAAGGGGTCTTGTGGGAGTGAATTTCTGTAGAATTGTAGATTTTACTGTTTGGCACCAAAATGAACCTGGAGGGGCACTCTTGCTGTGACAGACAGATGGCTCAACCAACCGACCTTTAGGATCACTGGGAAGTCCCAGAGCTGCCTGCAGCAGTGAGTCAGTGTGTTGCTGGAATTGAGAGATTGAACAGCTTGAGTAATTCGAGCAGCTGCTCCTGCATAGTAGCGTGAGGGGATCAGCGGGAAGGCTGTGTCACACCTGCCAGCTACTATCTTCTCAAGTGAAGAAATCTGCATTACTATCTCGGACTTTATCCAGATTTGCTGTGACTGTGACCGGAATCCTAATTGTGACAAAGTGAAATTCACTAGGTGTGGACAGAAGATTTGCCTCGGTGTGATCAGCCTGTCAGGACTTGAGACAACCGCAGAGCATACGTTTTGCACAAAGACAGAGTTGATTGTCATCCGAACTGTGGTATTTGCCTATCCTTTACTATAATTGTGCTGAATGTGCAGTGTGGGTAGCGATTTGGTTCCCCACAGTGCTTGAATGTGTCATGCCAGCTGGAAGCTGTATCCAGCTCTTTACCAGACTGTATTTGAACTGTTCACCTGGTCTGGGCCTCACCATCTCGGCTTAGATTACTGCTCATGCCACAGAGTTACATCCGATGAAAGACCTGCCTAGGGATTTGGCTCCCTGCTCAACACCATTGAACAGGATTGACCATCACAGTGCATCACGTAGACCCTGCTTCTCCTGGCACAACAGTCAATCCTGAGGTCTTCATTTCATCCATCCTGCCGCCTGGTCTAGGTAGCATGAGTAAACAACAGGGTAGCTACCTGCAACAGAGCTCAAATCAAAGTGTGTCATCTGATTTAATTGTTTTGGTTAATCATTACGAACTGAGCCATCCAGCTCCAGTATACAAATTGTGGGTTAAAGTGCATGTTGGGTTTTTTCCTTCCTAAGGGCCCCAATAACAGCTGCAATGCTGGCCTACCCCAGGCAACACTTCTGGCTAGCCTGCAGACCAACTGGGTACTCAGAGTGTGTGTGACTGTGTTAGAGGGACACTTAGAGGTGTGCATGCTTAGACTGATTAAATCAGATCCAGAATCAAACACCAGATTACGGCCCCTCTCTTGTTCACATCCCCCAATAAATCAGATCTAAATATTTTTGCATTTATACTGCTATTGTGTACCTTTCTGGTGGGGTTACTGTGTTGCTATTGCCTTACTCCATTGCAGGTCTTATTCTGCAGGGGGTCTCCAGGGTCAGTGCAGCTGATCCAGCCCTGGTGGTAAGTGTGCCAAGTGTGGGTATAACATTGCATTCTGGTGTTCATTGTAACTGTCTAATTGCTGACCAGTATAGGCCACTAGAGGGGTTAGAGGGGGTATCAATGTCCCAGAGGGCTGTACCTAGAGCAGCTATGGTACCCTTAAACCAACCCTCCGTGTGGAGGCACCCATTCACAGAACTCCGGCCCTTCAACCTGCACTTAGTCACGCAGGCAGGGGTAGTATCCTTTGGGATAGTACCACCTAGGGGTTACACATGTAATCACTTTTTGGGAATGATTAACAAAACAACAGTGCCACTGTTCATGAGGTGGAGTCCCAAAAAGCACTTGTTGCAAATTTTGTGAAAAAATTCCCAAAAATGACTGTTACGACTGTGTAGTGCACATTTTGTACACACGCTCCTAACATCGCCAATTTTTAATATTCTCACTCCAGAATTTCAACATTGCCATTTTTCCACACCTCCTTATTAACAGTACAGCTGCCATTTTTCACATCCTGTCCAAAATGTGTTTTCGCACCTGTGGCACAGAACAGCACAGTCGCTCTGTGAAATAACCTTTCGGGACAAGTGAATGAAATGACAGTGGCACTTTTCATGAAGGTTGGAGGGTCCCAAAAAGGCCATGTTGAATATCTGGCGAAACAACTCAAAAAAATGGCCAAGTTACACCAGCTCGTTCCAAATTTTCTACGCACAGCTGCAACTTTGGTCATTTGACAGCTCGCCACAGCCGTATTGGCTCTGGCTAGAGTTTGTTTTTATAGGGGCTCCAAACTTGTGAGGAGTAGTTTAAAAGGGGATGTATACCATGTCTGCCCTGTATAATGGCAGGAGTACAGTTTTGTCTCTTGATTTGAAGTCATGCCTTATCAACCACCAAACTTTGTGCTGGCAAGTTTTCCAGTGATTTGTCTGTCAAAAGAGAAGCTTTTGTTTATCAAGATCCCTAAGTCTTTTTCACATTCAGATTTGTTTAAATGTTGGTCTAGATGCATAACACTTCATTTATTTATATTAAAGGAATTCCCCCAAAAATTGGCCAAGAGGATAAAGTGTCTAAATCTTTTTGAAGTAAATCATTATTTTCTTAATATTTGGAAGTTCTGCTGATTTTACAGTCATCAGCATTCTTAATAGTTCAACTATTAATGTTTGGGGAGAGATCAGCTATAAACAGTGCAAAAATTAGAGGGGCCAGTACAACGCATTGTGGGATGCCATTTGTCACTGCCTTCCAGTCCGAGGTGTATCCATCAATAGTTACCCTTTGAGAACAGCCTTCTTGCCAGTATTGAACCCATCTAATAAACTACGAATGAATTTCAAAGGAAGCACACTTTTGATACATGCCCAGTGGGGACAGAATCAAATGCCTTTTAATATCTAAAAAGACTAGGTCACAATGTGTTCTATTGTTCAAACATGGGCAGATTTTTCAAAGAGACAAAGTAAGTTTGTAACACACAATCAGCCCTTTAGAATCCATGTTGATTAGTGTCAAAATTACCTAATGTAGATGTCAGCCTGTCTTTTATAATAGCTTCGCTATTCTGCAAATAACTGGGGTTAAACTAATGGGTCTGTAGATATCCATGTCCCCCATGTCACCCTTCTTAAATAATTGCACCACATTATGCATTTCCCAATATGCTGGCATATGGCCTGTTTGCATACTATGACTGAACAGTAATTGTAGAGGTAGAATAAGATGTTTCTGCAGTATTTTGACCATATCAGTAGTTATACCATCGGAACCAGGTGAGAAACCGGATTGTAATAATTTAATTTTATTTATGATTTCATCATCAGTAAAGGTGATTTATTCTGTGGCTTGAATATTTGTAAAGTTGAGGTGTTGGAACCAAAAACTTTACAAAAATGGTAAGCCATATCTACAGGAGAGTTTATGGACATTGTAGAAGTTGTAAGTAGTCCTACTTTACATTTCTGTTTTGTTCATCAAATTTGTATACTGTAGCTATAAAATAGCTCGTTATTACCTTTTTTTGCTTGTCTTGCTTGCCTTTGTTCGATGCTAATTTTAGCTTTTCTTATCTTGTATTTACAAGATTTTTGTAATTTGTTGAATGTCTCCCAGCACAGGGTTGACTTATTGTACTAATATATTTTATAGTTTATTTTTTTAATGATCAGATTTTGTTTATTCATCCAGTTTGGTTTTAGGGTTGAGTTCTTTGTATTTTTTTTTTTGTTGATAGTTGTGCAAAGTCTGGCTGTAATTAAAACTATTGTTTTGAGTGTGGTCCACATATCTTCTACAGAACTTTCTTTAAATAAATTATACCAGTCAATGGATGCAAGAGATTGATCAATTTTAACTATGTCTGCCCTATAATATATAAAAATGTCAGGTTTTTTATTCTTTGTTTTGATTTCAGTTTTTTTTTGTACATTCTATTTATCCAACTTTGGCAGACTGCTTGCTCTTGTTGGACAACTTCACTGTACTCCGAGGTCATTCAAGTACTTTTTGTGCTATGCGCGACCTGGCAGATCCCAGGAGCTGAGCCGGAGGTGTCATTCTACCCTGATTCCCACACTATTTTCCAATTTTCACCCTATTACCCAGAGGCCCCTGAAGCAGTAGTGCATGTACGTGGAGGTGTGCATGCACACCACAGCTCTAATCCACAGCCCTTCTGCCCACCCCAGGCCTAGTGCCAGGGCTCCCCATGCATGATGCTGCCACCAGGCCTCCACCAGGAGGTAGCCAAACACCAGGGAGTCCCCCAGAACCCTCATGAGGATGAAAGCTGCCAGCCAGCAACTCAATCAGCTTCTCTCTCCTGGTCGACCCTGGTGTCCCAAGCCAATATTCGAACCACAGGTCACCGGCATGGAGTGAGGTGTGGTGTCCAGCACCTCAACCCTCAAAGTCACCAAGAAAGCTTGATTTCAGTTTTGAGTTCACTATTTGCTAACGTAATAGAAACTGTGCATTTTGTGATTTCAATGACTTTCAGATGTCAATATAATGTCTATAATGTTATCACTTCTGGCCAGACTGTACACATGTGGTCTTAGGGAGAGTTCACTACAGTACACAGATTAATAATGACCTTAGATATACCACTTGTTGCTGACCAGTTTGTTCACTTACAGTAATTTCTATAAAATTTAGATCTCCCAGGTAGAGTTTTTCTCCCATTTCACTGCATTTTCTTAATTCTTTCATTATCAGTTCTTATTGGGCATCATGGAATCCAGAGCACAATAGCAACGCTACAATGATATGTCCTATTTTTCACTCTCAGACTTAATTCAGACTGTTTCTGTGCAGTCGGAGGATTTTTTTTTTGTAATATCTATCGGTTTAAGATCAGTTCTGATATATAAGGCTATTCCTCTTCCCTTTTTTCTTTTCTATTCTAATGGAATAGCTGATAGCCCTCTATGGTTTTACCCCAAGAGATTGTGTTGGGCCACCATGTTTCAGATATGGCTATGATATCAGGCTGCTCTATACTACAGTGAACCAACAGTTCATCAGATTTATTAAGACTGTGTTTTAATTGATACACCTTTTAATTTTTTGCTACTTGGTTTTTTTTGTGATTAATTTGATTGGTATTTGGATTTTGTGAACTAGGGATTGGGTAGGGTAGGCTATTATTTTCTTTCAGATGCAGACCATCTCGGCAAAAAATGATTTATCATGGAAAAATGTATTCTGATGATCTACAAATAAAATACCCTCTCTGGAGCACCAACTTTTTAGCCTAGCATTAATCCATGCTATTCATCATTATTATTATTAACCCCTGCATCACCCCTTGGTTAATCCAAATGATGCCCGACAGGGACAATCTCTGGCACCTAATTCATGACACTGGGAGACCCACTGACATGCAACATTATAAGGCAGCACATAACTCCTGTACCAAGGAGATTCTTCACACCACAAGGGAATACTTTGAGTGCGAACTCACAGACTCCTGTGGTAATGGGAAACATTTCTGGGAAAGCATTAATGACCTCACTGGTAAGCCTTCAAAAACAGTCCCTAAAGCGGTATATGTCAACAGAGCTCTCTCACTGGACCCTCTAATAATTGCAGATACACTTAATGATACCTTCACTAACCTCTCCAGTATACTCCCCCCTGACTTCCCAAGGTAGCCTGCTAGCCAACTTAGTGCCATGGGCATCCCCTTCCTCAAAGCCCCCCTCCCTTCTATTTCAAGAGAGACTCCATGCCAGAAGCAAAAAATTACTTACAAAAAGTCTTGGGGAAAACAAGGTTCAGCAATGACACCATAGACCTTAAACTCCTGCACCAGACCCTTGATGCAGTCCTTAAGCCTCTAACCATTCTTCTCTCCCAAGAACAATTCCCACAACTCTGGAAGACAGCTCTAGTCATGCCTGTCTATAAAAGTGTTGATAGAACACAGACATCTAACAACCGCCCTATCTCTACCCCACCCCCAGAAGGCACTCAAGCATATCATCACAGACCAGATGACAGAATACCTTACCAAATACAATACTCAGGGAGCAGCATGGCTTTAGGAAGGGGTACACCACAACCACTGCCTTGCTGGAATACACTGACTTCCTGCACAGTGCACTTGTCTGAGGCCAATTGGTGGGGTTGATCTACGTCGACCTCACCAAGGCTTTCGATACCATGAACCATTCTCCCCTACTGCACTTGCTCCAAACTATAGGCTTCTCCTTGGAGGTCACCAAGTGGTTCTCCAGCTGTCTTTGTGGCAGAACACAGCAAAGCAAAATTAATGACACCTTATCCAGCTCACGTCCTGTTAACTCGGGCATCCCCCAAGGCTCCACCCTTGGACCTTTATTGTTCAGCCTCTTCCTCAATGCACTCCCTAAATCCTGCCCTAGCAACATCATTCTGTACCCTAATGATGCTGTCCTTTTTTCCACCCACTCTGACCCCACTCTACTCACCGAAGATCTCCAGACCAGTTTTGCAGCAATTGAACGTTGGTTTGGAGATATTAAGCTATTAATGAACTATGAAAAAATGAAGTCCTTAACAACCAAAATCTTCCTCTTAAACAAGTAAGGGAATGTAAGTATCTAGGCATGACCATAGATAGCTCCCTATCCTACTCCTCACATGTCAACCTTATATCTAAAACTATTTATACTAGGATCAGCACCTTTTATAGACATCGGCACTGCCTCACCCCTGAAGCCCTCAGAACCGCTGTCTCAAGCTCTGTTGTTTCTATCATTGATTATGGCCTGATTATCTATAGGGCTGCCACTGACTCTGCTATGAAAATAATCAATATGGCTCTCAATAAGGCTTGCAGGCTTGTCTCTGGTGCCCCAAGGTTCACCCATACCTGCGATCTCTATGCGCAAACTCTTTGGTTAAATCTCAAAGGTAGAGTCACCTACCAGACTTGCCTTTTTGCTAAAAAAAATTTGCCTTTGCCAAACCCCCGGCAACCACCCTTCCCCTTCTGCTACCAGCACCAAACCCCTGCTACTCACATAAATCCACCATGATAAAATACCAGTTCCCGTTCTGCCGGAACATTCAGGGGCAGTGATCCTTTAGGGTTAGAGCCCCTTCCTGGATCAATAATCTCTCCTCAGAGATCAAGAGGTACCCTACTCTTGGTCCCTTTAAAAGTAGCCTTTGTCAGCACCTGAATTATCTCAAAAGTTGCGAATGCACCTTGTAACAAATCGGCCCCTCTGTGCCCTCTTTTAACCCCCAAGCTTGGCTCCTATTGTCCTAGACTTGAGCCTCTGTCCTAAGCACTGCCCCCTCCTTTCCCTGAATTCAGCACTCACCCCCTCAACCCTACTCTATACTGACCACGTCACCGTAGACTGCATCAACACTACTATCATTCTTCTTCCCCGTCTTTCCCCCCACACCTCTCTCTCCTTGCCAACCCCATCCTACATGGAACAGCGGCAAGGTGGCAGCTGAGTGTTAGCTGCTTCAGCGACTAGACTAGCCACTCCGCATTTGTTTTACTCGTTTTGTTTTATTGTTTTTAATTAGTTTGGTTAAATATTTTTTATAGTTAGTTTAGTCAGGGTCTGAAGTGAGGTATACCAGTGAGACAAGTGTTTATTTTCGGGGTTTAAGCTGAATGCCATTTGGTCCATCTCATTATTTTTTCTGGAAATACATTTTTACTTTATTAACACCAAACTGTTAGCTGCATGAATATCACTAACAGCTATTTTGACGTCTGTAACTTGACTCACTGATCCTGTATGTTGGGACCTTTTATAACTTATAGCTATTTTTTGGCATTACCATTTTTGCATGGCAGGTTGTATCAAAAAGCTGTGTCTGTTGTCTGGATGTCTCCTGATTGGTGGCGGAGACCACAGACACCTTCTGAGGAGACACTGGAGTTTTCTGCTGGAGTATTCTGCCCAGATTTGTGGTTGGTTGAAGCTGTGAAAGTGAAGAGGGAAGTTCTGCCAATGAGGATTGGGAATGTGTGGATTACCCACTGAGTGTGTGGATTACCTGCTGAAGGACTGGTTGCTGACATGGTGTGAGCATGAATTAGTTAGCCATCTTTTGGATTGACTCTTCCACCTCCTGTGCTTGGGAGTATTTGCTGTTTGACCCAGTCCTGAGGTCAATGACTGGTAAGTGTTAGGCCTGGTGGGTCTGTTTGTGGGACAATGGAAAGGGTGCCTTCCATTGGGTCAGTTCCCTCAGCGGGTGTATTGGGCAGTGGGGACGATGGCTACAGGAGGATGGCCACATCTCTGGAGCCCCCCTAATTAGGCATCCTGTGTGAGCCTGGACACATTCCTGGTCATTTGACTCCGACAGGAGTTGACAGTATCTCCTAATATTCAGGCTGTTGTGCTGAATTGGGGGCAGTTGCCTTAGTTGTCCACAACCAGGTGGGACATAGGGAAGGCATAGGCTGGTGGGCAGTGTAGTCCCCAAGAGTCCCATGGGTCTTCTTTAGGTCGGCATCATTTGGTCTTCATCTAGGGGACACCAAATGTGCTTGGTCTGTGGGCTCTGTGGCTCCAGCTCTTAGGAGGTGCTGATTCGGCCTGGAGGCTGTAGTGTTTGGTGTGACGAGAAAGAAGAAAGATCTACAGTGCAGTGGAAATTCTGTCATATGTTCCCTGGATATTAGCCTGGTGGCACCTCTTCAGATGCAGAACCTAATGTCAGACTAAGGGGAGGTAGTGATAGTACCTCCATGGCTTTTTGCATGACTGTTTAATTTTGCTGTTGTAGGAGTTGAAAGAGATTACTTGACTACTTGTTAATATAGATTGGGCGAGGGTGAGAGCCTCACCTATTCTGTGACATTATTTGGAGGTTTTGGTGTGGTTTCTTCTTTCAACCATGATTCTCATCTACTATAAACTGGACTTATAATGGATCAAAAGGGTTGATATTTTAATTCTTAATTTTGGAGAGGGGTGTTTGGTTGATTATTTGAGTTAGTTTTATTTTGTGGGTTTGGGTATTATAATTTGGGGGTGGCTATACTGGGTGACTGGAGATTATGTCCTGACAGGTGGCTCTCCCTGTCAGGTGCTACTCCCTCTTGAACCTCCAGGGCCTCCGTCTCTTTAGTTGTTCCCCTCTGCCTGCTGATGTATATAGGATTGATAGGAGGAGATGTGGGGGGGCCTGGACCTAGGGGGGAGCTGGGAAGCCAGATTGGGGTCATAGAGATGAGGAGACACCCTGGGGCAAAATGGAGACTGGAGAGGGGTTCTTCCTGTCTGGTCCCCATACTCAAGGGATCCACTTTATGTGGGCAAGTGACTCAATCGGCCTCAGAGTCTCATAATATGTGTGTGGTGTTATGCAATTCCAGGTCCATTAAAAACAAGACTGGTGGCCAGCCCATTGGCACAACAGTTGGATTTTCATCTGCGATGCAAGCGACCCAGGTTCAGGAATGGACTGAGGTCACTGGAGGGCAGGCCGGGGGAGAAGGATGGAGCATTCAGCAACAGCTCGCCTTCTCCAGGGCAAGGGTAGGGATGTCGCCTGGTACCTACTGGCCCCTGGCGGAGGCCGGGAGTACTGCAGGACATCAGGCCCCATGTGACTAGAGGAGTGGCAGACGTCTGCATAAGCTCTGAATTCTGTGACACGTCACTCCTTGGGGAGAAAACAGGGAAAATGACACCCTGGTCAATCGGGTGATGGCCTTCCCATACCCTCACTGTGGAGCTCCCGGACACCTATCTGGCACCTCAGCAGCACCCAGGATCATTGGAAAGGCCATGAAGACTCATCCCCTATGAAGGTATGGGACCTTCCCGATGCAGGAATACATTGGGGATGTCTTGGCTGGCTGCGATGTGGGTCAGTGGGGTTGGGGGCTGCTGAGTGAGAAGGTCCATGTGGGGCCTGAAGGAGAGACTGGCCAGGGTGCAGGGTGGGAGCATAAAGAAATCATACCAAAAAAAAAAAAATCAAAGCAGCAATAATTGCCGATCTTGGGGTCGGGGGCTACCAAGTGAGAAGGTCCATGTGGGGCCTGAAGGAGAGACTGGCCAGGGTGCATACCAAAAAAAAACAAAAATCAAGACAGTAATAATTGCCGATCTAGTTGGGACATTGGACCTGGCACAAATCACCAAAACCTGGCTGGATGATAATGCCGGACCCATTTTTGAATCAGCAGTTCCAGCTGGATTCTCAGTCATACACCGCCTGAGGATGGATCACAGGGGTGGGGGTGTAGCCATTTGTTCTAGAACAGAATTGAGCCTGATAGATGTGCCAGTGGTGGAGACCAGATCCTTTGAATGTATCTTAGGTGCATGTGTGGGATGCAAAATTCTTCTCGACAACCGTCCACCCGGGGAAGGAAAGCAACTTTTGCAGGAAGTCACGGACTTCATTGTCAACATGGTGTTGGAGTCTCACAGAGTGATGGTGCTTAGTGACCTCAATGCCTGGATTGACAACGAACTCTCACATTTTGGATGGGACTTCCTCCAATTAATGACTTCATTGGGCTTCACACAGGTAGTTTCCTCTGTGACCCATAATTCTGTTCATTCTCTGGACCTGATCTTCTTACTGGGTATGGAGACCTCCAATTTGGTGGTGGAGCAGGTCAGTTGGTCTGACCATCACATTATCAGGTTCAGTTTCCAAGCTCCCCTTATAGGCATGCACCTTTGGAGATGGTCCAGTACCGCCCATTAAGGGGTGCGACCCCAGATGGCATGATGGCAGTGCCAGATCTAGCGGGACTTCTGACTTCTAGCAGTGGTCCAGACAACCTACTATAGGCCTATAATAAGGTTGTAGTGGCAGCTCTGGATTCTATTGCTCCTGTTCGTGTTCACCCTCTCACCCTTTGCCATCGGTGCCCTTGGTTTGATGGGACTTTGAGGGAGAAAAGAGGAGTGGGGCAATGGATGGAGTGTACTTGGTGGAAATCTGAGCATGATGTCGACAGTCTTAGATTGATGGCCTATTACATGGACTTTCAATCAGTGATCTCCCATAAGAAGGCAGAGTTCCTGTCCGGGGAGATCACCACTGCATGGAACCGACCAATTCAGCTCTTCTGAGCTGTGGACAGACTGTGCAATCCAGCCTGTCTGCAAGCCCAGAGAGCATTGTAACAGGATAAGTGTGATGAGTTTGCTCACTTCTTTGCAGATAAGATTGCCAACATTAGATCAGAGATCTGCATGGCTCTCTCCAATGGGCAGGGTGATGATTGGTTGGAGGTTGCACAGCCTCAGTTTGGTTGGTTGGCTTTTGATCAGGTGGCGATCGTGGATGTCAAAAAGATCATCCAGAGTATGCAGCCAGTCTGTGTAGTTTGGACTCGGGCCAAACTCGCCTCCTTGTGGGGGTGTTGAGGACATCAGCCAGGTCCTGGCAGAGATAAACCAGTGTTCACTTGAGACAGGTGAGTGTCCTGACTCCCTGAAGGTGGCGGTGGTGACACCCCTCCTTAAAAAAACCTCTCTCGACCCGGATTGTCTCACCAACAACAGATCCCTCTCAAACCTGCCCTTTGTGGGTAACACTATGGAAAATGTGGTTGTGCTGCAGCTGGATGACCACCTTACCATCCATGATATGATCCTATCCAGTCAGGATCTAGGAAGAGGCACAGCACCGAGACTGCCCTGGTTTCAGTGCTCAGTGATCCCCTGATAGTCAGAGATCGGAGGAGTTGTTCAATCTTAGTCCTCCTTGATCTCTCTGTGGTATTTGACACTGTGGCTCATGGTGTATTGCTGGAGCACCTGCAGGTAATTTGTGGACTGTCAGGGACAGTCCTCATATGGTTCCATTCATTCCTCACTGGTATGTTCCAGAGAATGGTGTCGGGAATTTATTCCTCTGAAGCATTCTCTCTACCATGTGGGGTACCCCAAGGCTCTGTGCTTTTGTCTGTGTTATTCATGGTGTATATGCTGCCATTGGGAGACACTGTAAGGCAGTATGCCTTGAGTTTTCACTGCTATGCAGATGATACTCAGTTATACATGACCTTTGTACCAGACCAGGATGATGCGGTCTCAGTGTTTAACAATTCCCTCTCTGAGATCCAGAACTGGATGAGCGCCAACTGGTTGAAGCTTAATCCTGATAAAACAGACTTTGGTGGTAGACCCAGGCCGCCGGGTAGAGGGGTCTTCAGCTGGGCAGGCCTTGGGGCTTTTGCTCGGCAGTCACCAGCTGATGACCTCCGAACAGGTGCAGAGTCTGGGCGTTATTTTAGACAAGGGGTTGACCCTAAAATCTCAGGTGTCATCTGTTGTCAAGACCTCATTTTACCACCTGAGAAATATCACCTGGATTAAGCATCTGGTTCCGCTAAGTGACCTCCCGAAAGTGGTTCACGCCATTGTGACCTCCCGTCTTGATTACTGCAATGCCCAGTATCTAGGGCTACGGGCGGCTGATATGCACTACTTGCAGCTGGTGCAGAATGCTATAGCCAGGTTGTTGACTGGGTTTTCTTGATCTAGCTATGTCACGCCTGTGCTGCACTGACTGCACTTGCTGCCTATTCAGTGGCGGATCACCTTCAAGGTCAGTGTACTGACCAAAGCCCTACATTGACAGGGACCGAGTTACCTGCCAGACCTCCTGTGTCCCTATTGCCCCCTCTGACCGCTCCACCAATGAGGGATTGCTGGAGATTCCCAGGGTCAGTTTAAATAGCAGTGGAGCTTGAGCTTTTGCATTTGTGGCTCCTACCCTGTGGAATTCTCAACCTCATCAGATAAGGGGTTACCTGATGATGAAGAGCTTTAAATTAGCACTCAAAACTTACTTTTTCTGACTTACCAATTCTGAGAACTAATTTATTGATGTCTGCTGTTATGTCAGATTTTAAATATTTAGAGTTTTTAAGGTTTTTATTCTGTAAAAGAGCTTTGGTACACATTTGAATTGTGCTTAAAATAAATAAAGATTATTATTATTAGTGTCATTATTATGCCCTCTTTTTCCATCTCCCCTTCCTTTTCATCACTGCCGTATACCATAGCCCTGCTGCCCGTCCACACCCTTCAACTTCTTGCTGTACACTACATATCTTTTACTTCTTGTTTCTTTTCTCTCACTCTCCTCTTCCCTCTTCTACTTGTACCGCATATGTATTTATGCCTACTCTTATGCATTTATGTTTTTTATCCATTTGTAAATACCCTGTACATACAGTATGTATTCCTTATTAAGAGCTGTAAATAGTTGCTATAGTTGTACTTTTCATGTATTGTTTAACTCATGTTATCTTCTGTGTTCATCTATATAACCTGTTTCTGTATTTTACTCCCAATCTCGGTTTGTACTTGACGTGGAACCTTTGTAAATGAATCTGTGGTTCAAAGGTATTGTAATCCTAGTAATAAATAAATAAATATTTATTTTTTTTAGACAAAACAAAACCAGCAAAGTGACTATATTCCATGCAGAGAGAACAGAGTTCAGATACAGTCTGGTTAAAACATCAGTTACACAGTGTAATAAGAATTCCTCAGCATAATATGTTTTTTTCCCATGGCATAGCCAGACCTAAAGCAGGCCAGCCCCAGATGTTCATGGGGATCAAAACTGATGCTTCTCCTCCCTGAAGGTGAGACAGGAGTCCAAAGAGTAAAGTGGAGACAAGGTAAATGCTGACCAGGTCTTGTAATAGGATGCAGAGGTCCCAGTTGTGACATTCTAAGTAGGACTGCTGGGGTGTTCACTGTGACCAGCCACCCATGTAGTCTGGGTACCTTCTGCACACCCCACTTGCAGAAGATCAACCATTTCGTATCGCCCCCAACTGCCATAGTGCCATTGGATCTGACCATAGTCTACACGGAGGAGGAAGACACAGCAGTAGTAATTGTGAGGAGAGGAGAATAACCAGGCCCCATACCTTGGTGCACTCTGTTGGACCAAGGTCCAAGAATGCTGTTACAAGGGATAAGCATGCAGAATGTAGTAGAGGTCAGCTAACAGGGAGCCCACAACACCAGCACTGATCATGGGGAACTAGGCAAAGCATACAAAGCTTTTTTCTGGAGAGTATTTTGTTTTAATTAAGAGGCTACAGCCATAGGACATGTGCCATGCATTATCTACAAAAAGGCTTTCCAGACTGGAACAGATATTGGTACACTAAGTGATCATTCTCACTGTTGGCAAGCATTTAATGTTTGATCGGGCAGGGCTTCCCTAATGTACCCATATATCTTACTACAGTAGATCATTCTATTCTTCTCTGACACCAGTGTTACAATGGGGAGGGTGTAGAGGAATGTCTTCCCCAGCGTAGGAGACAGTAAGCTGCATATTTGAAGGTATTTTCAAAAATTTCTGTGAGGATGAGGAAACTGCAAACATAGTCCCTTGAAATAGTTCAGATGGGTCACTACCAGAGCAAGCAAATCCTGAACTAGTCAAATGCCAGCCATGTTCCAGAAGGGCTAGAGTAGACCCAGTAGAAGCTTCCAAGTAAGGGGGGGTGAGAGGGGTCCTGGTTTACATAGCTAGCTGATGCCAAGCCATCATCAAGGTTTAGAAAGCTGGCCAGGACTTCAAGATGGAGGATAGTGGTGAGTAAAGATAGTTAGCTGGGGAATGACCCTCACAGAAATCCTTTTCCATTATAAGCCATGGCGAGGGATGGGGAACCACATTGGAATGGGCGGAACATTGCTGGTCAGTTCTGAAATGGCATTGGCAGCATGCTCAGTGTGAGGCATGCACATATGACCTGCTGGGTGTGGCATCCCATGGCCTAAGTACTGCTACAGTAGCATGTCCATAGGCTGTGCTCATGAGTGACCGCCATGGACCACTTTGGACATCTGCCAGAATCCCTCAGTCCCCTGCTGACATGTTTGCATGTGGTCCCTTTTGTCCTCCACTTGTTGTGGTGCCTGTGGTGACAAGGCCAGGTGACACATGCTGCCACATGCTCCCCTGGGCCCTTCCTACCCCAGGAGCTGCTTGGAGCTATGTTGGCAGACAAATGGATGCTATCCAGATGCACCACCCTCCACATGTGGCCACCTGTTCCAGCATGAGCATGTTTTCTGCAGCTTTTGCTATGTGTCCCATGTTGTCCCATGTTTTGCATCTCCAGATAACACTGATGTTTCACCGCAATGTTACAGAGCTGTTGCCTTTCAGGGGCCAGCCATGGGCAGAGCCTGCAATAGAACAAATCCATGTACATTTCACAGTTGGGGTGCAGTGCCCTTTGTGAGCTGTGCCAGACATCCTCCCAGCACTGTGTGTCTGTTTTGGCATTTAAGGTGCCCCTTGAGCCCATGCTGCATCTGTCAATCTGGGCCACCAACCATGGCTGCTGGTGCTGCATGGGAGGCCATGCTCCACTTCCCCTCACCTTCATGTTGTGGCAGTGTTTTTATGCAGCCTTGGGTCCCAGTACCTAGCCTTCCTTGCGCATCTTGTCATTAGTTCATCATCTTGTCATGCACTGCATTTCTAGGCATGGGGCATCCACGTGCCAGCGGGCAGTTCCATTGCCTCTGGACAACAGACAATCAGCATCCCAGGCACACATCATGTTGACTTTTTTTTGGGGGGGTAACTTGCAAATCTCAGCACAGCTGTGACATTTGTACTAAGTTCACCATCTTCCTTCTCCAAGGTACAGCTCAGCAGCCTGGTGTGGGACGGCTCAGATGGTAGAGGATGGCATGTACGGAGCTCCTTGTCCAATGGCACTCATGGGCACTGTGTAAATGGGAGCAACGGCAAAGGGAGGTGCTGCAGGTGAGGCAGGAGGTCCAAAACATCTGGACACATCTTGAAAATTGTCTTTTCCCACCACCCCCTCCTCCTGCACCTTCAACGTTTACATCCTCCATCCAACTTGCCACAATTCATATCCCACCACTTCCTCAGACACTTGTAATTGCCTGGTAAATATTTCCTACTTTGTGTATAGTTGCCCTTACTTCTCCACCCCCTCTTCATCCCACCAGTATCCACCAGTCCCTACCCTACCTACTTCCCTGTTTATACTGTACTTGTTGACAATTATTTTGTTTTGGTTTTTTCAAAATATGTTTTATATTAATATTGTTTACTATTTGTTATCCTGTGTCCTGTGTCTCCTGTGTGTGCAGAAATGGTATCCTGTAAAACAGTGGTCAGCTTCAAAAGGGGCTGAGACAGGGCAAGACAGAGGGTCATGGAAGGGGGGGGCAGATGCAGAATAAGGGCTGCTAGCTGCACAATCAAGCTGACTCAATAGACCATGAGGCCTTTATCTGCTGGCAATTTCATATGTTCTTCATTCTTCCTGCAAAGCTTCACTTATGGTTGTTCGCTGCTCTACACTCCACCTGTTCAGTTCACGTGGGGGGGGGGGAACCACACTTGTTACCATACCACCTGTATCCCTTGCAGAATGAACACCTGTTTGTTGGCATCATCCACAGGGACTGCTAGTCAATTCTGCTCATGGGTCAGCATTGGGGACCATTCCCTGGACTGTCACTAGCATCTTCCTTCCAGACTCTGTACTATACTATACAGGACACACTGTGGCCCACCCCTTTTGCCTAGTCCACTTATGTCACCAGCTAAGCCACCACGCGCTGCTGCCCAACTGGATGTGCTTTGCAGTGCTGTCACCTGTTCTTGTGTCTTTGTAGGCGTGCCACACATTTCCCATCAAGCCACATGTCTGGCAGCATATAGCATGTCCAACCATGTTTATTGGCCTTTGCAATGGGCCCATGTTGCCCTGCTGTGTTATGCAGCCTTGTACCACTGTTCTGTGCTTGTCTTGCTGCCTTCTGCAACTGCACCATTGCACTGTGTTGTGCTATTCTGCAGCTCGGGCAAAAGGCTGCATTGTGTGATAGGCTCCCTTTGTGGCCCATTCAATATGTGTTTGGTGCCAGTGCTATATCTTAATGAATGTCATTGCTCTCCTCTGGGACAATCTATCGTGCAAAGCAGTTTTTACACAAATGCATTCTTTGTGAATCCTAGTCCTGATATCTATTTTATGTTACCACCTAACAGAAACTGATGTTTTTAGTCAAAACATCTACAGCACATCATGTACATGTCAACAGATTAGATGTAAGCAATGAAAATAGTTGCCCTACCTGTGGGAATCTGTACAGCCCCAGAATTCTAGCCATGGGGATTGATGTTGCTGACAAAGAATCTCCAACAATGGCCACAGCTGAGGAGTGTGATTGACAGCTGTAATTTGGAACTGGATTCTTCTTTCCTGACAGCTGCCACATCAAGCCTTGTAGCGCCATAGCCTCCACAGTACAAGAGTCATATACCATGTATCCAAGGGTGCAGTTTGGCAACAGGTATGGATTTCGGTTAATCTCCTCGATTACAAAAGTCATTGCTAGCACCCAAAGGAAAGACCTAAATTCAAATCTGTAAAAAGAAGTTTATTATTCTACCTAAGTTGGTTTCTTTTTTACTATGCTTTGAAGTTGCACATTACTATTATTTTACACGATGGCTAGTTAAGTTCTAGTTGTTAATTGTTTGACCTGTAGTGCCATTTACAGTAATGATTCAAATACAGAAATTCATAGTTTTGTTCTGGTTTTATTTCAGTTGTGTTGCAGCTAGAGCCATGTAGAATGTAAAATTCTGCTGGAAAATGACCGATGGAATTATCACACAGATTCCATGAAATTTTGTCTAATTTCCATAAGTAGTCTGAGAACTTCTGTCAAAATTTAAGTTTGAATTATTTTATTTATTTGTTTTTGATATCAGGTAAGATACTCTTGGCATACCTCTGCATATTTTCAGACACGGCCTTGAAGAATTATAGACTAAAACAGCAGGAACAGTGATATACAGCATCAGTACCAGAAACATCATGAAACAGAGAAATACAGTGATATCAAATGTGCTTTTATCCACTTTCATACAAACAAACAGTGTACATTAACAGCATATGCTGTGTGGGGTTTTGGGGGGTGCCGGTCTCCACGTTATTTCCAGCATACCTTGCATTTATCAAATGTACAACAGCATTTTTTATCTATAATTAAACACATGCATTTAGATGTTACTGGATTTGGCAGATACACAGGACCATGTCAGGTGTATAACACTAAAAGTTGCAAACTCCTAGGCTCTGTCCACAGTAGGGCTCCTGTAATGTTAAAGGCACTGTAAAGCCATACTTTCCATTTTATCTCTTTTCCTTCTAGGAAATCTGTTGTTGTCCAATCTGACTTTTCTTACCACTTTCCAGAACTTTGGTGCTTCCTTCCCCTTCATATTTATTCTGCCTCTTCTAATTTATCCCTAAAGTCTCTACTTTCTGACTTTTGTCATCCTACCTGCAACTGTTTGTTCCTGCAACTTCCTCCTTTTTTCCATTATTTTCCATCGTCTTACTGTTGTGCTGTTTTCCCTTTCTGTATATATTAGAGAGTGCTATTTTCTAGATGCCTTCATGTACTACTCTGCCTATAATATTTATGATTCTGCTTGTAAAACCATATTATTGTGTTTTACTGTGTTATTTTTGTTGTTTGCTGTCTTCTACTCCCCTTTACCTAAGGATGCACAAGGAAATGAGTAGTTTTCAACTCAGTACGTATTTCTTGGTTTAACTTTTAAGTAAATAAATTACAGGCACTCCCAAACACAATTTCTGTCCACACTGGCAATGTTTTTAAACTGTACTTGATAACCGTGATTAAACCCTGACAGCATCAGGGTTTTAGCATGGTTCCCAACATGGATTGAAAACAAGCACACTTACTTCATCATTGTGAATTGCTATTTGAACCATACTGTAGCTTCTGCTGCCACTGTAGCCAACCATTCATTCACTGCTCCCTCAGTAGTCCCACTACCACTGACTTTTCTCCCCCTGCCCCTCTGCCATTCACAGTCCTGTAAGCGGCACTGCATAAAGTTACCGGTACTATCCTAAACCCAGAACCCAGAACAGTACCAGTAAATAAGATGCAATCTGTGGATCTCTGGATAGGTTGCCTTTCTCCTCATCTCTCCTTTCTCCAGGGAGGTGGCGAAGAGTTTCTTCTCTCTGCAGGGCTGTGTGGTGCCTTCTCTCAACCCCAACTTTCTGGTATAACCATCTCCACTGCCACCATCTGCACTTCAAGGTGTGTCAATTTTCCTTAGATTTTTTATTCCACTTTGACTCCCTAGCTGGTGATCAAGTCTGCACTTGCTCTCAGTCTTATATTGTGTGCGATTTTGGGATTGACTGATTAAGAAATGAAATTGCAGTAAATGTAATGATTATATGTAGTGAGCGCTGCCTTTTGTGGCTACTACAGTACTTATTGGATTTTTGGTCTCTGTATGCAGGTCCCCAAAGGAGCACCTCACCAATGCACTCCACTACAATATGTGAATGCCTCCGTCACCAGCCCCCTGATTGGAACCCATGTTTGTCTGTCATGCATTTGCCTTCCAGTGTGGACGTGACTCCTCACAGTGTCCAAACATTGCAAGGCAATGGTGAACACACACAGGCATGGTATGTTTTAACAAATGTTACCAGTAAACTGTGCTCATTGTGGGCAGGACCCTAGATGTAAAGTGACTGGTTTACAGGGTGCAAATATGTCAGCAAAATTTGATTTTCAGTCATTTTCTCATCATTTAAAACATTTTTATCTACATGTCTCAACAATTCCAAGATTTAAAGAACCATATGGATAGGTAAATATACTTAATTATAGGTCTCAAGCCTTAAAAATGAGATATAGTTAGTCAAAAAGTTTGAAAAAATTAAGAAAAATCAGTTCAATCTATTTTTAACCCTTGCTGTGCCACAGACTCATATATCAGTCCAGAATTCCTATACATTCTGATTCTGTTGTCAGCCAAAGGGTTTAAAGCACTCATTTAAAAACTCCCAAATGTAGCTGGTGGACAGGTCCACCCCACATACAGTATGTAAGTTTACAAACTTACAGATTCAAAGCTTTATATGGGGCTGAGTTATACTGCAGGAGGTTAAATACTTAATTAAAATGTAACTATCAGTTACAGTTCTGTAATTCCAGTCCTGTTTTAAATTTCTCATCTAAATTTGTTCACAGTTTCAAGATATAAAAAAAAATAGCACACAGATATGTATACTGAATTTTAAACCTCAAGTTTTAAAGAGTGATGAGTTAAAGACAGCAAAACATTGTGTTAAAAGTTGTGTTTCATTTAGTTCCATTGAGTTTTAAAACAACATAACAAAATGACACCAAAACTGAAACATTACAAGTACTATACTATACAGATTTGTGTGCCATATTTCACAGTTCTAACTTTAAAGTGGCCAAAGTTATAAGTAGTCAAACATACAGAAACTGTTAAATAACACTTTGAAAATACTTTATGCAATGTCCAGCTTTATAAGCCCCTGCAAGTTTAAAACAACATGACGTAGTCATCCATTATGGGATTTTGAGCAGTCTAAAAATTGCACAGTTGAACATGAGGAGCCTTCTTCCTAAAACAGTGGAGCTGGAGGCTTGGGGCTCACTGTACAATCCTCACATACTGGGCATCTCAGAGACACGGCTATAAAGCTCTTCTCACGACCAAAACTGCTCCCTACCTGGTTATGCTTTTCTCCACCATGATAGCTTTACCTCATGCTGTGGTGGTGGTGGTGGTGGTGTACTTCTGTACCACCATAACTGTGACACTACCACACTCCCTGGCCAGTCCTCCAATGATCTCCATTCTAAGTGGCTTCTAGTTGAACTAACAGTTGCTGCCAATAAGAAGTTGATTGCTGGGTGCTGCTATAACCCACTGAGAGCTGTTGTCCCTGGGCTTACAACCCTCCTGACCCTCCTTGCACCTCTTTTCCCTGCAAGAGACTCCATTCTTGTAAGGGATTTCATCATTAACTGGGACACAAACCCCCTCTGTGATTGCAGCTCCATCATACAACAACACAATCTGACACAGCTAATTACCTCCCATTCATGCCTTAGCAATCGGTCCAACAAACTCACTACCCTGGACTGGATCCTGATAACTTGAGCAGACAGTTGCCCATGCTGGCACATTGTCTGATGCCATTAGTGACCACTACCTCTTTTACTGTGTCTGGTGTACCAACCCCCCCACCTACCTACCTACATGACTTTCTGCAATGTATCTAATTGTGACCCACTCAGGCTTCAGGATGACCTTAGAGCCCTTGACTGGACTTCCCTCTATGCTGCCACTATTGCTGACCTTGCACTAGACATCTTTGTCTCAGCTCTGTCTCTCATTCAAGACAAACATTTCCTGCTGACTTCTCACAGAGTGCATTGAGATGACACTTGCTGGCTGACATCTGACCAACTCAAGCTTATGAAACGGCATGACTCAAAGTGGGACGACTATTTGGCTGCCACATCCACTTCACTTGGTATGACTGCCATCACCTGTGAAATCTCTAGAAGCACTGTATTCACTCTAGGGAGTCTGCATAATTTCATTCATTTCAGTCCAGTCAACTAGGCAACACCAGGCATTTTTGGTCCTCCATTAATACCTTGCTTTACTCCCCCACTAAGCAGTCAACTTCTCCCTAAACACACAACAAAGTTCCCTCACTGACCATACTGACATTATGAATGCACTTAATGCACATTTCTCAAACCTTAGCATCTACTTGGCTAAGCTCCCCCCTCCACCCCATTGACCCCTCCTCTATCTTCCCCTTCTACTAGCTCCACTTTTTATTTTAAGATTATTTCTCCTCCTGGGACACTTAAGCTCCTCCTCAGCCTACCATCTTGAGGAATTGTTGGGTGTGTTGATCTAACCTCCCACTTCTTAAAACTAGTGTCCCAGGACATTGCTTATCCACTCACATTCATCTTTAACCTGTCCCTTACTACAGCCTCTGTCCCTGTTGTCTGGAAACAGGACAACATTGTCCCCTTTCATAAATCAGTGACCCTAGTCTTATGGCAACTACCATCCCATCTCCATTCTGCCCCCATCCTGGTAAGCTCCTAGAGAAGGCAGTAAACTACCAAATTACGGAGCACATCTCCAAATATAATCTCCTTTCCCCCCCAGCAACATGGTTTCTGGAAGGGGCCATTGCCCTCTTCACCACTCCATGTGCTGAGGAATATGGATGAAGGGAAGCTAACTGGTACAGTGTTTGTAGATCTGACCAAGGCATTTGACCTTGCAAACCGTAACATCCTGATAGCAAAACTTGATGCCCTTTGTTTCTCCCCTGTCTCCACCACCTGGCTCACTAGCTACCTCTCTTGTAGAACACAGGTGGTCTGCCTTGGTGGTGTCAACTCCACCCTCTTGCTTGTCTCTGTGGGTGGCCCCCAGGGATCTGTCCTTGGCCCCCCTCCTCTTTTCCCTCTTCATTATCTCGCTCCTGTCAGAAAGCCTATCCTGTAAATCACTTCTATATGCCAATGACTTAATACTATACCAAAGTGACCCCTCCATCTCCTCACTATCATCCAATCATACTGTTGACTTCTGCAAGGCACATTGTTGGTTCTCTACCAACAAACTGTTGGGCAATGCTGCCAAAATAAAGGCCATACTTTTTGGTTCCAAACTAAAACTCTCCTATCTTGCCCACAATGGTGACATTCTCACTGTCAAATCCCAAGATGGAGCTCCCCTTGACACAGTTCCCACCTTCAAGTATCTGGGGGTATTCCTGGGCCTGTCTCTAACCTACACTAACCACATTGGCTCTCTGATCAACTGGAAACTAAGGCTCTGCTATTGCCTGATCGACAAACCCTTGATGGAAGCCCACCTTGCTATTGCCCATGGTAACCTCCTCCCCCTCCTTGACTATGGCTGTCTGGTGTACTCCCTCACCTCCATTACCAGCCGGTACCGCCTGGACACCACCTTCAATTGTATATGTCACTTTACCTCTGTGCCCCTGTCCACACTCATCACTGCTCTCTTTACCAGTCCCTTAACTGTCTCTTTCCACAAGTGAGGCAATCTTATCTGCTTGCTGATACTTTGCACAATCCCTCCTATTCTTTGCTATCAGTTGCTATCTGGCCCACAACCTACTGCTGCACTCTATGCCAGTCCTTCCACCTCCAAATAAAATGGCCTAACATAACTATGAGGATGGGTCTAAGAGTCTTTTCCGCAGCTGGGCCCTTACTATGGAATGATCTTCCCTCCTCCCTACATTCCCTGGACCACCCTCTAAATCAGAATTCCCCGCTTATGAATGCACTTTCTCTCCTCTTTGAACTGCATCTGCCAGCAGGTTGCTAACATGGGTGCACCTCCCTTACAGCTGCAGCCCACCCTTACCCCCTACCCCTCTAGTGCTCCACTCTCCTCTCCCACCCCGAATACTGTCTCACAGATCATTCTTTCTCTCCTGTAATATGGCTTTGTTTTTATGTCTAAGTGTTTCCTGTTAAATTCTGTTCTTTCCTAGTTCTGCTGTTTAACATTTGTATTTGTTGAATGATGGAGCAATATTACCCTGTTTACTTAAATTTTATATAACTTGGTATGCTCAACTGTTGATGTATCTGGTACTGTTTATCTTATATTTTCTCTGTTTAGCTTGACCTACACTGATTCCTGTTATGTTCCCTGAGTGATCTACACTGTTCTCACTGTCTGTTACATTGTTTGTGACAGTTTCTGGCCTGGGCCGTGCCTGAAGAAGGTCTTTGGATCAGTGTACCAACTCGGTTATCAAATGAATAAATAAATAAATAAATAAAACTGGCAGATTCATAGATGCTGGAAAGGAAGACATGTTTATGATGTCTTTTTTTAATTTTAGATCTCTTGCTTTATGGAGTTTGTTGTTATAGGCTTCCAAAAATTGTAATATAGCAGTATTTAAGATTGAAAAAAACAAAGACAAGGAGCTGCGTCAGCATGTGGTCTAAAAGCAAAACAAAATGGTTATATTAAATGCACGCTGAAAATAGAAAATAGAGTTAAAAATCTACGTTTTGACCTTAGGTCTTCTTCAGGAAATATCTAAAAGAGAAAAAAACTAACTTGTTTTCTGCTTTTTAAACTATTTCTGAAAAGAAGGCTCCAGCAACAATTTAACTCTATTATTTTTCATGCATTAATTTGCTTTAAGATTGAATTCCACTTGAAATGTCTTACTTACACAGTAGTTACTTATTCCCTGTTGTCATGGTTCATGTACAGGTATTCTCTGTTTCCACTTTTTTTTTTTTTGCCATTTCACTTCCTGTTGTATCCCCTGCTCCAGGATGCAAACTGAAGTTTTGGGGTTACAAAGAAATCCTACTGTATTTAACTTTTATGAAGATCAGCTTTTCCTCTATCAATATTTATCATTCTCTATTTTATGATACCACAACATACAGTAATTTGCCTAAGTTACTAGTTATACAAAGCCCCTATCAATTTAGTTTTGGGTTTAGTGTGAGCTGCATTTATTAATGAGTGAAAATTAGACCTTCAAAATAAATTTATATATAATTTCTGGATTTAGAAATTAATTTAAATAATTGTAATGTTGCTTTTTTGGTCTCTGTATTGCTAAATTTTAGTATTTTATTGAGTGTCATGTTTACCCCACATTATTTTTCCAGGATTAAGTTTTTTAAGATCTCTTCTATTTGTTTACTATAGCAGATGAGTCAAGGGGAGTTTGATAATCTGGGTTGCCTGTAATATCTGATAAAAGAGCTTCATTTGGAAAGTCTCTTAAGAGTTACTCAAATTGATTTCTCCACATTGCACCTCTATGGACTGGCAAATCTATGTTTGTGTATGTGCTAATTGATTTGTTCCATTTATTCCAAAAAGGTTGACATCGAAGGCTCCCCCCATCTTTGACAATGTATTGTTTACATACTTTTTTTTTATTCTTGTATGCAAGTGATTAAACTTATTTACATATCCTATTACCTTTTAGTGTTTGCTACAAGTGGCTGTTGGTGTTTGTAGCTAGAAGGAGTTCTTAACCTTTTCTATAAATATTTTCTCTATCAAACCATCCTTTTTTTTTGTTCTTTTTTTATAGTATGTATTATGTGTATTTGTTTCAGTTAATTTTTATTTGTTGCCTTTTAGGAAATGACAAAATATCATCTGATGCCAAATTCCTTCTGCACTATTGTTTTCATTACTATGTGGAAAGATATTTTAAACTGCGTATTTCAGTACTGTGTAAGGCCCCATAATAGAAAATGTTGCTATTGTGTTACCAATTGTATTCAAAAGGACATTGGAACAAATTTTGGAACAGTTTATGAAAAGTAGAAACGCTGACGTGATCAGATAAGGACCACGTGGCCCACCTAGTCTGCCCTAAATTTCCTACCTATTATGCCACTGGAGGCCCTATTTGGACTACAGCTTACGGCTCCCTCTTGCTTCCAAGATTCCCTTGTGCCTATCCCATCCATTTGTAAATCCTGTGATCATTTTAGCCCACACCACTTCCACTGGGAGGTTGTTCCAAGAGTCTCCAACCTTCTCCGTGATCAAGTACTTCCTCATATTTACTCTTATCTGCTCCCCCCCCACCATGACCCCTTGTTTTTGAGCATCTTTTTTTTGGAAAATGCTCTCTTTTTGTACCTTGTATACTCCTGTGAGGTACTTGAAAGTCTCTACCAAATCCCCCCATTCCCTCCTGTCTTCTAAGGAGAGCATATTTAAATCCTTAAGCCTTTCTTCATATGGCATCTGATGCAGGCCCTGCACCATTTTGGTGGCCCCTCCTTTGCACTGACTTCACCATATTTCTATCCTTTTGGAGATGGGACCTCCAGAACTGTACACAGTACTGGAGGTACGGTCTATATATATCATTACCTCCCTCTTTCTTCTGGTGTTACCCCTCAGTATGCATCCAAGCATTCTGCTAGCCTTTCTCACTGCCTTCAGGTCATCTGAAATGATAACCCCCAGGTGTCTTTCCTGTTTTGTGACTGCCAATACTCCCCCTCCCCCCAGTTCATACATTGCCCCAGGTTTTTTGACCTAAGTGCATGATTTTGCACTTTTTTACACTGAATCTTAGCTGCCAATGTCGTGACCATTCTTCCAACTTCTTTAGATCCTCCGTCACTCTTTCAACATTCCCCGAAGTGAGTCTACTCTGATGCAGATTTTTGTGTCATCCATGAACAAGCACATCTACCCCTCTAGTTTTTCTGCAATGTCAATAATAAAGACATTGAAGAGGACTCAGCCAGATACTGACCACTGCAACTCCCTGCTAGTCACCTTGCCTTCCCTAGAATGTACCCCATTTTGCACCACTCTTTGGCTCCTATCACTAAGCCAACGCTCCACTCTTTTAACAACTTTAGGATCTACTCCTAGGCTACTCAGTTTGTTTAATAGGCTTCTATGTGGAATGGTGTTGAAGGTCTTACTGAAATCCAGATATTCCACATCAACTTCCACTCTCAGGTCCACTTCTCTTCTTAGGCCGTCAAAGAACTCAGTCAGGCTTGTCTGGCAGGGCATCCCTCCAGTGAATCCATGTTGCCTTGGATCTTGCAGATCTCTGGTAGCAAAGTATTCACCAATCTTTTCCTTCTGTAGTGATTCAATTACTTTTCCCACTACTGAAGTTAGACTGACCAGCCTGTAATTTCCCATCTCCTCCGTCTTTCAACTTTTTTGGAGTTGGAGTACATCTGCCCTCCTCCAGACCCTGGTACCTTCCCTGTTTCTAGTGACTGATTGAACATGGCTGTCAGAGGAATAGTCTGCCCCTCCCTGAGCGCCCTCAGCAACTCAGGGTGCACTGCATTTGGACCCATTGCCTTGTCTACAATTAACTTTGACAACTCCTTTAAGACTCTTCCCACTGTGTAAGGGTTGGTGTCCACCTCCCTACCCTTTATCCCTTTGTCTTTTATCAAAGGCCCACTTCCTACTCCCTCCTCTGTGAATACTAAACAGAAGTATATGAGTTTAACGTTCCATGTGACTTGTGCTGACTATTGCAAGCATACAAATAATTGGCAATGGTCAGATAGACTTGACTGAGGTCTAATTAGAAATGCATGCATGATATCTGGTCATGTCAAAATCTTTAATATCAAAATGGATACACAATGTATTTTCTGTCTTTATCTCACACCTCCCCCTTTTCTCTCATCCTCTCTTCAACCTCTCTTTCTTGCTCTTTCTCTCTCTCTCAGCTATATCCCATCATTTGCTTCCATCATTTTAGTGGTAGATATCATCATAGAATCATGAGACATCTACCTTTTCATCTTCATCTCTCTCCCTCTCTCACTGTCTCCCTCTTTCCTACTCTCTCTCTCTCACCATTCTCTCTCTGTATTTCCTCTCCCTTTTGTGTCCCCCATCTATATGTCCATTTACACCTGTCTGTCTGCCTGTCTCCTTTTCCATTACCTCTCTTCTTGTATACTGTGCACACCTTCAATATCAAATAACATCTGTCTTCTTCTCTCTCTCTCTCTCTCTTACTCTCTCTCTCTGGCTCTCTCCCTCACTCTTTCTATTATCTTTCTTGGTGATAGTGGAGATTATCTGACCAGCATTACGCAAGTAGCGTAAATCTTTTGTGAATGCAGTGCCTGCTTGCACTTACTGTTAATGTTGGTTGTTTCAGCTTGTTGAGTTGGGGGCTTCACCCCCACACCCCCCTTGTTTTTCTTTTTTTGAGGGGGGGTGAAGCTTACCAACTCAAACTACTAAAAGTCTGATTTGAATAAGAAGCATAACTTGACCTCATGCTAACAGTGCAGGTCCATCGGGTTGTCCAATAATCTCCACTACCTCCTCTTTCTTAATTTAAAATGTACATTCACTTCATATAGTACATACAGTAGTATAGATAGATATGGGATTCCTGTCTACACAACAGTGTGTGACACAGGGTTAAACAGAGTCAAGCTGATCTGTAATAAGGTGTGCTGCTTTGCAATTGGTGCAGATTTTATTTTTATTTATTATTTATTTAAAAAGTAGATATCCATCAAAGACACACTGAGCCAGAGCTCATTTCCAAGTGTGACCCAGGGAAGGAGAAGAGGAGTATATACAGATATTTGCAATCCAAAAAGAGTTACAATGAACAAACAATTGGTGAAGAATATGCATATATTTACAATCCAAAAACAGTTACATAAACAAAAGATCCATGTTATAGTTGCACATCAAAGAATAATAAAGGAAAACAATGGGCCCAATTCCAAAAGGTGTTACACCTGGCACAAGGCGAGTTATGCCAAACCTGATGGCTCAAATCACACCTTATGCCAGGCATTACACAAGTCATGATTCCAAGTCACGGCTTTTCCCATGCCATATGCAGGTTGAGCCAAAGGTGGGCTATGCCACCCACTATGCTCACAACCCACAGCAGCATGGCACAAGGGTGGGTTATGGCAGCAACTGCACTTTATTTCAGAAGGGCAGCTGCCAATATCCACTTATGCCATTCCAGAACAGGGAATGGTGTCGCGGGGTTAGACCAGCTAGGAGGAGGAGGTCTAAGGGGCATCTGTCGTGGCAAAATGATGGATGGCCCCCTGCAGTACCAATGAAATGCCTTGCCTGTGGCCCATGTGTCCCCTCCTGTACAGACATGCCCCCCACCACCCCAAATTTTGGGGATCCTGGGGTCTGTTTTCCAAATTACCAGTACCACCTGGCCCCAATCACCAGTACCACCTGGCCAGCCCCCCTGAATGCCTCCAGGTGCTTGCAATGGTGTTCTGGGGTGGGGGTGTGGGGGGCAATTATCTGTGGGCTGCAGTTTGCAGCACCCAGGTCCATTACACCATTTCTGTGGTGTTAGCCTGTGTCTGCCACAAGTCACAGGACATAGGTGCTGGGGACCCTGCCTGTCTTGGAATATGGCGCAGGGTCCCCAGCTAAGCACTGCATGGTGCAACTCACATTCGCCCATGAGTTGCGCCATGTGTATTGGAATCGGGCCCCATATGTTTTGTATTAAATAAGCCAAAATAAAGATCAGCAGATGTGTGTGATGGGTGGGCTGTACTGGAGGAAAAAAAAACACACTGGTGCCTGGTGCTGTGATGCTGGTCAACGTGTTTCTTGTTGAACCTGCCTCGTACAGCCATTAGGGAGGATTAAAACATGTGCAGGGATCAGCAAGAGAGAGATGTAGGTGCAGCTCCCTTTTGAAGCTGTCATGGGATCCTGATAGTCTAAGTGCTTGGGGGAGGGAGTTCCAAAGCTTAGGAGCTGAGTGATAGAAGGCACTGGAGCCTTTTGATGTTTTACATCTGGATACATTCAGTAAGGACTTATCAACCAAGTGCAGTCATAGGTGGAAGTTTGAGATACCAGCAATATTGCAAGTGCTGAAGGGGTTTGGTTTCTGAGTACCAAGTCAGCCAGGGAAACCAGAGAGTATTGCCAGCAAGCAGATGGGGATAACCAGCCCAGGTCTCTATACAGTTGGCAGTGGTGCTCAAGGCGAGGTGACGAGGAGGCGTACCTACAGATATTATTATAAGTGACATCCCATTTATGAAGGATGGTTTTATGTGCAGCAGCAAAGGTGGGCACACCATAAGTGAGGGCAGGAAGTAATATACCTCTGGCAATAGCAAGCTTAGAAGAGGGAGTTAGCATGAAGCTGGTCTTATAAGTGATCCCCAATTTGGCGTTTACTGCTTTGCAAGTGGCTTGTACAGTATATGTTGGTTCAAAATCCAGGGATTGGTCCAGGAGAACACCCAGGTACTTAAATTATGTTACACACTGTATTTATGCACCAGAGAGGTCTTTCAACACCAGAGAAGTTTGACATGTCCTACATTTAGGGGCAGATCCAAGTAACATGGCTTGAGTTTTCTTCGCATTGAGTACAGGCTTGTGGGCTGACAGCCAACACTGGACATTAGTAAAATCTGAGGAGAAGGATCCATTTATGCTGTCAACATTATCAGAGCTTGACTAGAGTACCAGATCATCTGCATAGAGAACAGATGAGCATGAATTAAAAATCTCAGCTATATGATTGATAAAATGTGAGAAAAGAACGGGTCCCAGAACGGAGCCCTGGGGGACACCAATATCAATAAAAGCACCATTAGATAAGAGAAGTTGAATTTTACAATTTGAGTTCTGTTAGACAGAGAGCTTCCACATCAGGCAACAGCTGGGGGTTGGGGAGAAGCACAGATTGAAAAGAGAGGAGAGGAGCAGGGTGTGATCAACAAGATCAAAGGCCTCAGTAAGGTCTACAAAAACTGCCCCTGTCAGAAAACCAGCAGCCATGTTGGTAAGCACATCAGTGGTGAATTTGAGAAGAGCAGTGGAGGTACTGTGCCCTTTCTGGAAACCATGCTGAGTGTCCAAGAACAGGCTGTACTTTGTCAGGTAGTTGATGGTTTGAATTGCAACAATTTTTTCTAAGGTTTTACTTAGGACTGACAGAACAGCTATAGGTCTGTAGTTCATAATCTCCTTGGGATCACCTTTTTTGAAAACAGGCATTACATGGGCTATCTTCCAGATGTCAGGGACCTGACTATTGGATAGGGACAATGTTAAGATGTTTGCCAGAGGGGAGGCTATGTAGGATGCCACTAGTTTCAGGAGCCGAGGCTCGAGTGTATCAGATCCAGAGCTAGTATAGTCAGAGATAGTCCGTAAGAGTTTTAGGACCTCAGTCCTTGAGATTACCCTGAAGTTGAATGCAGGATTATTAGGCAGTTGTCGAGAAGGAGGGCTTAGGGTAATGGACTGAGGTGGGGGGTGGAAAAGCGACTGCCTGAGGGGATGGGAAGGCAGAGGTATACTGAGATGTATCTGAGAACATCAAATTGAAGGAATTAGCTATGGTGTTGGTGTCATTGCAGTGTACACCATTTAATATCATGACACTAGATGTAGACAACTGAGAAGCTCCAAGAAAAGACTTGACATGGGCCCACATTTTCCTAGGGTCCACAGCAGAGCTTAGCAATAAATATTTACAATAGGCACTCTTAACCATTCTGACCTGTTTCTTTACAGGAGTTATGTAAAGGTTCTGTTGGTGGCAAAGTCAGATTGTACTCTTGACTCTTTGAACTTTTTCCAAGTTTTGTCCCTAGTACACAGATTTTTCATCAGATCTTTCTGAAGCCATCTTGTTTGTTTACCCCTGACCCTTTGGGTTTCTTTGAGGGTATACTTGTACTGGATGGCCCAGAATTCATTGAGGAAAATACTCAGTGCAGACTCAACATTACGGAAATGATAGATTCAAGACCAGTTTGTTTTCAAGACATCATGCCAGAATGTCTCAGTATCAAGGTTGGTGAAATTGGTAAAGGTGACATAACGCAGTGAGGGGGATGAGGCAGCCTCAGGACTCTAAATGCAGAAAATAGGGGCATGATCTGTTAGTACATCAGCCAAGGTGCTTGCTGAGTATACATGATCTAGGCTGTTTACCAGTACCCAGTCAATGAGGGTAGAGGATGCTAGTGATATAATAACTCTGGTGTGCTCACATAACAGCTGGTAAAAGTTATAACTTTGTGTCAGAGAGAGCGTAGTGAGCTTTGTGCATTTCCCATCCAGTTTTGGTTAAGGTCACCCAATAGAATGACCTTATCCTGTTTTGAGTGCAAGGAGGTTTGATCTAGTAGTTCCTGTAGTTCTGAAATGCCCCATTAGGGGGGTTGTAGGCACAGACAATGTGAAGTTTTTTGGCTCCCAGGGTGAGAGTTGCATGAAGGGATTCACAAGCAGAGGAGGCAGAGGCAGGGATGGCCAGAATGTTGAGATGACCTTTGTAGAACATGGCAACCACTCTACCATACTTTGAGGAGAGTCTTGCCCTGTGGATAATGGAGTAGTTAGCCAGGGAGTATACAGAGGCTGGGATAATCGGCTTAAGCCATGTTTCAGATAAACAGAGTTTATCTGGCTTGTACACACCTACTCCATGCCTCTAGTTCAGTGAAGTTGCGGGACAGACTTTTGATTCTCATATGAAACAGAGAAACACAGAATTTGATGGCAGATAAGGACTGTTTGGCTAACCTAGTATGCCCATTTCCCTACTTAATGGATAAGCTGCAGATCCTAGTTAACTAACAGCCTACTTCCTCCTACCACCCACTAGAGTTGCCTTATTTCTGTCCCATGCATTCTTGAATTCTCCCACTGTTTTTGACTCCACTACCTCCTCAGGAAGGCCGTTCAATGTATCCACAACTCTATCTTTGAAAAATTCTTCTTCATATTACCTATGAGCCATCCCCCTACTATCTTCAAATTGTGCCCCCTTGTTCTTGCACATCTTTTTTTCTGAAAGATGCTGCCCTCTTGGACATTGTTAATTCACTTGAGGTATTTGAAAGTATCTATGATGTCCCCTCTCTCACTCCTTTCCTCAAGGGTATACATATTAAGCTGTTAAATCTAAAGCGAAAGCGGCTCCAGCTTCTATTGTGCCAGTGTTAAAGGCAACAAGACAGCAGAAAAAACAGCACCAACACTACTGTGGTATAAATTATATTTTACTCACATGTATGCAGAAAAGAGTAAAATACAGTGGCACTATGCAAGGTGACAACAGCTCCCAAACACACAAACTGTCCGACTGGTTTTGAGCTAAAGTGCCTCCTCAGGGACTAATGTGATAATCACAATCAAACATTTAAATAGAAAAAAACTCTTAAAGTGACAGTACAACACTTATGCCACTAATATATATAACTGCGATGAATAAATATAGTATAATAATACACCACCCATACAAAGTGAACAATTAAAACAATTTTAGTATGAGTGCAATGACATATTAAGCTCCTTTAATCTGTCTTCATATGTCTTCTGGTGCAGACCCTGCATCATTTTAGTTGCCCTTCTCTGGACAGCCTCCATTCTGTCTTTGTCCTTGCAGAGATGGGGTCTCCAGGCAATAAAGAGCCGTTTACTAGAAATTGTGGAGATGTCAGCTAGGGAGAAATGGACAGGTGTACCCGAGTTCAATTCGACATTTCCTGCAAGAAGGCTGGCTAAGATGGTGAGGAACCACAGTTTATGATGGCAAAACTGTGAAGGAACCGCAACTAGGTTAGAGAAACTGAAGTCAGCAGGTCAGGAGTTTGAGGAGCTATAGTGTTAGAATCCTGGTGAAGTTGTAGTAACCCAATTAAAGCAGAGTAAGAGTAGGAGTGCAGAGAGCAGTTCTAACATGTTACGCAGTCTTGTTTATGCAAGGGAGTATACTAACAACACAGAGGGCTTTTCAGAAGGGCGAGGTAGCCAGAAAAAGAGCTATGATGCAGGGCAGAAATAGAGAGATGGGGCATATAAAAAGGGAAGGAAAAATCTGTGTTAGCCCATAGGCAACGAGTCAGAAATGTATTCAACAAGAGCTAGAGATAGGCAGTCCTAATAGGCACACTTAGCAATGTATTAAGGTATCATACCCTAGAAGAACTAGATTAGCACAATCCCAGACAGTAGTAATAGTGTTAAGTGCACTAGGTAAAAGTAGTCTTTATGAACTTGAGTGGAGCACTTAGTTGGTTCCTCCCCTAGTGGCTGCTCTGTATAAGGAGTCAATGGAAAATTACAGACTTACTCATATGACAGGAGGTAGCTATAAAGGTAAAGTGTCGACCACGGTGGATGAGGTGAGGGGAGAGTGGGGCACCAGCACGCAGTGGCAGCAGGGAAAAAGGGGAGGGCTTATGGCTTTTCTAGCTGACACTCAAGACAAGCAGCCATGGCGTGGCACAGTCCAGGCCAGAGAAGCAGGTCCTGAAATTGTCAGTTTCCTTGTGGTTTCTGTGCCCTGCATTGAACTGGAGTTTGGAGGATCCCAAGCAGTAGTACAGCAGGGGAAAAAGCCACATGGTCTGCCATCAGTAGGAGCAGGACTGCGGGTTGGTTTCCAAGGGTAGTATCTCAGCTTCTCCTATGGCTGCAAGGTCTGAGCCCCGGTCGGGCATGGCACACCTGAAGTGGTGAGAAAGAGGAGAAGGATTAAGTAGGAGCAGACGGGGGTGTTTAGCTGAAATAAAAGAACAGGGCGGTCAAATTAAATCTAAGGAGGAGGCTTTGCTGGGTGTGTGGGGGTCTGAGACTGGGGAGATTAGGAGGTAGAGAGTAAGCAGGTAAAGTGAGAAACTTAACAGTTGACTCTGAGAACAATGCTGCAGCAAGGTAAAGTTAAGCTCTAAGGTTTTAACATTCACACAATTCCAACAGAGAGCTATAAATCACTCTTTAGTAACAGAGCAGGTACCACAGTACTAGGGCTCTTAAACCTTTTAACTGAGAGCATGAGAGAGGTAGAGAAATAAAATTGCTTTTTATTTAGTAAAATTCAAAAATGAAGGCCCAAGGTGAGAAGTGCAGTGCAGAGGTTCACAGAGAGCAGGGCCTAATTTCAATCACGCTAAGAGCCAATGGGCTGAAAACTGCCAATCAGAGTGCAGATGCTGAAATTCAAAGTCCTAGGTGCTAATCACCAACGTACCTGAAGGGGCTTACAGCTTTTCTAGCGGCCACTCCAGGCACACAGTCGTGGTGTGGCACAGTCCAGGCCAGGCAAGTAGGTCCAGAAATCAGCAGTTTTCTTGTGGTTTCCTGGCCCTACAATGAGCTGGAGCTCAGAGGATCTCAAGTGGCAGTTCAGCAGGGGGAAAAGCCATGGGATCTGCCATCAGTATGAGCAGGACAGTGGGTCAGTTTTCAGGGCAGGTATCTCAGCTTCTACTCTGTCGACGAGGTTCAAGCACAGGTCGGGCATGGCACACCTGAAGTGGCTTATAGCTTATCTAGCTGCCACTCCAGGTGAGCAGCCATGGCATGGCCTAGTCACAGGCTGGGCATGCAGATCATGAAATCAGCGATTTCCTTGCGGTTTCTGGGCCCTACAATTAACCGGAGTTCAGAGGATCCAAAGCAGCAGAAAAGCAGGGGAAAAGCCATGCAGTCTCCAATCAGTAGGAGCAGGACCGCAGGTCAGTTTCCAGGGCAGGTTTCTCAGGTTCTTCTATGGTGATGAGGTCCGAGCCCCAGTTGGGAACAGCACAAGTTTCTGGGAGGAGCCAAATGTCATTAATTTAGTCTTTTTAGTATTCAATGTTTGTGAGCTGGTTTGTGTTAAACCACTGAAAAATGTCAGTGGCCATCCAAAGCTCCATCGTCAGCATCATAGACTATGGGCTTATCATATATGGGTCTGCAACTACCACTGTCCTCAAACGTATCGCGACCTCCCTGAATAAGGCCTGTCGTCTCTTCACTGGCTCACATCGCTGTACCCACATGTGACCTTTATTCCCAATCTGGATGGTTTCAACTGGACAAACGCATGAAATACCAAACCTGCATCACTGCCAAGAAAATTATAATGAGGCTTGCCCCACCTGGTGTCTGTGCCTTCCTTAAGCCTAGACATAGGAACGTCACTACAAGGAGATCCAATTCTCATCTACTATATCTCCCACAATGTCGCATGACCCAAGGACAAAGATCATTTGCCTATTGGGCATCCAACTGGCTCAACTCTCTTGGCAGCAACATAGCAACCGCTCCAACACTCAGCCTCTTCAAGTCGAAGCTGCACCTCTCACTGCTTGTAGCCTGCAATTGCCCATCTTAACATTTCCACCATTCCTGCTGCACATGCCCCAGCACCCAGCACTTACAATCAGTCTTTACACCCCTAGCACCTTACCTGTCATATTCCCTCGACAAGGCCCCCTTGCTGCACTGTCTCCCGCCCTCACCCACCCCCCCGTATCTCCACTCCTGCCCCCTCCCCAACCACCTCCCATACTCCCCTTACCCTCTGCACCTCCTACCCTCACTCCCCCACCCACCCCTTCCCTTGTCTTACTCATAGCTCAAGTCTTTGTACTGGTTATTACATGTCTGTAAGTCAATGACTATATGTTTGTAACTAAAAATGATGACTGCTGCACACGCTGACGTGGAACATAGAAACATAAAAACATAGAATTTGACGGCAGATAAGGACCACTTGGCCCACCCAGGCTGCCCATTTCCCTGCCTACTGGATAAGCTGCAGATCCTAGTTAACCAGCAGCCTACTTCTTCCTACCCCCACCCCCTAGAATTGCCTTATGACTGTCCCATGCATGCTTGAATTCCACCACTGTTTTTGACTCCACGACCTTCTCCGGAAGGCCGTTCCATGCATCCACAACCCTCTCTGTGAAAAAATACTTCCTTAAATTACCTCTGAGCTGCCCCCCCTCTATCTTCAAATTGTGCCCTTGCCTGTTCTTACACACCTCTTTTTGAAAGATGCTACCCTCTTGGACTTTGTTGATTCCCTTGAGGTACTTGAAAGTTTCTATCATGTCCCCCCTCTCCCGCCTTCCCTCGAGGCTATACATATTAAGCTCCTTAAGTCTCTCTTCATATGTCTTCTGGTGCAGACCCTGCACCATTTTAGTTGCCCTCCTCTGGACAGCTTCCATCCTGTCTATGTCTTTGTGAAGACTGGGTCTCCAGAACTGCATGCAGTACTCCAGATGGGGTCTGACCAGCTGCCCGTACAGAGGGATAATAACTTCCTGTTTTCTACCAGTGATGCCTCTCCCTATGCATCCCAGTATCCCCCCAGCCTTCCTTGCTGCCATCTCACATTGCTTGCCCTCCTTTAGGTCATCTGATATGACTCTCCCCAGGTCCCTTTCCATTTTTGTTGTTGTTAGTATCTCACCCCCCATTGTGTACTTTTCCCCTGGGTTTTTGTTTCCCAGGTGCATTACCTTGCACTTCTTAGCATTGAATCTAAGCTGCCATAGATTTGACCATTCCTCTAACCTTGCCAAGTCCCTTTTCATCCTTTCCACCCACCTTGTGCATCAACTCTGTTGCAGATCTTTGTGTCATCTGCAAAGAGACATACTTTTCCTTCAGTCCTCTGCAATGTAAACTTATAAAGGCATTGAAGAGGACTGAATCTATCTGAACCCTGCGGTGCCCTACTAACCCCTTTTCTTCAGAGTGGACTCCATTTACTATTACTCTATGTGTCCTGTTCTCCAGCCAATTTTTACCCAGGCTGTCATCTTGGGACCCACTCCCAGGCTAGCTAACTGTATATTAATCTTTTGTGTGGGACTGTGTCAAATGCCTTGCTAATGTCTAGGTAGGCCATGTCCACAGCCCCTCCCTGATCTACTACTTTGGTCACCCAGTCAAAGAAATCTATCAGATTTGTCTGGCATGACCTTCCTGCTGTGAATCCATGCTTCCTTGGGTCCTGTGCCCCTCTGGTCTCTAGATACTCGACAATTCTTTCCTTCAGAAGTGATTCCATCATTTTCCCTACCACTGAGGTTAAACTAACAGGTCTGTAGTTTCCTGCTTCTGTCTTGCTCCCACTTTTGTGAAGGGGAATCACATCTGCCCTCCTCCAGTCCTCGGGTACCACCCCATCCTCCCATGATTTGTTAAACAGGGTAGTCAGTGGTGTCACTAATTCTATGCTTAGTTCTTTTAGAATTCTGGGATGAATCCCATCAGGCCCCATTGCTTTGTCCACCTTCAGTTTTAAAAGTTCTTTCAGAACCCTTTCTTCTGTGAATGGGCTGGTATCAACTTCTGTATCCAGAGTGTTTCTACTGTTTGTTTTAGGTACCCCCCTCTTCCTTTTTAAATACTGAGCAAAAATATTTGTTTAGTATCTCTGCCTTTTCACAGTCACCCTCTGCCCCCCCCCCATTAAGCCTCACTATCCCTCACTTGGTCTTCCTTCACTCCCTGATGTACCTATAAAAGGTTTTATACCCCTTCTTAACTGAGTTGAACCTTTGTAAAAGAGCCTCGGCTCAAAAGTATTGTAGTCATAGACTGAAATAAATAAATAAATAAATAAAATAAGAAGTCAAGCTGGAGAGAGGCTTCCAGTGTATTGCTAGAGGGGCACCGTATAGTTTGTGTACATGTGAATATTCACAGTGATGAAGACAGAGGGAAGCATGTTCATGAAACTAGAGAAAATAATTGGCCCCAAGATAGAGCTTTGTGGGACTCCAGCATAGGTAGTGAAAGGAGGGGATAGTGCATTGGCAGCTTTTACAGACTGCTGGCTGTCAGAGAGATAGGATTAGAACCATTTCGCTACAAAGGGAGAGAGGCCTGAGGCAGTCAGTTATTGAGAAGGAGATGGTGGGATACCAAGTCAAAGGCCTTTGCTAGGTCTGTAAAGATAGCAGAGGTGAGGTGGCCTTTGTCCATAGTGGTAAAAATCGAATCTGTAATGCAGATGAGGGAGGATGCTGTAGAGAGGGACTTTCTGAAACCTGACTGGAAGGTATGTGGAAAGAGGTGCTGTGGAGGAAGGAAGGGAACCTAGAGAATACGAGGGCTTCCTGGAATTTTACAAGGGCAGGAAGTAGGAGATAACTTCAGTCATAGTATTTCCCTTTACACACTCACTAACTGGCTACCTTTACACAGCAGAATAAAACTCCACACCTGTTTGCTAGCTAAAAAGGCACTCCTCAGCCTAACACCTGCTGCTGCAATGAATGGCTTCTGCACTGTCTCCAACCAATACAATGCTAGAATCATGGCTAAGAAACCCTTAAGCCTCCTGTCAGGCGTACTCAGCTGGGCAAGCAGTCGTTTGCTGTTAGGGCCACGAACTAGTTAAATGAATTGCATGATACATTGCTGAATTACTCCAAGTTTAACCCATTTAAGAGATCTTCAACCTGTGACCAGCAGGGTGCTGCAGAGATCGGTATAGGGGCCAGTCATCTTAAATGTATTCATAAGCGACTTTGCAGAGGGGCTGGGGTGGAAGGTATGCCTCTTTGCAGATTACACTGAGATCTGCAACAGGGTTGACATGCTGGGGGGTGTGTGTGGAAAAAATGAAACCTAGAAACATAAACTTCGATGGCAGATAAGGACCGCTTGGCCCACCTAGTCTGCATATTTTCCTACCTATTGGATAAGCTGCAGATCCTAGTTAACCAAAAGCCTACTTCTTCTTACCCCCCACCAGAATTGCCTTGTGTCTGTCCCATGCATTCTTGAATTCCCTCACTGTTTTTAACCCCATGGCCTCCTCAGGAAGGCTGTTCCATGTGTCCACCACCCTCTCTGTGAAACACTACTTCCTCACAGTGCCCCTGAGCCATCCACCCTCTCTCTTCAAAGTGTGTCCCCTTGTTTTTGCACATCTCTTTTTCTGAAAGATGCTACCCTCTTGGACTTTGTTAATTCCCTTGAGGTACTTGAAAGTTTCCATCATGTCCCCTCTCTCCCTCCTTTCCTCAAAGGTATACATATTAAGCTCCTTTAGTCTCTCTTCATATTGCTTCTCTTGCAAACCCTGCACCATTTTAACTGCCCTCCTCTGGACTGCCTCCATTTTGTCTATGTCCTTGTGGAGATGGGGTCTGCAGAACTGCACACAGTACTTCAGATGGGGTATCACCAACTGTCTGTACAGAGGGATAACAACTTCCTGTTTTCTGCTGGCGATGCCTCTCCCTGTACATCCCCGTATCCGCCCAGCCCTCCTTACTGCCTTCTCACTTTGCTTGCTTACCTTTAGGTCATCTGATATGACAAACCCCTGGTTCTTTTCTATTTTTGTTGTTGTTAATACCCCCCCCCACACACACATTGTGTACCCTTCCACTGGGTTTTTGTTTCCCAAGTGCATTACTTTGCAAGTCTTAGCATTGAATCTAAGTTGCCATACTTTTGATCATCCCTTCAACCTTGCCAAATTCCTTCTCATCCTATCCAACCTCCCTTGTGTATTAACCCTTTTGCAGATCTTGGTGTCGTTTGCAAAGAGGCATTCTTTTCCTTCCAGTCCCTAAACAATGTCACTTATTAAGACATTAAAAAGGACCAGATCCAGAACTGTACCCAGTGATACCCCACTAGTAACCCCCCCTTTCTTCAGAGTGGACTCTGTTTACTATTACCTTCTGTATCCTGTTGTCCGGCCAATTTTTTACCCAGGCTACCACCCTGGGACCCACTCCCAGGCTGCCTAAATGGTTTATTAATCTTTTGTGTGGGACTGTGTCAAATGACATGCTAAAGTCTAGGTAGGCCATGTCCACAGCCCCTCTACTGATCTGCTACTTTGATCTCCCAGTCAAAGAAATCTATTAGATTTATCTGACATGACCTTCCTGCTATAAATTAATGTTGCCTTGGGTCCTGTGCCCTGCTGGTCTCTAGTTACTCAACAATTCTTTCTTTCAGAAGTGATTCCATCATTTTATCTACCACTGAGGTCAACCTAACAGGTCTATGTTTCCTGTCTCTGCTTTGCTCCCACTTTTGTGAAGGGGAATCACATCCACCCTCATCCATTTCTTAGGCACCACACCATCCTCCCATGATTTATTAAAAATGGTAGTCAGTGGTGTCACAAGTTCTCCCCTTAGTTCTTTTAGAATTCTGAGGTGAATTCCATCAGGCCCCATTGTTTTGTCCATCTTCAGTTTTAAAAGTTCTTTCAGAACTCTTTCTTCTGTGAAAGGACTGGTATTGCCCCCCCCCATCCACAGTGCTTCTATTAAATGGATTAGGTACCTCCCTCTCCTCTTCTTTTGTGAATACTGAGCAGAAGTATTCGTTCAGTATCCCTGCTTTTTCACTGTCCCTCTCTGCCCATTACCCTCCCCTTTATCAAGCCTCACTAGCCCTCCCTTAATCTTTCTTCACTCTCTAATGTACCTATAAAAGGTTTTATCCCCCTTCTTCACAGAGTTGGCTATCTTTTCCTCAGTTTATACCTTTGCTATTCTGACTGCCTTCCCTACTTTCTTCTGCTTTAACTGGTACAGTTCTCTGTACTGCTCCTTCTATGTTTCCTTATACTTCCTGAATGCTATCTTTTTCTCCCTAACCTTCCCCATCACCTCTTTTGAGAAGCATAGTGTTTTTTTCTTTCATCTTGATTTGTCTGTTTGCTTCACACAAAGGCTTGTTGCCTCTGTGATGGCAGTTTTGATGTCTTCCCATTGTTCCTCCACCCTTCCTTCTTGCCTGTTTGCTAGTGCTTTTCTGAGGCACTCTCCCATTTTAACAAAGTCAGCCACCCTAAAGTCCAGTACCCTCACTTTTGTATGGCTTGACTTTGTGGCTGTGTTTATCGTGAACCACACTATTTGGTGGTTATTTGTTCCCAGATGGCTACTCACTTCTAGTTTTGAGATCCTCTCTCCATCCCCGTATGAGAGTATCAGGTCTAAGATTGCTCCCTCCCACATGGGTTCTGACACTAGCTGCCTGAGGCATGCCCACTGTAGGGCATTGAGAATCACCCTGCTCTTGGATTTGTCTGCAAGAAAGGTGCTACATTTAACATTTGGCATATTAAGGTCCCCCAACAACAAAATCTCCCCTTTTTCTGCTATCCTAAGGATGCCTTCTATCATTTTCTTGTCCTTTTCCTCCCCCTGAGAAGGGGTCTGTATACAACCCCCATGTGGATTGTGGTGCCATTTCTGGTCTCCAGGGTGACTCATAGTGCTTCCTCTCCTCCCCCTTTACCCTTCAGTTCTGTTACTTTGATTCTTCCCTTACATAGACAGCTACTCCTCCTCCTCTTCTACCCTCCCTGTCACTCCTGTAGGTTGTGTACCCTGGTATGTTGACATCGCAGTCATGGTTCTCTGGGCACCATGTTTCTGTGGCTGCCACGATATTCCAGGCATCCCTCTTCCATCAAAGCCAACCAATCAGGGAGCTTGTTACCTAGCCTATGGGCGTTGGTACTCATTGCCCTGCATTTTTTAATGGCCTTACCCCTTTTAGCCCCATCCCTGTCCTTACTGCCTTTACCTTTTTCTCCATTACCCTTCTCCCTATCAACTTCTCCATCTTGGTGTTTACCTCATTAACTACCCTGTTTTTTTTTTTGGAGGGCTAGGATTTCCCTGCTCTTTTTTAGTGCCTCCCCCCTTGGCTAGTTTAAATGCTTGTCAATGAAGCATTTAAACCTATCACCTAGGATCCTAGTTCCCTTCCTGGACAGATGTAGACCATCTCACCAGTATAGGCCTGTATCCCTCCAGGTGGACCACCAGTCTCCAGTGAAGCAAAACCCTGCACTCTGCACCAGTTTTTAAACCACTGATTGAATCCCATTGTGTGGAACACCTAGCCTCATCCATGCCATAAACAGTCAACACCTCCCCAAGAAGTTTACTATGCATGCTACATGTCCCTCCCCAACTCTAAAAACTTCTCCTGCACTACTCTGATCCTTTTCTCAGCCAGGTCATTTGTCCCTAGGTGGACAATGACTTTCAGCTCCCTCCCCCGTGCAGCTGCTCCCATAATCCTGAGGATTCACTCCCTGTCCCTTCAAGCCATGGCACCTGGCAGTCACCTTACCTCCCTCCCCCTCCCAGTTCGACTCCCCTAATAATTGAGTCCCCCACAAGGAGTTGTTTCCTTCGTCTGTGGGGGTCCCATGCCAACCTCCTGTGGGTCTCCTTTGTGGAGGTTCCCAGAATCCTGCTTGGTCTCCACAGTGGGTGCCTCCATAGAGCAACTACACTCTGCCAGAATGGCATATGAAGTGTGGAGAGGTGCAACTGGAGGGATGTGCCTCCTTTCCACCACCCTCACCCTCCCTGAGCTCACTGTGGTCCAACTGCTCCTCTTTCTTGGCAACCTCTTGGATAGCGGTGGCAGCCCTAGTGGTCCCTGGGTGGAAGAAGGAGATCCCTCGAGTCCTGGAGAGATCAATCTGGAGACGAGCAATCTCCTCCATCAATCATGAGATGTGCCTGAGATGGGGCAACACCGCATCCTCCAGAACATCTCCCAGAAGGCTGCTGCTCCACAGCCACTGCACTGCATCACTCCCATCATGTCTTATTTGTGGCCCCTCAACTGTTGTTTTGTGTGCTTACTGTTTCCTCTCTCTGTTTACTTTTCTCTTTTCTCCCTACTTTCCTAGGCCTTTGATACAGTCTCTCACCCTTGTCTCCTGTCCTGCCTCAGGTCAGCTGATCTCTCCCCTAATGCCACTGATCGGTTCAAGTCTTATCTGTCAGGCAGATCACAATCTGTCCATATGGCAGATGCCATCTCCCCCTCCCTCCCCGTTACCACGGGAGTCCCCCAGGGATCTGTTCTTGGGCCACTCCTTTTTTCAATCTTTCTCAATGATCTCCCTCTGATTTGTACATTGACTAACATGCACATGTATGCTGATGACACCGTACTGTACACAACAGGGAGATAGGTCTCTGATGTCACCGCCACGCTCCAGCTGGATTTCAACAATGTCCAGCTCTGGCTTAGAGATCACCACCTCTTCCTAAAGTCAAAAAAAACCAGTCTCTCTGACTTTTGGCACTAGGCAGAGGTTGGTAAGGCTCTCATCCCTGCCACTTTTCACGCCATTGATGGGACTGTATTAGATGACACCGCTTCCTTTCACTACCTCGGAGTTGGCCAGACAGGCACCTAAATTTCTTGATCCACATTGACACCATTCAGAAAAAAATCTGGCCTTAACTAGGGGCCCTTTACATCAACAGTAGAAGTATCCCACTTCCTGCTAGGTGTGAGTTGGTAAAAAATGATATTGTCAATCTTTGACTACTGTGAAGTAGGATACAGTGCTGCCCCTCAATCCTCCTTATCCAGGTTGGATCCTCTCTTTATTTCCTTCTGCTGGTTTGCCTTAGATGCCCCTGCTCTAACCCACCACTGCACACTCTACCTCTCTCTAAATTTTCCCACCCTTGCCAACAGGAGAACCCTGTACGCTTCCAAATTTACCTCAAAATTCTGGCTAGGTTTCCTTCCCTCTTACCTCTCCACCTCCCTATCTGCCCCTCCCCCCTCTAAATACTCCCTCAGATCTGGCGACTCATGGTCTCTGACTATTTCTCACAGAAGCACTACTTCAGGCCAAATGGCCTTCTATCACTGCCTGCCTAAACTATGGAACCAACTACCGACCCAAATCTGCCACTCCTCCTCAGTCAGTTCTTTCTCTATGTCCCTAACAAACTACCTAGTGACAAACTGTAACTGCACCTAAGTCTCACTGGGTTTCAGTCTCAGCTGCTGGTCTATACCTCTCCCTTCCTCCAGCTGGGTCTAATAATTTATTTATTTATTTATTTATGAGTTTAACCAGGAAGGCATACTGAGCAGTCATTGCTCAATTCCAGATGTGACCTGGGGACAAGTCCTAATACAATACTCAAATACAGGTACATATAGAATACAATACTCAAATACAGGTACATATAGAATACAATACTCAAAATGCAGGTACATATAGATTAACAGCATAGTGAGGGGTCCACCTGCCATCTAGAACAAAAAGGTAGATAGATACTGGAACAATAGGAAAAGGGGGGAGCATACACAGGGGTAGTGTTTACAAGGAAATCACAACAACTGTAATCTAATACCTAGTGTATACTAGCTAGAGCATGAGCAACTAGAGGTGAGAAGTTCCAGTGAGTCACTTCAAAACATAGTCTGAAATACATATTGACCCTAGCTAAAGCATGAGCAGCTTGAGGTAAAGTGGGTCCCCCATCCTTACCCCTCCTGCAACCAAGCACATATCTGCACTTCTCCTGTACCACCCCCCCCTTCCTTTAGTGCTCTAATCCTGCCCTTTCTGCCAGACTCCCTCTATTTATTCAATCTGGAAATGTTAATACTCATGATTGTTGTAATCTTGCACTGTCTGTTTTATGTATTTAACTGTTACCTGATTCTATGTATACTGCTTGTTTTATGTTATGTAATCCCACTTCCCTTCCCACTGGACATACCATGAGACACGCATTTTATTGCTCAGTGTAATTTTCCTGGTGAGACATTTAAATAAATAAAAACTACTGCTTCAGCGCCCTTACTGCTCCTGCTCTTCCTGTTCTGGGACAGGAAGTTTCTGTTTTCCTCAGTAGTCTCCTTCTTACTTGTTCAGAGCTACTCTTTTCCTTCTAGGATGGTGAGTCTTTTGTCCCTCTGTGATCACTCACTTCCTGCTGCTTAAGCCACTCCCCCAATTTACAGCTCCCTTCTTCACCAAGCTAACTGCACAGATAACAGTTCCCTTCACCCAACTCAGACAAACACACTAACTTCAATTTTTTTCTTTGTTAATTTTTACCCTAAATTGAAGGTCCCAGTAGTAGAGTTCTAGTTCTTAAGTCCCAGTTGAGTGGTGAAGTTCTAACAGCACTGCCTTCCTCTTGCTGTTCTCTGCCAAAAACTATTTAACACAGTTTTAAATCCAAACACCTGGTTCCTTGCTGACTAAGCAGCTCCCCCTAATTCCCAAATACCTTCTTCACCTTTAAATCCAAACACCTGGCTTCCTGCTGTCTAAGCAGGCGGGACCTAAACATATACTGTATGAGGAGTGGTTGAGAGTGTTGCAGCTAAGTTTCAGTGCAAAGCAGTGCAAAATCATGCACTTGGGGCACAGAAATTCAAGGGAGGAGTACAAGATCGGGGGGAGGTACTGATGGCTACCAGTCAAGAAAAGAACCTGGGGTAGTCATATCTGCTAACCTAAAGGTAACCAAACAATGTGAGAAGGCTGTGGGAAGAGCCAGTGGGATGCTAGGGTGCATAGGAAAAAGTATCACCAGCAGGAAAAAAAGGTAGTTACCCCACTGTACAGATCACTAGTGAGACCTCATCTGGCGTGCTGGTTACCAAAAGAATAAAACAAATAAAAACTGTGTCCATTTCTGGAGACCACATTACTGGAAGGACATAGACACAATAGACGCAGTCCAGAGAAGGACAACAAAGATGGTGCAAGGACTGCACCAAAAGTCATATGAAGAAAGACTAGAGGACATCAGTATGTATTCCCTGGAGGAGAGGAGAGGGAGGGGGATATGATAGTGACATTCAAAACCATCAGGGGTATAAACAAGGTACTGGAAGGTAGCATATGTCAGAAAAGAAGGTGCAGAAAAATCAAGGGGGCACAATATGAAGCTAGAGGGGGTAGGCTCAGGGGCAACTTGAGGAAGTACTTTTTCACAGAAAGAGTAGTGGATGCTTGGAACAGTCTCCCTGCGGAGGTGGTGGGGGCAAAAACAGTAGGGGAATTAAGAATGCATAGTCATAAGAGTACTCCAACAAAAGGGAAGAGAGGGTAAGCCGCCGATGAAATAGGTTCTGCGGTAATGCATTAGGTAGGGAAAAGGGGGTGAACTAGATGGGCCACACGGTCCTTATCTGCTGTCACCTTCTGTGTAGCTGTGTGTATTGTTGCACTCTGTCTTTGCAGTCCAGTGCAACTATAACTGTTAAACAATTTTATTTGGTTTCTTTCTGTACATAACTTGTGACTTTTTATACAATGATCTGTATCAATTTCTTTTCAAACCTGTAAATAATTGTTCTGCTTTAAGTGCTTTGAGCCTGACCTGACTGCATTTCCTCTGGGATTGCTTACTGTACCTCTAAACTTTTTGTGACTATGTATTTGACGAGGAACCTTTGTAAATGAGCACTTGTGCTCATAAGTAATCTCCAAAGTTTTCAATAAAAAAATAAAATAAATACAACCTAGAAGCCAGAGCAACTAGCTGTGAATAAGCTTGGTACAATAAGTAGGCCTGGGTTTGATTTTCATAACCTCCACTTGCATACTGTGTGACCTTGAGCAAGCCACTTAACCTCTCTCTGCTCCCAGGCCACCACTCTAAATGAACCTTAGTCAGTTGCCAAATAACCCCAGACATACCCTCAGTATTACATAATGCCTGTCTGTAAAACAGTTTCTCAGCTGCGCTTTGGAAATGTGTATCTGACAGGCATGTAAAAAAACCAGAAAAAAAAGACAGATGGAAAAACACCTGAAGTGTTGATGTATTCTGTCCCAAGATTACCTACTTGGAATCTTTCTAGCGTTAATTATTTCCCTCATACTCACCTCTCATTTCTACATCATCCTACATTTTAACTTCTATAAATACATCACAATTTCTCTTAAAACTCCCTTTCCTTTCCTCCTTCTGTCACATAAACATATATATATATATATATATATATATATATATATATATATATGAGACAAAGAAACTCTGTGTGCAAGCACAAATGATATATTCATAGATATATATATATATATCTGTACATGAACATATGAATATCAGAAGATGCAAGCAGAATTAACACTTTTAGTCTATGTAGTCTGCTTGTTGTACATGGTTCTCAGCTCAGGCTGGTGTCCCTTCTCCCCCCCCCCACCTTTACATCTCTTTCCTCCCCCCTACCATAACCTTTATCTCCCCCCTGTATCTATCCCTGCCTGTCTTGAAGCTGCCCACTGTCCTATATGCTATCTGCACCAACCCAGTTAACCTTTCATTTTGTGTTTTTTCCCCCAAAACTACCACCATTGCTTGCTGCTATGCCAATGTAATACCCAAATGTATGGAAGTTTAGAATCAAAATGGGCAGACAGTATAATTTCTACCTTTCCAAATGCTGGCATTGAGTGCACGTCATAGTGAGCACTGTTACTAACCAAGAGGAAGAGTAATGCCTGCACAGAATAGCTATCACAGTGGATGTCATTATCAACCAGTACGAAAAGGAATGCCTTACATTTTGCAGAAGGTCGGGTTTGGCATCTCTGTGAAATCTGTTTCTGTGAAAATGTTGTTATAGTGAAGAGGGATCATTCCACTGATGATGATGTCTCCATCCTTGCTGATTCCTTTTTCTGCCACAGTCTGTAGTTTACAGCCCTTCTGAGAGCTCAGTGCATGAGCGGAGGATAACAGCAGCAATGGCAGCAGAACCCAAGCCATCATATTAAATATTTAGTGAGATCGAAAGCTTCAGTTGACTCTTGTGGCACTGCAAGGATAGGAAGTTAAGCTGCGTTATCCACATCCTTTATACAGATGTCACAAAATTTTAAAAGAATGACTAGTACATTAACAATCTCATGAATGATGGGAAATGCTTGTCAGTTTAAAATCAGCTGTGGAAAACAATTCATCTCCCAAACTAAATAATGCACAGTTGTACCATTCTTTTATGTCATGCAATGCATTTCTTGTCAAAGTCCATTTATACTGATGGTAAAAAAAAAACTTTACTAGGTGTGGGAGAAGTGGAAAAACTCCACAATTTGCATAGTGCATACCTTAGTGTGAAAAATATATGAAGTAAAATTTGTGCAACTGCCCAGGTTTTACTACACAAATGACTGCACTACACAGGCACTATGTAACTTGCGATAAATTTTACTACACAAAGTAATGTACTTTGAGTAAACATCACCTCGAAGTGCACTTTGTGTTAATTCATGAAGTAAAATTCACTTTGATTGGAACAAATTGAGTGGCGAACACCATGTAAATGCTGGGCCTATGCATGAATGCCTACACTGCATAAGGGCAGCACGTAGGCATTCTCATGTTTGAATGCCATGCAGCAGTGTCCTGTGCACCCCCAGTGGCAGGCACCCCAGGCATGCTAGTGTGTTTTGACATGGATCCCCAAGCTAGCTGCATGGCACTGTGCCGGGGGCGGGCTGGGGCATGCCCAGTGCTGCATCCATGCACAATGGCACTGTGCACCAGAATGGGACTCGTAAATTTACATGGGGGGCACCCTGCTTTAAATATTGATGTGCACCCTACAAGTCACCAGCAGGGTGCTGCAGCACTGGGATACTCTGTACACACTGGCCGCAGCATGCAGGGCTCCCTGGGAGGGCTTGGGGTGACAATTTTGGAAAATGTTCACTGTTAATATCCTGTTGAGTATGCGTCATCCCATGATACCCCACCCATGTATGGATGGCGATCCACTGTGGAAGCTGGGATAGGCATCCCATTGGATGCCCACCTGTGCCCCACACTCTACCCATGCAGTTCTACAATCCACCACCATGTGGCTGCACATTGGAGGGGTAGAAGAGCAATCAGGTGGACTGTGATTGTGAATGCTGGCATGCACACTCCTAGGTGCAGGTGTGTAGTGGTGTGAGAGGGATATGCGCATTTTGTATGTACTTCCTACCCATTAGTGCATAGGGCCCACTGTGCATAGAGTGTTGCAGGCAAATTCACTGCAGTTCACAGAAAAATGTTAAATTCATAACAGGCCTAATCATGACTTTGTGTACAATTTGTTTACCTACAACGGTCCATATTATTACCCAGGGTCTGCTTCAACAAGTTGTGTACTATCATACCCCTAAATAACTCATTTAACTAATAGTTCATATCTGCTGGCTGTATTTGTTTCAGTTGTTTACTTATAATTTTTTGTTTCAGGATCATGGAACCCTGTCCCCTTCTCTATTACAAAATGATACATCTGGGAGAACTACATTGAATGGGTCTGGAGGTTGGGGGGGAGTCATGTGTTCAAATTGTTAAACTGAGTAAGTAGCAAAGCTGGGTTTCTAACAGAGTTTCCTGACTCATAGTCCTTGGACGTTTATTTTCTTATCCTAAAATAGTTTTTTTTTTTTTTTTGTTAATTGTTGTTGACATTATTTAAGGTTGAGAAATATTGGGCTATGGCTTTGACTTATATATAGTACTATTGTTTCTGTTCCAGTTGTCTTTAGATAGCAACAAGAAGAGCATGACTATTATGGAGGAATTCATTGGTACCTGATAACTATCAAATTTACTAATCATTAACTACATCAAAGTTTATTGATGAGTTGTGTGCAATGATAGGCAGGAGGTTTGTTACTAACCTGGTAAATGTCATGGGGTGTCATGCTGCCTCATACAGCAAAGTAGTTCATTATTGGCTGAGGTTTGCTAGCTGCCTAGAGGCTAGCAGGACTCGGGGGCTTGTTGGTAGACTAGCAAATGACAGAGTTAGCAAGCTGATGGAAGGCTTGAAGTAATGCGTGGTAACTAAATGATATGCAGAGAGTTGGATGACAACTTTCTGTAAGACATTACTTGCAGTTGCTGAGTATTTACTTGTTATCTGCTGTCAAATACTAGCTTCCGTCTCACTCTGACACCTTTTGGTGACAGGGCTGGTTAAGACACTGTCCCATTTGTTATGCAAAGAGAGTTAAAAGCAAGGATCCAGAGCCAGTCCGGTAGCGCAGAGGACTGCTGCACTGGCACCTTATCTTATGCTGCACCTGCGATCCATGTTCAGGAATGGCCTCAGGTCAGGTAGTTTAGAGTGGGATTGAGCCATGGCTCTCCCCTCTGAAGGAGTGGATGCCCACTTGTCCGTAGTCCTGCTTCCACCAGATAGAGGTCCGTTGGGCAAGTAGATGGTACAGTACAGTGACAAACATCAGGGGAAGGGTGGAAGGGGTCACTGGATCCTGGCATGTGCGTGCACCTCCACGCATGTATACACATGTGTATGCTGTGGCCCCAGGTCACGGGGGCGAAAAACTGAAAATACATATAAGTATAAATGGAAAAAAAAAGCAAGGATCCTTTCTGTTGTCTCCAATTCTGTCACTTGTTTCTTGTCTGCTTGATTGTGTAATAAAATTGTCCTTGCTGAACCTCAGGACTGGCCACTTTGATGGTACCAGGATTTCCACCTTTTATCTCCCTTCCTTAACTTTCTGTTTCTATTATATCTTTCTTCATTTGATTATCTGTGGTTAAAATCTACAGTGCATGTGAATCATTATATGAAACTGGGTTTTCTTGGTTTGCATATGCAAATAGTTATAATGTTGAAATGATTACAGAAAGTTATTTGGAACACAGGGATTAACGTTAAGATGCATTTTGGCCTCCACAAGCTACTCTGCAGAGCTATCTGCATTAAAAATCAGACCTGGGGCAGAATATGTTAATTGGTGACACCAATTATAAGGACTAATATACTCTTTTGGCTGGTCAAAGAAAGGTCAATGAAACAATCTTGTTGTATCTTGTGAAAAACAGGAGATGTAACTTACAAGCTCAAAATGCCAAAATTCTAAACTGCCAATGGTAATGTAGTATATACTGTTTATCAGCATGATAAACTTGACTTGGTAGTGTACATTTCAGAGTTTATTGTGTCTCATTGTAACTACTGGTTGCTGGTCAATACAAAAATAGTGTTGCATTTTGTCAAGGAGATGTAACTTACAAGCTTTGGATGCAGAAATCAATTTCCAAGGAAATAATTCTTATAAAAGAGAGAACAATGCTTTGTTGAGAGATAAATGGAGCTTTACTAGCTGCTAGTCATAATTTCCAATGAAAAAAACTTGTTGCATTTTGTGAAAAACAGGAGATGTAACTTACAAGCTCATAATGCTGAAATTAATTGCCATGGAAAGACTTCTTATAAAAGAGAGAACAATGCTTTATTGTGAGAGAAGGGGAGAGAGAGAGAGAGAGAGATTGAGATTTGAAATGGTAAACAACCCCTTGGGTTAAGGACTTTGTTTTCTTTGTTTTAACTGCCTATGTAAAGAACTAACCTGAACAATATTATTTTTAGGGTTGCAATGAGCACAGCCCTGCAGACCCTTTGTGAGCAAAAGAATGGCTCCACTCCAACTGAACATTTGGCAGTTGCTTCGAAGTTGTCTCTGCGCTATGAGAAGCAGTTTGCAGTGTCAGTGCAGTCTTCTAATAAGCACTCTTTTGCTCACTATGTTTGTCTCAGTTGAGTCATTGTAGACTTGTGTTGATTCCAAACCCTAGCTCCCACTGAGGGATCAATCAGTCTCTCTTTCACTGTCTCTCTCTCTCTCTCTCACACTCATATCTCTTGCATCAGCCCTTCTCCCGACACCCCCATAGAAACTTAACAGTGAAACAGGGGGTGCCCAATCCTCCAGTATCACCAGGTGGTATGTGACCCCTACACACATGCAGTCACTTCTCAGTGTTTTTGTTTCATTCCCCCACCTGCCCAACCCTCCCTTTCAGCACCCACCACCCCACCCCTGCATTAATAAAAGAGCTGTACCTACTGCTAGGTACCACTGCCATAATAACCTCCCTTTATTACCCTCAGGGAGATGGTCTTGTGAAACATTTTAATCAAACCCTAAAACACAGGTTAAAAAGATTTATGAAACGTGAAGGGAAAGATTGGGACCAATATTTAGCTTACCTGCATTTTGTTAGAGAGCTGTCAGAAACACCAATAGGGTTCTCAACCTTTTGAATGCTGTGTTGTAGACATCCTGGAGGGCCAAATGTAGTAAAAGAAATATGGGAGGATAACCCCACTCAGAAAGAATCATTTACATCTTATATGTGTGCACTTAGAAAGAAACTGGCAAAATATGTTGAAATTGATCACAGTACCAGGAAGTGGCCACAAGACAGTAGAAGGTGAGTTACGACCTAGGGTTAAAAGAAAATGTTTTTGAGCCAGACAAAAAGGTCTTGTTATAGTTACCCACTACAGAAAACAAACTGTTAATGAAGTGGCAAAAGCCTTATAAAGTGATGAGACGAACTGGTACAGATAACTATGAGGTTGAGACCCCTGATAGGGGGATAGGAAATCTCTATCAAGATATACTATTCTAACTTTCTGAAGAAATGTGTTGAAAAAACATAAAAGGTCGCTTTGTTAGTCTTACCGGAAACTGCTAAAGAAGATACTAATAAAGCTTATGAAAGAGTGGAAAAAACTGTAATGGCTGATGCTGCAAAAATGATTGTTTCCTTACCCACAGAACACACTGCAGAAATTCATAGTGTGGTAAAGACATTTATAAGTACTTTTATCACAGTGCCAGTCTGAGCAAAAGGGGCCGAGCATGTAACTGTGACAGAGAATACTCACCCTGTCAGACAAAAGGCATACATATTACCAGAGCGGTTAAGAGCAGAAGTGGTTAAAGAGATACAAAAAATGAAAGAGTTTGGTTTTATGGAAGAATCGAGAAGTGGTTGGTCATCACCAGTAGAGACTGTAAATCAAAAGGAAGGGGGTGTAAGAATCTGCCTTGATTTTAGGAAACGTAATCAAGTGTCTGAATTTGACAGCTGTCGTATGCCCAGGATAGATGATTTGTTGGATAGAGTCGGAAGTGATAAGTACATCAGCACCCTTCATCTCACCAAGGGTTACTGGCAAATCCTCCTCACTAATGAATCCAGAGACAAAATTGCATTTTCCACTTCAGTTGGATTCTATCACTTCACCACTATGTCGTGCGGTTTACATGGTACACATGGTATATTCCAGTGGTACATGCATATAATTCTAGCCTCTCACACTGGTTATTGGGCTGCTAACCTGGATGATGTTGTTGCGTCCAGTGCAGAATGAATAAGTCACCTGGAACATCTTCATTTTTAATTTTTTGTAGTGGAAAGGCATGTGAGCAAAATTGCTCATTTTCATTAGCATCCAGTTATAAATATTCAACAATACCAAAAAGAACAAATTAGTACAACCATATGCAAAATGTATAAAAACAATGTGTGTAACTCCCCTGTAAGACAAGGAAAGATGCTCATGAGAAGTGCTATGAAATGGAATTTGAAATGAATGCTCCATTTTAACCTAGCGGAACTTCGATGGAATAAGGAAACCATAATGTTGGGCATCTTACCCTAATGAATTTTATAGAGGAATATCAAAACCCTACTGCTAAATCTCTCTTTCAAAGAAAACCAACTAATAGCCCTATATAAGATCAAGAGCTGCCCCTGACCAGGAGTACAGGAGCAGTTGTGACCCGTCTACCTACCGCAGCCAGCCCCCCAGCTGTATCTACTGCTAAACCCACATATCCAGAGTGGCCCCTGACTGGGCTTCCATGAGCAATGTAGCCCCTCTACCTGCTAGAACCAACCACCTAGCTGTATCTTCCACTAGACCCATAGATCCAGAGCAGCCCCTGACCAGGTATCCTCGAGCAGTGTGGCCCTTCTACCTGCAACAGCCAGCCCCCTAGCTATATCTTCCACTAGACCCACAGGTATTCCAGTGCTCCTACTTCCAACAGTTCTGTTACTATTACCATTTCAGGAATGCTGGTGCTCAAAGGACCAAAAGCACACAAATTAATTAAATGAAACTCCAAAATGAAGCTTAAAGAAATTTTAATCCAGAATTGTGGTGTTAGACTTCACCACACCACACTGTCCCTTCGCTTCGGCAACTCGCCTTCCACAGGCAGCATGGTCATAGCTATACACAGTTACATTTTATAGGGCTGAATAGCCCTAGCAGCAGTGGCATTCCTTTGTTTTTTAAATCTCATTTAAACCATTTAAAGGAACAGTAACACACATGTGCTTCAGTATATATGTCCCAAAACACAGTGAAGTGTACCACACCTCCCCTCAAAACATCAGAATACCCCCATTTTACTTTAAACAAATCAGCAGGAACCAAAACATTAAATATATCAAGAGGGTCCTTGGAAAAACTAGTATGGGTAGTGATTAGATCGATATGAAGCAGGTAGCTCTTCCTCTTGACGCTCTGGCACCACCAATCACCAACATTTTCAATATCTCCTTAAGAGCAGGAGTCTTCCCTGAAAGTTAGAAAACTGCTCTTCTCATGCATGTCTTTAAAAGTGGGGACAGATCCCTCTTAGCCAACTATAGGCCCATTTCTATACGTCCCCAATTATCTAAAGCTCTTGAGTGAGTTGTTTTGGATCAGTTAACAGAATATCTTAGCAAATACAAACTTCTTTGTCAACAACAGCATGGATTCCTTAAGAACCATAGCACAATGACTGCACTCATTGACCTCACCACTCACCTCTTTGATGCCCTAGACAATGGGATGTCAGTGGAGTCCATCTCCATGGAACTCACAAAAGCCTTTGAAATAGTGAACCATCATGTCCTGTTAAGAAACCTAATTACCCTTGTCCTCTCCCATGAAACAGTTTCCAGGTTCAGCAGTTACCGTTCTCACAGACATCAGTGAGTATGATTCATACTGTATGAATCAATGGGACAGTTTCCGACGCAAAGGAAGTATTAATGGGCATCCCACAAGGATCAGTTCGCAGCCCTCTGTTATTCTGCATTCTTATAAACACACTTCCTTCTGCCTGCCCTGCAAAAATGTTACTATATGCTGGTGATGTGGTTATCTCAGTCTCAGGACAACGACTGTATGAAATAACCACAGCACTTCAAGTCAGCTTCCTAAAACTTGAGACCTGGTTTACAAAAAACAAACTCCTCCTTATTCATAAAAAGACAAAAGTTATGCTTTTTTCCACACCACACAATAAGAAAAGATATGGACCCCTAACTATTATCAGTAACGAAGGTTACACAGTTGAACAAGTAAATAACTTCAAATACTTGGGCATCTTCCTGGATAACACCCTGTCCTTTTCCACTCACATTGACCATGTCATGAAAACTGCTAACATCAAACTTGGTATCCTGTACCACCATAAACAAGCAATGTCCTCGGAGGCACTGAACCTAGTTGCCAGGAGCTCGGTATTATCAATAATTTGGTTTGCCCGTAGGTACTTTGCAGTATTTACTGTTTTTTCCCCCAGCCCCATCCCATGCATCCCTGACCTGGGACGCACAAGCACAGCCAGCTTTTGTGTCACCCCATCGTCATCTAGTCGCCTGCTACCGCCTATGCCTGCCACCTGACTGCCATCCAGTGATGGCTGGGCTGCGGATGGGAGAGCCCCCCCTCCAAACAGAGGAGAACCAATGCTCAATCATTCTATCCCCTGCCATGCCGGCACCCTGGCAACCCGAGGTCATTCCCAAACCTAGGTTTCTGGAGTAGAGTGAGGTGAAGCATCCAGCACCTCTGCCCTGAGTGCCTCTGAGCCAGCTTATTATCAATAATTGATTACAGACTAGTAATCTGCAGTACTGGGTCTGACTCAGCCTTGCAAAAAATTAAAACGCTTGTAAACAAGGCATGCAGGCTAGTCTTGGGCACAGAGCAGTTGACCCATATATGTACCCTTCACTCAGTATCTGGATGGCTACTACAACATCTGAGGGTAAAATTCCAGGCCTGCCTAACTAGTGAAAAGGCCCTACTAGGCCTCTACCCTGCATCCATGCCAGGTATTTTCCAATGAGACTTACCTGCTAAGTCTACAAGAAGTGCAGCTGAAGGTGTTCTCCAAGTCCCCTTTAGATGAACCTCATTTGCCCAATGAGCACTGTCCTATCTAGGGCCTATGTACCTTAATTACATTCCAGCTTCCCTCCTTCACTGCAAAAAACTAGGACTCTTCAAATGAGATTTCCGCCTCCTTCTTAAAGGAGACACTTAGCGTGCCTGCTCCTCATGAAACATAGAAACATAGACTTTGACGGCAGATAAGGACCACTTGGCCCATCCAGTCTGCCCATTTCACTACCTACTGGATAAGCTGCAGATTCTAGTTAACAAACAGCCTATTTCCTGCCACCCCCCACTACAATTGCCTTATGTCTGTCCCATGCATGTTTGAATTCCCTCACTGTTTTAGACCCAACAACCTCCCTAGGAAGGTGGTTCCATGCATCCACCACTCCCTCCGTGAAAAAAAAATTCCTCACATTACTCCTGAGCCGTCCCCCCTCTATCTTTAAATTGTGTCCCTTGTTCTTGCACATCTCTTTTTCTGAAAGATGCTACCCTCCTGGACTTTGTTGATTCCATTGAGGTACTTGAACATTTCTATCATGTCCCCCCTGTCCCTCCTTTCATCAAGGGTATACATATTAAGCTCTCTCAGTTTCTCTTCATATGGTTTCTGATGCAGACCCTGCACCATTTTAGTTGCCCTTCTCTGGACTGCTTCCATCCTGTCTATGTCCTTGTGTTGATGAGGTCTCCAAAACTGCGCACAGTACTCCAGATGGGGTCTCACCTACTGTCTGTACAGAGGGATAACCAGTTCCCTTTTTCTACTTGTGATGCCCCTTCCTATGCATCCCAGTATCCCCCTGGCTCTCCTTACTGACTTTTCACATTGCTTACCAACCTTTAGATCATCTGATATGACTACCTTCAGGTCCCTTTCCATTTCTGTTGTTGTTAGTACCTCCCCTGCTATTGTGTACTCATCTCCTGGGTTTTTGTTTCCCAGGTGCATTACTTTGCACTTCCTTGCATTGAATCCAAGTTGCCATATGTTTGACCATTCCTTCAACCTTACCAAGTCCCTTCTCATCCTTTCTACCCCCCCTTTTGTATCAACTCTGTTACAGATCTTTGTGTCATCTGCAAGAGGCATACCTTCCTCCAGACCTCTGCAATGTCACCTATAAGATGTTAAGAGGACTGGACCAGTACTGAGCCTCTGAGTACCCACTAGTAACCCCTTTCTTTGGAATTGCTCAATTCACTATTACCTTCTGTGCCTGTTGTGCAGCCAGTTTGTTACCCAGGCTATCACCCTGGGACCCACTCCCAGGCTGGCTAACTTGATTATTAATCTTTTGTGCAGGACTGTGTCAAATGCCTTGCTAAAGTCTAGGTAGGCCATATCCATAGCCCCTCCCTGGTCTATTACTTTGGCCACCCAGTAAAAGAAATCAATTAGATTCATCTGACATGACCTTCCTGCTGTAAATCCATGCTGCTTTGGGTCCTGTGCCCCACTGGCCTCTAGGTACTCAACAATTCTTTCTTTCAGAAGTGATTCCGTCATTTTTCCTACCACTGAGGTCAAACTTACAGGTCTGTAGTTTTCTACTTCTGCCTTGCTCCCACGTTTGTGAAGGGGAATCACATCTGCCCTTCTCCAGTCCTCAGGTACCACCCCATCCTCCCATGTTTTGTTAAAAAGTGTGGTCAGTGGTGTCACTAGGTCCTTCTTTAGTCCTTTTAGGATTCTGGGGTGAATCCCATCAGGCCCCATTGCTTTGGCCACCTTGAGTTTTAGGAGTTCTTTCAGTACTCTTTCTTCTGTAAATGGACTGGTGTCAACCCCACTATCCAGAGTGCTTCTACTGTTTGGTTTAGGTAACTCCTCCTCTTCTTCTTTTGTGAATACTGAGCAAAAGTATTCATTCAGTATCTCTGCCTTTATACTGTCTCCCTCTGCCCACCACCCCTCTCCTTTACTAATCTTCACTATCCCTCCCTTAACCTTTCTATGCTCCCTAATCTACCTATAAAAGGTTTTCTCCCCCTTCTTAACTGAATTAGCTATTTTTTCCTCGGTTTGGGCTTTTCTATTCTGACTGCCTTCCCCACTTCTTTCTGCTTTAATTGATACAGTTCCCTGTCATGCCCCTTCTGTGATTCCTTATACTTTTTGAATGCAGCCTTTTTCTCCTTAACCTTCCCTGCCACCTCTTTTGAGAACCATAGTGTTTTTTTAATCCGCTTTGTTTTCTTTATTTGTTTCACACAAAGGCTTGTTGACTCTATGATGGCAGTTTTGATTTTTCTCCGATGTTCTTCCACCCTTCCTTTTTGGCCATTTGCTAGTGTATTCCTCAGGTATTCACCCATTTTGACAAAGTCAGCCCTTCTAAAATCCAGTATCCTTGTTTTTGTATGGCTTGTCTCCATGGTTGTGCTTATTGTGAAGCATTCTGTGCAGTGGTCACTTGTTCCCAGATGTCTACTGACTTCTAAATTTGTGATCCTCTCTCCATTTGAGAGTACAAGGTCTAGTATTGTTCCCTCCCCAGTGGGTTCCATCACTAGGTGTCTAAGGCCTGCCCCCTGCATGGCATTAAGAATGACCCTGCTCTTGGATGTGGCTGTAGTACATATCATCCAGTTAACATCTGGTATATTCAGGTCCCTCATCAACAGTATCTCCCCTTTTTCGGCCATTTTGAGAATGTCCTCTATAATTTTCTTGTCCATTTCCTTCCCATGAGATGGGGGTCTGTATACAACCCCTGTGCTGATTGTGATGCCATTCCCCATCTCCAGGGTGACCCAGAGTGCCTTTTGTCCTCCCCCTTTACTTTTTAGTTCTGTAGCTTTGATCCCTTCCCTTATGCATAGAGCTACTTCACCTCCTCTTTTCCCCTCCCTGTCCCTTCTGTAGACTGTGTACCCCGGTATATTGACATCCCAGCATGGTTCTTCATGTACCATGTTTCGGTGACTGCCACAATATCCAATTGTTCATCTTCCATCAAGGCTACTAGCTCAGGAAGCTTGCATTGAGACACTCATGGCCACACCCATCCCTTCATTACCTACCCCCTTCCCCTACACTTGCCCCCCTATCCCCCGGACAATGGCTTTAGCAGGCAGCTTACCTACTATACCAGCAATTCTTTACCTAAATCCTACTATCTCATTACCTACTACATCCTCCTTCTTCCCACCCTCTCCCCTGACAATGGCTAAAAAGGCTGCTATTCTATCCCAGCTCTTGACTCACTTCCTCGTAACTCTATACCTCTTCATCCACCTCCCCACATCGCATCCATGTTTAAGATGGCTATGCTACCCAGCACTTGTGTAACTATTGTCCCTCAACAAATTGTTTGATTGATATTTGTTTTTACTTGCTTGTAACCAATTATATTGTTTGTATATAATCCATGACTTCGAACATTGTTCTATGTCATATATGACTTGGGGCCTTTGTAAATGAGCTTCCCTGCTCAAAGGAGGTAATCTGAAATTGAAATAAATAAATACAAAATACATAATTATAAATCACAATGGTGAGTAGACATTTGGAGTCTAGTAATAAAACAAATAATACTATGGTCCATTGGTCTTAATCTTCTCAATGCTTTGGAATTAGAAGAAGAATAGACAAAATAACCATAATCTATCAAGGAAAGTAAAAAAAAAAATATTAGCTATCATTCTCCTTGTCTCAGGAATTAACAAGCATTTGTCAATGCCGAATGTTGTCTTACTGGCATTGGCATTGGTAGTGCAGGCATTAGAGAGACACATAATAGGAATGGCAGTAAAGTATAGAACCAGCATCAACCCCACCCCAACCTACAAAGAGTAACAGGCATTGGGGTGTGCCTTTGGGTCAGTGGCCATAATCCTCATACCATTTCCTCTAACCCTACCCTGCAGACTCTGATAAGTGCTTTGTTGTGCCTTAGGGTCATCGGGCCTTATGCTCACCCCATTTCATAAGGAAGTATGTTGAGATGGGTGTAGCATAGGAGAATGGGTTGAACGTTGGAGCTGAAGAGTCCAAGGCACACCTGGATGGCTGTCAGTGGCTGCAGGGAGGGAGTGGGGGTGCAATGGCATGAGCATTACAGCCGACAATCTAAAGGCACACCCTGACACCTGTTAGTCTGTACAGGGTGGGACATTATGGTTAGAAACCCTAATGCCCTGGGTGTTTATTGGTATTTGCACTCCAAATTTTCAACATGGCCTTTTTGTGACCCCACCCCATGAAAGCACATGGGACCTATGCTCATGAACAGTGTTGGTGTGATTTTGTTAATGTGTCCCGAACATTGATTTCCCACAGTGACTGCACTATTCTGCGCCACATAAAAATATCAGCTGCACCATTCATAAGGAGCTGTGAAAAGAGGGGAATGTTAAAAATCTGGAGTGAAAATATTACAAATTCTTGAAGTTCACAGTGTGCATGAAAACTGCAATACACACTCGTAACAGTCTTTTCTTGGAATTCTTTCACCAGATTTTTAACATAGGCATTTTGGGACCTCTGCTCATGAACAGTGGCAGTAAAATTTTCTTCATCTGTCCCGAAAGTTGATTTCCCACAGCGACTGCGTCATTGTGTGCCAGATGTGTGAAACCACATTTCGGGCAGGATGTAAAAAATGACAGCTGCACTGTTCATAAGAAAGTGTGCAAAAATGTCAATGTTGAACATCTGGAGTGAAAATATTAAAAATTCTCAAACTTACGACTGTACGTGCACACTGCTCAACACACGCTTGTAACATAGTCATTTTGTGGAATTTTTTCACCAGCTGTTTAACATAGGCATTTTGGGACCTCTGCTTATGAACAATTTTACTGTGATTTTCCTACTCTGTCCAGAACATTGTTTTCCTACAGCGACTGCATCACTCTACGCTGGATGTGCTAAAACACATTTTGGGCAGGATGTGGAAAATGACAGCTGTACTGTTCAAAAGGAGGTGTGGAAAAATTGCAATGCTGAAAATCTGGAGTAAAAATATTAAAAATTCTCAAGTTACAAGCATGCATGGAAACTGCGTAATGCACACTTGTGACATAGTCATTTTGTGGAATTTTTTCACCAAATTTGCAACATCGGCTTTTTGGGACCTCTGCTCATGAACAGCATTACTGTGATTTTCTTACTGTGTCCTGAACATTGTTTTCCTACAACGACAGTGCCACTGTGCACCAGATTTGCGAAAACAAATTTTGGGCAAGATGTGGAAAATGACAGCTGTTCTGTTCATAAGGAAGTGTGAAAAAGTGTCAATATTGCAAATCTGGAGTAAAAATATTAAAAATTCTCAAAGTTACAAGCGTGCATGAAAACTGTGCAATGCACGCTCATAACATAGTCATTTTTTTGGAATTTGCCCCCAAAATTTTCAACATAGGCATTTTGGGACCTCTGCTCATGAACAGTGTTACTGTGATTTTCTTACTCTGTCCCGAAAATTGTTTTCCTACAGCGACTGTACCACTGTGTGCCAGATATGTGAAGACACTTTTCTGGGAGAATGTGGAAAATGACAGCTGTTCTGTTCATAAGGAGGTGTGAAAAAATGGCAATGTTGAAAATCTGGATTAAAAATATGAAAACTACTCGAAGTAACAACCGTACGCAGAAACTATGCAACGCACGCTCATAACACGGTCATGTTTAAGAATTTTTCACCAAATTTGTGACATAGGCTTTTTGGGACCTCTGCTCAAAACAGTGTTACTGTGATTTTCTTACTCTGTCCCGAACATTGTTTTCCTACAGCAACTGCACCACAGTGCGCCAGATGTGTGAAAACACATTTTGGGCAGGGTGTGGAAAATGACAGCTGTGCTGTTCATAAGGAGGTGTGAAAAAATGGCAGTGTGAAAATCTGGAGTAAAAATATTAAAAAATTCTCGAAGTTATAAGCGTGTATGGAAACTGCACAATGCACACTTGCAACACTGTCATTTGTTTGGAATTTTTTCACCAAATTTGCAACATAGGCTTTTTGGGAGGCCAACTCATGAACAGTCACACTGTTGTTTTGTTATCAGTCCCAAAAGGTGATTCCATGCAGTGACTGCACAACTACCTTTTGGGACCAAATAACGAGATAACAGTGACTGAATTCATGATGTGGGGTCCCAAGAAACATATGTTAAAAATTTGGTGCCAAAATTCACAAAAATGGCCAAGATATGCACCAAAGTTGAAAAAAAAAAAAACATTTATGCCATTATACAGCTTACTGGCATTTCTTCAGTTTGCGGTCAGCTTTGAAGAGTGCAGACTTTTTTCCCATCCACTGAAGAGCATCGTGCCAGGCTCCAGAGGTAAGTATGGGGTGAGGGGGGTGTGGGGAGGTGTGGTGCACAGAGGGTGGGCCTGGGCTGGGGGAGGAGACAGGATGGCGAGGGACCGTTTCCTTTGTTTCAGGTAACAAAAATAAAAATATTCACTGCAGACTTTTTTCTTTTTTTTTACAGGTTTGGCCACACTGGGGTGGGCTTCCAGTGTGGCACATTTCTTTGGGGCGAGGAATGTTAGCCACACTGGAGTGGGTTCCCAGTGTGGCACACAATCGGGGTGGGACAGCGGCTGGAAAATGGGGGGATTAATATGCTGACGGGTGACTGGGCACCACCATTGGCAAGCATATCTATGTTAGGAGGCATGATGCTGAGGGGGATTGGGCACCCCCTCAGCAGATCACATCAGCAAGGGGGTCACATATACTCACAGGGGGACTGGACACCCTCCACATCGGCTTCCTAGAGACTGTGAGCGGTGGGTAGTGAGCCACTGCCCACCATGTTTATTGAAATGTTACACCAGGCACGGCACACCCTGCAATGAGGGGTTGCTCCCTCATTGCAGCGGCTAAAATATTTTAAGTTGGCAGCACATTTATAACTGCTATCATAAACAGCATGCAATCTAATTTGTGACGCAGAGTCCAGCCATAAAAAGCAGTGTCATCACTGGCCACAACATGACCATGCCTCCAAAACCTACTCTTCCATTTCAAGCAACCACAATATGTTATCTGCGTTGCAAGCGCAAGACAACATAAAAATTGTTTTACTCAATACAACATGCCTAGCCTTTGACGGAATTTTTTAATCAACTGAATAGTGTGGGTTTCAAAAGATAAATGACTCTGAAGAATTACACAGAGATAGTTAAACTCTGTTACTCTTTCTATCGGATTCTCATCATCATCTCTGGACCCCAACTCTTCCACCACACCCTTGCTATTAATCTACTCCTCTCAGGGTGACCCTCTTGAAATGGCTCACTCCTTTAAATACCAGGGCTTGATCTTGGACTCCCACCTCACCTTTGAAAGTAATGTCTCCTCAGTGGTCAAGACCCTCTATCAGAAGCTAGGACTATTGCACCTCCTCAAGCCCTATCTTGCACATACTTCCCACTGTGTCATTGCCTTCCCCTTCCTACTTCCGATTATCTCCTAGTTGCAGTGCCCCAATACTCCACTCCACTCACATCTCCCACCTCATAGAAACATAGACTTTGACAGCAGATAAGGACCACTTGGCCCACCCAGTTTGCCCATTTCCCTACCTACTGGATAAGCTGCAGTTTCTAGTTAACCAACAGCCTACTTCCTGCAACCCCCAACTATAATTGCCTTGTGTCTGTCCCATGCATGTTTGAATTCCCCCACAAGCTAAAACAAACTTTCCACACTATAGCTCGAGTTGCCCTTGGTGCGTATGCCAGAGATCACCACTGCACTGTCCTAGGCTCACTGGGCTGACCTGCTTTTGAAGCCAGGCTACAATTCCTCACCCTTTACCTGACTTTCAAACTTGTGCATACTTACACTCCTCCTTGCCTCCTGTCCATCATACTAAGTAACTCTGTAACTAGACCTTTAACGTCTGCTGGCTTACCTTTGCTCACTATCCCTAAACCTTGTTTAGCAGTGGGTTGGTGTGTCTTTGCCTTTTCGGGTCCCTCTCTCTGGAACTCTTCCCCTTCCACTGTCCTGACCTCCACCTCTACACACTTGTTCAAGCCTTCTCCTAAATCTCACCTTGCCTCCACTCAGGTGTGCACGTTGTCCTGTAGACCACTCCCCTTACCTCTCATCACCCTCTCCTCTCCTGCCCACTTTCTGAGTTCCTTACCTGAACCTTGCATACCCCCCCCCCTATATTTCTGTACTGTGCTCTGATGCTAAGTGCATTGTGCTTTGATTGTCTGGTTGATCTCAGTTGTGAATAAATTCTTACTGCACCTAAATACTCTGTATTCAGTTTTGTCTAATTGTACATATGCGTTGCATACGTATTTTCTCTGACTTGTATCCATCTACCAGTTTTCTGAAGATGTAACATATTTACTGAAACTGTAACTTTTTGCTTTGTTTCTTATGTATGTTTTTATAAAATTGTTTGCATACACTTATCATGTGGTATTATTTATTGTGTCACTATTCCTTCCCTTGTACCCCTATCCCCAGGTCATCCCTGAAAAAGGGACATTCCTTCTCAGTGGGCCTACCACAGGGGTATCACTAGGGGTGGGCATCTGGGGCTGGAGCTCTGAATCTTTATTCATTAGCCCCAAATAAAAGATTCCTAATTTCTAAAACTTACCCCATCCTGGATGCTTGTTTTTCCTCTTGGTGTGAGGAGTGGAGCTCAAGCCTCTAAACTTTTCAGACCCTAGAAACACCCCTGACCTACCCGGTTACCAAAATTCCAATAATAAAATAATAATATTTCAAAATAAAATCAGTAGCCATTCTAATACTAGAAAAAAAAACATGGATTCTTTTTTCGAGCTAAGAACTTGAACCTAGGAGCAGTTATCCATTATAGCAAACATGCAAGTCTGACCATTAATCCCTCCAAGTGTGGACTGGGCATGCAGGAAACCAGATATTTGGGTCATATTTGGGGAAATATAGAAAAAAGCCACAGATAGACATATATAAAATGGGCAATAAGATCTCTATGTCCCTGACTGGCTGAGACTTGGTTCTAGCCATTGCCTTCAGAGAGCACTGCCAATAGCTAAAATAAGTCTCTGCCAACCAGGGCAACTCACAAGTCACATACAGAATTCATAAGCCACTTACTTTCTGATTTCCATCATAAACATGGCTGCAACCTTTACTCATATATAAAAATCTTCAACAAGGCCTTAAAGAGCTGACAGTATAGCCTAGAGGTTAGAATAACAAGCTGTGTATAAGTTTGATACCTGTAGACATAGGTTTGATTCCTACAACCTCCACTTGCATACTGTGTGACTCTAAGCAAGTTGCTCAATCAGCCCAAAGCTCCTGGGTCACCTCTGAAAACAGGCACTGATGAATAGTGGGCCTTACAAAGACTAAAATAAAATATGTAAACATTCACTAAATTAAATAATGTAAGTAAATAATGCAATGTTATTTTCAGTCCAGAGCCCCCTCCTTACATACATAGACAAATTTAAAAACTCAAATACTATTCAGAGTTTCTGTAGCTAGTGTTTCATTAATGAGCATGACCTCCCCCCCTTCCCTGCCAGTTTGACAGAGAACTCCCTGCTCCATACCTGGCAACAGATAAAATTGAGCTTCTGGTTCAACCTAATGCCTGTGTATATGTTTGTGTGTGTATACCAATGGAACTCTGAAGAATTTTGAATTCACGTATTCCATGTTACCATTGTATGTGTGTGTGTGTGTGTGTGATGGGGGGGGGGGATTCTACTACTGGAATAATGCAGAGCTTTGAATTCTTCTATTCCATGATAAACAATCACACAATGTATTTAATGTGAAAAAAGATGGATGATTGACAGGTGAGAAGTATCAGTGGAGGGACTAAATTCCCGGTAACAAAATGAATAGTAGGTAAATCTTAACCTTCCTTATGCTTTTGCATTAGCAAAAGAATAGACCAACAAACCATAATCTATTAAGGAAGGTAATAAACTATTAGCTATCATTCTCCTCGTCTCAGGGATTCAAGATTACTTTACTCGACTCAATATGCCTAGCTTTTGATGTAATTTTTTAACCAACTGACTAGTGTGGTTTTCAAAAGACAAATGACAGTCAAGAATTACACAGAGATAGTTCAACTCTGTTATTATTTCTATCAGATTCCCACCATTATCTTTCAAAATAAAATCAGAATCAGCAGCCTTTCTAATACTAGAACAGAAAACAAGAACTCGAACCTATGAGTAGTTATCCATTATATCAAACATGCAGGTCTGACCAGTAATCCTTCCAAGTGTGGATTGGGAAACCAGATATTGTAGTCATATTTCAGGAAATGGAGAAGAAAAGACAGAGATTTTCAAGATAGGAGCTATAGCTAACAGTCCTGTCCCTAAAACAAAGAAACATGTCGGGAGAGCCGCCTTTGGATTCGCACTCCAATCAATAAGGAATAAAACCCAAAAAATACTTAAGCTGAAAACCCCAGCAAGTACCTTTTTGTTCAAAAGGCTTTGCCGTGATGGCAATATGGAAATTTGCAACTGCTTTACTAGACACTAACTAACCTCCCTTCCTCAAATGGTGTCCCGCAAATGGCGGCCCCCCAGCTGAAATGTGTGCCACTGCCTCTAGCATGCCCACCAACAGATCCACAGGATTTATTGCTGAACTCCCATATCTTATTCTTTGACGCCTGAACAGCTGCAGCCTGATTCTAGCACATGCTACCACCGCACTTGGGGATAATTATTGTCTTTGCCCAAAAAAAATTGGTCCTCGTCCATCCAGCACCTCCTCTGCCCCAACCTCCAGGACCCTCCCAGTTATGCCCTGCTACTATATTCCTCCTCTTGCACTTAGTACAATGGCAGCTTTTCTCCTCCATATGTCACCACATGTTTGGGGCAAAAATCGCAACGTCAGCTGTCAGACAGTCCTCCACCTCCCAGTCCCTCACCTGCTCTAACAATTGGGTCCTCTTTGTCTGTGCCCCTCATTCCCCACCTCTCCCTACATTATGTGTTTGATATCTTCTATCTGGTATGCCTACCTCTCCTAACATTTCCCACTACAAAATGCACAATTTTTGGGCTTGGATCCAGCACAAGTTCATTATCCACGACTCCTTGTAGTTCTATGTTCAATGTATATTACCTGTAAATGTGCATTTTTACTATAATAGCAGCTATTTTTACTGTTTGTACTATTGTAACTTGTCTTTCTATATTATTACTGTAGGACCGCAGGTCCACCTTGTAAATGAGCTTGCTCAATGGTGCCTGCCTGGATAAATAAAGATATTGACTGATTGATTGTTGTCTTGTCATTTTTAGGTTTGGCTGGTTGCTGCAGGAGATTTTTTTCCCAGCTTTGCTCAGTTAGCTACTACCCTTACAGGTCTCACAAAGTAACAAGGCATGAATAATGTGAAATGGTCCCCAGATTGTGATATTAGCTTTTTGGGCCATCATGACTACACTATTTTCAATCACTGTTTTAAAAGGTCCAGACTTTGAGAAGTAATTTCTGTTATAGACAGGTGAATAAAAGTTGTGACTGGATGCAGTCCTGAGTCAGAATATAGAGTAGAAGGAACATCCCATTCTTTATATCAGTGGGAAGTTGCACCATAGAAAGACAAAGAACTCCACTATAGAAATAGAATTCCTTGCTGTGAAATGAGTACTAAAGTCCCTTAATGTTTTATTTGCTAGGAGCTGACCTTGTGCTTGTAACTGTTCAAAATTCTCTCTTGTGGCTTAAACAAATGACGGATAACAATCCCATAAACACAAAGTGGTACATAACCTGACATTATAGCCATTTGAAGCATAAATCCATGAAGGAGAATGTCAGTGCTGATTTTCTGTCAAGATACAGTTACAGAACTGAGAATTCAGAAGGTTGAAAACAATTTGTGTGCTTAACTATATTGTTTGCTCTAATAAGTGTCATGAAAAACAGGATACTGCATATGCAAAGAACTGTAAATGTTATAAGGTGATGTTAAAAGAGAACTAAAAGAAGTATTTGAAAAGTGGTTTTAAACAGAAAAAGAGAAAGCAGGTTCTCTCTTAAAGAGATGGATACAGCATTATCTGATTTCTTATGCAGAGAGAGTTAAAAGCGTGGATCTATTCTGTCCTCTCCTATTCTATCTTGTGTCTGTCTGATTATGCAATCAAATATTCCTTGTGGAACATGGAACTGGCCACCAGATGGTCCAGCAATTCCCCTGTTAACTTCTTTTCATTCTGTTTCTACTCATAGAAACTTTGAGCATGGAAACATAAAAGTTGTCGGCAGATAAGGAACTCTTGGCCCACTTAGTCTATCAAGTTTTCCCTGACTACCTTGCCATTGCAGATCCTACTCAATCTCCAGTTGTCTCCTTCCCTTGCCTTTCTACCATGGTCCCAAGTACGTGTTCCATGCATGCTTGAATCCCATCACCATTTTGGCACCCACCACCTCCACTGAAAGGTTTTTCCAGGTGTCCACTACCCTGTCCATGAAGAAGTATTTCCTCACATTTCCTCTGAGCCCCTCCTTTAACTTCATAGCCTGACCCTTTGTCCTTGAGCTACCTCCCCATACCTTATTAATACCAGAGGTATTTGAATGTTTCTGTCCTACCCCACTCTTACCCTCTCTCATCTAGACAGTACGTAGTCAGTTCCTTGAGTTTCTCCTTATAGGGCTTGTGATGCAGGTCCTGTACCATTTTGGTAGCCCTCTTTTGTACTGCATCTACCTTATTAATGCTGTTTCAGAGGCAGGCCCTCCAGAACTGGACACAGTACTAGGGGTTGGATGCTACCAGTAATCTGTACATGGGTAATATTACCTCCCTCTTCCTATTGGTGAATCCCCTCCCTATGCACCCGAGCATCCTGCTAGCATTCACCACTACCATATCACACTGCTTGGCAACCTTCAGATCATCAGAAATGATTGTCCCACTGTCCCTTTCCTGTTTGGAATTTGCCAGTATTGTCAGTCCCAATTGGTACATAGCCCTTGAGTTTCTGTGCTCCAAGTGCATGGTTTTGTACTTTGTTTGCATTGAAAGCCAGCTGAAAAACCCTTGACCATTCTTCCCACTTTTTCAAATCATTCCTCATTTTTTTCCCCACACCCCCACCGTGTGTCTATGTTACCTTAGAGTCACTGCTTCTTATTCCAAGAAGGAACAACGTGCCTTCAGTGAAACATCACCTTTCTGTTTCCCCGCATCCATGGAACCACAGTGCTGTCTGACTTACCCTTGGAGTCTTCAAGTGGAACTCAATTTTAGTTGAAAGCTGATGCGAGTGTGAACTGAGTTTGAGGTGAGGACGTGGTAGCACGGATTCAGAGCAGAACAAACTGCCAGTTTTTGAAGAGTCTGGCAAGTTAAATGTGTCAACAACTTCAGAATAATGATACTTCCAGCACAAGGGGTGGGCTCAAGATTTCATCCCCAGATAAACTCTGTGTTAATGTGCATCTTGTTTTTCCCACAACTGATGAAATTGAAGTATTTGTTATAATGAAGGACTGGAATAATAATAGTTGAACAGCTTGCCCATGGCCATGAAATTATTTTAGGTTGGCACCAAAAGAACAGTGGAAAGATACAGATCCTATTATTGTTATAATGCTCTATTTTTGTAATCTATACTGTATATTGATGTGTGGTAAGGGTCCATATTGGGGATTTCTACAGTCTCATTAATCTAACACATTGAGAGAGGCCAACCATGACATTGTAAGGGTTTGTTACACTCTTGTGCTATAGAACTTTATATACATCAATAGGGAATCTGAGTGGTGTCTCATAGCATAACAGACAACGAGCCTGAGGTTTGGGTGTGAGGACAACGAGGTGAAACTGAGCAGTTATGTCTGCCCAAACCTCACAAAACTAGTCCCTTATACCATTAGAGACATCACTCAGAAGTCATATTAGCAACTTATAAATCAGTCAGGTTTAGTTAGAGTAATTTATAATAAGTTTAGAGCCTTTTGTTAAATTTACGTATGCCATCCTCTCCCTTGTGCTGTAGTGGCACACTCTCCACTAACACTCCTACACAAGACTGCACTGTATATAGGATAAGATGTATGTCCAGTGGTGGAGGCAGGCTTGGGAGCCTTTGGAAGTCAGGGGGGGCCATTCAGTCAATCATGGGCTCCACAATGGGCACTAAACAGTGAATAAAGATGGTTGTGGGGCACCACTACTCACACTGGGGCAGCCAGGAGGGGCAACAGCCCCTCCAGTCCCCCCTCTAGCTCCACCTCTGAGCTCTTCATACTGATTGGCTGAAGTCACATTAGTGATTTATAGTGGAGTATGCATTTCTTGACCACAGGTTCTAACAAATTAAGTGTGCACAGGTCTGGGCCCATCCTAAAAATAAATTATTGTATCTAACAAGCAATGCCTCGCACAAGCCTGGGGCACATCATAAAACAGGATTAGTATATGTACTGTAACAAACCATGTATGTACAGGTCTGAGGCTCATCAAAAATGGGATTCCTGTATGTAACAAATCATGTATGCACAGGTCTGAGACCCATCATCAAACAGGACTACTGCATGTAACAAACCATGTCTGCACAGATCTGAGGCCCATCATAAAACAGGACTACTGCATGTAACAGACCATGTCTGCACAGGTCTGAGTTCCCATCATAAAACAGGACTACTGCATGTAACAAACCATGTTTGCACAGGTCTGAGGCCCATCATAAAACAGAACTACTGCATGTAACAGACCATGTCTGCACAGGTCTGAGACTCATCATGAAACAGAACTACTGCATGTAACAAACCATGTATACACTGGTTTGTGTCCCATCATAAAACAGGACTATTGCATGTAACAAACCATGTATGCACAGGTCTGAGGCCCATCATAAAACAGAACTACTGCATGTAACAAACCATGTCTGCACAGGTCTGAAACCCATCATCAAACAGGACTACTGCATGTAACAGACCATGTCTGCACAGGTCTGAGGCCCATCATAAAACAGGACTACTGCATGTAACAAACCATGTCTGCACAGGTCTGAGACCCATCATCAAACAGGACTACTGCATGTAACAAACCATGTATGCACAGGTTTGAGGCCCATCATAAAACAGGACTACTGCATGTAACAAACCATGACTGCACAGGTCTGAGACTCATCATGAAACAGAACTACGTTATGTAACAAACCATGTATGCACTGGTTTGTGTCCCATCATAAAACAGGACTACTGCATGTAACAAACCATGTATGCACAGGTCTGAGGCTCATCATAAAACACGACTACTGTATGTAACAAACCATGTATGCATTGGTCTGAGGCTCATCATAAAACAGGACTACTGCATGTAACAAACCATGTATGCACAGGTCTGAGGCTCATCATAAAACAGGACTACTGCATGTAACAAACCATGAATGCACAGGTTTGTGTCCCATCATAAAACAGGACTACTGCATGTAACAAACCATGACTGCACATGTCTGAGGCTCATTATGAAACACGACTATTGTATGTAACAAACCATGTATGCACTGGTCTAAGGCTCATCATAAAACAGGACTATTGTATGTAACAAATCATGTATGCTCAGGTCCGGGGACTATCCTACAACAGAACTGCTGCATCTAACATGCCACACCAGAGATCGTGCATGGAAAAAATTATAAGAGAACAGGAACACAGACAACCCTCTCCACATATAGAAAACTCCACAATGCTTGCACAAACCCCATCCGGCAAGCAAAAAAGGCATACTTTCTGATGGATTTTAGCAAGAACATTAACCAAACGACTGATTTTTGGAAATCACTCAAATCCCTGCTCTCACCCCCACCACGCCCCATCCCCATACTATCAGACAAGGCTCCACATCTCCGACCCCATCTGTGTAGCTGAAGCCTTAATATATATCTCCAGTTGTGCAGCCAACTCCTATCTCCCTCCCAAACCTATCTCCCCGGCCCCTCTCATCATCTCCCCAAAACCTACCCCCTCACAGTCCTACTCCCTCGGCTCCTCCCATAGCTCATGCCTACCAAAACCTACTCCCCAGTCCTACCCAGGCATTGCTGACTGTGTATAAGATTTTTATACAAAACTACCCATGTAAAAGTGCAGGTCTAAACATGCTATATTTAAATAAATCCAGTACAAAATACACCAATAAATACTAATGAAACAATACATAATAAAGTGATGGTACTAGGTACTAGGTGGGTCAAGCGGTCCTTATCTGCCATCAAATTCTATGTTTCTATAATTCTAGTGGGGGGTAGGAGGAAGTAAGCTGTTGATTAACTATAATCTGGAGCTTATCCATCAGGTAGGGAAATGGGCAGACTAGGTGGGCCAAGTGGTCCTTAGCTGTCATCAAATTCTATATTTCTATGTACTATTATATGCAAAGATAGAACAAGCATAAACATGCCAGCTGCACTATAACCATCCTACACATGTATACAAATCTACAAGTTAAAGAATGTGTTTTTGTTGTAAATACAAATACCCATATAAAAATAGACAGCAAAACAATTAGTCAGCCAAACCAAATCTGTTAATCCATATATATGTGTATATATATATATATATATATATAGAGGCAAAAATCAGTTTAATGCATTAGTTAGGGTTGTTCCACAGCAAGAAAAAGCGAGGAAATTCAGTGTTAGGGTTGAAAGCTCCACTTGGACCCCCCAGCCCACCCCCCAAACCAGGATCGGGGTGTGCATTGGGGTCATCAGCGCTACCTCTCACCCCATCACATGTGTAAATAAACAGCGGTATAGGAAAAAAGATTAGAGTTAGGACTGATGACCCCAACGCGCACCACGATGCTGATTGGGGGTGTGGGCTGGGAGGTCCAAGGGGGGCTTTCATCCCTAACACCAAATTTCCTCACATTTGTCACCGTGGAACAACCTAACTAGTATACATCAAACTGAGATTTTTCCTCTAATTTCCTTCTTTTTGAGAATGATATCAAGAAATAGTGAATGTAATGGACTGTGAAGCTCGGGCCCAAAGGGCCCGAGCTCCCGCCATGTGATGTCTTGTGACATAGTAACAGGAACAGCAATGCAAACAGAAGTGTGAACAGTGGCACACGTGGTAACGCAAATGTAAATGGTAAAGGAAACGTTAGTAGAAATGCAAGCACAAAGTGACGCTGAAGCGAACAGTGACGCAAACGGACATTGATGTGCGTATGAAAACGCAACTAGTAATGCGAACAGTGATGGTAGTGGTATTTTGAATGTAAATGTTAAGTGTCACAGCAAAAAGAACGCTAAAGGAACAGAAAAACAGAAACGCGAACGCAAGAGCACACGTAAACGCAAACCGTAACGCACACAGGCACAGTACCACAATTTTGAATGCAAATGGTAAAGTTAGCACGAAGAATAATGCCAATGGAAAGAGAAATGGAAACGGGAACAGAAGCATGTGCAGAAATGCAAACCGAAATGAGCACTGGCACAGTACTGCAATTGTAAATACAGATGGTAACAGTAACAGCAAGGAAGATGCAAAACAAAAGAGAAACAGAGGCGCAAACAAAAGGGCTGCCAGAAACACAAATGGCAATGTGCACAGTGACACAAACAGAAACAGCAGTGGAAATGCAAATGGTAACAGTAATGAAAAGCAAGCGTGAATGACAAGGCAAAGGGTAACGAAGACATGGTGGCGACACGACCACGGTAACGCAAACAGGAACATGAACACAAATGGAAACAGTAACTGTAAGAGTAACTGAAGGCATACCCCTGATTTTGCAAAACAGGTGCATATAGAAATACAATGGGTACAAAATTTATGCATTGTAATGTGGATCGAAGCTTAAAGCGAGCATTGGAAGTAGCAATTGCTAATATCTCAGTAACGCATGACGTAGAAAACAAATTTAAATTTCACAAAAATCTTGATTTTCCTGGCTAGGTTTTTGATATTACAGAGCCTATGAGACTACGTAACTCATAACAAAAATCTGTATCTCATATCATTTTCAATATACAAGCCCCGAAACGCGCGGCGTACGCCACCATGTTAGTCTAAGGGAAAAAATGTCAACTTCAGAGTACCATAACTTGCCATCCATGCAATATATTTTCACCAAACCACCAAAAGGCACATCTGTGAGATGTTGTCTGCCTTCCCTACAAATTTGAACCCAAAAGACCAAACCATTCTTTTGCAGTAGGGTGGCAAAGAACTCCTGTCATTTCGGCCGTAGTCTGGAAAAGTAGTGTCGCAATTTGCGAAAGCTTTCGCAAAAATTTTTCGAAACTGTTGAAAGTGAGACACTACTTTGTACCACTACCTTTTCCAGAAACTTGAAAAACATATTTCTAGGGTGTTTAACCCCAAAAGAAAGACATGGCTAGCATCCTGAGGGTCCGACTAGGTGAACACAAAAAAAATTGTGTTCCTAGAGGGTCCCAGTTTTAAATGCCAAGCATTTTTCTGATCACCAACTGAAAACAAAATGGCAGATTTGGGACACTACTAGGGTCATTTGCAACACTAAAAAGTTCATTTGCGAAAGTGTTGAACTTTTTGTTAACTTTTCCCATTGACTTATAATGGGAAATTCTTTTTTGAATAACTTTTGAACCGTTCGATATTTTTCTACGAAATCTTCAAAAGGCACATCGGGGACCCCGGCTGCACATTCCCTGAAGTTATTGGACTGGTTGCTCAAACGTGCGACCCGTAGGTGAGAGCAAAGCATTCACAAAAAAGCGTAATTACTCACTTCGTTGTTGCTTAATAACTCCGCAGCCATATAAACAACTGGTACACAACTTGGCAGATCCCAAGATCTGCCATGCCCCGTCATACATATCAACTTTCAGGCAAATCCGTTGAACAGTGGCAAAGTTATTAAGGTGCAAACTGACCCTTTAACCTTAAAAGTGCTACTCAACCTTAACTATGGTAACTATCGTACTACTATAATATCTCTCTCTATATGTATGTATATATATATATATATATATATTATATATATATATATATATATATATATATATACATGTAAGTGTAAATGTCTAATGTTATATTTACTGTATGCCAAGAACTTAATGTTATGTTCTGGTCATAAATTATATATTACACTACACAAATGAAGAGCTGGAAGAAATCATTAAGTCCGGAGTAGTATATGATTTCAAAATGTACTGCCAGTATGTTTCTCTCTGGCATAATTTTAAATCTAATTATAACATGAGCAATACATTTGTCTCCAATCTGATTGGCTAAAGGGTCATTGTACCCGTGTCATATCAGTCCATAATTTGCCAACTGCTACTTCAAACTACTGGGAAAGCTCTACCACCTAAGGTATCACTGTCCCACTTGTACCCCAGTCATGAACAACAGAGTGTGAAGCCGACCGCGACATTTAAAAAAAGGCGACTGCAAAACTTGAGTTGTTGGTTCACTCATCATTGAGCTGCAAATATGAAAATACTTCACCTTACAGGTAACAAACTGAAACAAAAAACACCATTAAAAAACCTGTTCTAACCCTAATTTGTGTTTCTTTACCACGGATGCTGTTTCTCCAGTCATCCCTGCCATTTTCATTCAGTACACAGTCGGGTCCCGTAACCACACCCCTTTCAAATTTACAGTGCTAGGGTTTTTGAACTATCTAGTCTGTATCTTTTTCTGACCCTTTCATGATTTTTTTTAAACACATACAGCTAGCGACAGTAGAAAGACAAGACCAAGTGAGTACTAGAGGCAAGCATGAACATGTGTTGCCATAGCGACACTCGCTGTTACTCGCGCATAGTTCTCTGAACTGTGGACTTGCTCCCTCTTGGTTTTTGACTTTTGGGCAGGTTTTCCAAAAGAAAACAACTAAAGTAAAGCTACGCAAAAAGAGACACATGTTTGGTTTTTCAAATACACGCTACCTTACTTTAAATGAGTGGCACATCATCATGTTACTGCACTGACAGCACTCGCTCATGCAATATTATGCTGTCAGAATTGATGACCCTCCTTCTCTCACACACTTTGGAAATGGTAGGATCATCCAGATACTTTTTTGAATACATATTTTAACATTTATGTCAGGGCCAGGTGTGTAGGTAGCTGGGAGTGCAGTCAAAGATGACAGGAGTATGTGTGTGGGCAGCTGGAGTTCCACTTAAACACAATTACAGAGACTATTTTTTATTTTCTACTGACCTTTTTTTTTACTTTTTTTTGCATACAGTTTGTGTATGCATTTTTTAACTGAGGTCTTTGGGGGCCCATTTATAAGCACAATAAGACACTTCAAGGTATAGGTTGTATGGCTGATAAAGCACTTCCAGGTGCTAAAGGCACTCGGCAAACATCTCATGCCTTATAATGTATCTGGGACGTGCTCTTACTGTATCAGGCCATAATTCATACCTCATCATGTCTTATTGCTTGCATCTCTCTCTAGAATTAAAAAAAAAACTTGTTCTATAATCTGGAAACAAAAATAATGTTCTTCTCCCTGAGACTATATAATGTGAAAGGCACTAAACCATCAGCATGAGCAATGCTGTGTACATGTTGCCCTACTCTTTCTTTAAGCATTTGGGTAGTTTTTCCCACATAAAAACTGTCCTACAACTGGCCAAATATACAATATTAGAGTGCTGCAGTTACCAAAATTCTAATCTTATATTTCTTCCTCATCACTGGGTGCTGAAATTCTTTACCAGTCTTTATGAATTTACAAAAGCAGCAATGCCACATTGGAAAGTTCCTTAGGTAAGGTGCTAATTTTATCTTTCTCTATTTCTGTGAAACCTTCACAAAATAACTGTGCACCAAAGTAACTCTCAAATTAGTTCCTCTTCTATAAATGATTCCAGGAATTCTTGCCATCTGCCAACATTTTCTTTCATCAGTGAGACTATGTCAATGTTTTGTATAATATTATTAAACAAAAAGCCTGTGGACTAAAAGTGGTGATAAATTTAGGCGGTTCATTTATATGTACACTGCTTAAATTGTTATTTTCCTTTATCTTTTCCTTTTCTTCATTAGGAGCCTGTTTAGATATAATGTTCCTGTCCATTTGTTCTGCTTTTTCTTTTGTTTTTTTACGTCCCTTTTGTATAGTTTCAATATTGTAGCCGTTTTCTATAAACAGTACTGTACTTTCCAGATAATCCCCAAGATGTGAACAATTCCGCTGATATCTAAGAAACTGACCAATGGGGATATTGGCTTCAATATGTTTAGGTTGACAGCTTTGAAATAATAAAAAAATGTTTCTGTCTGTGCATTTCTAGAAAAATGTGGTCCCAATGTCCCCATTGCTTTCCTTTATCACAGTAAGATCCAAAAACTGTATTTCACTGGGATCCATTTTCAGTTCAAATTTTAAGTGAATATTTGTGTTCTCCAAATATGTGACAAACTGTTTCAGCTCCACACTCATGCCTTTCCAAATAAAGAACAAATTGTCTATGTGGCATTTATAAAAATCTATGAGTTCCAAATGTGGATTCTCAGAACCATAGATACATTTTTCTTCCCATTTTGATAAGTAGATAATTGCATAATTGGGACCATGTCTGCCCCTGTAGCTGTTCCTTTACTTTGCAAAAACATCTTGTTACCAAACATGAAGGCATTAGAAGTGAGAACTTTTTCTGTAAGGGTCACCAAAAATGTTTACATATGCCTGAGTTTAGGATGGTTTTTCATTCAAACATTCTCTTAGACTTTCCAGGCCATCTTGATGTGGGATGTTCGTATAAAGTGAACAGACATCCATGGTATCAAAAATCGATTCTTGATTCATCTCACTGTCTGCAAGATAATTAATAAACAGTGTGGTATCTCTTAAATACTGAACATGTTTTTTGTGTTATAGGTTTAATATGACGAGTCTATAAATTGTGCAGTGTTGTCTGTCAGCGACCCTGTGCTTACCACTATAGGTCTACAAGGAGGATTATTCAGACCCTTGTGAATCTTAGGGAGTCCATATAAAACTGGTTTTATGGGATGTTCTATGGTCAGAAAATCAAAAGTATCCTGATCAATCAGCCCTTCCAATAATGATTAATTTAAAATGATGTCAATCTCTTGTTTAAATTTACTCATAGGGTCAATAGATAAAGCTGTATAAAAATCCTTGTTACCCAACTCTCGTAACATCTGTAATTCATAATCTGATGTATTAAGAACAACTACCAACCTTCCCTTGTCCAGAGGTGCATCCTGCTAATTAGGAATATTTTGCGGCCTCTGGGTGTGGGTCTCATTATATGTTTGTAGGAATGGATGCATGGTGTCTTTTTGAACAAACAGGGAATCCACAAATGTACTGCAAACAACCTGCCGGGAAGGGGTATTGTTACTGGCACCAGAAGCATTACCATGTGACATGTTTAATAAGGACAAAACAACCTCTTAATGCACAGACAGTTGCTGAGCACACCAAACAAGGAACAGCAAACAACAAGAACAGGCAGCTGCAGGACGCAAATGCGGGTTCAAAACCAAAAATCAGTACTCACAGGACAGAAATAGGTTGGCACCTCTTCACTGTCAAGCTTTCAATTAGATTCCACACCAGATGTAACAATGCCCCTTCCAGTCAAGTTGTTTCCAGTACATTTCTTAATTCCTGTTTGTTCAAAAGACACCATAAATCCATTCCTACAAATGTATAATGAGACTTACAGCAGGGCGCAAAATATTCCTAATGAGCAGGATGCACCTCTGTACATTAAAAGCTTTAATCTTGTTACAAAGGACAGCTTTAAATGCTTTCTGACTTTACTGGCAGATGGTGTCTTTATTAGCATATTTAGCGGTGAATAGAGTGCCGAGGGCCTAAGTTGGACTATTAAACCAGCCTTAGGTGGTAACAGAGAAATTGTAATATCTGAATGGCAGAAACATCTTTTAAAGACTACAACGGGACTGATAGAATACATTTTAAAAGATGCAGAATCAGTGGCGCAGAAGATCAGATTAGAACTTATAAAAAGAGAAAAGTTGGTTCTGTCCTTTTCTGATCATATAAAATTTGCACAGTATCGTAAACAGTTGGAAGATACTATTAAAAAACTAGATACCAGAATTGAAAGGGTAAAAGCAAGTACATTTGAATGTTACGAGAATTATTAGGAAGATAGAATCTTTGAGTGAAACAAACAAAGAAAACCAGTTAAATCCATTTTAAAGTAACAGTCCTCATGTGATTATGGCATAAAATCATATCCTGATGTGTATACAAGTGGATCTGAATCTGATGTTACGGATCCTTTTTAGACCACAATCAGGAAGCTATCCCTTTGAATAAGAAGCATTCAGAGTACAACAGAAAATGTTAGTTCCCAATCCGTGCAGAATTCAGGAATACAGAATCAAACATCTACTCCTCACCCCCTCCACCCCACCCCTACTCAAACAGCCCCAGATCTATACATCTGCCAAAATATCAACTCGGGATATCCAGCGCGGCAGTTGAGGCAGCCCAAGATTTACCGGTTCAAGAAGACATACATGAAGAGGCATGCAAGGTAAGGGAGGAAGAATGAAAGGAAACAGAGGGCATATCGAGGGGAGAGGAACACCAATCATTACAGACAGAAACTGAATTGTTAACTGATAATGATCAAACCATTATGATTAACATCTCTGAATATATACTTGATGAAGTTGAAAGTAATGTATTACAAAAAGGGCTTTCCTTTGTCCCAACATCGGACTTGAAAAAATTTGAGGCAGTGATTGACTTTTACAAGTTCATGAGGAAACTCATCTTAGAGCTTTCTTCTATGATGAAAACCAATTAGAGCATGCAACAATAGTGACAGTGAGGAAGAAACTGATTCAAAATGTGGAACATCCAAATTTAAGAAAAAATCTACCTTTTCCCCCCACAGAACACAACAGTTACTGTTTTTGAAAAAGCTTGCATCAGGGATTTGGAAAGCCTGACATTGCCACCAGCTAAATATTATGACTGTACTGTGGGAGAAAATGAAGCATTAACAGATTGAAAACAATAAAGCAATTACCATCAAACTGGCTGACAAGGGAGGGTTGGTAATTGTTCTTAACATCAGATTATGAATTAGAGATGTTACAAGAGTTGGGTAACAAGGATTTTTATACAGCTTTATCTAATGACCCTATGAGTAAATTCAAACAAGAGACTGACATCATTGTAAACAAATTATTATTGGAAGGACTGATTGATCAGGACACTTTTGATTTTCTGACGGTGGAACATCCCATAAATCCAATTTTACATGGACCCCCTAAGATTCACAAGGGTCTGAATAATCCTCCTTGTAGACCTATAGTGGTAAGCATAGGGTCACTGACAGACAACATTGCACAATTTATAGACCATCATATTAAACCTATAACACAAAAAACATGTTACGTATTTAAGAGATACCACACTGTTTATTAATTATCTTGTAGACAGTGAGATGAGTCAAGAATTGATTTTGCCACCATGGATGTCTGTTCTCTCTTAACAACATCACATCGAGATGGCCTGGAAAGTCTGAGATAAGTTTGTATCAAAAACATCCTACACACAGGCATATGTGGAATTTTGGTGACCCTTACAGAAAAAGTTCTCACTTCTAATGCCTTCATGATTGAGTAACGAGATGTTTTGCAAGAAAAGAAACATCCGGGGGCAGCCATGGCCCCCAATTATGCAATTATCTACTTATCAAAATGGGAAGAAAAATGTATCTATGGTTCTGAGAATCCGTATTTGGAATGCATAGATTTTTATAAATGCTACATAGACAATTTGTTCTTTATTTGGAAAGGCACAAGTGTGGAGCTGAAATCATTTGTCACATATTTGGAGAAGACAAATGTTCACTTAAAATTTGAACTGAAAACAGATCCCAGTGAAATATAGTTTTGGGATCTTATGGTGATAAAGAAAAACAATGGGGACATTGGGACCAAATTGTTCCAGAAAAGCATGGACAGAAACAATATTTCATTATTTCAAAGCTGTCATCCTAAACATGTTACAGCCAACATCCGCACTGGTCAATTTCTTAGATATGAGCAGAATTGTTCACATCATGGAGATTATCTGGAAAGTGTTGACAAACTTACAGGATGATTTATGGAATGGGGCTGCAATATTGAAACTATAAAAAATGGGACATTAAAAAAGCAGAAGAAAAAGCAGAACAAATGGACAGGAACATTATATCTAAACAGGCCCCTAATGAAAAAAAGGAAAAGATAAAGAAAAATAACAATATAAACATTGTACATATAAATGAAACCCTAAATTTATCACCACTTTTAGTCCACAGGCTTTTGTTTAATAATATTATACAAAAACATTGGCATATTCTCACTGCTGAAAAAAATTTCAGCAGATGGCAAAATTCTCCTAGAATCATTTATAGAAGGGAACTAACTTGAGAGATACTTTGGTGCACAGTTATTTTTGTGAAGGTTTCACAGAACTATTGAAAGATAAAATTAGCACCTTACCTAAGGGAACTTTCCAATCTGGCAATTACCATTTTTGTAAATTCATGAAGCCTGGTAAAGAATTTTAGCACCCAGTGACCAGAAGAAATATGCGATTAGAACTTTTCATAACTGCAGCACTCCCAATATTGTATATTTGGCCAGTTGTAGGACATGACCTAGTTTTTATGTGGGAAAGGCTACCCAAACATTTAAAGAAAGAATAGGGCAACATGTACACAGCATTGCTCATGCTGATGGTTTAAGTGCCCTTTCACAGCATGTAGTCTCAGGGAGAAGAACATTATTTTTGTTTCCAGATTACAGAAAAAGGTTTTAAAAATTCTAGAGGGGGAGATTTAGATTTAAAATGATGCCAGAGAGAAACATACTAGCAGTACATTTTGAAATTATATACTACTCCAGGACTTAATGATTTCTTCAAGCTCTCTCCATTTTTGTAGTGTAATATATCATTTATGACCAGGACATAACATTAAGTTATTGGTATACAGTAAATATAACATTAGACATTTACATATATATATATATATATATATATATATATATATATATATATATATATATGTACACAATAGGAGTGAGTGGTAAATGAGTGAAATAAAACAGTGTATCATCCACTGCAGTGTGATATTTTTATCCTCTGCTCTACTGTGATGATATCAGCCATTTACACACACAGGTCACAAAAGGTCATCACTCTAGGCAGCTTTCCCCTCAGCATGCAAGAAACACCTTTGCTGTTACCATAGACACAAATGCAGAACTACTAGAGGTCTCACTGCTGTCTACAGCTAAGTCACTGAGCATTACAAAATACACCTATAACCCCCACCACCAACTTCCTGCTCATTACTGCGACTGCAGCCAGAATTCTAAACAGCACAGCTTCACAGAACAGTCTAAACTACTGCCTGCAGCTAACACAACTACCACTGAAACACACTCTCACTTGTTCCTCAAACTCTGATTCTCACCCATTACAATTACTGTGATACTTTCAGCTTGACTGCAGCCAGAATCCTAAAGAGCACAATTTCACAGAACACTCTGCCTGCAGCTACCTTAATTACCACTGAAAACAGTATCAGCTATTCTGACACTCTGCCTCTCAGCTCATTACAATTACTGTGATGCTCTCAGCTTCACTGCAGCCAGACTTCTAAACAATACAACCTCACAAAATTGTTTCTTAGTCCTACCTAAAACTAACTCATTTAGCATTGCAAAACACACTCATGTGTCTCCCAGAGTTTATAACACTGCCAACCCATTCAGAAAAGCTCACACACAGAATGAGCAAACACATAAACAGGAAAAGAACACAAGACAGCATAACAAAACTTCTAAAACACTTGGTCCTATATATATATCTAATGCATGATGGGCAGATCGTGTGCTATGACAAATATTGTCACTCCTGCAGAGTGAGCTCTGGATATCTCACTCTGCAGGAGTGACAATATTGCCGTATCACTCATGCCCATCATGTATCTATATATATATATATATATATATATAGATACAGATATACATTACAATAGTGAATAGTACAGCAATACCCAATACATACATAAATACAATACAATTAAATTAATCAAGATTTTTTTTTTTCTCATTCAGTTAGCCTCCCTCTGCCGTCTTAGCTGGCAATGTGGCATCAGGGAAGAGGGAAGTGCAGACTAGTGGTAAATGTTATTTGTTGGAACTTGATCAGCAAAAGAGAGCTTAATTTTTCTTTTCCCTAAAGGAAGCTCAGATCAACTCTAAGTATGTGTAGTGTAAATAATATGTTTCTTAGAACTGCTTTTGTCTTCACAGCAATTTTGCAGTGCGTGGTTGATGGCACTGTTGGTCAGGCAGTTGTCCACAGCAATTGCAGCTGCACACTCTGATGTCAGACAGCCAGAGACTCCTACTCCTCAGATTCCGTGGCAGGCAAAGCCTTACCTTAAATCAGGGGTAGGGACCACGTAGCAAAAGTGTGTTTTTCCTCAGAAAAGCCCCAAAACTCACCATACAGCATGTAAACCTTCCCAGAGCTTATGGGGACCTTGCACCCCCCCTCCCCGGCACCCAGACACCATGCTTTATGTAGAAATCTTTCACAGTTTATTTTAAAAATGCATATAGGTTGGGTGGTTGATGATGGCACTGTTGGTCAGTCAGTTGTCCACAGCAATTGCAGCTGCACACACTGATGCCAGCCAGCCAGAGTCTCCAACACTTCAGATTCCATGGCAGTACAATTTTCCATATAATCAGGAGTAGGAACCATGTAGCAAAAGTGCATTTTTTTTATCAAGAAAAGCCCCAAAACTCACCACAGAGCATGTGAACCCCCCAGAGCTTCTGGGGGCCTTGTGGCCCCCAGACTCCTGGCTCTTTTCAGTGGGGCTGCAAAATTTGTCTCTTGCCCAAGGCACCCAATTGCCTTTCTACAGCTCTGAAACAACCTAGGAGACATGTTTACTGCATAGTTTGCAAGTGACATAACAAATCCTAACCCTAACCCTAATGTCGTGTAAGATAAAACTGCAACTTTAACAAGCCATAACACCAACAGTCTTTGGAGTTAAGGGACACTCTATACATTCAAACTTGGATCTCAGTGTGTACTACAGTAGTAACACATACTACCCCTGGAAAAGTTAATGGGTTATGCAACACCCAAAGATCATCTCCCAATCTGACCGTGCTGCCAAATACACAATTTAAGTCTAATAATTATTAAAAATGTACCAGATATGTACCTCCCCTTAGAATCTACAACCATATCAAGCTTCAGACAAATCTGACAAAATTTGACCGAGTTGTGTCTAAAGAACCCAAAAGGAGTAATTGGTGGAAGTAGTGTTGACCCAGCTTTGCCTTGTGTATCCCAAGGAGAAGTTACAGGTTATGTTGAAAGGTGATGTTATCAATGGCGAATTTCCTGTTAAATAGCAAAACTTTGTGAAATGCTTCCCTGAGGCAAATTGGGCAACTTTGCCTGAACTTCAGGCAAATTAACATTTTGCTACATCTCTACCCCAGACTGAGCATGCATGGCTTGTTAGATACAACAATCCTATATAATTATGGGTCCCAGACCTGTGTATGCATGGCTTGTTAGATACAGCAATCCTATATAATTATGGGCAAGGCCCTAGAATTCTTATTACAGATTTTGCTGGAAACTTGCAATCTATCACAGAACTTCTATGGTGCACATGAAATTCACTCTTCTTGGTGATTTTTAATAATATTTCTGTTTATACATAGAATCTGGTTCTCTTCCCTCTTTTTATATCAAAACCCCCTATATGTTCAGAATGTGATGTTATCATTGCTATAACATCATCGTTAGCTAATGAAATGGCTGCATTCTGCAACAGAAATGAACAATCCTTGTCTACCACAGCTCCTACTGCCAGAGACAGTGGCACTGCACATCAGGCATGGTGATATTTGCTCAACCTGCACTACAGCCTAATACAATTTTCAGTCATACATTATTGCACTAGGGCCAACTTAAACAAAACCTTGTCAATAGCACAGACCTGTTAAGTCCATACCTCACTTTGTACAAACCTATTTGTGCCTTTAAGGTATAGAGACGCTATCTGAAATGAATAACTGGTAAAATGAATTTAACTGTCTAAATTATTAAGAAAAATAAAGTAATTATGCCCAGAAAAATGAAATATAATAATGTGTAGACCTGTTGAAAGAATAGACTTGTTAAATAAATAATTACACTGTACGCATTTTTGCCAGGGTTATTGATTACATATTGTCATTGGTTGATAGAATCACCTAAAAGTTACTGAGAAATGTTGTGTGCAGGGACAGCTGTTGGGCCAGAGGGTAGCACGCTATGTTTCCATGCCGGCAACTCAGGTACAGAGATTAGCTCTGGGAGCCGGCTGGGCAGTACAAGGATTGGTGGAACACATCACTGCTCGGAGCCTGGGAAGGTATGGTGCAGTGTTCTGTCACATGGTGGACATATTGTGATGGGCCGGGGAGCTGTATCTCACAATTGGTTCACACGTATGTCATGGTCTGATGGTGTTACGCAGTGTGTCAGGGAAAGCAGGTTGACATGAAAAATGAGTTTTGCAATAACTCCTCTATTCCATTTCCATTGGGACCTGTATGAATGAGGATGCAAGTTCATGGAAATTAAAAAAAAATATATATATATACACACACACACACACACACACACACACACACACATACACACAGAGTATCTCTGTCTCTCTCACCACATACACACACACACACACACACACACACACGCATATTTGTATGTATGTTACAGAGTGCATATAAATATATGTGTTACACAGTGGGAACCTCATGAGTGATGTAGAAAGCACATAAAAATATATAAGTGATAGACAGTGGAAACCTCATTAGTGGGATAGATAGCATGGATATAGAAATACCTTATTTTATCACATAAGATCCCCTCTGCATATGTCATTTATGCAACAGGCTAGGACCTTAAGAGAGAGACATTTGTTTTGCTTTTTTAGACATACAATTATTTTTATAAGTCTGCTACTTTTTGAACTAGTGTTACTGTGCTTTCCACCATCCTGATTGCAATAACCACTGCCATGAAAGGGAAGTCAGGATGACAAGCTGACACTGTGATGCGGTAGTTTGTTAGTGCCACAGAACTTTTGCAGAAATTACAAACCACCGCCGTAGAAGTTCTGCGGCAAATGGTAGTCTTGCCGCAGAACTTGGTCCCACTGTGCCGCAGAAAAGTAGGGGCCCTGATTATGGGTCCCAGACCTGCGTATGCATGGCTTGTTAGGTACAGCAATCCTATATAATTATGGGTCCCAGACCTGCGTATGCATGGCTTGTTAGATACAGCAATCCTATATAATTATGGGTCTCAGACCTGCATATGCATGGCTTGTTAGATACAGCAATCCTATATAATTATGGGTCCCAGACCTGCGTATGCATGGCTTGTTAGATACAGCAATCCTATATAATTATGGGTCCAAGACCTGCGTATGCATGGCTTGTTAGATACAGCTATCTTATATAATTATGGGTCCCAGACCTGCGTATGCATGACTTATTTGATGCACAAGTCCTTTTTTGCTGGACCCCATGCATGTATATACACAATTTGTTAGATTCAGTAGCCCTGTTTTCTGCAGGGCCCCAGTGCTGTGTGTACAAGGCTTGTTGAATACAGTAGTTCTGTTTTATGATGGTTCCCAGACCTACACATACATGTTTTTTTACATATACTATATTAATCATGTTTTATGATGTGCCCCAGACGTGTGCAATGCATTGCTTGTTTGATACAGTAGTTTTGTTTTCTAGGATGGGCTCCAGACCTGTGTATGCATGGCTTATTAGATCAATCAATCAATCAATCAATCAAAATCTTTATTTATTCAGGCGAGCATCATTGAGCATAGCTCATTTACAAGATGGACCTGATTGGTCATAACAATATAAAGGTACAATTTTACACAAATACAAGATACAGATTGAATATAAAAAACAAAGACATTATAAGTGAACAGATGCAAGAATATTCACATATATACAAAGCATTGAGCCAATGAAACTGGGTTATAATAAAAAAAAAAAATAAAACAGTACTGAAAGATTAAAGCAAGGATGATGGGATTTTGGGAAAAAGGTCTGGTAAGAGATAAGTGGGTGAAAGCTAGAAAACAAATTAAGGGGGAAGTGCAAAAAAGAAGGGGTGGGGGAAAAAGGGGATATGATAGGACTAGGCCTTGTGGAAACAGTTGCATGGCTCTGGAAAGAGACTAGTGTATAGCTTTTTGAAGGATGCTTTTGGAATGAGGGTATTCAACTTCAAGATCTTTTGAAGAGAGTTCCAGATAAGTGCTAGAGAGTAGCTGATTGCAGCTCTCCCATACCGGGTATAGGTAATAGGTATCTTTAGCATGATGAGTCTATTATTCCTTAGGGCATATGGTCTGGATATGACCTGGGTAAAACAATCTGAAATGTAGGATGGTAATTTGTTTGTTAGAGCTTTGTATATCCATAAAGCAGCATTTTGTTTCTTCTATGATGTAGGGATGTCCAGCCAACTGCAGTATAGAGAGAGCAATGGTGGGTGCTGAAAGGAAGGTCTGTAATGAATCTAAGAGCTCTATGATACAAGGTATCCAATTTGTTTAAGTGGGAAAGGAGCAGTGACCATATAGAAATCAGCATAATCAATGAGGGATAGGAATGACGCCAGGATTAATCTTTGTTTAGAATCTCTGGTTAGATAATGTTTGATTCTATAAAATAGGCCAAAGTCTCTATCTGAGCTTCTTCAGGAGCTCTTCAATGTAACTAGTGTAGTCAAGTCTATTGTCATCAAACCCCAAGATATTTAAATTTATCCACATATTCCAGACTTTCACCAAGGATGGTAGATAATTGGGAAGGGTGTTTGGTGAGAGAGTGGAAGAGAAGCTCTTGGAGGAGAAGAACATGGCTTTCGTTTCTTGGCATTTAATAGGAGTTTCTTTTCTAGTAATTTGTGCTGCAGCAGAGAACTCAGATTGTAAAAGTTCATAGGCTTTTGTTGGTGTAGGATTACTGACATATAGAACAGTATCATCTGCAAAAAGGTGAATATTAGATTTGGTGAGATTGGAGTCAATGTTATTGATGTAAATGGCAAAGAGGGTAGGCCCCAAGATGGAACCTTGTGGTACACCTCTTAGGAGTGGTTTTGAGGTAGATAGGTCACCTTCATTTTTTACCTGCTGTAGTCTACCGGATAGGTAGCATCTGAACCATTGAAGAGAGATTGAGTCGAGGCCTATGGAATGCAGAGAGGAGATTAGTAGTTCATGGTCCACAGTATCAAAGGCTTTGCTTAAATCCAGAAATACAGCACAGATATTATTCTTTTTGTCTAATTCAGTCTGCCAATCATTAGTAACTTTTGCTAAGGCAGAGATGGTGCTGTGCATGGATCTAAACCCAGATTGAGCTGGGTTAAGGAGATTATTGGTATCAAGGTAGGCACTTAATTGGATGTTCACTAATTTTTCAAGCATTTTGGACAATACTGGTAAGATGGATATGGGCCTATAGTTAGTTGAGGTCCATGGGGTCACCTGCCTTGAGTGGGGAAACACTTGAGCTGTCTTCCATATTGAAGGAATAGATCCAGTGGCTAGGGACAAATTGAAAAGGTGAGTTAGAGGCTGCTAAGGCGTGCAGTGCAATTTTTAGAAAATAGGGGTCCAGAGAGTCTGCACCTGCGCTTTTAGTTGTATCCAAATGGAGTAGTAGGTCTTCTACTTGTTTTAATAGTATTGGCTTAAAGGAAAATGTGGAAGCAGCCTTTTGTCCCTCAGTAGACTGGAAGTTTAATTGTGACCGCATTAGATTTGCTGGAGAGGAGTCGAATGCTAGGCCGGCTGTAGTGAAATGTATATTGAAGGCATCCAAGATTTCTTGCTTGTCAGTGATATCCACATTATTTAGGTGCACTTTGGGTGGTAAGACGGGGTAGAATCTTGTCCTAAGATCCCCTTTATGGTCCCCCAGAATCTGGAAGGGTTGTGATAGGAGGCATCCAGTTCAGCTGTGTAGAAGGCAGCCTTGGCATTTCTCACTTTTTTTGTGCAGGAGTTTCTGGCTTTTCTGAATTGAAGCCAATCATTTGGATCCTTGGTCTTTCTTGCCCTTTTCCAGAGCTTATCTCTAGCAAGCAATGCGGATTTAAGGTCAGCAGAGAACCAGCGACAAGATTTGAGCTTGGTTCTGACACTGGAGAGAGGTGCATGTATATTGAGGGCACGTGTGATAATATCATTTAAGACCTGTAAAGCTATCTCTACTGAAGCTGTGAGATAGAAATCTTGCCAGCGTGTGGTGTGACACAGATCATGGAGATATCCTATGATATTAAGGTTCTTTTTAGACCTTCTTGGGAGAAATTTTGCTGGGTTGGATGGCTTGAATGATGATCTTATACCAGCTATGGGACAGTGATCGCTTATATCACTGAATAGCACTCCAGCGTGAGAATACAGATGAGGCTTATTAACCAACATAATGTCAAGAAGTGTGCTGTTACTTTTGTTTTTTGGGTTAATCCTTGTTGGTTCTTTAATTAATTGAGTGAATCCAAGAGTGTCACAAAAGGATACTAGGGGTGCGGATGCATTGGCTAGCCAATTTAAATTCAGGTCGCCTAAAATAATGCTGTCTTCTGGGCCTAATTTAATTATAGTGCCCAGGTGGGATAGGAGTTTAGGCCTGCTGAGAGGGCCTATAGCAGCCAATCAATTGAAAAGATGACATATTGGGAGAGATATTTTAAGGGATAAGCATTGAATTCCTTCGGCTGTGATGTAATATTGAGGCAGGATGCAGAGATATTTGCTTTAACATAAATGGCCACTCCACCGCCCCTGGATGGATGATCAGATCTGAAGAGCTGATAGTTGGGAAGATTTATTTCTCTGTCATTTGTTGCAGATTTGAGCCATGTTTCGGAGATTACCAGAAAGTCAGGTAAGGTGTGTGCAACCCAGGCCTGTATTAGTGAGAACTTTTTTTTAGGAGGCTGCAGACGTTGATATGAAGAAAACTTAGGCCTTTCATGGTGGCTAAATCAGCTGGGGAGATAGAGCTTTCTGTGGGTCCAGGATAGATTTCAACAGTGCCAACACAGATCAGCAGAAAGAAAATTAATTTAATGAGGGCTTCAAGTGATAGAAGGAAGGAACAGCCAGAGGATTTTATCTTCTTGCTTGGGTCCAGTAATTAGAGGGTCTTGAGCCTGCTGTATGGTTAGGTAAATTGTCATATAATACCAGCTTGATGGACAGGTATAGGGGGGCTCTGTACTGCCAAGAATGGAGTTGGGGGCTTATGAAGTACAGAACTGGATGTGAGCCTTTTTTGTGGGTTACCCCAAGGATTATAGTGCAGAAGCGGTAGTGTATACTTGAGGAATTGGAAGACATCCACTGTGGATAATAGAGGGGGGCCAGCTTGAATAGCCGCCTTAAACACCAGGGCATGGGCTGTTTCAGTCTCCTCCTCAGGATATGAGGAAGGTGAGAGGCAGAGCAGCATTAAGAGGAACAGCAGCATGGTGGAAGGTAGCTAGGGGTTAAAATACTAATGGTAGTGTGAGGAGTGGAGCTCGGGTATTTGCTAGGAGTTAGCTATGGGCGGAGATAGGAGATTCGGCGGGAAAGTGTGTATAAAAGAAACACCCAGGAGGGGGGGGGTGGGCAAAATTTTAGGCTTTCCCGTGCCTTTTCTGGCTGTCTCTCCCGGCCTCCTGGTTTCCCTTTTCGGCTTAGCAGTCGCCGCCCACCCGCTGGCGGCTCGGAGCCCCTACGGTCACTGGGTGCTCGAGGGCAGGGCCGGCTGGAAAGGAGGAGACAGAGGAGAGGGCAGTCAGAAAAAGCACTAGATTGCAGCAATCAAGAGATTTTGCAAATGGTGCTAAAAAGATTTGCACAACAAAGACTGGGGGGGGGTTTGGCGCCTATGCGTCTAGCCCAGCACAAGTCCCACCAAAGGACTGTAGTCGCAAAAACAGTATGCAGAAAAACATTTTTGCAATTTTACACAAAATCAAAGGCAAAAACAGCTCTTTTTGGGAGAATTTTACAATAAAGGAGCAGAAATCCAGGCCAGTTTTGGAGGTGCAAGCAAAGCAAAAGTCAATGGGGAAGGCGCACCAATTAGAAGCAAGGCTCAGCTGGCGGTCACCTTCCGATTGGATGCGGCTTTCCCGTACCTTTCTGGCTGTCTCTCCCGGCCTCCTGGTTCCCTTTTCGGCTTAGCGCTCGCCGCCCGCCCGCTGGCAGCTCAGAGCCCCTACGGTCACTGGGTGCTCAAGGGCAGGGCCGGCTGGAAAGGAGGAGACAGAGGAGAGGGCAGTCAGAAAAAGCACTAGATTGCAGCAGCCCTCTTTCTTGCTGGGCCCCAGAGCTGTGCATACATTTATTTATTTATTTACGAGATTTACCAGGAAAGCATACTCAGCTAAAAGCTTGATTCCAGATGCGACCTGGGGGCCTAGACCCAATAACGATACATGGAATATATGCAATAGCAGAACAGTTAGGGAAGCCAAGACTTGCATATAAACATTTGATTTAGAGGACAAACAGGGGTTCAATAACATTGTACAGAGCGTCAAGGTCAATATACATTACTTATGCTCTTGTATTACAACAAGCATAATAATTTGTTGAAATTAGTCATAACAGGAGCAGCTGGAAACGAAGTGGGTTCTAAGAAGAGGGTTGCGTTGGTAAGTGTTCTGTGCGTGTCTTATGGAGGCTGGCAGTGCATTCCAAATCTGTGGGATTCGGTAGCTAAAGGCGACCTGGCCTTTGGTAGTTCTCATAAACGGGACGTGCAGCAGTCTGGGGTGCATATTCCTGAGGGAGTAAGCCGGAGGGGATTGTTTGGAGAGTGTAGAGGCCAGATATGGGGGAAGGGAGTGGGACCAGAATTTGGCAGCAACCTGGCCATTTATTTGTCTACGATCATGGAGGGATGGCAGGGTAGTGGAACTGTATAGGTAGCAATGGTGTGTGGATTGCGGACAGTCTAGAATGAACTGGCAGAAAGAGTGGAACATGGTGTCTAGGCTGGCTAGAGTGGACATGGGGGCTGTGGAGTAGACTATGTTGCCGTAGTCGAAAACAGGGAGAATCATTTGTTGGACAATGGCGTGCCTGGCTTGCGTAGGGAGGCATTTTTGTTTGCGGAATAGAGCACCTAGTTTGGGGAGGAGTCTCTTTTGTAGTGAGTCAATATGAACGGTAAAATCTAGGTGCTGGTCTAACCAGATGCCTAGATATCTGAAGGAAGTACAGTTGTCCAAGGGTTCCCGTCTGAGGTTATGAAAGGGGGGCAGGTGGATTGGCATGAGAGTCTTTGTTGGGTTCCAAATGTTAGTGATACTGTTTTTTGGGGTTTAGGAATAGCTGGTTTGTCCTCAGCCAGCACTGGATAGCATAGAAATCCTCCTGTAGTATGGTTGCGACACTTTTCATGGTGGGACCGGAAGCATACAGGACAGTGTCGTCTGCATACATTTGGATAGATGAGTGGGAACAGGCTGAGGGGAGGTCGTTTAAAAAAATGGAAAAAAGTAGTGGGCCTAGGACTGATCCTTGTGGGATGCCGGCAGTGACTGGCAGTGGGTTTGAGATGTGCAAGGCCAGTTTGACAGATTGCATCTTGTCTGCTAGATAGTCATGGAACCAACCAGTGGCTGACTGAGAGATTCCTGCTCTGGAGAGTTTTGAGAGGAGTAGTGAATGAGAGAAGGTATCAAAAGCCTTTGCTAGGTCTATGAAGATGGCTGAGGTGTCATGTCCTTTATCTGTGCCCGTGAGAATGTCACCAGTGACATGTAGGAGGGAGGTGGTGGTGGAGTGGGATTTATGGAATCCTGATTGAAACGGGGTAAAGAAGGAGGAGGCGTCTAGATAGGGGGTGAGCTGGGACATGACTAGCCATTCCTGTAATTTGGCCAAAATTGGGAGGAGGGAGATGGGTCTATAGTTTTCTGGGGAGGAGGGTCACCACCTTTGATAGGGTATAACTGAGCCATTTTCCAGGCCAAGGGTACCTTGCCCAAAGAGAATGAGAGGTTAAAAAGGGCAGTGAGAGGGGCAGCTATGGCTGGTGCAGACAGGAATAGCATCTTTGCGTCCAGGGAGGTAGGGCACTTCCCTTTGTTCGGGTTTAGGGCCCATAGTGAGCGGAGTACTTCAGCTTGGGCTACTGGCTGGAAAGAGAATGGTAGGACTGGGGGAGTAGGTTTTGGGGGCATGAGCTATGGGAGGAGGCCGAGGGGAGTAGGACTGGGGGTAGTTTTGGGGAGATGAGCTATGGGAGGGGCGAGGAGTGGGATTGGGAGGGAGGATAGGAGTTTGGCTGCGCAACTGGAGAAATATGTATTAAAGGCTTCAGCTACACAGATGGGGTTGGAGATGTGGGAGCCCTGGTCTGATAGTATGGGGGATGGGGGCATGGTGGGGGGTGAGAGCAGGGATTTGAGTGATTTCCAGAAATCAGTAGGATGTTAATGTTCTTGCTAAAAGCCGTCAGAAAGTATGCCTTTTTTGCTTGCCGGATGGAGTTTGTGCAAGCATTGCGGAGTTTTCTATATGTGGAGAGGGTTGTCTGTGTTCCTGTTCTCTTATAATTTTTCCATGCACGATCTCTGGTGTGACATGTTAGATACCGCAGTTCTGTTTTGGGATAGTCCCCGGACCTGAGCATAAATGATTTGTTACATACAATAGTACTGTTTTATGATGGGCCTCAGACCTGTGCAGATATGGTTTGTTACATGCAGTAGTCCTGTTTTATGATGGGACACAAAGCAGTGCATACATGATTTGTTACATGAAGTAGTTCTGTTTCATGATGAGTCTCAGACCTGTGCATACATGGTTTGTTACATGCAGTAGTCCTGTTTTATGTTGGGCCTCAGACCTGTGCAGACATGGTTTGTTACATGCAATAGTCCTGTTTGATGATGGGTCTCAGACCTGTGCAGACATGGTTTGTTACATGCAGTAGTCCTGTTTGATGATGGGCCTCAGACCTGTGCATACATGGTGTGTTACATGCAATAGTCCTGTTTTATGTTGGGACACAAACCAGTGCATACATGATTTGTTACATGCAGTAGTTCTGTTTCATGATGAATCTCAGACCTGTGCATTCATGGTTTGTTACATGCAGTAGTCCTGTTTCATGATAAGTCTCAGACCTGTGCAGACATGGTTTGTTACATGCAGTAGTCCTGTTTTATGATGGGCCTCAGACCTGTGCAGACATGGTTTGTTACATGCAATAGTCCTGTTTGATGATGGGTCTCAGACCTGTGCAGACATGGTTTGTTACATGCAGTAGTCCTGTTTGATGATGGGCCTCAGAACTGTGCATACATGGTGTTGTTACATGCAAGTAGTCCTGTTTTATGTTGGGACACAAACCAGTGCATTCATGATTTGTTACATACAGTAGTTCTGTTTCATGATGAATCTCAGACCTGTGCAGTCATGGTTTGTTACATGCAGTAGTCCTGTTTCATGATAAGTCTCAGACCTGTGCAGACACTGGTTTGTTACATGCAGTAGTCCTGTTTATGATGGGCCTCAGACCTGTGCAGACATGGTTTGTTACATGCAGTAGTCCTGTTTGATGATGAGTCTCAGACGGTGCAGACATGGTTTGTTATGCAGTAGTCCTGTTTGATGATGGGACACAAACCTGTGCATACATGAGTTTGTTACATGAAGTAGTTCTGTTTCATGATGAGTCTCGACCTGTGCATCATGGTTTGTTACATGCAGTAGTCCTGTTTTATGATGGGCCTCAGACCTGTGCAGACATGGTTTGTTACATGCAGTGGTCCTGTTTGATGATGAGTCTCAGACCTGTGCAGACATGGTTTGTTACTTGCAGTAGTCCTGTTTGATGATGAGTCTCAGACCTGTCAGACATGGTTTGTTACTTGCAGTAGTCCTGTTTGATGATGAGTCTCAGACCTGTGCAGACATGGTTTGTTACTTGCAGTAGTCCTGTTTGATGATGAGTCTCAGACCTGTGCAGACATGGTTTGTTACTTGTGAGTCCTGTTTGATGATGAGTCTCAGACCTGTGCAGACATGGTTTGTTACTTGCAGTGGTCCTGTTTGATGATGAGTCTCAGACTTGTGCAGACATGGTTTGTTACATGCAGTGGTCCTGTTTTATGATGGGCCTCAGACCTGTGCAGACATGGTTTGTTACTTGCAGTAGTCCTGTTTGATGATTGGTCTCAGACCAATACATACATGATTTGTTACATACAGTAATCCCGTTTTATGATGAGCCTCAGACCTGTGCATACATGGTTTGTTACATATACTAATCCTGTTTTATGAAAGTGCCCCAGACCTGTGCAGTACATTACTTGTTAGATACAGTAATTCATTTTTAGGATGGGCCCAGACCTCTGCACACTTAATTTGTTAGAAACTGTGGTCAAGAAATGTATGCTGTACTATAAATCACTAATGTGACTTCAGCCAATCAGTATGCAGAGCTCAAAGGTGGAGCTGGGGGGTGGGCTGGGGGACGGTTGCCCCTCCTGGCTGCCCCAGTGTGAGTAGTGGTGCCCCACCACCATCTTTATTCACTATTTGTGCCCATTGTGGAGCCCACGATTGACTGAATGCCCCCCCCCCGACTTCCAAAGGCTCCCAAACCTGGCTCCGCCACTGGACAGTACATCTTATCCTATATACAGTGCAGTCTTGTGTAGGAGTGTTAGGGGAGAGTGCGCCACTACAGCACAAGGGAAAGGATGGCATACGTAAATTTAACAAAAGGCTCTAATCTTATTATAAATCACTCTAACTAAACCTCACTGATTTATAAGTTGCTAATATGACTTCTGAGGGATGTCTCTAATGGTATAAGGGACCACTTTTGTGAGGTTTGGGCAGACAGAACTGCTCAGTTTCACCTCATGGTCCTCACACCCAAACCTCAGGCTCATTGTCTGTTATGCTATGAGACACCACTCAGATTCCTAATTAATATATAAAGTTTCTACAGCACAAAGTGTAACAAACCCTTACAATGTCATGGTTGGCCCCTCTCAATGTGTTAGATTAATGAGACTGTAGAAATCCCAATATGGACTCTTACTGCACAGCAATATATAGTATAGATTACATAAATAGAGCATTATAGCAGTAATAGGATCTGTATCTTCCACTGTTCTTTTAAGTGCCAACCTAATATAATTACATGGCCATGAGCAAGCTGTTTGACTATTATTATTCCAGTCCTTCATTATAACAAATACTTCAATTTCATCAGTTGTGGGAAAAACAAGATGCACAATAACACAGAGTTTATCTGGGGATGAAATCTTGAGCCCACCTCTTGTGCTGGAAGTATCATTATTCTGAAGTTGTTGACACATTTAACTTGTCAGACTCTTCAAAAACTGGCAGTTTGTTCTGCTCTGAATCCGTGCTACTTACCATCTCTCCTCGAACTCAGTTCCACTAAACGGCATCAGCTTTTCAACTAAAATTGAGTTCCACTTAAGACTCAAGGGTAAGTCAGACAGCACTGTGGTTCCATGGATCGGGAAACAGAAAGGTGATGTTTCACAGAAGAGCACATTGTTGCTTCTTGGAATAAGAAGCAGTGATTCTAAGGTAACATAGACACATGGTGGGGTGTGTGGAAAAAAAATGAGGAACGATTTGAAAAAGTGGAAGAATGTCAAGGGTTTTCAGCTGGCTTTCAATGCAAAAAAGTACAAAACCATGCACTTGGAGCACAGAAACTCAAGGGCTATGTACCAATTGGGACTGGCAATACTGGCAAATTCCAAACAGAAAAGGGACAATGGGACAATTATTTCTGATGATCTGAAGGTAGCCAAGCACTGTGAAATGGTAGTGGTGAATGCTAGCAGGATGCTCGGGTGCATAGAAACATAGGAACATAGAAGTTGACAGCAGATAAGGACCGCAAGGCCCATCCAGTCTGCCCATTTCTTTTTCTACCTTATAAATGTGCCATCAGCCTTTGCTCTGTCAGTGGTCTATCTATTCATAGTCATTTGTATTGCTCCCTTATGCCTATCCCATGCCTGTTTGAAGCCCTGCACTGTATTCATAGCCATCACTTCTTGTGGTAAGCCATTCCATGCATCCACCATCCTTTCTGTGAAAAATTTCCTCACATTCCCCATAATCAGCCCCTCTAATCTCATGCTGTGTCCTCTTGTCCTGCTATTTTTCTTATATTTAAATATGTTAGACTCTCACCCTTGTTAATGCCTTTAAGGTGTTTGAATGCCTCGATCATATCAGCTCTCTCACTCCTTTGCTCAAGGGTATACATATTGAGCTCTGTTAATCTGTCCTCATATGTCTTTTGATGCAGTCCCTGCACCATTTTGGTTGCCCTTCTCTGGACTGCCTCAATTTGAGTTAATGTCCTTGTGAAGGTGTGGCCTCCAATACTGCATGCAGTACTCCAGATTGGCCTAACCAGTGTCTTGTAAGAGGATTAGTACCTCCTCTTACAACTTGTGATACCCTACTAATACACCCTATCACCCCTAGCCTTACCTACTGCTTAGAGGTCTGTTGGATGATTTCAGGTCATCAGTGATGATGATGCCCAAGTCTCTTTCTTCCTTTGTGACTGCTAGCAACTCCTCTCCCAGCCTATAGGTGGCTTCAGGTTACTCTTCCCTATGTGCATGATCTTGCACTTCTTGCATTAAATCCCAGTTGCCACTTTTCTGACCATGTTGCTAGTTTATCAGATCTCTTCTCATTCTGCCCACCCATCTGGATCATCTACTCTGTTGCAGATCTTGGTGTCATCTGCAAACAGACAAGCCACCCTCTAGTCCATCTGCAAGGTCACTAATGAAGATGTTGAAGAGACTGGCCCCAGGACTGATCCCTGAGGTACCCCACTTGTGACTTGCATCTCTTCTGACTGTATATCATTTACCACCACTCTCTGTTTTCTGCCCTTCAACCAGTTTGCCACCCAGTTGACCAACTACTGACACACCCCGAGCCTACCCAGCTTATTTTTCAATCTTCTATGTGGAACAGTGGCAAAAGCTTTGCTGAGTCAATGACCCTTTAGGGAGGGGATTCACCAGTAGGAAGACGGAGGTAGTATTACCCATGTACAGATTACTAGTAGCATCCCACCCCTAGTACTGCGTCCAGTTCTGGAGGGCCTGCCTCTGGAACAACATTAATAAGGTGGATGCAGTACAAAAGAGGGCTACCAAAATGGTACAGGACCTGCATCAAAAGCCCTATAAGGAGAAACTCAAGGAACTGACTATGTACTGTCTAGATGAGAGAAGGTAAGGGGGGGTAGGATAGAAACATTCAAATACCTCTGGTATTAATAAAGTATGGGGAGATAGCTCAAGAACAAAGGGTCAGGCTATGAAGTTAAAGGAGGGGCTCAGAGGAAATGTGAGGAAATACTTCTTCATGGACATGGTGGTGGACACCTGGAAAAACCTTCCAGTGGAGGTGGTGGGTGCCAAAATGGTGATGGGATTCAAGCATGCATGGAACAGGTATTTGGGACCATGGTAGAAAGGCAAGAGAAGGAGACAACTGGAGATCGAGTAGGATCTGCAGTGGCAAGGTAGTCAGGGAAAACTTGACAGACTAAGTGGGCCAAGAGGTCCTTATCTGCCGACAACTTTTATGTTTCCATGCTCAAAGTTTCTATGGTAGAAACGGAAAGAAAAGGAGATAACGAGGGAATTGCTGGACCATCTGAGTGGCCAGTTCCATGTTCCACAAGGAACATTTGATTACATATTCAGACAGACACAAGATAGAGTAGGAGAGGACAGAATAGATCCATGCTTTTAACTCTCTCTGCATGAGAAATCAGATAACGCCGTATCCAACCTCTTTAAGAGAGAACCTTTTTTGTCTTTTTCTGTTTAAAACCACTTTTCAAATGCTTCTTTTAGTTCTCTTTTAACATTACCTTATAACATTTACAGTTCTTTGCATATGCAGTATCCTGTTTTTCATGACACTTATTAGAGCAAACATTATAGTTAAGCACACAAATTGTTTTCAACCTTCTGAATTCTCAATTCTGTAACTGTATCTTGACAGAAAATCAGCACTGACATTCTCCTTTCTGGATTTATGCTTCACTTTGAATTTAAATGGCTATAATGCCAGGTTATGTACCACTTTGTGTTTATAGGATTGTTATCTGTCATTTGTTTAAGCCACAAGAGATAATTTTGAACAGTTACAAGCACAAAGTCAGCTCCTAGCAAATAAAACATTAAAGGACTTTAGTACTCATTTCACAGCAAGGAATTCTTTTTCAGTAGTGGAGTACTTTGTCTTCCAATGGTGCAACTTCCTACTGATATAACAAATGGGATGGTCCTTCCACTTTATATTCTGACTCAGGACTGCATCCAGTTGTAACTTTTATTCACCTGTCTGTAACAGAAATTACTTCTCAAAGTCTGGACCTTTTAAAACAGTGATTGAAAATAGTGTAGTCATGATGGCCCAAAAAGATAATATAATCTGGGGACCATTTCACATTATTCATGCCTTGTTTCTTTGTGAGACCTGTAAGGATAGTAGCTAACTGAGCAAAGCTGGGAAAAAATGTCCTGCAGTAACCAGCCAAACCTAAAAATGACAAGACATCAAACAATCAATCAATCAATATCTTTATTTATCCAGGCGGGCACCATTGAGCAAGCTCATTTACAAGGTGGACCTGTGGACCTACAGTAATAATACAGAAAGACAAGTTACAATAGTACAAACAGTAAAAATAGCTGATATTATAGTAAAAATGCACATTTACAGATAATATACATTGAACATAGAACTACAAGGAGTCGTGGATAATGAACTAGTGCTGGATCCAAACCCCAAAATTGTGCATTTTGTAGTGGGAAATGTTAGGAGGTAGGCATACCAGATAGAAGATATCAAGCGCATAATGTAGGGAGAGGTGGGGAATAGGGGCACAAGCAAAGAGGACCCAATTGTTAGAGCAGAGTGAGGGATTGGGAGGGTGGAGGACTGTACGAAAGGCGACAAAGCGATTTTTGCCCCAAAACGCGGTGACATATGGAGGAGAAAAGCTGCCATCGTACTAAGTGCAAGAAGAGGAATATAGTAGCAGGGGCATAACTGGGAGGGTCCTGGAGGTTGGGGCAGAGGGAGGTGTTGGATGGACGAGGGACCGAATATTTTTTTGGGCGAAAGACAATAATTATCCCCAAGTGCGGTAGCATGTGCTAGAATCAGGCTGCAGCTGTTCAGAGCATCAAATAATAAGATATGGGAGTTCAGCAATAAATCCTGTGGATCTGTTGGTGGGCATGCTAGAGGCAGAGGCACACATTTCAGCTGGGGGGGCTGCCATTTGTGGGACGCCATTTGAGGGAGGGAGGTTAGTTAGTGTCTAGTAAAGCAGTTGCAAATTTCTGTATTGCCATCATGGTAAAGCCTTTTGAACAAAAGGGTACTTACTGGGTTTTCAGCTTAAGTATTTTTGGGTTTATTCCATATTGAAGGAGTGCAGATCCAAGGCAGCTCTTCCGACATGTTTCTTTGTTTAGGGACAGGACTGTTAGCTATAGCTCTTATCTTGAAAATCTCTATCTTTTCTTCTCCATTTCCTGAAATATGACTACAATATCTGGTTTCCCAATCGACACTTGGAAAGATTACTGGTCAGACCGCATGTTTGATATAATGGATAACTACTCATAGGTTTGAGTTCTTGTTTTCTGTTCTAGTATTAGAAAGGCAGCTGATTCTGATTTTATTTTGAAAGATAATGGTGTGAATCGATAGAAAGAATAACAGAGTTTAACTATCTCTGTGTAATTCTTGACTGATCATTTGTCTTTTGAAAACCACACTAGTCAGTTGGTTAAAAAATTACACAAAAGCTAAAGCATGTTGAGTCAAGTAAAGTAATCTTGAATCCCTGAGACAAGGAGAATGATAGAAATAGTTTATTACCTTCCTTAATAGATTATGGTTTGTTGGTCTATTCTTTTGCTAATGCAAAAGCATAAGGAAGGTTAAGATCACCTACTATTCATTTTGTTACTGAGTTTAGTTCCTCCACTAATACTTCTCACCTGTCAATCATCCATCTTTTTCACATTAAATACATTGTGTGATTGTTTAACATGGAATAGAATTCAAAGCTCTGCATTATTCCAGTAGTAGAATCCCCATCACACACACACACAATGGTAACATGGAATAGTAATTTAAAATTCTTCAGAGTTCCACTGGTATACACACACAGACATATACACAGGCATTAGGTTGAACCAGAAGCTCAATTTTATCTGTTGCCAAGTATGGAGCACGAGTTCTCTGTCAAACTGGCAGGAAAGGAGGTCATGGTCATTAATAAACACTAGCTACTGAAACTCTGAATAGTATTTGAGTTTTTAAATTTGTGTATGTATGTAAGAAGGGGCTCTGGACTGAAAATAACATTGCATTATTTACTTACGTTATTTAATTTAATGAATGTTTACATATTTTATTTTAGTCTTTGTAAGGCCCACTGTTCATCAGTGCCTGTTTTCATTGGTGACCCAGGAGCTTTAGGCTGGTTGAGTAACTTGCTTAGAGTCACACAGTATGCAAGGGGAGGTTGTAGGAATCAAACCTATGTCTGCAGGTACCAAACTTATACACAGCTTGTTATTCTAACCTCTAGGCTATACTGCCAACTCTTTAAGGCCTTGTTGAAGATTTTTATATATGAGTAAAGGTTGCAGCCATGTTTGTGATGGAAATCAGAAAAGAAGTGGCTTATGAATTCTGTATGTGACTTGTGAGTGGCCCTGGTTGGCAGAGACTTATTTTAGCTATTGGCAGTGCTCTCTGAAGGCAATGGCTAGAACCAAGTCTCAGCCAGTCAGGACATAGGGATTTTATTGCCCATTTTATATATGTCTATCTGTGGCTTTTTTCTATATTTCCCCAAATATGACCCAAATATCTGGTTTCCTGCATGCCCAATCCACACTTGGAAGGATTAATGGTCAGACTTGCATGTTTGCTATAATGGACAACTGCTCCTAGGTTCAAGTTCTTAGCTCGAAAAAGAATCCTTGTTTTTTTTTTCTTGTATTAGAATGGCTACTGATTTTATTTTGAAATATTATTATATTATTATTTGAATTTTGGTAACCGGGTAGGTCAGGGGTGTTTCTAGGGTCTGACAAGATTAGAGGCTTGAGCCCCACTCCTCACACCAAGTGGAAAAACAAACATCCAGGATGGGGTAAGTTTTAGAAATTGGGAATCTTTTATTTGAGGCTAATAGAAAAGATTCAGAGCTCAACCCCAGATGCCCACCTAGTGATACCCTGTGGAAGGCCCACTGAGAAGGAATGTCCCTTTTCAGGGTTGACCTGGAGGATGGGGTACAAGGAAGGAACAGTGACACAATAAATAATACCACATGATAAGTGTATGCAAACAACTTTATAAAAACATACATAAGAAGCAAAGCAAAATGTTACAGTGTCAGTAAATATGTTACATCTTCAGAAAACTGGTAGACGGATACAAGTCAGAAAAAATACCTATGCAATGCATATGTACAATTAGATAAAACTGAATACAAAGTATTTAGGTGCAGTAAGAATTTATTCCCAACTGAGATCAACCAGACAATCAAAGCACAATGCACTTAGCACCAGAGCACAGCACCGAAATATAGGGGGGTATGCAAGGTTCAGGTAAGGAACTCAGAAAGTGGGCAGGAGAGGAGAAGGTGATAAGAGGTAAGGTGAGTGGTCTACTGGAGCACATGCACACCTGAGTGGAGGCAAGGTGAGATTTAGGAGAAGGCTTGAACAAGTGTGTAGAGGTGCAGGTCAGGACAGTGGAAGGGGGACAGTTCCGGAGAGAGGGCCTGAAAAGGCAAAGACAAACCAACCCACTGCTAAACAAGGTTTAGGGATAGTGAGCAAAGGTAAGCCAGTAGACCTTAAAGGTCTAGTTGCAGATTTACTTAGTATGATGGACAGGAGGCAAGGTGGAGTGTAAGTATGCACAAGTTTGAAAGTCAGGTAAAGGGTGAGGAATTGCAGCCTGGCTTCAGCAAGACCAGCCCAGTGAGCTAAGGACAGTGCAGTGGTGATCTCTGGCACATGCACCAAGGCAACTCGAGCTATATGGAAAGTTTGTTTTAGCTTGTTGAGGTGGGAGACCTGAGTGGAGTAGATATTGGGGCACTGCAACTAGGAGATAATCAGAGTAGGGAGGGAAGGCAATGACACAGTGGGAGGTATGTGCAAGATAGGGCTTGAGGTGGTGCAAAGTCCTAGCTTCTGATAGAAGGTCTTGACCACTGTGGAGACATTGCTGTCAAAGCAGGTGGGAGTCCAGGTCAAGCCTGGTATTTAAAGTAGTGAGCCATTTCATGAGGGTCACCCTGAGAGGAGTAGTTAACAGCAAGGGTGTGGTGGAAGACTTGGGGTCCAGAGATGATGATGAATCTGATAGAAGGAAGTAACAGAGTTTGACTATCTCTGTGTAATTCTTAAGAGTCATTTATCTTTTGAAACCCACACTATTCAGTTGATTAAAAATTGCATCAAAGGCTAGGCATGTTGTATTTGAGTAAAACAATTTTATGTTGTCTTGCGCCGATAACGCAGATAATATATTGTGGTTGCTTGAAGTGGAAGAGCAGGTTTTGGAGGCACGGTTTGTTGAGGCCAGTGATGCCACTGCTTTTAGGGCTGGACTCCATGGCACAAATTAGATTGCCACTGTTTATGATAGCAGTTATAAAATGTACCGTTACTAAAAATATTTTCTAGCAGCTGCAGTGAGGGAGCGTACCACTCATTGCAGGGTGTGCCTTGCCTCATGTAACATTTCAATAAACATGGTGGGCAGCGGCTCGCCACCCACCGCTCAGTTTCTAGGAAGCTGACATGGAGGGTGTCCAGTTCCCTGTCAGCATATAGACCCTTGCTGATGTGATCTGCTGAGGGTGCCCAATCCCGCACAGCATCATGCATCCTAAAATAGATATGTTTGCACAATGGGGGTGCCCAATCCCTGTCAGCATATTAACCCCCCATTTTCCAGCCGCTGTCCCACCTCGTTTGTGCCACACTGAGACCCTCCAGTGTGGCTAACATTCCTCCCCCCAAAGAAATGTGCCACACCGGAAGCCCACCCCAGTGTGGCCAAACCTGTTAAAAAAAAAAAAAAAAAAAAGTCTGCAGTGAATATTTTTATTTTTGTTACCTGAAACAAAGGAAACAGTCCCTCGCCATCCTGTCCCCTTCCCCAGCCCAGGCCCACCCTCTGTGCACCCCACCTCCCCACACCCCCCTCACCCCATACTTACCTCTGGAGCTGGGCACGATGATCTTCAGTGGATGGGGAAAAGGTCTGCACTCTTCAAAGCTGACTGCAAACTGAAGAAATGCCAGTAAGCTGTATAATGGCATAAATGTTTTTTTTTTCAACTTTGGTGCATATCTCGGCCATTTTTGTGAATTTTGGCACCGAATTTTCAACAAGTGTTTCTTGGGACCCTATATCATGAATTCAGTCACTGTCATTGTGTTATTTCATCCCAAAAGGTGGTTTTGCAGTCACTGCACGGAATCACCTTCCGGCACCGATAACAAAACTACAGTGTGACTGTTCATGAGTTGGCCTCCCAAAAAGCCTATGTTGCAAATTTGGTGAAAAAATTCCAAACAAATGACAGTGTTACAAGTGTGCATTGTGCAGTTTCCATACACACTTGTAACTTAGAGAATTTTTTAATATTTTTACTCCAGATTTTCAACATTGCCATTTTTTCATACCTCCTTATGAACAGTACAGATGTCATTTTCCACACCCTGCCCAAAATGTGTTTTCACACATCTGGTGCACTGTGGCGCAGTTGCTGTAGGAAAACAATGTTCAGCACAGAGTAAGAAAATCACAGTAACACTGTTAATGAGCAGAGGTCCCAAAAAGTCTATGTCACAAATTTGGTGAAAAAATTCTTAAACATGACCGTGTTACGAGTGTGCATTGTGTAGTTTCTGCGTACGGTTGTTACTTCGAGTATTCTTCATATTTTTAATCCAGATTTTCAACATTGCTATTTTTTCACACCTCCTTATGAACAGAACAGCTGTCATTTTCCACATTCTCCCAGAAAAGTGTCTTTGCATATCTGGCACACAGTGGGCAGTCGCTGTAGGAAAACAATTTTTGGGACAGAGTAAGAAAATCACAGTAACACTGTTCATGAGCAGAGGTCCCAAAAAGCCTATGTTGCAAATTTGGTGAAAAATCTACAAAGTGACTATGTCAGGCGTTACATTGTGCAGTTTCCGCGTGACCTGTAACTAACAATTGTTAATATTTTTACTCTAGATTTTCAGCATTGCAGTTTTTTACACCTCCTTATGAACAGTACAGCTATCATTTTCCACATTCTGTCTTGAAATGTGTTTTAGCACATCCAGCACAGAGGCCGTAGTCAATGTAGGAAAACAATGTTCCAGACAGAGTAAGAAAATCACAGTAAAATTGTTCATAAGCAGAGGTCCCAAAATGCCTATGTTAAACAGTTGGTGAAAAATTCCACAAATGACTATGTTACCTGTGTGTTGAGCAGTGTGCGCTTACAGTCGTAAGTTTGAGAATTTTTGTCCCTTTCACTCAGATGTTCAACATTGCCATTTTGCACACTTTCATGAACAGTGCAGCTTGATTTTTTACATACTGCCCAAAATGTGGTTTCACACATCTGGCACACAATGACGAGTCGCTGTGGGAAATCAACTCGGACAGATGAAGAAATGTTACTGCCACTGTTCATGAGCAGAGGTCACAAAATGCCTATGTTAAAATTTGGTGAAAGAATCTCAAGAAAAGACTGTTACTAGTGTGTGCAGTTTTCATGCACACGCGTGACTTCAAGAATTTGTAATATTTTCACTCCAGATTTTTAACATTCCCCTCTTTTCACAGCTCCTTATGAATGGTGCAGCTGATATTTTTATGTGGCTCAGAATAGTGCAGTCACTGTGGGAAATCAATGTTCGGGACACATTAACAAAATCACAACAACACTGTTCATGAGCATAGGTCCCATGTGCTTTCATGGGGTGGGGTCACAAAAAGCCCATGTTGAAAATTTGGAGTGCAAATACCAATAAACACCCAGGGCATTAGGGTTTCTAACCATAATGTCCCACCCTGTACAGACTAACAGGCGTCAGGGTGTGCCTTTGGATTGTCGACTGTACTGCTAATGCCATTGCATCCCCACTCCCACCCTGCAGCCACTGACAGCCATCCAGGTGTGCCTTGGACTCTTCAGCTCCAACGTTCAACCCATTCTCCTATGCTACACCCATCTCAACATACTCCTTGTGAAATGGGGTGAGCGTGGCCATGACCCTAAGGCACAACAAATAGCACTGATCAGAGTCTGCAGGATAGGGTTAGATGAAATGGCATGAGGGTTATGGCTAATGACCTGAAAGGCACACCCCAATCTGTCTCTCTTTGCAGGTTGGGGTGTGAGGTTGGTTCTATACTTTTACTGCCATTCCTATTATGTGTCTCTAATGCCTGCACTACCAATGCCAATGCCAGTAAGACAACATTCGGCATTGATAAATGTGTGTTAATTCCTGAGACAAGGAGAATGATAACCACAATTTATTTTTTTACTTTCCTTAATAGATTATGGCTCTTTTGTCTATTCTTCTAATTCCAAAGCATTGAGAAGATTAAGACCAATGGACTATAGTATTATTTGTTTTGTTACTGGACTCCAAATGTCTACTCACCATTGTGATTTATAATTATTTATTTTGTATTTATTTATTTCAATTTCAGATTACCTCCTTTGAGCAGGGAAGCTCATTTACAAAGGTTCCAAGTCATGGATTACATAGACAATGTTCCAAGTCATATATTATATAGACAATGTTCCAAGTCATGGATTACATAGAACAATGTTCCAAGTCATATATTATATAGACAATGTTCCAAGTCATGGATTACATAGAACAATGTTCCAAGTCATGGATTACATAGACAATGTTCCAAGTCATATATTACATAGAACAATGTTCCAAGTCATGGATTACATAGAACAATGTTCCAAGTCATATATTACATAGAACAATGTTCCAAGTCATATATTACATAGACAATGTTCCAAGTCATATATTACATAGAACAATGTTCCAAGTCATATATTACATAGAATAATGTTCCAAGTCATATATTACATAGAACAATGTTCCAAGTCATGGATTATATACAAACAATACAATTGGTTACAAGCAAGTAAAAACAAATGTCAATCAAACAATTTGTTGAGGGACAATAGTTACACAAGTTCTGGGTAGTATAGTTATCTTAAACATGGATGCAAGGTAGGGAGGTGGATGAAGAGGTATAGAGTTACGATGAAGTGAGTCAAGAACTGGGATAGAATAGCAGCCTTTGTAGGCATTGTCAAGGGAGAGGGTGGGGAGGAGGAGGAGTAGGATTTATTAGGTAATGAGATAGTAGGATTTAGGTAAAGAATTGCTGGTATAGTAGGTAAGCTGCCTGCTAAAGCAGGGGGATAGGGGGCAAGTGCAGGGAAAGGGGGTAGGTAATGGAGGGATGGGTGTGGCCATGAGTGTCTCAATGCAAACTTCCTGAGCTAGTAGCCTTGATGGAAGATGAACAATTGGATATTGTGGCAGTCACGGAAACAAGGTACACAGAGAACCATGACTGGGATGTCAACATACCGGGGTACACAGTCTATAGAAGGGACAGGGAGAGGAAAAGAGGAGGTGAAGTAGCTCTATTTATAAGGGAAAGGATCAAAGTTACAGAACTAAAAAGTAAAGGGGGAGGACAGGAGGCACTCTGGGTCACATTGGAAAAAGAGAATTGCATCACAATCTGCACAGAGGTTGTATACAGACCCCCAACTCAAGGGGAGGAAATGGACAAGAAAATGATAGAGGACATTCTCAAAATGACTGAAAAAGGGGAGATACTGTTGATGGGGGACCTGAATATACCAGATGTTAACTGGATGACATGTACTGCAGCCACATCCAAGAGCAGGGTCATTCTTGATGCCCTGCAGGGGGCAGGCCTTAGACAGCTAGTGCTGGAACCCACTTGGGAGGGAGCAATACTGGACCTGGTACTTTGAAATGGAGAGGATCACAAATTTAGAAGTCAGTAGACATCTGGGAACAAGTGACCACTGCACAGTGTGCTTCACAATAAGCACAACCATGGAGATGAGCAATACAAAAGCAAAGATACTGGATTTTGGAAGGGCTGACTTTTGAAAAATGGGTGAATACCTGAGGAATACACTAGCAAATGGCCTAAAAGGAGGGGTGGAAGAACAATGGAGAAAAATCAAAACTGCCATTATAGAGTCAACAAGCCTTTGTGTGAAGTAAATAAAGAAAACAAAACGGAGTAAAAAACCACCATGGTACTCAAAAGAGGTGGCAGGGAAGGTTAAGGAGAAAAAGGCTGCATTCAAAAAGTATAAGGAATCACAGAAGGAGCATGACAAGGAACTGTATCAATTAAAGCAGAAAGAATTGAGGAAGGCAGTCAGAATAGCAAAAGCCCAAACTGAGGAAAAAATAGCCAATTCAGTTAAGAAGGGGGATAAAACTTTTTATAGGCATATTAGGGAGCATAGAAACGTTAAGGGAGTAATAGTGAAGATTAATAAGTAAGAGGGGGGTGGGCAGAGGGAGACAGTGAAAAGGCAGAGATACTGAATGAATACTTTTGCTCAGTATTCACAAAAGAAAATGAGAAGGAGTTACCTAAACCAGACAATAGAAGCACTCTGGGTAGGGGGGTTGACACCAGTCCATTTACAGAAGAAAGTGTCCTGAAATAACTCCTAAAACTCAAGGTGGACAAAGCAATGGGGCCTGATGGGATTCACCCCATAATCCTAAAAGAACTAAGGGAGGACCTAGTGACACCACTGACAACACTTTTTAACAAATCATAGGAGTATGGGGTGGTACCTGAGGACTGGAGAAGGGCAGATTTGTGATTCCCCTTCACAAAAGTGGGAGCAAGGCAGAAGCAGGAAACTACAGACCTGTAAGTTTGACCTCAGTGGTAGGGAAAATGATGGAATCACTTCTGAAAGAAAGAATTGTTGAGTATCTATAGGCCAGCGGGGCACAGGACCCAAAGCAGCATGGATTTACAGCAGGAAGGTCATGTCAGGTGAATCTAATTGATTTCTTTGACTGGGTGTCCAATGTAATAGACCAGGGAGGGGCTGTGGATATGGCCTACCTAGACTTTAGCAAGGCATTTGACACAGTCCCGCACAAAAGATTAATAATCAAGTTAGCAAGCCTGGGAGTGGGTCCCAGGGTGGTAGCCTGGGCAGCAAACTGGCTGCCACAACAGACAGAGAAGGTAATAGGAATGGAACACATTCTGAAGAAAGGGGTTACTAGTGAGTACCCTAGGGTCTGTACTGGTTCCAGTCCTCTTTAACATCTTTATAGGTGACATTGAAGAAGGTTCGTAGGAAAGGTATGCCCTTGCAGATGACACAAAGGTCTGTAACAGAGTTGATACACAAGGGGGCTAGAAAGGATGAGAAGGGACTTGGCAAGGTTGGAGGAATGGTCAGACATATGGCAACTTGGATTCAATACAAAGAAGTGGAAAGTAATGCACCTGGGAAACAAAAACCCAGGAGAAGAGTACACAATAGTAGGGGCGGTACTAACAACAACAGAAATGGAAAGGGACCTGGAGGTAGTCATATCAGATGATCAAAAGGTTGGTAAGCAATGTGAGAAGTCAGTATGGAGAGCCAGGGGGATACTGGGATGCATAGGAAGGGGCATCACAAGTAGAAAAAGGGAAGTTGTTATTCCTCTGTACAGACAGTAGGTGAGACCCCATCTGGAGTACTGTGTGCAGTTTTGGAGACCTTATCTATGCAAGGACATAGACAGGATGGAAGTAGTCCAGAGGAGGGCAACTAAAATGGTGCAGGGTCTGCATCAGAAACCATATGAAGAGAGACTGAGAGCTTAATATGTATACCCTTGATGAAAGGAGGACAGGGGACATGATAGAAATGTTCAAGTACCTCAAGGAATCAACAAAGTCCAGGAGGGTAGCATCTTTCAGTAAAAGAGATGTGTAAGAACAAGGGGGCACAATTTAAAGATAGAGGGGGGACGGCTCAGGGGTAATGTGAGGAAATTTTTTTTCATGGAGAGAGTGGTGGATGCATGGAACCGCCTTTCTGGGGAGGTTGTTGGGTCTAAAACAGTGAGGGAACTCAAACATGCATGGGACAGACATAAGGCAATTGTAGTGGGGGGTGGCAGGAAGTAGGCTGTTAGTTAACTAGAATCTGCAGCTTATCCAGTAGTTAGGGAAATGGGCAGACTGGGTGGGCCAAGCGGTCATTATCTGCCATTGAAGTCTATCTTTCTATGTTTCATGAGGAGCAGACACACTGAGTGTCCCCTTTAAGAAGGAAGCAGAGCTCTCATTTGAAGGGTTCTAGTTTTTTGCAGTTAAGGAGGGAAGCTGGAAAGTAATTAAGGTACATAGGCCATAGATAGGACAGCGCTCATTGGGCAAATGGGGTTCATCTAAAGGGGACTTGGCGAACACCTTCAGCTGCACTTCTTGTAGACTTAGCAGGTAAGTCTCATTGGAAAATACCTGGCATGGATGCAGGGTAGAGGCCTAGTAGGGCCTTATTACTAGTTAGGCAGGCCTGGAATTTTACCCTCAGATGTAGTAGCCATCCAGATACTGAGTGAAGGGTACATGTATGGGTCAACTGCTCTGTGCCCAAGACTAGCCTGCATGCCTTGTTTAGAAGCGTTTTAATTTTTTGCAAGGCTGTGTCAGACCCAGTACTGCAGATTACTAGTCTGTAATCAATTATTGATAATAAGCTGGCTCAGGGGCACTCAGGGCAGAGGTGCTGGATGTCTCACCTCACGCTACTCCAGCAACCCAGGTTTGGGAATGACCTTGGGTCACTGGGTTGCCAGCATGGGGGGGGAGAGAATGATTGAGTATTGGTTCTCCTCTGCTGGGAGGAGGGGGGTCTCCCATCCACAGTCTAGCCATCACCGGATAGCAGTCAAGTGGCAGGCATATGTGGCAGCAGAGCGACTAGTACGATGGGGTGATACAAAGGGCTGGATGTGCTCAGGTCAGGATGCATGGATGGGACTGGGGAGAAAAAAATGTAAAATACTGCAAAGTACCTACGGGGAAGCAAAATTATTGATAATACCGAGCTCCTGCCAACTAGGTTCAGTGCCTCCGAGGACATTGCTTGTTCATGGTGGTACAGGATACCAAGTTTGATGTTAGCAGGTTTCATGACATGGTCAATGTGAGTGGAAAAGGACAGCGTGTTATCCAGAAAGATGCCCAAGTATTTGAAGTTATTTACTTGTTCAACTGTGTAACCTTCGTTGCTGATGATAGTTAGGGGCCATATCTTTTCTTATTGTGGTGTGGAAAAAGCATAACTTTGTCTTTTATGAATAAGGAGGAGTTTGTTTTTGTAAACCAGGTCTCAAGTTTAGGAAGCTGACTTGAAGTGCTGTGGTTATTTCATACAGTTGTTTTCCTGGGACTGAGATAACCACATCATCAGCATATAGTAACATTTTGCAGGACAGACAGAAGGAAGCGTATTTATAAGAATGCAGAATAACAGAGGGCTGAGAACTGATCCTTGTGGGACGCCCATTAATACTTTCTTTGTGTCGGAGACTGTCCCATTGATTCGTACAGACTGATGTCTGTGAAAAAGGTAACTGCTAAACCTGGAAACTGTTTCATGGGAGAGGACAAGGGTAATTAGGTTTCTTAACAGGATATAATGGTTCACTGTATCAAAGGCTTTTGTGAGTTCCATGGAGATGGACTCCACTGACATCCCATTGTCTAGGGCATCAAAGAGGTGAGTGGTGAGGTCAATGAGTGCAGTCATTGTGCTATGGTTCTTATGGAATCCATGCTGCTGACAAAGAAGTTTGTATTTGCTAAGATATTCTGTTAACTGATCCAAAACAACCCGATCAAGGGCTTTAGATAATAGGGGAAGTATAGAAATGGGACTATAGTTGGCTAAGAGGGATCTGTCCCCACTTTTAAAGACATGCATGACAAGAGCAGTTTTCAAACTTTCAGGGAAGACTCCTGCTCTTAAGGAGATGTTGAAAATGTTGGTGATTGGTGGTGCCAGAGCGTCAAGAGCAACAGCTACCTGCTTCATATCGATCTGATCGTTACCCGTACTAGTTTTTCCCAGGACCGTCTTGATGTATTTAGTTTTTGGGTCCTGCTGATTTGTTTAAAGTAAAATGGTGGTATTCCGATGTTTTGAGGGGAGGTGTGGTACACTTCACTGTGTTTTGGGACATATATACTGCAGCACATATGTGTTACTGTTCCTTTAAATGGTTTAAATGAGATAAAAAAACAAAAGAACAAAGGAGAAATGCCTCTGCTGCCAGGGATATTCAGCCCTATAAAATGTAACTGTGTGTAGCTATGACCACGCTGCCTGTGGAAGGTGAGTTGCCGAAGCGCTGGGGCAGTGTGGTGTGGTGAAGTCTAACACCACAATTCTGGATTTAAATTTCTTTAAGCTTCATTTTGGAGTTTAATTTAATTTATTTGTGTGCTTTTGGTCCTTTGAGCACCAGCATTCCTGAACTGGTAGTAGGAGCAGAACTGTTGGAATCAGGAGCACTGGAATACCTGTGGGTCTAGTGGAAGATATAGCTAGGGGGCTGGCTGCGGCAGGTAGAGGGGCCACACCGCTCGAGGACACCTGGTCAGGGGCAGCTCTGGATCTATGGGTCTAGTGGCAGATACAGCTAGGTGGTTGGCTCTGGCAGGTAGAGGGGCCACACCGGTCGAGGACACCTGGTCAGGGGCCACTCTGGATATGTGGGTTTAGCAGCAGATACAGCTAGGGGGGCGACTGCGGTAGGTAGACGGGCCACAAATGCTCATGTATTCCTGGCCAGGGGCAGCGCTTGATCTTATATAAGGCTAGTAGTTGGTTTTCTTTGGAAGAGAGATTTAGCAGTAGGGTTTTGATATTCCTCTATAAAATTCATTAGGGTAAGATGCCCAACAGTATGGTTTCTTTATTTCATCGATGCGCCGCTAGGTTAAAATGGAGCATTCATTTTAAATTCCATTTTATTGCACTTCTCATGAGCATCATTCCTTGTCTTATGGGGGAGTTACACATATTGTTTTATACATTTTGTATATGGTTGTATTAATTTGTTCTTTTTGGTATTGTTGAATATTTATAACTGGATGCTAATGAAAATGAGCAATTTTGCTCACATGCCTTCCACTACAGAAAATAAAATGAAGATGTTCCAGGTGGCTTATCCATTCTGCACTGGACACAACAACATCATCAGGTAAGCAGCCCAATAACCAGTGTGAAAGGCTAGAATTATATGCATGTACCACTGGAATATACCATGTGTACTATGTAAACCGCACAACATGGTAGTGAACTGACAGAATCCAACGGAAGTGGAAAATGTAATTTTGTCTCTGGATTCATTATTGAGGAGGATTTGCCAGTAACCCTTGATGAGATGGAGGGTACTGATGTACTTAGCACTTCCTACTCTATCCAACAAATCATCTATCCTGGGCATACGATAGCTGTCAAATTCAGACACTTGATTACGTTTACTAAAATCAAGACAGATTCTTACACCCCCTTCCTTTTTATTTACAGTCACTACTGGTCATGACCAACCACTTCTCGATTCTTCCATAAAACCAAACTCTTTCATTTTTTGTATTTCCTTAACCACTTCTGCTCTTAACCGCTCTGGTAATCTGTATGTCTTTTGTCTGACAGGGTGAGTATTCTGTCACAATTACATGCTCGACCCTTTTTGCTCAGTCTGGCACTGTGATAAAAGTACTTCTAAATGTCTTTACCAGATTATCAATTTCTGCAGTGTGTTCTATGGGTAAGGAAACATTCATTTTTGCAGCATCAGCCTTTACAGTTTGTTCCAGTCTTTCATAAGCTATATTAGTATCTTCTTTAGCAGTTTCTGGTAAGACTAACAAAGCGACCTTTGATGTTTTTCAACACATTTCTTCAGAAAGTTAGGATAGTATTTCTTGATCTTATAATAATAATAATAATTTTATTTATATAGCACCTTTCAATATATCAAGACGCTGGACAAGTTAAAATCATAAATTCAAATTTCAATACAAAACATCAAAACACTAAAAAGACATTATAAATATACATCATAAAAACATAATAAATTCAATAAAATTCCAAACATATTACAATTCACTTAACTATCTAAGAAGGCCATTCTCCATAAATATGTTTTCAATTCTTTCTTAAATATCTCCACGGAGGTGCAATCCCATAACTGGCATGGTAGAGAATTCCAAAAAGTGGGTGCAGCATGAGAAAATGATCTTCTGCCAGAAGATTTTAAACTCACTTTTGGAATCTCCAACAACCCCATGTCGGCCGAGCGGAGTGATCGGCCAGGGCAGTAAGGAACCCGTAGGTCTTTCAGATAGGATGGACCCTGATTGCGAAGGGCTTTGAAAGTCAATAAAATGACTTTAAAGGTGATCCGCCACCGTATAGGAAGCCAGTGCAGTTCGTGCAGTACCGGGGTAATATGACAGGACCTACTTGTCCCAGTCAAAACCCGGGTTGCCGCATTCTGCACCAGCTGTAGGTGGCAGATTTCAACCCCAGAAAGCCCAAAGTAAAGGGTGTTGCAGTAGTCTAGGCGTGAGGACACAAAGGCATGGACCAACGATGGCAAGGAGTCAGACGGAACAAGGTGCTTAACCCTGGCAATATTCCTAAGATGGTAAAAGGAGGTCCTGACAATGGCCGACACCTGAGATTGAAAAGTCAGCCTATCGTCAAGGATCACCCCAAGGTTGCGCACCCATTCAGAGGCCGGTAGTGACACGCCGCCAAGAAAAATTCCAGAAGGCGCGCCAGTATACGACCTCTCAATCTGACCACCCGGGTCCACCACCAAAACCTCAGTCTTCTCCGAGTTCAACTTTAACCAACTAGAATCCATTCAGTCTTGGATTTCCCCCAGACAGTTATTAAACACTGAGAGAGCTCCATCCTGGTCGGGTGCGAAAGACAGGCATAAAGTTAGGATAGTATATCTTAAATGGGGTTTCCTAGCCCTCTATCAGGGGTCTCAACCGCAAAGTTATCTGTACCAGTACATCTCATCACTTTATAAGGCTTTTGCCACTTCATTAACAGTTTGTTTTCTGTAGCGGGTAACAACAACAAGACCTTTTCATCTGGCTCAAAAACATTTTCTTTTAACCCTAGGTCATAATTCACCTTCTACTGTCTTGTGGCCACTCCCTGGTACTGTGAGCAATTTCAACATATTTTGCCAGTTTCTTTCTAAGTGCACACATATAAGATGTAAATGATTCTTTCTGAGTGGGATTATCCTCCCATATTTCTTTTACTACATTTGGTCCTCCAGGATGTCTACAACACAGCATTCAAAAGGTTGAGAACCCTATTGGTGTTTCTGGCAGCTCTCTAACAAAATGCAGGTAAGCTAAATATTAGTCCCAATCTTTCCCTTCACCTTTCATAAACCTTTTTAACATGTGTTTTAGGGTTTGATTAAAATGTTTCACAAGACCATCTCCCTGAGGGTAATAAAGGGAGGTTCTTATGGCAGTGATACCTAGCAGTAGGTACAGCTCTTTTAGTAATGCAGGGGTGGGGTGGTGGTTGCTGAGAGGGAGGGAGGGTTGGGTAGGTGGGGTAATAAAACAAAAACACTGAGAAGTGACTGTGTGTGTTTAGGGGTCACATACCACCTGGTGATACTGGAGGATTGGGCACCCCCTGTGTCACTGTTAAGTTTCTCTGGGGGTGTCGGGAGAAGGGCTGGTGCAAGACAGATGAGAGAGAGAGAGAGAGAGAGAGAGAGAGAGACTGATTGATCCCTCAGAGGGAGGTGGATTTAGAAGTCAACAGAAGTCTACAATGACTCAACTGAGACAAACATAGTGAGCAAAAGAGTGCTTATTAGAAGACTGCAGTGATACTGCAAACTGCTTCTCATAGTGCACAGGCAACTGTGAAGCAACTGCCAAATGTTCAGTTGGAGTGGAGCTATTGTTTTGCTCACAAGAGGTCTGCAGGGCTGTGCTCATTGCAACCCTAAAAATAATATTGTTCAGAATAGCTCATTACATAGGCAGTAAAACAAAGAAATCAAAGTCCTTAACCCAAGGAGTTGTTTACCATTTCAAATCTCTCTCTCTCTCTCTCTCTCTCTCTCTCAACAAAGCCCTGTTCTGTCTTTTGTAAGAAGTCTTTCCATTGCAAATAATTCCAGCATTATGAGCTTGTAAGTTCCACCTCCTGTTTTTCATAAAATGCAACAAGTTTTTTTTATTGGACTTTATGACTAGCAGCTAGTAAAGCTCCATTTATCTCTCAACAATGCATTGTTCTCACTTTATAAGAATTATTTCCTTGGAAATTGATTTCTGCATCCAAAGCTTGTAAGTTACATCTCCTTGACAAATTGCAACACTATTTTTGTATTGACCAGCAACCAGTAGTTACTGGTAGTTACAATGAGTCACACTAAACTCTGAAATGTACTCTACCAAGTCAGGTTTGTCATGTTGACATACAGTATATACTACATTACCATTGGCAGTTTATAATTTTGGCATTATGAGCTTGTAAGTTACATCTCCTGTTTTTCACAAGATACAACAAGATTGTTTCATTGACCTTTCTTTGACCAGCCAAAAGAGTGTTAGTCCTCATAATTGGTGTCACCAATTAACATATTCTGCCCCAGGTCTGATTTCATGCAGATTGCTCTGCAGAGCAGCTTGTGGAGGCCACACTGCATCTCAATGTTAATCCCTGTTTTCCAAATAACTTTCTGTAATCATTTCAATATTATAACTATTTGCATATGCAAACCAAGGGAACCCAGTTTCACATAAAGATTCACATGCACTGTAGGTTTTAACCACAGATAATCAAATGAAGAAAGTTACAAAAGAAACAGAAAGTTAAGGAAGGGAGATAATAGGTGGAAATCATGGTACCATCAAAGTGGCCAGTCCTGAGGTTCAGCAAGGACAATTTTATTACACAATCAAACAGACAAGAGACAAGTGACAGAATTGGAGAGAACAGAAAGGATCCTTGCTTTTTTTTTCCATTTATACTTCTATGTATTTTCAATTTTTCTCCTGCGACTTGGGGCAACAGCATACACATGTGTATACATGTGTGGAGGTGCACGCACATGCCAGGATCCAGTGACCCCTTCCACCCCTCCCCTGATGTTTGTCACTGTACTGTACTATCTACTTGCCCAACGGACCTCCATCTGGTGGAAGCAGGACTATGGCCAGGTGGGCATACACCCCTTCGGAGGGGAGAGCCACAGCTCAATCCCACTCTAACCCACCCCTCCTCTGAGCTGGCACCCTGGTGACCTGAGGCCATTCCTGAACATGGATCACAGGTGTAGCATAAGATAAGGTGCCAGCGCAGCGACCCTCTGCACTACGGACTGGCTCTGGATCATTGCTTTTAACTCTCTCTGCATAACAAATGGGACAGGGTCTTAACCAGCCCTGTCACCAAAAGGTATCAGAGTGAGACTGAAGCTAGTATTTGACAGCAGTTAACAAGTAAATACTCAGTCACTGCAAGTAATGTCTTACAGAAAGTTGTCATCCAACTCTCTGCATATCATTTAGTTACCATGCATTACTTCAAGCCTTCCATCAGCTTGCTAACTCTGTCATTTGCTAGTCTACCAACAAGCCTCCGAGTCCTGCTAGCCTCCAGGCAGCTAACAAACCTCTGCCAGTAATTGACTACTTTGCTGTATGAGGCAGCATGCCACCCTATGACATTTACCAGGCTAGTAACAAACTTCCTGCCTATCACTGCACACAGCTCATCAATAAATGTTGATGTAGTTAATGATTAGTAAATTTGATAGTTATCAGGAACCAGTGAGTTCCTGCATAATAGTCATGTTCTTCTTTTTGCAATGTAAGACAACTGGAACAGAAACAATAGTACTGTATATAAGTCAAAGCCATACCCCCAATATTTTTCAACCTTAAATAATGTCAACATTAATTAACTAAAAAAAAAAAAAACTATTTTAGGATAAGAAAATAAACGTCCAAGGACTATGAGTCAGGAAACTCTGTTAGAAACCCAGCTTTGCTACTTACTCAGTTTAGCAATTTGAACACATGACTCCCCCAACCTCCAGACCCATTCAATATAGTTCTCCCAGATGTATCATTTTGGAATATAGAAGGGGACAGGGTTCCATGATCCTGAAACAGAAAATTCTAAGTAAACAACTGAAATAAATACAGCCAGCAGATGTGAACTATTAGTTAAATGAGTTATTTAGGGGTATGATAGTTCACAACTTGTTGATGCAGAGACTGTGTAGTACTATGGACCGTTGTAGGTAAAACAAATTGTACACAAAGTCATGATTAGGCCTGTTGTGAATTTAACATTTTTCTGTGAATTGCAGTGAATTTGCCTGCAACACTCTATGCACAGTGGGCCCTATGCACTAATGGGTAGGAAGTACATGCAAAATGCATATCCTCCACACCCTACACACCTGCACCTAGGAGTGTGCATGCCAGCATTGACAAGCACAGTCCACTTGACTGCTCTTCCAGCCCTCCAATGTGCAGCCACATGGTGGTGGACTGTAGCACTGCATGGGCAGCGTGTGGGCCGTGAGTGGGCATCCAGCGGGATGCCTATCCCAGCTTCCATAGTGGATCCCCATCCACATGGGGTGGGTATCATGGGGTGGTGCATACTCAACAGGATATTAACAGTGGCCATTTTCCAAAATTGTCACCTCAAGCCCTCCCAGGGAGCTCTGCATGCTGCTGCAGCTGTGTATGGAGTAACCCAGTGCTGCTGCACCCTGCTGGTGACTTGTAGGGTGCACATAAATATTTACAGCAGGGTTCCCCCCTCATGTAAATTTACGAGTCCCATTCTGGTGCACAGTGTCATCGTGCACGGACACAGTGCTGGGCATGCCCTGGCCCCCGGCACAGTGCCATGCAGCTAGCTTGGGGATCCATGTCAAAATACACTAGCTTGCCTGTGGTGCCTGCCACTGGGGGTGCACAGGACACTGCTGCATGGCATTCAAACATGAGAATGCCTACGTGCTGCCCTTATGCAGTGTGTAGGCATTCATGCATAGGCCCCAGCATTTATATGGTGTTCGCTACTCAATTTGTTCCAATCAAAGTGAATTTTACTTCATGAATTGACACAAAGTGCACTTCAAGGTGATGTTTACTCGAAGTACATCACTTTGAGTAGTAAAATTTATCGCAAGTTACATAGTGCATGTGTAGTGCAGTCATTTGTGTAGTAAAACCTGGGCAGTCGCACAAATTTTACTTCATAAAATTTTCACACTAAGGTAAGCACTATGCAAATTTGGAGTTTTCCACTTCTCCACACCTAGTAAAGTTTTTTACCATCAGTATAAGTGGACTTTGACAAGAAACGCATTGCATGACATAAAGGAGCAGTACAACTGTGCATTATTTTGTTTGGGTGATGAATTGTTTTCCACAGCAGATTTTAAACTGACAAGCATTTCCCATCATTCATGAGATTGTTAATGTACTAGTCATTCTTTTAAAATTTTGTGACATCTGTATTAAGGATGTGGATAACGCAGCTTTCCTTCCTATCCTTGCAGTACCACAAGAGTCAACTGAAGCTTTCGATCTGACTAAATATTTAATATGATGGCTTGGGTTCTGCTGCCGTTGCTGCTGTTATCTGCAGCTCCTGCACTGAGCTCTCAGAAGGGCTGTAAACTACAGACTGTGGCAGAAAAAGGAATCAGTAAGGATGGAGACATCATCATCGGTGGAATGATCCCTCTTCGCTATAACAACATTTTCACAGAAACAGATTTCACAGAGATGCCAAACCCGACCTTCTGCAAAATGTAAGGCATTCCTTTTCCTACTGGTTGATAATGACATCCACTGTGATAGCTATTCTCTGCAGGCATTGCTCTTCCTTTTGGTTAGTAACAGTGTTCACTATGACGTGCACTCAATGCCAGCATTTGGAAAGGTAGAAATTATACTGTCTGTCCATTTTGATTCTAAACTTCCATACGTTTTGGTATTACATTGGCATAGCAGCAAGCAATGGTGGTAGTTTTGGGGAAAAACACAAAATGAAAGGTTAATTGAGTTGTTGCAGATAGCAAATAGGAGAGTGGGCAGCTTCAAGAGAGGCTGGGATAGATACAGGGGAGATAAAGGTTATGGTAGGGGAGGAAAGAGATGTAAAGGTAGAGGAGGGGGAGAAGGGACACCAGCCTGAGCTGAGAACCATGCACAACAAGCAGACTACATAGACCAAAAGTGTTAATTCTGCTGGCATCTTCACACATTCATATGTTCATGTATAGATATATATATATATATATATATATATATATATATATATATATTAGAGGCAAAAAACTCCGTTTAATGCATTAGTTATGGTTGTTCCACAGCGACAAAAGTGAGGAAATTCGCTGTTAGGGTTGAAAACCCTAACTCCGAATTCACCACCCCAGCACCACACACACAGACACACACACACATTCAAGTATGGGGGAGGACCAAGTCAACACAACCAATGACAGACATCCAGCAGCAGGTGACAGAAATAACAAACAATTGTCTAAATGTACTACGAGACATCCCCACCCACCTGACCAGGTACTGCATGCTCAGTGGAGATCAACAGCAAAACTGAGGCCATGTACACCAAACTTACACATCCCTGATTGCAGCTGCACACAACGTACCACACTTAGTAGTTGCATGGCCTTACATCGACCAGCATCACAACACCAGGCACCAGTGTGTTTTTTTTTCCTCCATTACAGCCCAGCCATCACACACATCTGCTGAACTTTATTTTATCTTATTTAATACAAAACATACGGGGCCCAATTCCAAGACACATGGCGCAACTCGCGGGTGAATGCGAGTTGCACCATGCAGTGCTTCGCCGGGGACCCTGCGCTGTATTCCAAGACAGGCAGGGTCCCCACCACCTACATCCTGTGACTTGTGGCAGCCACAGGCTAGCACCACAGGAATGGTGTAATGGACCTGGGTGCTGCAAGCTGCAGCCCACAGATAATGGCCCACCAAGTCCCCCTGCCCCAGAACACCACTGCAAGCACATGGAGGCATTTGGGGGGGCTGGCCAGGTGGCACTGGTGATTGGGGGGGCAATGTGGAAAACAGATCCTGGGGTCCCCAAAATGTGGGGTGGTGGGGGGCATGTCTGTGCAGGAGGGGACACGTGGGCCACAGGGAAGGCATTTCCATTGTGCTGCAGAGGGGCATCCATCATTTTGCCAGGACAGATGCCACTTAGACCTACGCCTAGCTTGTGTTAACCCTGCAACACCATTCCCTGTTCTGGAATCACATAAGTGAGTTATGGCAGCTGTCTTTCCGAAATACAGTGCAGTTGCTGCCATAACCCACCCTTGTGCCATGCTGCTGTGGGTTGTGGGCATAGTGAGTAGCATATCCCACCTTTGATGCAACCTGCATATGGCATGGTGCAAGCTGTGACTTGGAATCACGACTTGTGTAATGCCTGGCATAAGGTGCGATTTGAGCCATCGGGTTTGGCGTAACTCACCTTGCGCCAGGTGTAACACCTTTTGGAATCAGGCTCATTGTTCTCCCTTATTGTTCTTTGATGTGCAACTATAACATGGATCTTTTGCTCATGTAACTGTTTTTGGATTGTAAATATATGCATATTCTTCACCAATTGTTTGTTCATTGTAACTTTTTTTGGATTGTAAATATCTGTATATACTCCTCTTCTCCTTCCCTGGGTCACACCTTGAAATGAGCTCTGGCTCAGTGTGTCTTTGATGGATATCAACTTTTTTAAATAAATAATAAATAAAAATAAAATCTGTACCAATTGCAAAGCAGCACACCTTATTACAGTTCAGCTTGACTCTGTTTAACCCTGTGTCACACACTGTTGTGTAGACAGGAATCCCATATCTATCTATACTACTGTATATACTATATGAAGTGAATGTACATTTTAAATTAAGAAAGAGGAGATAGTGGAGATTCTTGGACCACCGATGGACCTGCACTATTAGCGTGAGGTCAGATTATGCTTCTTATTCAAATCAGACTTTTAGTAGTTTGAGTTGGTGAGCTTCACCCCTCCCCATCAAAAAAAGAAAAAACAAGGGGGGTGTGGGGTGAAGTCCCCAACTCAACAAGCTGAAAAAACAACATTAACAGTAAGTGCAAGCAGGCACTGTATTCACAAAAGATTTATGCTACTTGCGTAACGTTGGTCAGATAATCTCCACTATCACCAAGAAGGATAATAGAAAGAGTGAGGGAGAGAGCCAGAGAGAGAGAGAGATGTTATTTGATATTGAAGGTGTGCACAGTATACAAGAAGGGAGGTAATGGAAAAGGAGACAGGCAGACAGACAGGCATAGATGGAAATAAAGATGGGGGACACAAAAGGGAGAGGAAATGCAGAGAGAAATATAGAAACATAGAATTTGATGGCAGATAAGGACCGCTTGGCCCACCCAGTCTGACCATTTGCCTACCTAATGGATAAGCTGCAGATTCTAGTTAACCAGCAGCCTACTTCTTCCTACATCCAACCCCTAGAATTGCCTTATGACTGTCCCATGCATGCTTGAACTCCACCACTTCCTCCAGAAGGCCGTTCCATGCATTCACAACCCTCTCTGTGAAAAAATACTTCCTTAAATTACCTCTGAGCCGCTCCCCCATCTTCAAATTGTGCCCACTTGTTCTTGCACACCTCTTTTTTTGAAAGATGCTACCCTCTTGGACTTTGTTGATTCCCTTGAGGTACTTGAAAGTTTCTATCATGTCCCCCCTCCCTCCTTTATTTATTTATTTTATTTAAACAGCAGTTTGGAAAACCTTTGAGCCATAGGCTCATTTACAAAGGTACCTTGTCACAGTAAGACAAACCAAAATACACAGTATAGCAGTACAAACATAAGTATAACAGTAAAATTAAGACATAGATACAAACAAGTTGGTACAGGTAGGATGGATGCAAACAATACCAGAGTTATGTAGGTCATAGCAACAGTAATAAGCTTTGTCATAAGTATTAGTCGGCTTTGACTAGTGGCAGTTACAGCATCGGGTGTTAATAAGGTGGTTACGTAAGGAAGTTTTGAAGCCGATATAGTTGGAGCTTCGGAGATGGAGGGGCAGTGTGTTGAACCAGGAGGGGCCTAAAGCTGAAGGCTCTTTGGCCGTGAGAGGTCCTAGCTCTAGGGATAACAGAGAGGTTTTCCCAGAGGTCCGAGTATGAACTAGTGGGACAGAGCGTCGACGGTGGTGGTCAATCCTGGTGGGAAAGCCCAAGGAGGGTCTTTTTTGTAAGGGAACAGGTAAGATATTTGAGGCGCACGTCGAGATCAAGTACCAGCGCTTTAGCATACAGTAGACAGGTGTGTGTCATCCTAGGTGCTCCAGTAATTAACCTGCAGGCCTTATTCAGAGTAGTGTGAATTTTATGGAGTGTGGTCTGATCAGCAGCACCATACACCGGCAGTCCATAGTCCACTAGGGACAGGATAGAGGAGGTGACTGTGAGTCGAAGAGCCTCCGGGGAGGCAGTGTTTATACCGATGTAAGATGCCCAATCGGATATTAGTGGCAGTGGCTAGGGCAGCGATGTGTCCATGGAAGGAGAGGAGGGTCAAAATGGATCCCTAGGTATTTATAGGAGCAAACTTGTTCGAGTGGGAATGAGGACCCAGAGTGAATGAGGAGTTTGAAGTTGCAGGACTTGTTTTGGGGATGAGTGAAGAACATGGTTTTTGTTTTTTTAAGATTTATCACCAATCTATGTTCCTTGAACCAGCCCTCGGCTTCAGTGAAGGACTTCTGCAGCGAGTCCTGGAGGGCAGTAGGGTTACGACTTGAGGCAAAGATGACTGCATCATCAGCGTACAATAGAATGTTCCCCGAGCAAGATCGTGGAAGGGTGTTAAGGTAAAGGGAGAATAGTAAGGGCCCAGAATGGAGCCCTGGGGAACCCAGAAAGATGGGACAGATGTCTGAGTAGGTCCCACTAATTTTACACGCTGTGAGCAGTCAGACAGATAACTGGTGCACCAGGAGATAGGCCCAGCAGCAAAACCAGAGACTAAGGGCATCAAGAAGGAGGGGTGGGAGACAGTGTCGAAAACTTTCGAGAGGTCAATGAAGGCAGCACCAGCCAGAGAACCAGTGTCTAAGGAGGAGTGGAGAAAGTTGGAGAACTCTAGGAGGGCTGTGTTGGTACTGTGGCCACTCGAAGCCATGTTGCTCAGGACAAAGGACATTGTAGGTGGAGAGGTAGTCAGAGATTTGAGAGGCCACCACTTTTCCAAGGCCTTGGAGAGAGAGAGAATGGAGATCGGTCGATGGTTTCCAGCCACAGTTCTATCACCACCTTTAAAGATAGGGGTGACAGTGGCGACTTTCCAGGCAGTTGGAACCTTCCCAGGCAAAGCGAGTGGTTGATGAGGCATGTGATCGGGGTAAGGACTGTGTCTAAGACCAGCCGTGGGATACACCGGATCCAGGTGTCACTGCCTGTACTATTACTCTTGAGGGCAGTGACAAGGTGCTGCCTAAGTTCTTGGGCAGAAACACAGTAGGAGGAGAAAATAAGGGTGAGAAAGATTTATGCAGGTGCTGGGGAGGAGGGTCAAAAAAATTTGTAGGGAGGATAGGGCTAAGGTCAGTCAATGAGGTGTTGAGGTGGTTGGCTATGAGGGCTGGGTCTGAGGAGATCACACCATTAATGTTGATCTGGGTGGGTGGGGGGAGTGTGCATTCCCATTTAACTGTTTAATGTTATCCCAGAAGGTTCTGGGATTCCCCCATGAGGCAGTGAGTGAGGACTGATAGTGCTCAGACTTGGCCTTTCTGATGGCCCGAGTGCACTTGTTTTGGGCTGCAGCATATAACCGCCTGTCATTGGGCCGGCCAGTCTCAATGGCATGGTGCCATAGGTTGTCCCTATGTTTGAGCTGGTGGATCAAAGCTGGGGTAACCAAGGGGGCATTCTTCCTTTTAGAACGGCGGGTCAACACTGGGCAAAGATATCACAGGCATTATTAAAAGTTTGGGTAAAGAAGGAGAGCTGTGTCGATGTCAGGAGTTGCCTGTATAGGAGACCAGTCAGTTTGGGACAGAAGTTCCTTAAGTTTTATCAGTCCACCAGGTATTAGACATCGCCGCATGTGGACTGTGCTATGGGTTTGGGGACTGAGGTTGACCAGTGGAATAGAATGGGGGAGTGATCGCTGAGAGAGTCTGGGAGGACTTGTACATTGGGGATCTGATTAGGGCGGTTGGTGAGTACCACATCAAGCAGGGTACTGGAGCCTCTCTTGGGGTTAGTCCTGGTAGGGTGGGTAACTAGTTGCGTTAGGTCTATTGCAGAAAAGGAGTCTCGGAAGAGGAGGAGGAGGGGCTGAGCCAGTTGACATTTAAGTCACCCACCAGAATTTGATCAGCGGAAGGAGTGAGAGGTAAGGTATTCTGTAAGAGGCAATGGCCTGCGTTTGGTCCCTGAGGGCACGTATGCAGTAGTCAGATAAAGGGTCCCTTTAAAGGGTCAGGGTTAGTTTCAGCGTAAGCGCCTGGGCCCTGGAGTCAAGGATGGGAGTGAGCAGGGCTAGTACGGGAGAGATTCCTTGACATAAAGCTGAGCCGGCCGCCCTGCCTCCCAACACGGCCGGACGGAAAAGGGTGAAACCAGGAAGGGAGACTAGGAGTCAGGGGAGGATTTTGACAGCCAAGTCTCAACCAGGGTGATGACATCAGGGTTAATTGATGTGACCAGGCATTGTAGTGAGTCAAACTTTTTTAGGAGGCTACAGATATTCATGGAGACCATGCATAGGCCTGTGGTGCGAGTTGGGGAGCTCCTGGGAACCGGGCCAGGGTTTGGATGAATGTTCCCTGACAGGAGTAGTAGCATGACTAACACCCTGGCTGGGAGATGGTGAGAGGTTTTCCTACGATTGACATGAGAGGGAGGGAGGGAGGCTAAGGGAGCAGGGGGTGGGCAGGGAGGTACAGGAGGGGAAAGCAAGAATAAGAAGACACCCAGATGTGCCTGAGGTGAAGAGAAAGCTAGGGGGAGGGCAGGGGGACGAGGGACACACAGAGGTCCCAAGGGGCAGGAGAGGAGGTTCAGGAGCAAGGGGAGGGAGGGGTGCCAGGGCACAGTGTGGACTAGCAGATGGGTAAGTGGGTAAGTGCACTGCTAGTGGTGATAGGCACAGGCAGAGTGTGAGGCAGGGCCAATACATTGTGGTGAGCAAGATCCCAGGGAAGTAGTGCTGTACAGGTAGGAGTAGGAAGTAGTGAGGGAGCATAGGTCCCTCTAGTGGCCAGCAGGTATAACCTGCAAATGGGAAAGTGGGGAAATAGGTTCTGGGCAACAGGGCGTGATATCACCGGATGTGATGTCCAGGGTGGATCCTTAAATTGACAGCCGCCTCTAGGGTGGGAGGGTGGTTGGGCGGGCGGGCAGAGGGCGGCAAGTGCCACATCGGCTAGCACCCCTCTGCAGATGTCCAGACAAAGAGAAGAGGCCCTCTTTACCTCGAAAGTTATCAGGCTGGAGATTTGGCTTCCTCAGCTACTCAGGTGAGCTGCTTGTGCTTCAGTTGCTTGATTGTCCCGAGTGCCTAGCTTGGGGGGGGAGGCTATACATATTAAGCTCCTTAAGTCTCTCTTCATATGTCTTCTGGTGCAGACCCTGCACCATTTTAGTTGCCGTCCTCTGGACAGCTTCCATCCTGTCTATGTCTTTGCGGAGATTGGGTCTCCAGAACTGCACGCAGTACTCCAGATGGGGTCTCACCAGCTGTCTGTACAGAGGGATAATAACTTCCTGTTTTCTACTGGTGATGCCTTTCCCTATGCATCCCAGTATCCCTCCAGACCTCCTTGCTACCCTCTCACATTGCTTGCCCACCTTTAAGTCATCTGATATGACTACCCCCAGGGCCCTTTCCATTTTTGTTGTTGTAAGTATCTCACCCCCCATTGTATACTCTTCCCCTGGGTTTTTGTTTCCCAGGTGCATTACCTTGCACTTCTTAGCATTGAATCTAAGCTGCCATACATTTGACCATTCCTCTAACCTTGCCAAGTCCCTTCTCATCCTTTCCACCCCACCTTGTGCACCAACTCTGTTGCAGATCTTTGTGTCATCTGCAAAGAGACATACTTTTCCTTCTAGTCCCTCTGCAATGTCGCTTATAAAGACATTGAAGAGGACCGGTCCTAATACTGAATCCTGCGGTACCCCACTAGTAACCCCACTTTCTTCAGAGTGGACTCCATTTACTATTACTCTCTGTGTCCTAGTCTCCAGCCAATTCTTTACCCAGGCTGTCATCTTGGGACCCACTCCCAGGCTGGCTAACTTGTATATTAATATTTTGTGTGGGACTGTGTCAAATGCCTTGCTAAAGTCTAGGTAGGCCATGTCCAAAGCCCCTCCCTGATCTACTACTTTGGTCACCCAGTCAAAGAAATCTATCAGATTCATCTGGCATGACCTTCCCACTGTGAATCCATGCTGCCTTGGGTCCTGTGCCCCTCTGGCCTCTAGATATTTAACAATTCTTTCTTTCAGAAGTGATTCCATCATTTTCCCTACCACTGAGGTTAAACTAACAGGTCAGTAGTTTCTTGCATCTGCCTTGCTCCCACTTTTGTGAAGGGGAATCACATCTGCCCTCCTCCAGTCCTTGGGTACCACCCCATCCTCCCATGATTTGTTAAAGAGGGTAGTCAGTGGTGTCACCAGTTCTACCCTTAGTTCTTTTAGAACTCTGGGATGAATCCCATCAGGCCTCATTGCTTTGTCCACCTTCAGTTTTAAAAGTTCTTTCAGAACCCTTTCTTCTGTAAATGGGCTGGTATCAACTTCTGTATCCAGACTGTTTCTACTGTTTGTTTTAGGTACCTCCCCCTCTTCCTTTGTAAATACTGAGCAAAAATATTTGTTTAGTATCTCTGCCTTTTCACAGTCACCCTCTGCCCACCCCCCCCTTTATTAAGCCTCACTATCCCTCCCTTGGTCTTCCTTCACTCCCGGATGTACCTATAAAATGTTTTATCCCCCTTCTTAACTGAGTTAGCTATCTTTTCCTCAGTTTGGGCCTTTGCTATTCTGACTGCCTTCCCAGCTTCCTTTTTCTTTAACTGATACAGTTCTCCGTCCTGTTTCTTCTGTGATTCCTTGTACTTCCTGAATGCTTTATTTTTCTCTTGAACCTTCACTGCCACTTCCTTTGAGAACCATAGTGGTTTCTTACATCATTTCATTTTGTTTATTTGAGTCACACAAAGGCTTGTTACCTCTGTGATGGCAGTTTTTATTATTCCCCATTGTTCTTCCACCCCTCCTTCCTGCCCATTTGCTAGTGCATTCCTTAGGCACTCACCCATTTTGGCAAAGTCAGCCCTCCTAAAGTCCAGTACTTTTGCCTTTGTATGGCTTGACTCTATTGCTGTGTTTATTGTGAACCATACTGTTCGATGGTAGCTAGTTTCCAGATGGCTACCCACTTCTACATCTGTGATCCTCTCTTCATCTCCATTTGAGAGAACCAGGTCAAAGATTGCTCCCTCTCGAGTGGGCTCCAATACTAGTTGTCTAAGGCATGCCCCCTGTAGGGCATCTAGAATAACCCCACTCTTCGAAGTGGCTGCTGCAACTCCACTCCAGTTAACATCTGGCATATTCAGATCACCCATCAGCAATATCTCTCCTTTTTCTGCCATTCTAAGTATACTTTCTATCATTTCCTTGTCCATTTCCTCCCTCTGAGAAGGGGGTCTGTATACAACCCCTGTGCGGATTGTGGTGCCATTGCCGGTATCCAAAATTAACCACAGCGCTTCTTTTCCTCCCTGTTTATCCTTTTGTTCTGTTGCTTTGATTCCTTCCCTTATCTAAAGAGCTACTCCTCCTCCTCTTTTACCCTCCCTGTCCCTCCTGTAGATAGTGTATCCTGGTATATTTACGTCCCAGTCATGGTTTTGTGTGTACCATGTTTCTGTGACTGCCATGATATCCAGATGTTCCTCCTCCATCAAGGCCACTAATTCAGGAAGCTTGTTACTCAGACTATGGGCATTGGTACTCATTGCTCTCCATTTTTTGATGGCTTTACCTTCTGTTGCAGCATCCCCCACTGTCCTTTCTACCTCTTTCTTTTTCTCATTTAGTACCCTGTTTTGTAGGGAGAGGCTGGGATTTTCCTGCTGCTTATCAGTGCCTCCCCCCCTTAACTAGTTTAAAAGCTTGCCAATGAAGCATTTAAACCGATTGCTCAAAAGACTTGTCCCCTTCCTGGACAGATGCAGACCATCCTGCCAGTATAGGCTGGTGTCCCTCCAGGTGGAAACCAAGTCCCCAGTGAAGCCAAACCCCTGTGCTCCACACCATTTTTTCAACCATTCATTAAACTGCATGGTGCAAAGTACCCTCGCCTCACTCATGCCATTGACAGTCAACACCTCTGAGAAGGATACTGTGTGTGCTACTTGTCTTAGGCCCCTCCCAATTCTACAAAGTCCTTCTGCACTGCCCAATCTCATGATGAGCCAAGTCATTTGTCCCTAGGTGGACAATGACGTCCAGCTCAGACTTCCTGCAGCTGTTCTCATGATCCTGAGGATGCACTTCCTGTCCCTCAAGCCATGGCACCAGGCAGGCACCTTACTTCAGTTTTCCCTGCTCCCCCCAGTTCTAGCCCCCTAATAATTTAGTCCCCCACCAGGAGCTGCTTTCTTTCCTTGTGGTGTCCTCTGCCTCCTTCCTGTGGGCCTCCCTTGTGACAGTTGTCCTCAGCCTCCTTAGTCTCCTCTGTGGGTGCATCCATAGGGGAGCTATGCTCCCCCAGAATGGTGTATTGATTGTGAAGTGGAACAACTGACTGGGTGTGCCTCTCTTCCACCATTCTCACCCCCCTGAACCCACTGTGGTCCAACTGCTGTGCTTTCTTCACAAGCTCTGAGGTAGTGGTGGTGGCTCTGGTGCTCCCTGGATGGGGTGGTTCCCTTCCTACCATCCAGTGTGGCCTTGGGAAGGTTCCCTTACTACTGTCCAGTGTGGCCTGAAGATGGGCAACTTCCTCCCTCAGGGACAGAGGTTGCCTGCAAATAGGGCAGCATCTCAGCCTCCAGAAAGACTCCCGGAAGACTGCTGCTCCACAGTTATTACATTGCTCTACTCCCCACATGTTTATCTACTTTTTGTGTGTGTGTGTGTGTGTGTGTGTGTGTGTGTGATTGGTTTGTTATATAGAAATATATATATATTATACAATGTATGCTTATATTGTCAGTGCAGTGTGCTAGAGGCTATGACAGTGATATGCACCTTGCACTCTTGAGGAAATGATGTCAGAACCCCAGGTATAAAGGAACTATTTCCAGGGGTGGGTGGGGTGAGGGTGGGAAGGGTTGGGCCTAAACTGTGCCCTCACAAAACAATCAGCTAAAAGCTCTCACCCACCACTGCGATGATTGCCTTTCTGTCAGCAAGATGCCCTACACAGCAATTTGACAGAAAATACCCGCTAATCAAACAGAGAAAAATCCAGACATCCAAGTCAGACACAGGTAAACCTCCCCAGCCCCAAAACAGCCTGGTGGTTTGTGCTCTGAAAGCAATCAGCCCCAAAATAAGTCAGCTGTGCTTTAAACTCTTCCTGCACTGAAAATCTTAAGAATTGTAACAAACGTAAAGCTAGATCCACCTCCCTCTGTTGCTTGAAAGACTGTCTTTTCCTGATAATTCTAAGTTCCTTATTTCACCTTTCAGTTAGTAGTAGCCTCCACCTGCAGAATATCTGCTACAAACCAAAGACAATTGTAAGGTTCACCTCCCTCTATTGTGAGCACAACTTGCTTTCTTGCAAATCCTATATTCAGTATTGCAGCTTCCAGCCAGAGGTAGTTTCACTTGAAGAATATTAGCTGTTCTGATGAGTTTGCTATAAAACACTTGCTTATAATACTATTGTTCTCAGGGCTGTTACCAAAATTATTGGCTGATAAGTAGCTATGATGTAAGCATTTCCTGACAAAGTCTGGTCTGGCCTTTTAAGGCACACACAGATAAACATAAAAAACAGTTTCCACCCCCTAGGGCACTGTCTGGGTCAAATACACAACCTGTACCTGCACTTATTTCAGGACTTCTGACAAATTCTTAGCCAAGGGTTTAAACTCTTCCTGCACTGAAAATCTTAAGAATTGGAACAAAAGTAAAGCTAGATCCACCTCCCTCTGTTGCCTGAAAGACTGTCTTTTCCTGATAATTCTAAGTTCCTTATTTCACCTTTCAGTTAGAAGTTGCCTCCACCTGCAGAATATCTGCTACAAACCAAAGACAATTGTAAGGTTCACCTCCCTCTGTTGTGAGCACAACTCGCTTTCTTGCAAAAGGTGAGAGAGTGGGAAAGAGGGAGACAGTGAGCGAGGGAGAGAGAGGAAGTTGAAAAGGTAGATGTCTCATGATTCTATGATGGTATCTACCAGTAAAATGATGGAAGCAAATGATGGGATATAGCTGAGCGAGAGAGAGAGAAACAGTGAGAAAGACAGGTTGAAGAGAGGATGAGAGAAAAGGGGGAGGTGTGAGATAAAGACAGAAAATACACTGTGTATCCATTTTGATGTTGAAGATTTTGACATGACCACATATCATGCATGCACTTCTTACTAGACCTCAGTTAAGTCTATCTGACCATAGCCAATTATTTGCATACTTGCAACAGTCGGCACAAGTCACATGGAACGTTAAACTCATATACTTCTGTTTAGTATTCACAGAAGAGGGAGCAGAAAGTGGGCCTTTGATAAAAGACAAAGGGATAAAGGGTTGGGAGGTGGACACTAACCCTTTCACAGTGGGAAGAGTCTTAAGGGAGTTGTCAAAGTTAATTGTAGACAAGGCAATGGGTCCAGATGCAGTACACCCTGGGTTGCTGGGGAGCTCAGGGAGGAGCAGGCTATTCCTCTGATAGCCATGTTCAACCAGTCACTAGAAACAGGGAAGGTACCAGGGTCTGGAGGAAGGCAGATGTACTCCCACTCCAAGAAAGTTGAAAGAGGGAGGAGGCGGGAAATTACAGGCTGGTCAGTCTAACTTCAGTAGTGGGAAAAGTAATTGAATCACTACAAGAGGAAGGTATTGGTGAATACTTTGCTACCAGAGGTCTGCAAGATCCAAGGTAGCATGGATTCACTGGGGAGAGGCCCTGCCAGACAAGCCTGACTGAGTTCTTTGACTGCCTAACAAGGGAAGTGGACCTGAGAGTGGAAGATGATGAGGCTTATCTGGATTTCAGTAAGACCTTCAACATCATTCCACATAGAAGACTGGTAAACAAACTGAGTAGGAGAAGATCCTAAAGTTGTTAAAAGAGTGGAGAGTTGGCTTATTGATAGGAGCCAAAGAGTGGTGCAAAATGGGGTACATTTTAGGGAAGGCAAGGTGACTAGCAGGGAGTAGCAGTGGTCAGTATCTGGCTGAGTCCTCTTCAATATCTATTATTGAGATTGCAGAAGAACTAGAGGGGTAGGTGTGCTTGTTCATGGATGATACAAAAATCTGCATCAGAGTAGACACACTTTGGGGGGGTTGAAAGAGTGAGGGAGGATCTAAAGAAGTTAAAAGAATGGTCACGAGATTGGCAGCTAAGATTCAATGCAAAAAAGTGCAAAATCATGCACTTAGGTCACAAAAACCTGGGGCAATGTATGAACCAGGGTGAGGGGGAGTATTGGCAGTGACAAAACAGGAAAGACACTTGGGGGTTATCATTTCAGATGACCTGAAGGCAGTGGGAAAGGCTAGCAGAATGCTATAATGCATACTGAGGGGTAACACCAGAAGAAAGAGGAAGGTAATGATATATAGAGACCGTACCTCCAATACTGTGTACAGTTCTGGAGGTCCCATCTCCAAAAGGACAGAAATATGGTGGAGTCAGAGCAAAGGATGGGCCACCAAAATGGTGCAGGGCCTGCATCAGATGCCCTATGAAGAAAGGCTTAAGGATTTAAATATGTTCTCCTTAGAAGACAGGAGAGAATGGGGGGATATGATAGAGACTTTCAAGTACCTCACAGCAGTAAACAAGGTACAAAAATAGAGCATTTTCCAAAGAAAAAGATGCTCAAGAACAAGGGGTCATGGTGGGGGGGGCAGATAACAGTAAATGTGAGGAAGTACTTGGTCATGGAGAAGATTGCAGACTCTTGGAACTACCTCCCAGTGGAAGTGGTGGGCGCTAAAATGATCACAGGATTTACAAATGGATGGGATAGGCACAAGGGAATCTTGGAAGCAAGAGGGAGCTGTAAGCTGTAGTCCAAATAGGGCCTGCAGTGGCATAATAGGTAGGAAATTTAGGACAGACTAGATGGGCCACATGGTCCTTATCTGATCACGTCTATGTTTTTACTTTTCATAAACTGTTCCAGAATTTGTTCCAATGTCCATTTGAATACAATTGGTAACACAATAGCAACATTTTCTATTATGGGGCCTTACACAGTACTGAAATATGCAGTTTAAAATATCTTTCCACATAGTAACAAAAACAATAGTGCAGAAGGAATTTGGCATCAGATGACATTTTGTCATTTCCTAAAAAGCAACAAATACAAAATAACTGAAACAAATACGCATAATACATACTATAAAAAAGGAACACAAATGCTAGCTGCACATTCGAGCAGACTTGATAGACCTCTAGGCCTTTATCTGCTGGCAAATTTCGTATGTTCGTAAAAAAGGATGGTTTGATAGAGAACATATTTATAAAAAAGGTTAAGAACTCCTTCTATCTACAAACACCAACAGCCATTTGTAGCAAACACTAAAAGGTAATAGGATATGTAAATAAGTTTAATCACTTGCATACAAGAATAAAAAAAAGTATGTAAACAATACATTGTCAAAGATAGGGGGAGCCTTTGATATCAACCTTTTTGGAATAAATGGAACAAACAAATTAGCACATACACAAACATAGAGCTGCCAGTCCATAGAGGTCCAATGTGGAGAAATCAATTTGAGTAACTCTTAAGAGACTTTCCAAATGAAGCTCTTTTATCAGATATTACAGGCAACCCAGATTATCAAACTCCCCTTGACTCCTCTGCTACAGTAAACAAATAGAAGAGATCTTGTCACAGAGTGCCTCTGTGATAAAAGGGGGCTTTAGAATTTGTGTTAGATATTTTCTTTTGGGTATTTTATTGTTGGGAGTTTCCCCTTTAAGAGAGAGAAAAATCATGTTTGAAGGGTAATCAAGCAGAACCCCCCAGGTAAGTTTGGAGTTGGTAGAATTGATTTCTTTTATTCCCTTGGTGGGGTCCTTGGGGTTGTCAGGAAAAGAATCTATGTTGTTTGGACCTTGTGAGTAGATGCTCATGTTCATGGTTTGAACGATTGGTAAAACGGCACGTCCGTGCAGTTTAAAATAACATTCCGTTTTTTCAGTTTGCAAGCAGTAGCTTGTCATTTGGATTATAAAAGTAAATATCCCCCTAAAATCACAGGCTTGGATGGATTGAATGTTGTTCTTGGTGAGGGGCTATGTAGGGCCAGCGCAGGACGCTGTGTTCACCTTAGTGAGGGGATTTCTGTTCTGGCTTTGTTGTTCCTGGTTGCTGAGGAAGGATCCCCCACATGTTGTTGAGTAGTACTGTAGAGTCTGGAGCCTCAGGTAAAATGTATGTGTTTTGTTTCCTTTCTGTGTTCCTTGAATTATTTAGTTAGCTTTTGTGTTAAACCCCCCCCCCCAAAGGGATTGGAGAGTGGATTTTTGTTTATTCAGGACAGGACCGGGGGTTCGTTTTGCACTTAAATAAAAGGTTTTATTTTATTTAGAAACCCCCTTGGTCTGTGTTTCTGTTTGTGGGCTCAGATACGAATTCTAAACTTTTGCCTGCTAATAATCCAGCCGTTTAGTACAAGGGCTGGTGTGTTGCAAAGTGGCATTTCTCAGGTAGACAATTTTCTTTAGTTTACAATGTAGTGCTGTTAACCCATTTTCCATTTGGATAAGCACATTGTTGCGAGGGTATTTAGCTTGTTAATTTACTTTAGATGCAAAGATTTAGATGGAATTTTACATACCCTCCTTAGTTGAGGTGAGGCGTTTTCCTGTTGTTTTGGGGAGTGAGGATAGTTTTTGTAGTTGGTGTTTTGGGAGTTCCTGGTGTCCAAACTCTTTGGCATTTGGTGCTGTTTTGGGAGTTGGCCGGGCTCCCTGAATTCCTTTATACTATTGTTAAAGGGGTAGTTCCTTTTCATGCTAGAAAATGAATACAAAACATCTAAAACTATTATAATTCATTCTGGTGATAGCATGAAAGTAGTTAGAGTAACAAAGATGTGTTCAGGTTATGTAAACTAAATAATGATGCAGTGTTTAATGAAATTAATTTGAAAATGTTTTGCTGAGGTGGAGTTAAATAATCACATGACTCCTTTGGGGTATAAATTTAGATTGTGTGGGATGAGAGATTAGATTCTGTTTTGCTGTGGGACTGGAGGTATGCTCTGGAAACTGCTGAAAAGTGCTCTATGGAGTTATGATGAACTGTGGTACTTACTGCTTTGAAGTGAAGATTTAGAATTGTCAGAAGATTTTGTCTACTCTGGTATCTACTGTTTAAATGGAAGTGTGAGCTGGAAAATATTTAAAGAACAAAAACACTGCCAATCTGAAATTCTCCTGTTGAAATAACATCTGAAAAGAATAAATTGAATTCAAAATATCTACAAGGACTGGTGAAACATTTCTTTTCTATCTAACTGCCCACATAAACCTACGCCCTACCACATTTGGTGTCAGAAGTGGGATGATGCTGTGTAGCGGGTCTGACCAAAGACCAAGTGGGCAGTGCCATCTGTGACACAGTGAGGTCAAGAGTTGAAGTTGTGAGTATTCTGACTGGAGAAGTTATGTTTTTGTGTGCTGTCCAATGTTGGATCCAGAGGCATCAAAGTTGATGGATGAAGAAAGGGCCTGGTGTATTTATGGACTGGCACAGGTGCAGTTATTTCGGTGGATGTTTTCCCATTGGAAGGATATGGAAGACAGGTGGAAAATTGTGGAACAACAGTTTCAGGAAATATTGAGATGCCTGGCAGTGTTTGCAGAAGTAACTAACCCTGAAGGGGCTATAAATCTGGAGGAAGAGAGGCCTGGTACAACTGGTGATGATCTCCTGTGTTACCCTTATTCGATTGATTATATTGGACAGAGGATGGAAAGAGCAGTGGATAAGTCCCCAGGTGAGACTATTTTGAACTTTGGGGTGAAGACAGAGAAGCAGACTGTAGCATGTGTGGAACTCCCTTTTTTACCTCTATTTGATGGGATGTATTGGATAGAGGATGAAGGACAGCAGGATATATATAAGTCCCCAGGTGAGACTGGTTTGAATTATGGGGTGAAATTATCTATCAAGTCGGAAGAGGCAATAATTGCTGAAGGGACTCATGTTAAAACTGATGAAGGGACTCATGTTAAAATTGCTGAAGGGACTCATGTTAAAACTGATGAAGGGACTCATGTTAAAATTGCTGAAGGGACTTATGTTAAAACTGATGAAGATAAAGGTGATTTTTTGAAGGTTGATTGGGGCTTCCTACAAAAAGGGGATCCTGAAATTACTCAGCTGAGGAAATATGCTGTTCAGAATCATGGGATTATAAGGGATAAACCCTTATGGTGGTATGAGGTTAAGGGAGGTACCCTCTACCATGTTAAACCAAACCCTCGTACTAAACAGTACAGAGCAAGGGTGATGGTATATAAGAAGTATAGAAGGGTTTTAAATAATATTTCTAATAAAGTAAGCAGTTAGAACATGAGAACTTTTGGAACAACTTGTCCCTACTACCACTGGCGGGTATGTATCGGCAGGTGGCGATGTATGCACGAGGAGCGACGGGGTTTATAAAAAGTATGGGAAAGACAATATACAGAGGGATGACAGTTTAAATAAATGGTTACCATGGAGAAAAGGAAGTTGCCAGGTAGTATGGGTAGTAGATGGTAATTGCTCTAGGCTGATCAACTTTGTGAGGCCCTGTTCAAACTATAACCCACTAGTCTTCCCTCCCATCCAGTATGTCATTCTACAATATAGATTCAAAATCTTTGGCCTAGGAACTGCTGTTAGAAGAACCAGCTTGCATGAGTCTGCTGGATAATTAATATGAGCTCCACTAGGAATGTTTATGGTAGCTAGGGACTTCCTTACGAAGGACATTCCTAGTGCTTGCCCATATTTCAGAGGTCTGAAGTAAAATTTATAATCAGGCACCATTTGGTCAGTTTTCCTTTCAGAGACACTGATAAGACAGCCTGTCTTTTCTAGCAGGCAGAATTATCTATGTTAAAAAAAAAAAAAAAATTGAAAGAAAAGGAAATACCTATAGGTACCAGTAAATTGATATATTTATTACATTACAGCTGTACATTTGCTGCTCTCTTGTATGTGCTGTCTATTGTAACACAGTAGTAGCGTTCACCTGGTAGTCCATGGTTTTCTATCAGCCTTTTTTGGACTTTTGGCTCAATGTTGAAATTCTGAATTTCAAAAACAAAAATAACCTAAAACCAGATGATTCTAGTCCCATCGGTTGGATTCTGAGTGACACTAGTCACATGATGTATTTAAGGTAAGCCTTGAGAGCAGCAGGCTCATTGGCTGACCGTTATGATGATGATGATGACTCTGGGAATGAAGAGTTGTGACCTGCCCCCTCCTCACTTTAAGTGAGACCCCTGTCAAGGCCGAAAGGGTGCAGCAGTGATCTACCAAATATTAAAATGCCCATAGGTACAGTACTTAAAAAAAAAAAAAAAACTGTCTGAATAGTGGATAAGACATAAAGTACTGAAGGCTGCATGGTGTGCTACAATATTGATAGACGTATTAGGGTTGCCAAATATTATTCATATATTTTTATTTTTGTATTCTATTTTGATATATTCTGTTTAAGAAGTGGTAAATGTAGGAATGGAAATGGAAATATACCAGTACAATTCCTTATAAGTATCACTTATTATGGTGATTCTGTTACTTCTGTTTAAAATGTAACCCCAGGGTAGTGTACTGTATAGAGTGTGGGGATAACGTTGGTTTGCTATGGGAGCTGGGGATGGAGCACGAGAGTGTGGGTGGTTTGGAGTTATATAAACTCCCTTCCCTCATAATATCACATGTAGTATTAGGGCACCCAAAAGAAATGGTTGCCATGGAGTGCCTTTGTAGTGGGACACGGTTAGGCTGTAGATGCCTTTTGCTGCTTTGTGTTTTGGGCATTTCTTCGCAATAGTGTGAGCGTTCGAGCGGTAATTCTTTGCCATTGCTCTGCACTGTCACTAACCCTGATATCACTATGCTTTTGCAAGTCTACAAAGGAGGATTAATAGTGGGGAAGGTGAGAGTCAGAGCTGAAATTCTCCCGTTCTGAAATAATGCGTGCACTCCCTTCTGGAATGTAACAATAGTTAACAGAAGGAAGGAGAGAACCCAGGGCTGGACTATAGTGTTGCGGTCGTTTGGGGCTGTTAAGTAGATTTGTTGTTTGGGGTGATCTAGAGCTCCATAAAATATTCCTCCTCTTGAGTTTAAATGGGTTTGAAGAGGTAGGTCAACCAAAGGAATGGTTGCCCTCTTAGGTGGGGAGGAGTGTCACAGAGTGCCTCTGTGATAAAAGTCGGCTTTAGAATTTGTGTTAGATATTTTCTTTTGGGTATTTTATTGTTGGGAGTTTCCCCTTTAAGAGAGAGAAAAATCATGTTTGAAGGGTAATCAAGCAGAACCCCCCCCCCCAGGTAAGTTTGGAGTTGGTAGAATTGATTTCTTTTATTCCCTTGGTGGGGTCCTTGGGGTTGTCAGGAAAATAATCTATGTTGTTTGGACCTTGTGAGTAGATGCTCATGTTCATGGTTTGAACGATTGGTAAGACGGCACGTCCGTGCAATCGTGCACACATTCGTGCAGTTTAAAATAACATTCTGTTTTTTCAGTTTGCAAGCAGTAGCTTGTCATTTGGATTATAAAAGTAAATATCCCCCTAAAATCGCAGGTTTGGATGGATTGAATGTTGTTCTTGGTGAGGGGCTATGTGGGGCCAGCGCAGGACGCTGTGTGCACCTTAGTGAGGGGATTTCTGTTCTGGCTTTGTTGTTCCTGGTTGCTGAGGAAGGATCCCCCCATGTTGTTGAGTAGTACTGTAGAGTCTGGAGCCTCAGGTAAAATGTATGTGTTTTGTTTCCTTTCTGTGTTCCTTGAATTATTTAGTTAGATTTTGTGTTAAACCCCCAAAGGTTGGAGAGTGGATTTTGTTTATTCAGGACAGGACCGGGGGTTCGTTTTCTAGCTTAAATAAAAGGTTTATTTTATTTAGAAACCCCTCGGTCTGTGTTTCTGTTTGTGGGCTCAGATACGAATTCTAAACTTTTGCCTGCTAATAATCCAGCCATTTAGTACAAGGGCTGGTGTGTTGCAAAGTGGCATTTCTCAGGTAGACAATTTTCTTTAGTTTACAATGTAGTGCTGTTAACCCATTTCCATTTGGATAAGCACATTGTTGCAGGTATTTAGCTTGTTAATTTACTTTAGATGCAAAGATTTAGATGGAATTTTACATACCCTCCTTAGTTGGGGTGAGGCGTTTTCCTGTTGTTTTGGGGAGTGAGGATAGTTTTTGTAGTTGGTGTTTTGGGAGTTCCTGGTGTCCAAACTCTTTGGCATTTGGTGCTGTTTTGGGAGTTGGCCGGCCGCTCCTGAATTCCTTATACTATTGTTAAAGGGTAGTTCCTTTTCATGCTAGAAAATGAATACAAAACATCTAAAACTATTATAATTCATTCTGGTGATAGCATGAAAGTAGTTAGAGTAACAAAGATGTGTTCAGGTTATGTAAACTAAATAATGATGCAGTGTTTAATGAAATTAATTTGAAAATGTTTTGCTGAGGTGGAGTTAAATAATCCACATGACTCCTTTGGGGTATAAATTTAGATTGTGTGGGATGAGAGATTAGATTCTGTTTTGCTGTGGGACTGGAGGTATGCTCTGGAAACTGCTGAAAAGTGCTCTATGGAGTTATGATGAACTGTGGTACTTACTGCTTTGAAGTGAAGATTTAGAATTGTCAGAAGATTTTGTCTACTCTGGTATCTACTGTTTAAATGGAAGTGTGAGCTGGAAAATATTTAAAAGAACAAAAACACTGCCAATCTGAAATTCTCCTGTTGAAATAACATCTGAAAAAGAATAAATTGAATTCAAAATATCTACAAGGACTGGTGAGACATTTCTTTTCTATCTAAATGCCCACATAAACCTGCGCCCTACCACATATCTTAAAAAACTTAATCCTGGAAAAATAATGTGAGGTAAACATGACACTCAATAAAATATTAAAATTTAGCAATGCAGAGACCGAAAAAACAACATTACAATTATTTAAATTAATTTCTAAATACAGAAATTTTATATAAATTTATTTTGAAGGTTTAATTTTCACTCATTAATAAATGCAGCCTACACTAAACCCAAAACTAAATTGATAGGGGCTTTGTATAAGTAGTAACCTAGGCAAATTACTGTATGTTGTGGTATCATAAAATAGAGAATGATAAATATTGATAGAGGAAAAGCTGATCTTCATAAAAGTTAAATACAGTAGGATTTCTTTGTAACCCCCAAACAGCAGTTTTCATCCTGGATTGGGGATACAGCAGGAAGTGAAATGGCAAAAATAAAAAAGTGGCAACAGAGGATACATGTAAATGAACAATGACAACAGGGTATAAGTAAGTACTGTATAAGTAAGACATTTCAAGTGAATTCAACCTTAAATACTGCTATGTTACAATTTTGAAGCCATAACAACAAACTCCTTAAAATAAGAGATCTAAAATAAAAACATCATAAACATGTCCTCCTTTCCAGCATCTATGAATCTGCCAGTTTTATTTATTTATTTATTCATTTGATAACCGAGTTGGTGCACTGATCCAAAGACCTTCTTCAGGCATGGCCCAGGCCAGAAACTGTCACAAACAATGTAACAGACACTGAGAACAGTGTAGATAACTCAGGAACATAACAGGAAATCAGCGTGAGGTCAAGCTAAACAGAGAAAATATAAGATAAACTGTACCAGATACATCAACAGTTGAGCATACCAAGTTATATAGAATTTAGGTAAACAGGGTAATATTGCTCCATCATTCAACAATAGGAATGTTAAACTTCAGAACTAGTAACGAACAGAATTTAACAAGAAACACTTAGACATAAAAACAAAGCCATATTACAGGAGAGAAAGAATGATCTGTGAGATGGTATTCGGGGTGGGAGAGGAAAGTGGAGCACTACAGGGGTAGGGGATAAGGGTGGGCTACAGCTGCAGGGAGGTCCACCCATGTTAGCAACCTGCGGGCTGATGCAGGTCAAAGAGGAAAGAAAGTGAATTTGTAAGAGGGAATTCTGATGTGGGGGGGCAGGGAATGTAGGGAGGAGGGAAGATCATTCCATAGTAAGGACCCAGCTGAGGAGAAGACTCTTAGGCCCATCTTCATAGTTATGTTAGGCCGTTCTATTTGGAGGTGGAAGGACTGACATAGAGTGCAGCAGTAGGTTGTGGGCCAGATAGCAATTGATAGTGAAGAATAGGAGGGATTGTGCAAAGTATCAGCAAGCAGATAAGTTTGCCTCACTTGTGGAAAGAGACAGTTAAGGGACTGGTAAAGAGAGCAGTGATGAGTGTGGACAGGGGCACAGAGGGCAAAGTGACATATACAATTGAAGGTGGTGTCCAGGTGGTACCGGCTGGTAATGGAGGTGAGGAGTACACCAGACAGCCATAGTCAAGGAGAGGAGGAGGTTACCATGGGCAACAACAAGGTGGGCTTCCATTGAGGATTTGTCGATCAGGCAATAGCAGAGCCTTAGCTTCCAGTTGATCAGAGAGCAAATGTGGTCAGTGTAGGTTAGGGACAGGTCCAGGATGACCCCCAGATACTTGAAGGTGGGAACTGTGTCAAGGGGAGATCCATCTTGGGATTTGACAGTGAGAATGTCACCATTGTGGGCAAGATAGGAGACTTTTAGTTTGGAACCAAAAAGCATGGCCTTTATTTTGGCAGCATTGTCCAACAGTTTGTTGGTGGAGAACCAACAATGTGCCTTGCAGAAGTCAACAGTACGATTGGATGATAGTGAGGAGAGGGAGGGGTCACTTTGGTATAGTATTAAGTCATCGACGTAAAGAAGTGATTTACAGGATAGGCTTTTTGACAGGAGAGAGATAATGAAGAGGGAAAAGAGGAGGGGGCCAAGGACAGATCCCTGGGGCCACCCACAGAGACAAGTAAGATAGTCAGTTTAAAATAACATTCTGTTTTTCAGTTTGCAAGCAGTAGCTTGTCATTTGGATTATAAAGTAAATATCCCCTAAAATCGCAGGTTTGGATGGATTGAATGTTGTTCTTGGTGAGGGGCTATGTGGGGCCAGCGCGGGACGCTGTGTGCACCTTAGTGAGGGATTTCTGTTCTGGCTTTGTTGTTCTGGTTGCTGAGGAAGGATCCCCACATGTTGTTGAGTAGTACTGTAGAGTCTGGAGCCTCAGGTAAAATGTATGTGTTTTGTTTCCTTTCTGTGTTCCTTGAATTATTTAGTTAGATTTTGTGTTAAACCCCCAAAGGTTGGAGAGTGGATTTTGTTTATTCAGGACAGGACCGGGGTTCGTTTTACGCTTAAATAAAAGGTTTTATTTTATTTAGAAACCCCTCGGTCTGTGTTTCTGTTTGTGGGCTCCAGATACGAATTCTAAACTTTTGCCTGCTAATAATCCAGCCATTTAGTACAAGGGCTGGTGTGTTGCAAAGTGGCATTTCTCAGGTAGACAATTTTCTTTAGTTTACAATGTAGTGCTGTTAACCCATTTTCCATTTGGATAAGCACATTGTTGCGAGGGTATTTAGCTTGTTAATTTACTTTAGATGCAAAGATTTAGATGGAATTTTACATACCCTCCTTAGTTGGGGTGAGGCGTTTTCCTGTTGTTTTGGGGAGTGAGGATAGTTTTTGTAGTTGGTGTTTTGGGAGTTCCTGGTGTCCAAACTCTTTGGCATTTGGTGCTGTTTTGGGAGTTGGAGCGCTCCCTGAATTCCTTATACTATTGTTAAAGGGTAGTTCCTTTTCATGCTAGAAAATGAATACAAAAACATCTAAAACTATTATAATTCATTCTGGTGATAGCATGAAAGTAGTTAGAGTAACAAAGATGTGTTCAGGTTATGTAAACTAAATAATGATGCAGTGTTTAATGAAATTAATTTGAAAATGTTTTGCTGAGGTGGAGTTAAATAATCACATGACTCCTTTGGGGTATAAATTTAGATTGTGTGGGATGAGAGATTAGATTCTGTTTTGCTGTGGGACTGGAGGTATGCTCTGGAAACTGCTGAAAAGTGCTCTATGGAGTTATGATGAACTGTGGTACTTACTGCTTTGAAGTGAAGATTTAGAATTGTCAGAAGATTTTGTCTACTCTGGTATCTACTGTTTAAATGGAAGTGTGAGCTGGAAAATATTTAAAAGAACAAAAACACTGCCAATCTGAAATTCTCCTGTTGAAATAACATCTGAAAAAGAATAAATTGAATTCAAAATATCTACAAGGACTGGTGAGACATTTCTTTTCTATCTAAATGCCCACATAAACCTAAGCCCTACCACATATCTTAAAAACTTAATCCTGGAAAAATAATGTGAGGTAAACATGACACTCAATAAAATACTAAAATTTAGCAATGCAGAGACCGAAAAACAACATTACAATTATTTAAATTAATTTCTAAATACAGAAATTTTATATAAATTTATTTTGAAGGTTTAATTTTCACTCATTAATAAATGCAGCCTACACTAAACCCAAAACTAAATTGATAGGGCTTTGTATAAGTAGTAACCTAGGCAAATTCAGCATGTTGTGGTATCATAAAATAGAGAATGATAAATATTGATAGAGGAAAAGCTGATCTTCATAAAAGTTAAATACAGTAGGATTTCTTTGTAACCCCCAAACAGCAGTTTTCATCCTGGATTGGGGATACAGCAGGAAGTGAAATGGCAAAAATAAAAAAGTGGCAACAGAGGATACATGTAAATGAACAATGACAACAGGGTATAAGTAAGTACTGTATAAGTAAGACATTTCAAGTGGAATTCAACCTTAAATACTGCTATGTTACAATTTTTGGAAGCCTATAACAACAAACTCCTTAAAATAAGAGATCTAAAATAAAAAACATCATAAACATGTCCTCCTTTCCAGCATCTATGAATCTGCCAGTTTTATTTATTTATTTATTCATTTGATAACCGAGTTGGTGCACTGATCCAAAGACCTTCTTCAGGCATGGCCCAGGCCAGAAACTGTCACAAACAATGTAACAGACACTGAGAACAGTGTAGATAACTCAGGGAACATAACAGGAAATCAGCGTAGGTCAAGCTAAACAGAGAAAATATAAGATAAACTGTACCAGATACATCAACAGTTGAGCATACCAAGTTATATAGAATTTAGGTAAACAGGGTAATATTGCTCCATCATTCAACAATAGGAATGTTAAACTTCAGAACTAGTAACGAACAGAATTTAACAAGAAACATTAGAACATAAAAACAAAGCCATATTACAGGAGAGAAAGAATGATCTGTGAGATGGTATTCAGGGTGGGAGAGGAAAGTGGAGCACTACAGGGGTAGGGGAAAAGGAGTGGCTACAGCTGCAGGGAGGTCCACCATGTTGTAACCTGCGGGCTGATGCAGGTCAAAGAGGAAAAAGTGAATTTGTAGAGGGAATTCTGATGTGGGGGGCAGGGAATGTAGGGAGGAGGAAGATCATTCCATAGTAAGGACCCAGCTGAGAGAAGACTCTTAGGCCCATCTTCATAGTTATGTTAGGCCGTTCTATTTGGAGGTGGAAGGACTGACATAGAGTGCAGCAGTAGGTTGTGGGCCAGATAGCAATTGATAGTGAAGAATAGGAGGGATTGTGCAAAGTATCAGCAAGCAGATAAGTTTGCCTCACTTGTGGAAAGAGACAGTTAAGGGACTGGTAAAGAAGAGCAGTGATGAGTGTGGACAGGGCACAGAGGGAAAGTGACATATACAATTGAAGGTGGTGTCCAGGTGGTACGGCTGGTAATGGAGGTGAGGAGTACACCAGACAGCCATAGTCAAGGAGGGAGGAGGTTACCATGGGCAATAGCAAGGTGGGCTTCCATTGAGGATTTGTCGATCAGGCAATAGCAGAGCCTTAGCTTCCAGTTGATCAGAGAGCAAATGTGGTCAGTGTAGGTTAGGGACAGGTCCAGGATGACCCCCAGATACTTGAAGGTGGGAACTGTGTCAAGGGGAGATCCATCTTGGGATTTGACAGTGAGAATGTCACCATTGTGGGCAAGATAGGAGACTTTTAGTTTGGAACCAAAAGCATGGCCTTTATTTTGGCAGCATTGTCCAACAGTTTGTTGGTGGAGAACCAACAATGTGCCTTGCAGAAGTCAACAGTACGATTGGATGATAGTGAGGAGAGGGAGGGGTCACTTTGGTATAGTATTAAGTCATCGACGTAAAGAAGTGATTTACAGGATAGGCTTTTTGACAGGAGAGAGATAATGAAGAGGGAAAAGAGGAGGGGGCCAAGGACAGATCCCTGGGGGCCACCCACAGAGACAAGTAAGAGAGTGGAGCTGACACCACCAAAGCAGACCACATGTGTTCTACAAGAGAGGTAGCTAGTGAGCCAGGTGGTGGAGACAGAGGAGAAACAAAGGGCATCAAGTTTTGCTATCAGGATGTTATGGTTGTCAAGGTCAAATGCCTTGGTTAGATCTACAAACACTGCACCAGTTAACTTCCCTTCATCCATATTTCTCAGCACATGGTCAGTGAAGAGGGCAAGGGCCCCTTCCAGAAACCATGTTGCTTGAGGGGGAAAGGAGATTATATTTGGAGATGTGCTCTGTAATTTGGTAGTTTACTGCCTTCTCTAGGAGCTTACCAAGATGGGGCAGAATGGAGATGGGGTGGTAGTTGCCATAAGACTAGGGTCACTGATTTATGAATGGGGACAATTTTGTCCTGTTTCCAGCAAGGGGACAAAGGCTGTAAGGAGAGGTTAAAGATGAATGTGAGTGGCTAAGCAATGTCCTGGGACACTAGTTTTAAGAAGTGGGAGGATAGACCGTCACACCCAGCACTCCCTCAAGATAGTAGGCTGAGGAGGATCTTAAGTGTCCCAGGAGGAGAAATAATCTTAAAATAAAAAGTGGGGCTAGTAAGAGGGGAAGGTAGAGGAGGGGTCAATGGGGTGGAGGGGGGAGCTTAGCCAAGTAGCTGCTAAGGTTTGAGAAATGTGCATTAAGTGCATTCATAATGTCAGTATGGTCAATGAGGAACTTTGTTGTGTGTTTAGGGAGTTGACTGCTTAGTGGGGAGTAAGCAAGGCATTAATGGAGGACCAAAAATGCCTGGTGTTGCTTAGTTGACTGGACTGAAGTGAATGAAATTAGGCAGACTCCCTAGAGTGAATACAGTGCCACAGAGATTTCCAGGTGACGGCAGTCATACCAAAGTGAAGGGGTGGGGCAGCTATATAGTCAGCCCACTTTGAGTCATGCTGTTTCACAAGCTTGAGTTGGTCAGATGTCAGCCAGCAAGTGTCACCTCAATGCACTCTGAGAAGTCAGCAGAAAATGTTTGTCTTGAATGAGAGACAGAGCTGAGACAAAGATGTCTAGTGCAAGGTCAGCATTAGTGGCACCATAGAGGGAAGTCCAGTCAAGGGCTCTAAGGTCATCCTGAAGCCTGAGTGGGTCACAATTAGATAAATTGCAGAAAGGCATGTAGGTAGGTAGGTGGGGGGTTAGTACACCAGACACAGTAAAAGGGGTAGTGGTCACTAATGGCATCAGACAATGTGCCAGCATGGGCAACTGTCTGCTCAAGTTATCAGAATCCAGTTCAGGGTAGTGTGTTTGTTGGACCGATTGCTAAGGCATGTATGGGAGGTAATTAGCTAGGTCAGATTGTGTTGTTGTATGATGGAGCTGCAATCACAGAGGGGGTTTGTGTCCCAGTCAATGATGAAATCCCCTACAAGAATGGAGTCTCTTGCAGGGAAAAGAGGTGCAAGGAGGGTCAGGAGGGTTGTAAGCCCAGGGACAACAGCTCTGTGGGTTATAGCAGCACCCAGCAATCAACTTCTTATTGGCGGCAACTGTTAGTTCAACTGCAAGCCACTCAGAATGGAGATCATTGGAGGACTGGCCAAGGATTGTGGTAGTGTAGCAGTTATGGTAGTACAAAAGTACACCACCACCACCACAGCATGAGGTAAAGCTATCATGGCGGAGAAAAGCATAACCAGGTAGGGAGCAGTTTTGGTAGTGAGAAGAGCTTTATAGCCGTGTCTCTGAGATGCCCAGTATGTGAGGATTGTACAGTGAGACCGAAGCCTCCAGCTCCTCTATTTTAGGAAGAAGGCTCTTCATGTTCAACTGTGCAATTTTTAGACTGCTTAAAATCCCATAATGGATGACTACTTCATGTTGTTTTAAACTTGCAGGGGCTTATAAAGCTGGACATTGCATAAAGTATTTTCAAAGTGTTATTTAACAGTTTCTGTATGTTTGACTACTTATAACTTTTGCCACTTTAAAGCTAGAATTGTGAAATGTGGCACACAAATCTGTATGGTATAGTATTTGTAATGTTTCAGTTTTGGTGACATTTGGTTATGTTGTTTTAAAACACAATGGAACTAAATGAAACACAACTTTTAACACAATGTTTTGCTGTCTAAAACTCATCACCCTTTAAAACGTGAGGTTTAAAATTCAGTATACATACCATGTGCTATGGTTTTTTATATCTTAAAACTGTGAACAAATTTAGATGAGAAATTTAAAACAGCACTGGAATTACAGAACTGTAACTGAAAGTTACATTTTAATTAAGTATTTAGCTTCCTGCAGTATAACTCAGCCCCATATAAAGCTTGGAATCTGTAAGTTTGTAAACTTACATACTGTATGTAAGTTGGACCTGTTACCAGCTTATTTGGGAGTTTTAAATGAGTGCTTTAAACCCTTTGCTGCCAACAGAATCAGAATGTATAGAAATTCTGGATTGATATATCAGACTGTGCACAGCAAGGGTTAAAAATAGAAATAACTGATTTTTCTTAATTTTCCAAACTTTTCACTGACTATATCTCATTTGTAAGGCTTGAGACCTATAACTAAGTATATTTACCTAGCCATATGGTTCTTTAAATCTTGGAATTGTTGAAACATAGATAAAAATGTTTTAAATGATGAGAAAATGACTGAAAATCAAATTTTGCTGACATATTTGCACCCTGTAAACCAGTCACTTTATATCTAGGGTCCTGTCCACAATGAGCGCAGTTTACTGGTAACATTTTTTAACACATACCATACCTGTGTTTGTTCACCATTGCCTTGCAATGTTTGGACACTGTGAGGAGTCACGTCCACACTGGAAGGCAAATGCACGACAGACAAACATGGGTTCCAATCAGGGGGCTGGTGATGGAGGCATTCACATATTGTAGTGGAGTGCATTGGTGAGGTGCTCCTTTGGGGACCTGCATACAGAGACCAAAAATCCAATAAGTACTGTAGTAGCCACAAAAGGCAGCGCTCACTACATATAATCATTACATTTACTGCAATTTCATTTCTTAATGTCAATCCCAAAAATGCACACACTATAAGACTGAGAGCAAAGTGCAGACTTGATCACCAGCTAGGGAGTCAAAGTGGAATAAAAAAAAATCTAAGGAAAATTGGCACGCCTTGAAGTGCAGATGGTGGCAGTGGAGATGGTTATACCAGAAAGTTGGGGTTGAGAGAAGGCACCACACAGCCCTGCAGAGAGAAGAAACTCTTCTCCACCTCCCTGGAGAAAGGAGGGATGAGGAGAAAGGCAACATATCCAGAGATCCACAGATTGCATCTCATTTACTGGCACCGTTCTGGGTTCTGGGTTTAGGATAGTACCGGTAACTTTATGCAGTGCTGCTTACAGGACTGTGAATGGCAGAGGGACAGGAGGAGAAAGGTCAGTGGTAGTGAGACTGCTGAAGGAGCAGTGAATGAATGGTTGGCTACAGTGGCAGCAGAAGCTACAGTATGGTTCAAATGGCAGTTCACAATGATGAAGTAAGTGTGCTTGTTTTCAACCCATGTTGGGAACCATGCTAAAACCCTGATGCTGTCAGGGTTTAATCCCGATTATCAAGTACAGTTTAAAAACATTGCCAGTGTGGACAGAAACTGTGTTTGGGAGTGCGTGTAATTTATTTACTTAAAAGTTAAACCAGGAAGTATGTACTGAATTGAAAACTGCTCATTTTCTGGTGCATCCTTGGGTAAAGGGGAGTAGAAGACAGCAAACAAAAAAAATAACACAGTAAAACACAATAATATGGTTTTACAAGCAGAATCATAAATATAGGCAGATTAGTAAATAAAGGCATCTAGAAATATACAGAAAGGGAAAACAGCAGAACAGTAAAACGAGGGCATGACTAAAGAATGGAAAAAAGGGGAAGTTGCAGGAATAAACAGTTGCAGGTAGGATGACAAAAGTCAGAAAGTAGAGACTTTAGGGAGAAATTAGATGAGGCAGAATAAATATGAAGGGGAAGGGAGCACCAAAGTTCTGGAAAGTGGTAAGAAAAGGCAGATTGGACAACAACAGATTTTCTAGAAGGAAAAGAGAGAATGGAAAGTATCGCTTTACAGTGCCTTTAACATTACAGGAGCCCTACTGTGGACAGAGCCTAGGAGTTTGCAACTTTTAGTGTTATACACCTGACATGGTCCTGTGTATCTGCCAAATCCAGTAACATCTAAATGCATGTGTTTAATTGTAGATAAAAAAGCTGTTGTACATTTGATAAATGCAAGGTATGCTGGAAACAACATGGAGACCGCTACCAAAAACCCACACAGCATATGCTGTTAATGTACACTGTTTGTTTGTATGAAAGTGGATAAAAGCACATTTGATATCACTGTATTTCTCTGTTTCATGATGTTTCTGGTACTGATGCTGTATATCACTGTTCCTGCTGTTTTAGTCTATAATTCTCAAGGCCATGTCTGAAAATATGCAGAGGTATACCTAGAGTATCTTACCCGATATCAAAACAAATAAATAAAATAATTCAAATTTAAATTTTGACAGAACCTCATGAGACTGCTTATGGAAATTCCACAAAATTTCATGGAATCTGTGTGATAATTCAGTCGGTCATTTTCAAGCAGAATTTTACATTCTGCATGGCTCTAGCTGCAACAGAACTGAAATAAAACCAGAACAAAACTGAATTTCTGTATTTGAATCATTCATAGGATTCATAGGAAGATACTGAGCTAAATGGACCTTCGTCCTATATGCTCGCCATGGTTATGTAGTTACTATTCTAATACATATTCCTGTCCCACATTGATTTAAACTCGGCCATAGATCTACTTGCCACAATCTCCAAGGGGAGTGCATTCCATGCATGTACCACCCTTTGGTTAAACCACCATGTAGTTCTCACTTTATTACATTTAGATGCTGTTAGTTGCATTGGGTGGGATCTAGTTTTATATGTACAACTATTAAATGTTAACCCTGTAACATCCCACAAATCATTGTTTTGCCAAGCTCTGTATACCAAGCACATGTCTCCTCGTTTTCTACGTTCCTCCAAGGAGTACAAATTCAAATCTCTCAGTCTGGTCCCATAGTCTCTACCCTGCATACCACAAATGACTCTTGTTGCCCTCCTTTGCACTCCCTCCAACAGGGAAATATCCTGTTTTTTGAATGGTGACCACACCTGTGCTCCATACTCCATAATCGGTCTCTAGGGATACATACAAGGGCAGAACGACCCCTACTTCTAGATGATATATGTCTCAATATGCAATTCAGGATACTGTTTCCTTTCTGGGCTATATTTTGGCAGTGAGATGAAAATGTCATATTATCAGAAACTATTATACCCAAATCCCTTTCCTCATATGTTATTTTGAGCGGAACAGTTCCCATTTTGTAGGGTAATTTAGGGTTTCTAATTCCCAAATGCATAATAAAGCATTTATCTAGGTTTAGTGCCAATTTATATTTTTTAGACCATGTGACTATATCATCTATTACATCTTGTAGTTTAGAAGTATTTAATTCAGTATTTACTTCGGCTCCAACCCTACAATCATCTGCAAACTTTTGCATCCAAACAGATTCCTGTTTTATTTGGAGTGCTGATACATATAAATTAAAGAGGCAGGGACCCAAGACCGAGCCCTGAGGCACCCCACTAGTCACCCCCAAACTATCGGACAATTCCCCTCTAATGCTCACACGCTGACTTCGGTCAAGTAACCAGTTTTGAACCAGTCTACTATATAAGGATTTATGTTCAGTTTACTCATTTGTTGTATTAGCTCCTGGTGGGGTAATCTGTCAAAGCCTTAGAGTAATCAAGGAACAGCACATCAACGGGAATACCCTTATCCAGTCTATCAATAACTAGATTATAAAAGCCAACATATTTGTCTGGCATGACCTTCCTTTACAAAGCCGTGTTGGAGATTATCTATAAGATGATTTACATCTAGATGTTCTTGTATTTTATCCTTGAGCACCCTTCCAGAATCTTAGATGGTATAGCAGTAAGACTTATAGGTCTATAATTAGCTGGATCCATCTTATCTCCCTTCTTAAATATTGGAACCACTACTGCTGATCTCCAACACTCTAATACCTCACCAGTATTCAGAGACTGCTGAAAATATATGTCAAAGGGGGCTATAGACTCGCTAACTCTAAGTACTGTAGGATGAAGGCCATCAGGACCGGGATTTATTAAGATTCAATTTAGCTAATCGTCTTTAATGTCTGTACAGGTTATTATTATACTTTCATTTGGGTCAGAAGTAGAACTTTAATATGATATGTAGATTTATCTTTGAAAAGACAGTTGAAAATAATAATTTGCTATATCTGCCATTTCTTTATTGTCAGATGTACTATCACCATTTAATTTCTGAAGTGGACCTATAGTACTTGAATTTCCTTTAATATTCCTAATGTATGCATAGAAGGCTTTAGGGTTACCCTCCACTCTACTAACCAATTTTGATTCATAATCAATTTTGCCCTTGATATGTTTTTAATTTGATTTACAAGTTGTCTATATTGGTTTTAGTTTTAAGGGATCTATTTAATTTCCACTGCTTAAACAGTTTATGTTCTTATTAATCAATAATCTTATTTTACGAGTCCACCACTGTTTTTTATTTTTACTACCAGTGTATTTTTGTTTTATAGGGATATTTTCAAGTTCTTGCTGTTTTATTTTTGAATAAAATATATCCCAAATGTCATTTAATGGTCTTTCTCCAAACTCAGTTCTCCATTTCCAATTGGAAAAATTCTTATTCATTCTAACAAAGTTTGCCCTTGAGAAATCATAATTTATGGTCTTTCCCTCATGAATTTCTACTGGTTCCACCAATTTAAATTCCACCGTAAAGTGGTCACTCGTTCCCAAAGCGTCAGAAATCTCACACTCACACAGGGTATCACCCATATTGGACAAAACTACATCCAAAATGTGATCTCCCCTAGTTGGCTCTTCCACATACTGAACTAGGCCTATTTGATCACACACAATTTGAAACTCCCTCTCAAAAGGTGTATCCGCATAAGATTTTCCCCAATCTAGTCCTGGTAAATTTAAGTCTCCTAACATTAATATCCTGTCTGTTGGATCTAGAGTCAGCATTAGGTCTAACAAGCTCCTATTATATTGTGGAGTAGATGATGGAGCTCTGTAAATTAAGCCTAAAATGATTTTTGGAGCTTGTATAGACAATAATTTAATCCATACTTGATCCTCTATATCCAAAGGTGTTACCATTATTTCAGATTTTATATTATTTATTATATCAAAGCCACTCCACCTCCTTCTTGAATGCTCTAGATCTCTTGTATAAGGTGTAACCCTCAATATCCTGTCCCCAACTATCATTTATATCCCACCATGTTTCCGTCACAGCAGCTATATGTATATTTTTATTTACCAAAATATCTATAAATTCCCCCATTTTGTTTTTTAGGCTTCTAGCATTCACCAACAAGCAATTCCAATGCTCAGATTTATTAATTTTGTTTATCATATTATTATTACTGTTTGGTGGATTTATACTAGCTAAGGTCCCATCCCCCCTTCAATGTAGTTTAAATTTATTTTTAAAGCTTCTTTAAATCTCTTAGCCAATTACTTTAAATGGCACTACAGGTCAAACATTTAACGACTAGAACTAAACTGGCCATTGTGTAAAATAATAGTAATGTGCAACTTCAAAGCATAGTAAAAAAGAAACCAATTTAGGTAGAATAATAAACTTCTTTTTACAGATTTGAATTTATGTCTTTCCTATGGGTGCTAGCAATGACTTTTGTAGTTGAGGAGATTAACCGAAATCCACACCAGTTGCCAAACCGCACCTTGGATACATGATATATGACTCTTGTACTGTGGAGGTTGTGGCGCTACAAGGCTTGATGTGGCAGCTGTCAGGAAAGAAGAAGAATCCAGTTCCAAATTACAGCTGTCAATCACACTCCTCAACTTATGGCCATTGTTGGAGATTCTTTGTCAGCAACATCAATCCCCATGGCTAGAATTTTGGGGCTGTACAGATTCCACAGGTAGGGCAACTATTTTCATTGCTTACATCTAATCTGTTGACATGTACATGATGTGCTGTAGATGTTTTGAATAAAACATCAGTTTCTGTTAGATTGTAACATAAAATAGATATCAGTACTAGGATTCACAAAGAATGCATTTTGTAAAAACTGTTTTGCACGATAGATTAATTGTCCCAGAATGGAAGGTGTAGTACAGTATTGACACACCCATTGGCTCACGCTGTGGACCAATGGGCATACAGCCCACCATGGTGTCAGTCAGCAGGCGGTGGGCGGCAGGCGGGTGGATGCTGCCGCCCGCGCTGACCGGGAGGAAGGGCAGTGGGGATCAGTGGGCAGGTGGAGGGGGTCTGCTGGACCACCAGGGATATGGTGTTCAGTACTAGTTTACTTAAGCCCAGCGATCGGGCAGACTTCGGTCTACTGGACCACAGGGATATAGGATAAATCTTTTATTTACTTAAGCCTGCGATCGGGTGGGCAGCGGTCCACTGGACCACCAGGGATGTAGGAGGTTTAATTTATTTTACTAATGCCCACGATTGGAGGGGTGCCACCACGGAGGTGCAGCCGGAGCTCGGGTGGCCACCCCAGAGTGGCAGCTGCCGTGTTGTGCCCTGTAGTGTGGCAGCTCACCTGTGGGTGGCGGCCCTTGTTCCTTTTTTGCTTAACTTAGTGCGGCAGGTAGGGGTTGTGATGTGGCTCAGCACATCCTGGGCTGAATATTGGGCTGTGCAGAGTATGCATGGGCATGCCCCCCCTACCTGTGTCTGCATACATTACTGATGCACTCCGGTGCATTTGTGCCAGGCGCAATTTCCATTTGAATATCACACCAGGGTACATCAGTGGGTTGCGCCATAGAAACATAGAATTTGACGGCAGATAAGGACCGCTTGGCCAACCCAGTCTGCCCATTTCCCTACCTACTGGATAAGCTGCAGATCCTTGTTAACCAGCAGCCTACTTCTTCCTACCTCCACCCCCTAGAATGGCCTTATGACTGCCCCATGCATGCTTGAATTCCAGCACTGATTTCGACTGCACAACCTCCTCCGGAAGGCCATTCCATGCATCCACAACCCTCTCTGTGAAAAAATACTTCCTTAAATTACCTCTGAGCCGCCCCGTCTCTATCTTCAAATTGTGCCCTCTTGTTCTTGTACACTCTTTTTCTGAAAGATGCCACCCTCTTGGACTTTGTTGATTCCCTTGAGGTACTTAAACATTTCTATCATGTCCCCCCTCTCCCTCCTTTCCTCGAGGCTATACATATTAAGCTCTTTTCGTCTCTCTTCATATGTCTTCCGGTGCAGACCCTGCACCATTTTACTTGCCCTCCTCTGGACAGCTTCCATCCTATCTATGTCTTTGCGGAGATTGGGTCTCCAGAACTGCACACAGCACTCCAGATGGGGTCTCACCAGCTGTCTGTACAGAGGGATAATAACTTCCTGTTTTCTACTGGTGATGCCTCTCCCTATGCATCCCAGTATCCCCCCAGACCTCCTTGCTGCCCTCTCACATTGCTTGCCCACCTTTAGGACATCTGATATGACTACCCCCAGGGCCCTTTCCATTTTTGTTGTTGTTAGTATCTCACCCCCCATTGTGTACTCTTCCCCTGGGTTTTTGTTTCCCAGGTGCATTACTTTGCACTTCTTAGCATTGCATCTAAGCTGTCATACATTTGACCATTCCTCTAACCTTGCCAAGTCCCTTCTCATCCTTTCCACCCCACCTGTACATCAACTCTGTTGCAGATCTTTGTGTCATCTGCAAAGACATACTTTTCCTTCCAGTCCCTCTGCAATGTCATTTATAAAGACATTGAAGAGGACCGTCCTAATACTGAACCTCATGTACCCCACTAGTAACCCTCCTTTCTTCTGAGTGGACTCCATTTACTATTACTCTCTGTGTCCTATTCTCCAGCCAATTTTTACCCAGGCTGACATCTTGGGACCCACTCCCAGGCTGGCTAACTTGTATATTAATCTTTTGTGTGGGATTGTGTCAAATGCCTTTCTAAAGTCTAGGTAGGCCATGTCCACAGCCCCTACCTGATCTACTACTTTGGTCACCCAGTCAAAGAAATCTATCAGATTCATCTGGCATGACCTTCCCGCTGTGAATCCATGCTGCCTAGGGTCCTGTGCCCCTCTGGCCTCTAGATACTCGACAATTCTTTCCTTCAGAAGTGATTCCATCATTTTCCTATCACTGAGGTTAAACTAGCAGGTCTGTAGTTTCCGTTTCTGCCATGCACAACCCTTTGAATATCTGGGCCGTTGTGCTGATGAATTCTTATTACACTGTGTAACTGATGTTTTAACCAGACTGTATCTGAACTCTGTTCTCTCAGCATAAAATATAGTCACTTTGTTAGTTTTGTTGTGCCTAAAAAATATATATTTATTTATTTATTACTAGGATTACAATACCTTTGAACCAGAAGTTCTTTTACAAAGGTTCCACATCAAGTACAAACAGAGATTGGGAGTAAAATACAGAAACAGGTTATATAGATGAACACAGAAGATAACATGAGTTAAACAATACATAAAAAGTGCAATTATAGCAACTATTTACACTTCATAATGAGGAATACATACTGTATGTACAGGGTATTTACAAATGGATAAAAACCATAAATGCAAAAGAGTAGGCATAAATACATATGCGGTACAAGTAGAAGAGGGAAGAGGAGAGTGAGAGAAAAGAAATATAGGCAGAAGTAAAAGATATGTGGAGGTACAGCAAGAAGTTGAAGGTGTGGACGGGCAGAAGGACTATGGTATATGGCAGGGATGAAAGGGAGGGAAATGGGAAAGAGGGAGTAATAATGACAATAATAATAATCTTTATTTATTTTAAGCACAAATCAAATGTGTACCAAAAAGCTCTTTTACAGAATAAAACCTTAAAAACTCTGTGGGTGGGATATTCAGAAGGGTTGCAGATGGTGCAACACAGTTGCGCCATGCATACACCGCTAAGCCCTTGATGCAATATTCAAAGGGGATTGAGCTTGGCACAAATCCGATGTGTGAAGCGCATCTGTAATGTATCGCGGTGCAGGTAGGGGCGTGCCCATGCATACTCCGCACATCCAGATATTCAGCCCGGTATGTGCTGAGTCCATGCATGCGCAACCCCTACCTGCGCTGCACACAGGTGAGCCAAACAAAAAAGGAGCAACAGCTGGCCACCCACAGGTGAGCTGCTGTATTGCAGGGTGCAACACGGTGGCTGCCACCTGTGGGTGGCCACCCGAGCTCTGGTGGCACCTTCGTGGTGGCGCCCCCCCATGCCCGATCATGGGCAAACGCGGAAAACTCAATAGTCCCATATCCCTGGTGGTTCAGTGGACTGCTCATAGCCCAATCATGGGCATAGGTATTCAAGGTCAGTCCTATATCCCTGGTGGTCCAGTGGACTGCTCACAGCCTGATCGCGGGCATATGTATTCAAGATCAGTCCTATATCCCTGGTGGTCCAGTGGACTGCTTGCAGCCTGATCATGGGCATCAGTAATATCTCATGCCAAACTAATCCAACCCTGGTGGTCCAGCAGTACCCTCCTCCCCACCCGCCCACTGGGCCCCACGCCCTGTTCCCCCGGTCAGCGGCAGGCAGCAGCTCCCACCTGCTTGCCGCCCGCCACCCATCGGCTGACTCTGTATGGTAGGGCTGTACGCCCATTGCTCCACAGCGTGAGCCAATGGGCGTGCAACCCGCACTGCTACACAGTCTAGATATGTGGGTTGGATGGGTTTGGCATAAGATATTACTGATGCTCACGATTGGGCTGCAAGCGGTCCACTAAACCACCAGGGATATTGGACTATTCATATTAACATACGCCTGCAATTGGGTAGTGGGCACTTTGCACGCTTGGCAGGGCGATGGTCCCCGACGGCTGCAGCCTGGCAGGACGACAGTTGCAAGTCGACGGGGATCAGCGCACCTGCATGCAAATGGGGCCATAACATCATGCAAATGGCCCCATTTGCATGTGCACTTTTGAATAATGCGGTAGTTGCACCTATAGCAACGGTACTTGCGCTAGCGCATCCCCCTGCTCCACTCTGGCCACTTGCGCTGGTGAAGTGAAACTGCGCCATGCTGACTACAGGTGGCCAAGGAGCGATATTCAGCTATGCTGTGCCATGGCGCAGCTCCGTTGAATATCACCCTGTCAATGCCCCTGACATCCAAGTTGTGCAGCACCCAGGCTTGCGCCACAGCCTGGCGCAGTCTGAATATCCCGCCCTAAATATTTAAAATCCAACATAACAGCAGACATCCATAAATGAGTTCTCAAAATAGGTAAGTGAGAATAAGTAAGTTTTGAGTGCTAATTTAAAGTTCTTCACTGTTAGGTAACCCCTTATCTGATGAGGCAGAGAATTCCACAAGGTAGGAGCCACAAATGTAAAAGCTCAAACTCTATTGCTATTTAAACTGACCCTGGAAATCTCCAGCAATCCCTCATTGGTGGAGTGGTCAGAGGGGGCAATAGGGACACAGGAGGTCTGGCAGGTAACTCGGTCCCTGTCCATATAGGGCTTTGGTCAGCACACCAACCTTGAAGGTGATCCGCCACTGAATTGGCAGCAAGTGCAGTCAGCTCAGCACAGGTGTGACATGGCTAGATCAAGAAAACCCAGTCAACAAGCTGGCTGTAGCATTCTGCACCAGCTGCAAGCAGTGCATATCAGTCCCCGGTAGCCCTAGATACAGGGCGTTGCAGTAATCAAGGACGGAGGTCACAAAGGCATGGACCAATGTCGGGAGGTCACTGGGCGGAACCAGATGCCTAATTCAGGTGATATTTCTCAGATGGTAAAATGAGGTCTTGACAACAGATGACACCTGAGATTTTAGAGTCAACCCCTTATCTAAAATAATGTCCAGACTCTGCACCTGTTCGGAGGTCATCAGCAGGTGACTGCCGAGCAAAAGGCCCGAGGCCTTCCCAGCTGAAGACCCCTCTACCCAGTGGCCTGGGTCTACCACCAAAGACTCAGTTTTGTCAGGATTCAGCTTCAGCCAGTTGGCACTCATCCAGTCCTGGATCTCGGAGAGGAGCTGTTAAACACTGAGACCGCGATCATCCCTGTCTGGTACAAAGGTCATGTATAACTGAGTATCATCTGCATAGTAGTGAAAACTCAAGGCATACTGCCTTATAATGTCTCCCAATGGCAGCATATACACCACGAATAACACAGGCAAAAGCACAGAGTTTGGGTACTTACATGGTAGAGAGAATGCTTCAGAGGAATAAATTCCTGACACCATTCTCTGAAACCTACCAGTGAGGAATGAATGGAACCATATGAGGACTGTCCCTGACAGTCCACAGATTACCCGCAGGTGCTCCAGCAATACACCATGAGCCACAGTGTCAAATACCACAGAGAGATCAAGGAGGACTAAGATGGAACAACTCCTCCGATCTCTGACTATCAGGGGATCATTGAGCACTGAAACCAGGACAGTCTCGGTGCTGTGCCTCTTCAGATCCTGACTGGATAGGATCATATCATGGATGGTAAGGTGGTCATCCAGCTGCAGCACAACCACATTTCCATAGCGTTACCCACAAAGGGCAGGTTAGAGAGGGTCTGTTGTTGGTAGACAATCTGGGTCGAGAGAGGTTTTCTTAAGGAGGTGTCACCACCGCCACCTTCAGGGAGTCAGGAAACTCACCTGTCTCAAGTGAACACTGGACTATCTCTGCCAGGACCTGTCTGATGTCCTCAACACCCCCACCACAAGTGAGGCGAGTTTGGCCCGAGTCTAAACTACACAGACTGGCTGCATACTCTGGATGATCTTATGACATCCACGATCGCCACCTGATCAAAAGCCAACCAACCAAACCGGGCTGTGCAACCTCCAAGCAATTATCACCCCACACATTGGAGAGAGCCATGCAGATCTCTGATCTAATGTTGGCAATCTTATCTGCAAAGAAGTGAGCAAACTCATCACACTTACCCTGTTACAATGCTATCTGGTCTTGGTGACAGGCTGGATTGCACAGTCTGTCCACAGCTCAGAAGAGCTGAACTGGTTGGTTCCTTGCAATGGTGATCTCCCCAGACAGGAACTCTGCCTTCTTATGGGAGATCACCGATTGGTAGTCCATGTAATAGACCATCAATCTAAGTCTGTCAACATCATGGCCAGATTTCTGCCAACTACACTCCATCAATTGCCCCACTCCTCTCATCTCCCTCAAAGTCCCATCAAACCAAGGGCACTGATGGCAAAGGGTGTGGGGGTGAACATGAATAGGAGCAATAGAATCCAGAGCTGCTACCACAACCTTATTATAGGACTATAGCAGGTTGTCTGGACTACTGCTAGGAGTCAGAAGTCCCACTAGATCCGCACTGCCATCATGCCATCTGGGGTCACACCCTTAATGGGTGGTACGGACCATCTCCAAAGGGGCATGCCTATAAGGGGCTTGAAACTGAACCTGATAGTGTAATGGTCAGACCAACTGACCTGCTCCCCACCAAATTGGAGGTATCCATACCCAGTGAGAAGACCAGGTCCAGAGAATGAACAGAATTATGGGTTACAGAGGAAACTACTTGTGTGAAGCCCAATGAAGTCATTAATTGGAGGAAGTCCCGTCCAAAATGTGAGAGTTCGTTGTCAATCCAGGCATTGAGGTCACTAAGCACCATCACTCTGGGAGACTCCAACACCATGTCGACAATGAAGTCCGTGACTTTCTGCAAAAATTGCTTCCCGTCCCCAGGTGGACGGTTGACGAGAAGAATTTTGCATCCCACACATGCACCTAAGATACATTCAAATGATCTGGTCTCCACCACTGGCACATCTATCAGGCCCAATTCTGTTCTAGAACAAATGTCTACACCCCCACCCTTGCGATCCATCCTCAGGCGGTGTATCACTGAGAACCCAGCTGGAACCGCTGACTCAAAAATGGGGCCAGCATTATCATCCAGCCAGGTCTCAGTGATGCATGCCAGGTCCAATGTCCCAACAAGATTGGCAATTATTGCTTTCTGATTTTTGTTTTTGGTATGATTTCTTTATGCTCCCACCCTGCACCCTGGCCAGTCTCTCCTTCAGGCCCCACATGGACCTTCTCACTCGGCAGCCCCCAACCCCACTGACCCACATTGCAGCCAGCCCAGACATCCCCAATGTATCCCTGCATCAGGAGGGTCCCATACCTTCATAGGGGATGAGCCTTCATGGCCTTTCCAGTGATCCTGGGTACTGCTGACGTAGCAGATAGGGGTCCGGGAGCTCCACAGCGAGGGTATGGGGAGGCCATCATCCGACAAGGGCGTCATTTTCCCTGTTTTCTCCCCAAGGAGTGGTGTGCCACAGACATCAGGGCTTATGTCGATGTCTGCCACTCCTCTACTCATCTGGGGCCAGATGTCCTGCAGTACTCCTGGCCTCTGCCAGGGGCCAGCAGGTACCAGGTGGCAGCATCCCCACCCTCGCCCTGGAGAAGGCGAGCTGTCGCTGGATGCTCCATCTTCTCCCTGGCCATCCCTCCAGTGACCTCAGTCTGTTCCGAACCTGGGTCACTTGCATCACAGATGAAAATCCAACTGCTGTGCCAATGGCCAGCCACCAGTCTTGTTTTTAATGGACCTGGCATTGTATAACACTACCCACGCTGAATGAGACTCGAGGCTGATTGAGTCACTTACCCACATAAAGTGGAGCCCTTGGATATGGGGACCAGACAGGAGAACCCTCTCCAGTCTCCATTTTGTCCCAGGGTGTCTCCTCATCTCTACAACCCCAATCTGGCTGCCTAGCTACCACTAGGTCCAGGTCCCCCACGCCTCCTCCTATCAATCCTATATACATCAGCAGGCAGAGGGACCAACTAAAGAGACAGAGGCCCTGGAGGTTCAAGAGGGTAGCACCTGACTGGGAGAGCCACCTGTCAGCACATACTTCCAGTCACCCAGTATAGCCACTCCCAAATTATAATACCCAAACCCACAAAATAAAATTAACTCAAATAATCAACCAATCGCCCCTTCCAAAATTAAGACTTAAAATATCAACCCTTTTGATCCATTATAAGTCCAGTTTATAGTAGATGAGAATCACGGTTGAAAGAAGAAAGCACACCAAAACCTGCAAATATTGCCACAGAATAGGTGAGGCTCTCACCCTCACCCAATCTATATAAACAATTAGTCAAGTAATCTCTTCCAACTCCTACAACAGCAAAATTAAACAGTCATGCAAAAAGCCATGGAGGTACTATCACTACCTCCCGTTAGTCTGACATTAGGTTCTGCATCTGAAGAGGTGCCACCAGGCTAATATCCAGGGAACATATGACAGAATTTCCACTGCACTGTAGATCTTTCTTCTTTCTCATCACACCAAACACTACAGCCTCCAGGCCGAATCAGCACCTTACAAGAGCTGGAGCCACAGAGCCCACAGACCAAGCACATTTAGTGTCCCTCAGAAGAAGACCAAATGATGCTGACCTAAAGAAGACCCATGGGACTCTCAGGGACCACACTGGCCACCAGCCTATGCCTTCCCCTATGTCCCACCTGGTTGTGGACAACTAAGGCAACTGCCGCATTCAGCACCACAGCCTGAATATTAGGAGATACTGTCAACCCATTTGGAGGCAAATGACCAGGAATGTGTCCAGGCTCACACAGGATGCCTAATTGGGGGTTCTCCAGAGACCTGGCCATCCTCCTGTAGCCATCGTCCCCACTGCCCAATACACCCGCTGAGGGAACTGATCCAATGGAAGGCACCCCTTCCGTTGTCCCACAAGCAGACCCACCAGGCCTAACACTTACCAGTTATTGACCTCAGGACTGGGTCAAACAGCAAATACTCCCAAGCACAGGAGATGGACCAAATGGCGTTCAGCTTAAACCCCGAAAATAAACACTTGTCTCACTGGTATACCTCACTTCAGACCCTGACTAAACTAACTATAAAAAATACTTAACCAAACTAATTAAAAACAATAAAACAAAACAAGTAAAACAAATGCGGAGTGGCTAGTCTAGTCGCCCAAGCAGCTAACACTCAGCTGCCACCTTGCCGCTGTTCCATGTAGGATGGGGTTGGCAAGGAGAGAGAGGTGTGGGGGGAAAGATGGGAAGAAGAATGATAGTAGTGTTGATGCGGTCTACGGTGACGTGGTCAGTATAGAGTAGGGTTGAGGGGGTGAGTGCTGAATTCAGGGAAAGGAGGGGGCAGTGCTTAGGACAGAGGCTCAAGTCTAGGACAATAGGAGCCAAGCTTGGGGTTAAAAGAGGGCACAGGGGGGCGATTTGTTACAAGGTGCATTCGCAACTTTTGAGATAATTCAGGTGCTGATGAAGGCTACTTTTAAAGGGACCAAGAGTAGGGTGCCTCTTGATCTCTGAGGGCAGATTATTGATCCAGGAAGGGGCTCTAACCCTAAAGGATCACTGCCCCTGAATGTTCCGGCAGAACGGGAACTGGTATTTTATCATGGTGGATTTATGTGAGTAGCAGGGGTTTGGTGCTGGTAGCAGAAGGGGAAGGGTGGTTGGCGGGATTTGTCCAAGGCAAATTTTTTAGCAAAAAGGCAAGTCTGGTAGGTGACTCTACCTTTGAGATTTAACCAAAGAGTTTGCACATAGAGATCGCAGGTATGGGTGAACCTTGGGGCACCAGAGACAAGCCTGCAAGCCTTATTGAGAGCCATATTGATTCTTTTCATAGCAGAGTCAGTGGCAGCCCTATAGATAATCAGGCCATAATCAATGATAGAAACAACAGAGATTGAGACAGCGGTTCTGAGGGCTTCAGGGGTGAGGCAGTGCCGATGTCTATAAAAGGTGCTGATTCTAGTATTAATAGTTTTAGATATAAGGTTGATATGTGAGGAGTAGGGTAGGGAGCTATCTATGGTCATGCCTAGATACTTACATTCCCTGACTTGTTTAAGAGGAAGATTTTGGTTGTTAAGAACTTCATTTTTTTATAGTTCATTAATAGCTTAATATCTCCAAACCAATGTTCAATTGCTGCAAAACTTGTCTGGAGATCTTCGGTGAGTAGGGAGGGGTCGGAGTGGGTTGAAGAAAGGACAGCATCATTAGGTACAGAATGATGTTGCTAGGCAGGATTTAGAGAGTGAATTGAGGAAGAGGCTGAACAATAAAGGTCCAAGGATGGAGCCTTGTGGGATGCCCAAGTTAGCAGGACGTGAGCTGGATAGGGTGTCATTAATTTTGCCTGGCTGTGTTCAGCCACAAAGACAGCTGGGGAACTACTTGGCGACCTCCAAGGAGAAGCCTATAGTTTGGAGCAAGTGAGTAGGAGGGAATGGTTCACGTATCGAAAGCTCTTGTAAGGTCGACGAGATCGACTCCACCAGTTGGCCTCAGACAAGTGCACTGTGCAGGAAGTCAGTGTATTCCAGCAAGGCGGTGGTTGTGGTGTACCTCTTCCTAAAGCAATGCTGCTCCCTGCATATTGTATTTGGTAAGGTATTCCGTCATCTGGTCTGTGATGATATGCTTGACTGCCTTCTGGGGGTGGGGTGGAGATAGGGCACTTGTTAGAGGGCTGTGTTCTAGCAACACTTTTATAGATAGGCATGACTAGTGCTGCCTTCCAGAGTTACTAACATACTAAAATGCCAGCAGAATAGGCCTAATGGTCTTTTGAGTCTGCTCGATTGGTCAGCCCCACCCTGGGTGCTGACCTTGCTGCCCTCGCCTTCTCTGGCTTCTCCTTCCCAGTTCCGGATATTCTTGCTGCATTGGATTTTGCTTCCAGAACCCTTCCCTGTACCTGTCCCAGCCCCTCTTGAACCCTCCACTGTCTCTGCCTCCACCAGCCCCCAGGCAGTGCATTCCATGGTTCCACCACCCTCTCAGTGAAGTAGCACCTCCTTTCTCCCTGAATCTTCCCCTCCAGCTTCCACCCATGCCCTCTAGTGGCCCCTCCTCCTTCCTTCAAGCACCCTGACTGTTCCTCCCTATTTACCTCTTCATGTACTTAAAGACCTCTATCATGTCCCCGGTCCCTTCTCTCTTCCAATGTGTACATATTTAGCTCTTTAGCCTCTCCTCATAGGTCCTGTCCCCAAGCCCCAAATCATTTTGGTTGCCCTCCTCTGGACCCTCTCCAGGAGTTTAATGTCCCTCTTTAAGTGTGGCCTCCAAACAGCATGCAGTACTCAAGGTGTGGCCTCACCAAGCAGTTATACAGAGGAGCATCACTTCCTCCTTCTGGAGGTGATCTCCTAGCGATGCATCCCAGCATCCTGTTGGCCTTGGCTGCTGCCCTCCCACACGTCTCCGAGTTTTTCATTTTGACATCCACCACCACCCCTAGGTCCCTCTCAGCCATTGAGACTTGTAGCATCCCCCCCCCCAGGGTGTACACTTGGCCCGGGTTTCTGGCCCCCAGGTGGAGTACCTTGCATTTCCCTGCATTGAACCTCAGCTTCCACTTTCTAGACCATCTTTCCAGAGCCTCCAGGTCCCCCTGTAGGGCCACCCTCCCCTCCTCCCCATCCACCACCTCCCCCAGTTTTGAGTCATCTGCAAAGAGACTCATCTCACTCCTGATTCCTGTCCTTATGTCAGAGATGTAGGCGTTGAACAGGAGGGGACCAAGGACTGATCCCTGTGGGACCCCACTAATGACCCTCTTTGGGGATGAGACTATCCCACCAACTATGACCCTCTGGGTCCGGTCATGGAGCCAATTGCCTATCCATCTGATCATCTGGTTCCCCACCCCCATTTCTCCCAGCTTATCCAACAGGCCCATGTGAGGAACAGAGTCAAATGCCTTGCTGAAGTCTAGAAAGAGGACGTCCACAGGTCTACCAAGGTCCAAGGCACTCGTCACCCAGTCATAGAACTCCACAAGGTTTGTCTGACATGATTTCCCTGAGACGAATCCATGCTGTCTATCGTCCAGGCACCCTGACTTTTCCAGGTCCCCCCAGCCTCTCCTTGACAATGCCCTCCATCACCTTGCCCACCACCGATGTCAGGCTGACAGGCCTGTAGTTCTCTGTCACCTCCCTTGATCCCCCCTTGTGGATAGGCACTATATGCGCCACCTTCCAGTCCTGGGGCACCCACCCTGTCCTCAGAGAGATGGTGAAAAGCTCCGCTAGGGGTTTCGCCAGGAGATCTGCAAGTTCCTTCAGCACTCTGGGATGTAATTTATCTGGCCCTGGTGCTTTCTCCACCTTAAGGGAGCTGAGGGCTTCCTCACTCTCTGCTGTGATTTCCACTTCCAGTACCTCTTCTCCTGCTTAGCCTCCCCTCCTGCCAGTGATGCCTCCCTCTCCCCAGACCCGCCGATCGGTAAGGGTCCCCCTCCTCAGTATCTCTGTCTCTCCCATGAATGATGCAGCACCCCATTTTTCTTGGTGGAAACTGGTGAAGTACTCATTCAGTACCTCAGCCTGCTCCCCGGGTCTTGTGCCCATCTCTCCCTGATTTAATCCTGCTAATCTGCCCCTTCACCCTTCGTTTTCCCCAATGTATCTAAAGAACCCCTTGTTCCTCTCTCTGATTTTCCTGGCCAGTTCTGCTCCTTCCTTGCTTTAGCCACCCTCACCACCCTAGTGGCCCTTCTAGCAATCAGCTCATACTCCCCTCGATCCCTTTCTGGGAGAGGTAGAGAAGAATGATTAGGGGCTTAAGGACTGCATCAAGGGTCTGGTGCAGGAGTTTAAGGTCTATGGTGTCATTGCTGAACCTTGTTTTCCCCAAAACTTTTTGTAAGTATTTTTTTGCTTCTGGCATGGAGTCTTTCTTGAAGTAGAAGGGAGGGGGGCTTTGGGGAAGGGGATGCCCATGGCACTAAGTTGGCTAGCAGGCTACCTTGGGAAGTCAGGGGGGAGTATACCGGAGATGTTAGTGAAGGGATCATTAAGTGTATCCGCAATTATTAGAGGGTCCTGTGAGAGAGCTCTGTTGACATACAACACGTTAGAGGCCGTTTTTGAGGGCTTACCAGTGAGGTCATTATTGCTTTCCCAGAAATGTTTCCCATTACCTCAGGAGTCTGTGAGTTTGCACTTAAAGTATTCCTTTGTGGTGTGATGAATCTCCCTGGTACAGGAGTTATGTGCTGCCTTATAATGTTGCATGTCATTGGGTCTCTCAGTGTCATGAGCTAGGTGCCAGAGATGGTCCCTGTCGGGCATCATTTGGATTAACGAAGGGGTGATCCAGGGGTTAATAATAATAATGAGAATAGCATGGATTAACGTTAGGCTAAAAAGCTGGTGCTCTCAGAGAGGGTATTTTATTTGTAGATCATCGGAATACATTTTTCCATGATAAATCACTTTTTGCTGAGATGGTCTGCATCTGAATAACAAAGTGGCTACACTACTTAGCTCCTGCTTTCAAACAGTCCAACAATGCATTGAATTAAACTAGTGTCAGAGGTAGAAAATAATAGCCTATCCTACCCAGTTCCTAGTTCACAAAATCCAAATACTAATTAAATTAATCACAAAAAAAGTATCAAAAATTAAAAGGTGTATTAATTAAAACACAGTCTTAATAAATCTGATGAACTGTTGGTTCACTGTAGTATAGAGCAGCCCGATATCATAGCCATATCTGAAACATGGTGGCCCAACACAATCTCTTGGGGTAAAACCATAGAGGGCTATCAGCTATTCCATTATAATAGAAAAGAAAAAAGGGAAGAGGAATAGCCTTATATATCAAACTGATCTTAAACCAATAGATATTACAAAACAAAACAAAAAATCATCCGACTGCACAGAAACAGTCTGGATTAAGACTGAGAGTGAAGAAATAGGACATATCATTGTGGGGCTTTGTTATTGTCCTCTGGATTCCATGATGCCCAATAAGAACTGATCATGAAAGAATTAAGAAAATGCAGTGAAATGGGAGAATACTCTACCTGGGAGATCAAAATTTTACAGAAATTACTGTAAGTGAACAGACTGGTCAGCAACAAGTGGTATATCTAAGGTCTTTATTAATCTGTGTAGTGAACTCTCCCTAAGACAGCATGTGTACAGTCCAGCCAGAAGTGATAACATTATAGACATTATATTGACACTTGAAAGTCATTGAAATCACAAAATGCACAGTTTCTGTTACTTTGACAAATAGTGAACTCAAAACTGAAATCGAGCTTGCTTGGTGGTGTTGAGGGTTGAGGTGCTGGATACCACACCTCACTCCATGCCTGTGGTTTGAATACTGGCTTGGGTCGCCAGGGTCGGCCGGGAGGGAGAAGCTGATTGAGTTGCTGGCTGGCAGCTTTCATCCTCAGGAGGGTTCTGGGGGACTCCCTGGTGTTTGGCTACCTCCTGGTGGAGGCCTGGTGGTAGCATCATGCATGGGGAGCCCTGTCACTAGGCCAGGGGTGGGCAGAAGGGCTGTGGATTAGAGCTGTGGTGCGCATGCGCACCTCCACGCACATGCACTACTGCTTCAGGGGCCTCTGGATAATAGGGCAAAAATGAGAAAATAGTTTGGGAATCAGGGCAGAATGACACCGTCAGCTCAGCTCCAGGGATCTGCCAGGTCACGCATAGCACAAAAAGTACTTGAATGACCTCGGAGTACAGTGAAGTTGTCCAACAAGAGCAAGCAGTCTGCCAAAGTTGGATAAATAGAATGTACAAAAAAAACTGAAATCAAACAAAGAATAAAAAACTGACATTTTTATATATTATAGGTCAGACATAGTTAAAATGGATCAATCTCTTGCATCCATTGACTGGTATAAATTATTTAAAGAAAGTTCTGTAGAAGATATGTGGACCACACTCAAAACAATAGTTTTAAATACAGCCAGACTTTGCATACCTATCAACAAAAAAAATACAAAGAACTCGACCCTAAAACCAAACTGGATGAATAAACAAAATCTGATCATTAAAGAAAAGAAACTATAAAATATATTAATACAAAAAGTCAACCCTGTGCTGGGAGACATTCAACAAATTACAAAAATCTTGTAAATATGAGATAAGAAAAGCTAAAATTAGCATTGAACAAAGGCAAGCAAGACAAGCAAAAAAAGGTAATAACAAGCTATTTTATAGCTATATAAATTCGCTGAACAAAACAAAAATGTAAAGTAGGACCACTTATAACTTCTACAATGTCCATAAACTCTCCTGTAGATATGGCTTACCATTTTGTAAATTTTATTTATTTATTTGATATATCGGTTTACAACCTTTGAGCCAGAGGCTCATTTACAAAGGTACCTTGTCACATGTAAGACAGATGGTAATACAGAAACACGGTATAACAACAATTACATTAAGCATGTGTTACAGACATTTGTCACAGACATTATTTACAGTATTTGGATGATGATATTTACAACATAACAGCAGAAAAGTATATGCACACACCTACCAAGCTCTGAACCCAGGTTCTCATGCACTCCAGGCAGTGACTCAATCCACAGCACCAAACAGTCAGCTGATTTTGGTTCCAACATCCTCAACTTTACAAATATTCAAGCTACAGAAGAAATCACCTTTACTGATGATGAAATCATAAATAAAATTAAATTATTACAATCTGGTTTCTCATCTGGTTCCGATGGTATAACTACTGATATGGTCAAAATACTACAGAAACATCTTATTCTACCTCTACAATTACTGTTCGGTCATAGTATACAAACAGGCCATATACCAGCAGATTGGGAAATGCGTAATGTGGTGCAATTGTTTAAAAAGGTGACGGGGCACATGGATAACTACAGACCTATTAGTTTAACCCCAGTTATTTGCAGAATAGCAGAAGCTATCATAAAAGACAGACTGATATCTACATTAGGTAATTTTGACACTAATCAACATGGATTCTCAAAGGCTGATTGTGTGTTACAAACCTACTTTGTTTCTATGAAAAAATCTGCCCACGTTTGAACAATAGAACACACTGTGACCTAGTCTTTTTAGATATTAAAAAGGCATTTGATTCTGTCCCCCACTGGGCATGTATCGAAAAGCGTGCTTCCTTTGAAATTCATCCGTAGTTTATTAGATGGGTTCAATACTGGCTAGAAGGCTGTTCTCAAAGGGTAACTATTGATGGATATACCTCGGACTGGAAGGCAGTGACAAATGACATCCCACAATGCCTTGTACTGGCCCCTCTAATTTTTGAACTATTTATAGCTGATCTCTCCCCAAACATTGATAGTTGAACTACAGTATTAAGAATGCTGATGACTGTAAAATCAGTGGAACTTCCAAATACTAAGAAAATAATGATTTACTTCAAAAAGATTTAGACACTTTAACCTCTTGGTCCAATTTTTAGGGGCTTTCCTTTAATATAAATAAATGCAGTGTTATGCATCCAGACCAACATTTAAACAAATCTGAATGTGAAAAAGACTTTAGGATCTTGATAACCAAAAGCTTCTTTGACAAACAAATTGCTGGAAAACTTGCCAGCGCAAACAAGGTTTGGTGGTCAATAAGGCATGACTTCAAATCAAGAGACAAAACTGTACTCCTGCCATTATACAGGGCACATATGGTATCGTCCCTTTTAAACTACTCCTCACAAGTTTGGTGCCCCTATTAAACAAAGTCTAGCCAGAGCCAATACGGTTGTGGCGAGCTGCCAAATGACCAAAGCTGCAGCTGTGCGAGAAAATTTGGAACGAGCTGGTGTAACTTGGCCATTTTTTGAGTTGTTTCACCAAATGTTCAACATGGCCTTTTGGGCCCTGCTATGAAAAGAGCCACTGTCATTTCATTCACTTGTCCCGAAGGTTATTTCACAGAGTGACTGTGCCGTTCTGTGCCACAGGTGTGAAAACACATTTGGGCAGGATGTGAAAATGGCAGCTGTACTATTAATAAGGAGGTGTGAAAATGGCAATGTTGAAATTCTGGAGTGAAAATATTAAAAATTGGCGATGTTAGGAGCGTGTGTACAAAATGTGCACTACACAGTCATAACAGTCATTTTTGGGAATTTTTTCACAAAATTTGCAACATGGGCTTTTTGGGACCCCACCTTATGAACAGTGGCACTGTTATTTCATTAATCATTTCCAAAAGGTGATTACATGTGTAACTCCTAGGTGGTGCTATCCCAAAGGATACTATCCCTGCCTGCGTGACTAAGTGCAGGTTGAAGGGCCTGACTTCTGTGAATGGGTGCCTCCACACAGAGAGTTGGTTTAAGGGTACCATAGCTGCTCTAGGTACAGCCCTCTGGGATACTGATACCCCCCTCTAACCCCTCTAGTGGCCTATACTGGTCAGTAATTAGACAGTTACAATGAACACCAGAATGCAATGTTATACCTACACTTGGCACACTTACCACCAGGGCTGGATCAGTTGCACTGGCCCTGGAGACCCCCTGCAAAACAAGACCTGCAATGGAGAAAGGCAATAGCAACACAATAACCCCACCAGAAAGGTACACAATAGCCAGTGTAAATGCAAAAATGTTTAGATCTGATTTACTGGGGGATGTGAAGAAGAGAGGGGCCGTAATCTGGTGTTTGATTCTGGATCTGATTTAATCAGGCTAAGCATGCATACCTCTAAGAGTCCCTCTAACACAGTCACACTCACTCTGGGTACCCAGTTGGTCTGCAGGCTAGCCAGAAGTGTTGCCTGGGGTAGGCCGGCATTGCAGCTGTTATTGGGGCACTTAGGAAGGAAAAAACACAACATGCACTTTAACCCACAATTTGTATTCTGGAGCTGGATGGCTCAGTTCGTAATAATTAACCACAACAATTAAATCAGGTGACACACTTTGATTTGAGTTCTGTTGCAGGGAGCTACCCTGATGTTTACTCATGCTACCTAGACCAGGAGGCAGGATGGATGAAATGAAGACCTCAAGATTGATTGCTGTGCCAGGAGAAGCAGGGTCTACGTAACGCACTGTGATGGTCAATCCTGTTCGATGGTGTTGAGCAGGGAGCCAAATCCCTAGGCAGGTCTTTCATTGGATGTAACTCTGTGGCATGAGCAGTAATCTTAGCCGTGATGGTGAGGCCCAGACCAGGTGAACAGTTCAAATACAGTCTGGTAAAAAGCTGGATACAGCTTACAGCTGGCATGACACATTCAAGCAATGTGGGGAACCAAATCACAACCCACAATGCACATTCAGCACAATCATAGTAAAGGATAGGCAAATACCACAGTTCGGATGACAATCAACTCTGTCTTTGTGCAAAACTGATGCTCTGCAGTTGTCCCAAGTCCTGACAGGCCATTCACACCGAGGTAAATCTTCGGTCCACACCAGGTGAATTTCATTTTATCACAGTTAGGATTCTGGTCACAGTCACAGCAAATTCAGATGAAGTTCGAGATATTAATGCAGATTTCTTCACTCGAGAAGATAGTAGCAGGCATGCCTGACACAGCCTTCCCGCCGATCCCCCGCGCTACTATGCAGGAGCAGCTGCTCGAATTACTCAAGCTGTTCAATCTCTCAACTCCAGCAACACACTGACTCACTGCTGCAGGCAGCTCTGGGACTTCCCAGTGATCCAAGGTTCGTTGGTTGATCTATCTGTCTGTCACAGCAAGGGTGTCCCCTCCAGGTCCATTTAGATGCCAAACAGTAAAATTTACAATTCTACAGAAATTAACTCCACAAGACCCTTCGGACAGTTTCCATTTTAGGGTCCTCAAAGGTATTGATTAGTCCAAACTGGCAGTCCAGAACCAAGGTGGTGGTGCAAAACAGAAAGTCCATGCTGCAAAGGAAGGCAGGTTAGACAAACTACTATAGCATTACTATTAAAGCAGATAATCCATAAACAATTACAGTTTCTAGAAGGGCTTCCTTTGCACAATTAACGATGGCAGAATGGAGCAGCTGTATTGTAGCCTGGGTGGGACTCAAGCCTGAAATCACCAGCCACCACCCAGATTAATTATAAACCAATGAAAATGATGCTCGTAAAAGAGACAGGCATGGAGGCTAACAGGGCACTTGCATGCAAGCACTTTTAAAGCTGTTAGAACATGGAACACCAGCCTGGCAGTGGGCATTTCAACAAGCCCAGGAAGAAAATTTAGGACCCCATTTATAGGGTTTACACACATCTACTACAAAATCACCTTTCTGGACTGAATATGGAATGACAGTACAGTGTTCATGAGGTGGTGTCCCAAGAACCTCATGTTGAAAATTTGGGGCAAAATTCCTGGAAATGGCTGATATAGCAAGATAAATTGAAAACCCTCTGAGTGCCAGTATATGGTGCTTACAGTACCTTTGATTCTTCAATTTTCAGTTCGGCTTTGAAAAGTGTAGAAATGTTGTGGTCCAGAGAAGATGACAGCTCTGACCTCTGGAGGTAAGTATGGGGTAAGGGGGCTTAAGGGAAGTGGGTGCTCGTGGGAGGATGGAAATGTGGTAAGGGACTGTTGTGATGATGAGGACCATTTTCTTTTACAGGTCAAAAAAGACATTGGGGACTGTTCTTTATTTACAGGAAAAAACCTAATTTGGGCACACTGGGGTGAGCACTCAGTGCACCACATGATTGGAGGGGATGGACATGATGCCAACACAGGATTGGGCACCACGATGTCGATGGGGGTAATACATTTTTAAAAATTGGGCACACTGGTGTGGGATCCCAATGTGCCACGAGTTGGGGGCTATGTGATGCCGACACGGAGATTGGGTACGCTGATGTCGGCATGGCAGAGAAACAAAAAAACATAAATTTGGGCACACTGGGGTGAGATCCCAGTGTGCCAATTGAGTTGGGGGGTTACATGACACTGACACAGGAACTGGGCACTACGATGTTGGCTTGGGAATGGGAAATGGAGGAAGACAGGAGCAATGGGAGGGTGTGGGAGGAGTGCCATCCACAGGATTGTGGATGCAATGGAACTGCACACGTGCAGCATTCACACATGTGTAGTTGTGATTCAGAAGATGGCGGCACCAGGAATAGAAACATAGAAACATAGAAGTTGATAGCAGATAAGGACCACAAGGCCATCCAGTCTGCCATTTCTTTTCTGCCTTATGAATGTGCCATCGGCTTTGCTCTGTCAATGGCCTATCTATTCATACCATCCGTATTGCTCCCTCATTCCTATCCCATGCCTGTTTGAAGCCATGCAGTGTATTCATATCCACCTCTTCCTGAGGTAGGCTGTTCCATGCATCCACCACCCTTTCTGTGAAAAGAACTTTCTCACAGTACCCTTAATCAGCCTCCTCTAATCTCATGCTGTGTTCTCTTGTCCTGCTATTTTCCTATATTGAATCATGTTAGACTCTTCACCTTGTTAATGCCCTTAAGTTGTTTGAATGTTTCGATCATATCACCTCTCTCCCTCCTTTGCTCTAGGGTATACATATTGAGCTCCGTTAATCTGTCCTCATATGTTTTCTGATGCAGTCCTTGCACCATTTTGGTTGCCCTTCTCTGGACTGCCTCAGTCTGGTTAATGTTCTTGTGAAGGTGTGGCCTCCAGTACTGCACGCAGTACTCCAGATGGAGCCTAACCAGTGTCTTGTAAAGAGGGATTATTACCTCCCTCTTCTGACTTGTGATACCCCTACTAATACACCCCAACATCCCTCCAGCCTTACCTACTGATTTAGTGGTCTGCTTGGATGATTTCAGGACATCGGTGATGATGACGCCCAAGTCTCTTTCTTCCCTTGTGACTGCCAGCAACTCCCCTCCCAGCCTATAGGTGGCTTCAGGGTTTCTCTTCCCTAAGTGTATGATCTTGCACTTCTTTGCATTGAACTCCAGTTGCCTCTTTTTTGACCATTTTGCTAGTTTATCCAGATCTCTTCTCATTCTGCCCACCCCATCTGGATCATCTACTCTGTTGCATATCTTGGTGTCATCTACAAACAGACAAACTTACCCTCTAGTCCATCTGCAATGTCAATGATGAAGATATTGAAGAGGACTGGCCCCAGGACTGATCCCTGAGGCACCCCAGTTGTGACTTGCATCTCTTCTGACTGTATACCGTTTACCACCACTGTCTGTTTTCTGCCCATCAACCAGTTTGCCACCCAGTTGAGCTACTTCTGACCCATCCCGAGCCTAGCCAGCTTATTAATCTATCTTCCATGTGGAACAGTATCGAAAGCTTTACTGAAGTCAAGGTAGGCAATATCAACTGCTCCCCCTTGGTCCACCACTCAGGTTAACCAGTCAAAGAAATCTGTGAGATTAGTTTGGCAGGACCTTCCTTTTGTAAACCCATGCTGTCTTGGATCCTGTGCTCCTATGCATTCCAGGTGTTGCACTATCCTTTCCTTAAGGAGTGCCTCCATAATCTTGCCCACTGTTGAGGTAAGACTGACTGGTCTGTAGTGCCCTGCCTCCTCCCTGCTACCACTTTTGTGGAGCAGGATCACATGAGTCCTTCTCCAGTCTTCTGGGACCTCTCCTGTGCTCAGAGACTCACTAAACAGTTCTGATAATGGCTCTGCTAGTTCCACCCTTAGCTCCTTTAGTACCCTGGGATGTATGCCATCAGGTCCCATTGCCTTGTTCACCCTGAGCTAATCGAGCTCTTGTAGGACCATTTCTTTTGTGAAGGGACTAGTGCACACCTCCCTCTCCCCTGTGTCCATGGTGCTGAGCTGTGGGCCCTGCCCTACTTTTGCTTCAGTAAATACTGAGCAGAAGTATCTATTTAGGATAGATGCTTTTACATGGTCCTCCTCCTCACATGCCCCCTTATCCCCTTTGATCTTAGAAATACCCCCTCTGGACTTTCTCCTTTCACTAATGTATCTATAGAAAGTCTTGTCACCTTCTTTTACTGTTTATACTAGTGTTTCCTTGGTTTGGGCCTTTGCATGCCCTACTGCCTTCTTGCTTCCCTTAGGGAAGTTTGGTATGCCTTCCTATCTTCATCCTGCTGTGTTCCCTTATATTTCATGAAGGCCAGCCATTTGGCTCTGACCTTTTCTGCTACTGTTTTTGAGAACCAAAGTGGTTTCCTTCTTTTTTTGCACTTCCTTTTCTCTCTAACACAATGGGATATTGCTTCAAGTATTGCATCTTTAATGTTTGCCCACTTTGCCTGTACCCCTTCACCTGTATTTCTTTTTGCCAGGGCTAGCTTAACTCTGTTGGCCATCTTATCAAAGTCAGCTCCTCTGAAGTCCCATGTTTTTGCCTTAGAATGGGATGATTTAGTTCTAGTGGTCAAATTGAACCATACCATGTGATGGTCACTGGTCCCCAGGTAACCTTCTACCTGGAGATCTGTGATCCTCTCCCTGTTAGTCAGTACTAGATCTAGGATAGCCTTGTCTCTTGTGGGTTGTTGTACCAGTTGTTTGAGGCCCTCCCCCTGCAGGGAATCCACCATGTGTCTAGTTCTGGCAGATATTCCTGCTGGTATTGATCAATCTGTATCTGGCATGTAGAAGTCTCCAATTATCAGAACCTCCCTTTAGCCATCACATTTTGTATATTTTATTTATTTATTTCGTTTTGTTAACTGGGTTAGGTGCGCTAACCAAAGTTGACTATTTGCAGGCACGACCTGGAAGAATACATACATAAAATGAGATGAGATTATATCATACATAGTATATAGTACAGGTACATAGTCTATAGTACAGGTAGGTTAGAATACAGATCAAGTCAGACAGTACTCAAGATAATACATATAGCTATGCAGTGATGACAAAAGTGACATTAGTACATGCAAATAATAACTGAAACTGGGCTATGGCAGCTATAAAGACATTTTACAGTAAAGCTTGTTTAGAAGTACAACAGTGTCTTGGGCAAATTAGGGTGGTTAGCTGTGAGGCATTAAGTGGGATCAAAGCATGTGCAGGGGTCCTGGATAGATGGTGATATAGTTCTTTTTGAAGATTGGAAATATCTTCTAACAGTAATGTGTCTATGTCCTCCCCTGGTCTGGTGACCTATACACACCTCAGTTCGCATGGCTGTCCCATTTCCTGTTTCTAGGTGACCCACATTTCTTCTGGCTCCTTATATGTATTCTGAATTTCTGTAGCTTTGATATTTTTATTGACATATAGGGCAACTCGACCCCCCTTTGCACCTCAGTCTCTTCTGAACAGTACATAGCCAGGTACTGAAGTCTCCCAAGTGTGGTTACTGGTAAACCATGTCTTGCTAATGGCTAATATGTCCAGTATAACCTCTATCATTATTGCCTGCAGGTCTGGGATCTTGTTTCCCAGACTGCGAGCATTTGTGCATATGATTTTCCATTGGCCACATTTCGGAATACAGAAGCAACAGCCAAAATTGTGCTGCTGTTACTCTGCAGTGGTCGATCATGGCAGAGTGTTACAAGCTCCATTGGACGTTCAGAAGGATACTTCCAAATGTCCAATGTAAGGTGCCAAGATTGACAGTTTTAGGAGCAACCGATTGATCACAAAATGGTTGTAGGATCTGTCCACAGCTATAAAAAGGATATTACACACATACAGAAAATACTACATAAAGGCACAAAACACATGAAGGGAGCAAATGATGATCTTTCCTATGAAGATAGGCTAAGCAAATTTAACCAAATGTCTTTCAAGAGTAGAATGTTGATAGGTGACTTGATGATGGCAAGAGAAGTAACAAACAATGCCTATCCTATCTGAGATGGGACTTGAATTCAAACAAATTAATATAAACACCAGGGGCACCCATTGCAATTGAAACATAATCACCCTTCCACAAACAATTGTGCATATGTTTATTCCCAAAGAATTCTCAAACCTTGGAATTTATTGTCCTTAGAGGTGGTTGTGAGTGAATCAAAGTTAACATTCATTAACTGATTGGACAATTTCTTATTAGAGAACAACACAATAGACTTTTACAGGTAATTCACATGAACATTACATTGACTTTTGCCTTCTGCTTTTTCTTGTCCTAGTGAATCCTAGTGAAAAAATGCAAGCAATAATGTACTGGGTTTTTGATTTGCCAAGATAGACAGCAAGATACATCACATAGCATCTTTCAATATTAAACATAAAATCCTATTACTTTATTCAGTTGTTGAGTATGTTCATATTCTTCTGTAATTCAAAGTGCTACTCAGTCCATGCAACCTCTCACCATATTCACATCTGCAAATTTCATTCAGAAAGTATTTAACTTCTGCCCCATAGTTGATAAAACTAAATAGCAAAGGACCAAAATGGAATCCTGTGGTAAATCTGCAATCCATGAAATGTATGGCCAATTATAGAAACTCTTTTGGCAAATGTATGTTACTGCCAGATAGTACTGTGTTAAATAGAAATAATATTAACTATATACAATTCTAATTCAGAAAGTAAATATTACCATGTTTTAGCAAGGCATGTCTCAAATATGATCTTACATGTCCACACAGTTCACTAAGCTGCATCCTGTTTTAGATCAGCTATGCTGCTTCAGTTCCTGTTCTCAGTGATAAAATGAAGTTTCCTTCATTTTTCCGAACCATACCAAATCAAGACTTAGAATCGTTGGCAATTTCCCAGTTGATGGTTCACTTTGGCTGGACCTGGGTGGGAATTTTATTTCAGGACAATGACTTTGGACAGCAAGGGGGCCAAACTCTGAAAAAGGAAATGATGAAAGCTGGCATGTGCATCGCTTTCTCAGAAACACTCCCTCTGCACTACTCCAAATGGAAAACTCTCCAGATTGTTGAAGTAATAAAGAAATCATCAGCAAATGTGATCATTGTCATTTCCACTGAACGCAGCCTTCTTCCATTAATGGAGGAAGTTTCAAAGCAGAATATTGTTGGAAAAGTCTGGATTGCTTATCACAGTTGGTCTGATTCAGCAAGTGTTTCCAAGAAAGAGTTCTTCAGATCATTTATGGGCACTATTGGTACCAGTTTCCATAGTGGAAGGATCCCTGGGTTTCGAAAGTTCTTTCTTGATATTCATCCTTCCACATCACCAAATAATAATTTTATTAAAACCTTCTGGGAAGAAGCATTTGGTTGTAAATGGCCCAATTTAAATCCAAATGAAATAAAAACTCTGGGAAAAGGAGCTTTACTTTGCTCAGGTGATGAGAAATTAGAAGATGCCCCCCAGCTTTCCTTTGATGAACATAATTTAAGAATTACATATAATTCATACACTGCTGTTTATTCTGTTGTACATGCTCTCCAAGATCTTCTGTCTTGCAAACCTGGTAATGGACCATTTCCAAATTGCACATGTGCAAATTCCCATGACATTCAGCCATGGCAAGTAAGTACAGTATTGTTAAAATTACCTGAGTACCAAGTAGACAAAATGGTGGACAGTGTAAAATGAAGTCATCATTAATTACCACAAAGGTGAAAAAAAATTCAAGGCCTAAGAAATGGATTTTAGTTTACATGGCAGGTAACAATGTCAGAAACAGGAACTTGTAACTGGTAACATAGTGCAAATAGCAATAAAGATAGGGGTGTGGAAATGAATGATGAGGAATTCTGAAGATGTTAAGAATCCTATTGCAAATTTCTGAGTAGTATATATTACTGGAAAAGAAAGACATGGTTGAGCAATGGTGACAAATTACAGGTACAATTGAGGGTCCATGTCCACTAGATACAGGCAAATTTCCATGACCATTAAATAAGCAATAATATCCAACAAGGTGGGCATTATTGGGAAATACCAAACTGCCCAGGGGTGTAATGGGGCCTGACACCACAGACTGGTAGCCTTAAAGTCCCCTGGAAGGTGTGGTATTTCCCAATAATGCCCAACTCTGGAGAGTATTATTAGAAAATGGGCAATAATGACACAGATACGCTTATTTGTTTCGTAACAGCAAGATCAATTTATTGAAGTTTTTGAACTGTTTAACTGAATTTGAGAATAAACAGTCCCTTTTTCAACTGGGTGTGGGCAACATAAATAAGCACAGAGGTTCTGCAGTTGCACTTTTATTAATCATTGATTAAAACAGAAAAAGTGACACTACTAACTGTTTGATGAAATAATGTTGAGTGGCGCATTAACGGTGCAGTTTACAGGCTTGAAGTAATTGGCTGTTGAGGTGCTTGCTGCTGGTTCTTGTCCTTGTCCAGCTCCAGAATGCAGAACAATTAGTGCCTAGTGTTGATTGCTGTACATGGCTGATCCCTCAAGAGTGGCGCTCCACTGTTTTCTATTCTCCAGGGATGCAGTCCAGTAGTGCTTCAGGCTGGCTTCACATCTATGGCCAATTACAGCGGTTATCTCTTGTGATGAGAGACCTGCTATGGTCAATAGCTGCACAGTGGTGGAACAGATGCTGTGGTTTGTGTAGGTGGTAGATCATTGTGCCTCCTTACTGAGTCTGGTCATCACGGTTCCAAGATAACGCTTACCCATGGGTTCATGGGTGTACGAAATCTGTTGTGTATCCAGGAAAGTCTGAGACAATCTCCTGGATTGCAAATAGAAGGCTGCAGCATCAGCAGGAATTTTTTCCAGATACTTTTGAATGAGTTCACAGGGTATAGAGGGATCCCTGGCTCTTCGTATACAGATTATGTTGTGTTTTCTTTGTTAGCCTGCAGTGGAGTTTTATGATTTTTTTTGTGGCAGGATTGTGGCTCAGGGTTATATATCTTAATTCATTTTCATTAATTTAATATGGACTGACTGTGGCTTTAGTTCTCTGAGCCCTTCCCTGCCTCTGTGGGCCATACATAATTGGAGGTCAAACCAGATCTTCCATACTAACCCTGTGTCTGTATCAGTTAACATAGTTGCTGAATTCCCAGTTTGTCCAAGTCTTCCTGACTGACAGGAGGCTGGTGGACAGCTATAGCCTTTTGCTGTTTTCTTTACTTTTTTAGCATAGAAGCGAGGATGTTATTGCTTGACCAGAATGCTGGCTCCAAGATAATGCTGGTATGTTGGCCTATTTCTGCTGAGTTCAATTGTTTAGTTATGCCAGACTGCAGGACACAGTAAGTGGGCACTGAGTACAGATTTCCATTCCAGACCTTGCTTCTGCATGGAATTCCGTAAATACCTGTAGATGGTGTCAAAGGAATAATTTCTCCAGTCAATAGTTATGTTTTCCTTGGCTGCCCAGTCTGTGAAGACATACACAGCCCACATTGTATTTAGAGATGTAGCAAAATTGAATTTAGCCAGCGAAATGCCAGTGGAATCATCAATTTCGCCTGAGAAACATTTCACGAAATTACGGCCTTGGGGCAGAATTTTGCAAGTATTGTTATGTGAAATTTCGCCCGTATAGTTGTGCAAAATCTCTCTCATATTATACAGTAAAATTCCACCTGTAAATTTTGCTTCTGCTGTTAAGTTTCACCTTACCATTTAACTAAGGCAAAATTAGGAAGAAAGGCATGTCACATGACTTGCTCTCTGAAGCCGACTGCAGGTCACATGTGTGTCTGTACTCAGACAGGAAGCTACTGAATCTACATCCTTTTCCTGCAGTTTGTAGTAGGATAGAGACATACAGTAGGAGAGAGATACTGTGTGAGAGAGAAAATACATATAGTTTGGTGAATTGTGAGTGAGAGAAAGAGCGTTTGTGTTGTGTGTGTACAGTGTGTGTGCGTGCGTGTGTTGACAATAGGGATGGGCGGACCCGAAAAAGTTCCTGATCCTTATTATCAGGACCAGGATCCATGTCAGAGTCCTGATAAGTTCTGATTGATCTTGATTCAAATCAGAACCCTAAGAAAATCAGTAGTAATACTTGACAACGATCACAAAAGCACTGAAATATAGGAAATAAAGTAATTTTTCCTACCAGAGTGTGTTGGTCTGTTTCTGACTCCATTCTTTGTCCTCATCTGCTGGCTATATGTTGGCCACTTGTACTTCTTACCTCTTTGTCAGTCATTGACATGGTGTCACTCCTCCATTCTAACCTAGTAATTATGCATACCCCCAGCCTGTCCCATCTGATTACCCTCCAATATGCAGCACACCATTAATTCCCCCTCCTATCTGCTTGGCACCCACACTTCATTATGTACATCCTGCCCCCTCACTTCTGCGACCAACCACCCTGCCCCAGTATACAGACCCCTGCACCTTCATCTGCTGCTACCCATGCAGCTCCATGAATAACCCTCCCCCTTCCGCCCATCGGTTTATATCCACCATGACCAAGAATGAATACTTAATCTCCTGCTGTCCTGCAATCGATACATCTGCCCCCTCCCTTGTTCCAGTATCAAATACCATGGCCCTTTCCTCTCCATCTGGTGATATCCACCATGTATCAATATTACTATCACTGTCCTAGTATTGTTACTGTCCCTCCTCCTATCTGTGGTACCCACCCTGTTGCAGACTGAATACCCTACCCTCACCTTCCATCTGCTGATGCCCATCTTCTACCACAATGATCACCTTATTCCCCCCTCCCATCTACTGATTCCCAATTGCCCACCCACCCAATTCCAGAATAAAATGAATACCTGACTCCACCTGCTGATTCTCACCCACCCTGTCCTAGAAGTAATGAGACCCAGGCACCCATTGATGCACTAGCCATTGTTCAGACAGCATAAATACAGAAATGCCTGAATTATAGGTACTGACAGACTATCTGACAAACTTCATCTTATGAGCTAAAGCTACTAAACGAATCCAGATAAGATAAAGAACAGGAGAATATGAGTGGGCCAGTGAGAAAGGACGCTCTAGTATACAATAAATGAATCAGCTTTCATCTAAGTTAATAATGGAAATTCTGTACTGTGAAGCTTATTAAATAAAATAAATCTACTCAAGCACTTAGAGAAGACCCAAACATGTTCCATAGTTTTTTTTATGTGTTTACACATTTCAAATGTAACCCACTTTCCCTAGTGGGGGTTTACCTGTTTGCCTCCTCACTGCCTGACGTAGGAAGCCTGCCTGTAGAATGCTCCTCTGGCCATGGACTGCAGCCTATAGGACCCAAGCAAGAACCCCAACTCGCTGTCTGCCCAAATGTGGAGTGGGAGAAGCAAGGAACCCCAACCCACTGTCTGCCTGAATGTGGATCATAGAAGCAAGGAACCCTGATCCGCTGTCAGCCCGAATATGCAAGCTGACACATAGCACACTGTTTTCCATACTTGGTGCACAAGCTCTGTCCTAGAACCGAATCTCGCCTCAAGTGTGCTCAGGCCCCAAATCATTTCTGCATACTCTTTTGCATGCTACAACATGTGCATGCACATTTGAATACATCCAGCTGGGGAACAATCTTCAGGGAGCAAGAGTGTGAGGCTGTAAACAACAGTTGGGGAGATCCAGGTGGGTGTTTGAAGATGGGAGAGGGACTGTGCTTTTTAATAAATAGAAGAAATATTTTTTAGGGAGAGTACTGTGAGGCAGACCTGGTACACCTCCAACCTGAGTTCGATCCATCCGAGTCCGATAGACAGTGGGAGATCTAGGGGTTCTGATTTTGTCAGACCAGTCCGTCCATCCCTAGTTGACAACTTGATTTTTAACTTCTGTTTATACCCTATTTCATTATTTAGCAACATTTTATCTTTCTGTTGTGTTCTATTTCTCTGCTTATTTCTCTGTTTATTTTGTGAGTCTGTGAGATTGTGAGTGAGTGTGTGTGTATGTGTTTCATTTGCCCCTTTTTCTTTAGTAGTTTACTAAAACTTTTTATAATGATGGAAGGGACTGGGATTGGGAGAAGTGGAGGTACTGACAGAGGAAGGGGAAGAGGACTGTCGCCTCAACAGGTGCATATTTGTAATTGAGCCTTCCCCCAGCAGCAGGAGTAGTTGACCCCAGCCTGTGCCCCCGCAGCAGCAGGTGATTGTGGAGTTGGACACTGAGACAGCCCCCCAGCAGAAGGAGCAGTTGGCCCCAGCCTGTGCCCCCCTGCAGCAGCAGGTCATTGTGGAGTTGGACACTGAGACAGACCCCCAGCAGCAGGAGCAGTTGGCCCTGACCTGTGCCCCCCCGGAGCAGCAGGTCATTGTGGAGTTGGACACTGAGACAGCCCCCCAGCAGAAGGAGCAGTTGGCCCCAGCCTGTGCCCCCACAGCAGCAGGTCATGTGGAGTTGGACACTGAGACAGCCCCCAGCAGCAGGAGCAGTTGGCCCCAGCCTGTGCCCCCCGCAGCAGCAGGTCATTGTGGAGTTGGACACTGAGACAGCCCCCCAGCAGCAGCAGATCATTGTGGAGTTGGACACTGAGACAGCCCCCCCAGCAGAAGGAGCAGTTGGCCCCAGCCTGTGCCCCCCAGCAGCAGCAGGTCGTTGTGGAGTTGGACACTGAGACAGACCCCCAGCAGCAGGAGCAGTTGGCCCTGACCTGTGCCCCCCACAGCAGCAGGTCATTGTGGAGTTGGACACTGAGACAGCCCCCCAGCAGAAGGAGCAGTTGGCCCCAGCCTGTGCCCCCCGCAGCAGCAGGTCATTGTGGAGTTGGACACTGAGACAGCCCCCCAGCAGCAGGAGCAGTTGACCCCAACCTGTGCCCCCCGCAGCAGCAGGTCATTGTGGAGTTGGACACTGAGACAGCCCCCCAGCAGCAGCATTCAGGCTGAGATCCCATTGCCCCCACCCCAGGATGATGATGTGGCTCCTGTTGTGTCTGCCAGCCCGGCCACAGCAGGATACTGTTGTACAGGAGAGCCCCGGGACATCAGCTAGCGCCCCAAACCAAAGATCACCAGTTCGGCCTTTTTAGAACTAAGCAGATGATGCAAGCATTGTGGTCTGCACCCTGTGCGAAGAATATTAAAGGGGAAACCAGAGTCCCACTTTGAGACATCTGGCCAGAGGAGCCACTTGCAGTACCACCATGCTGCAGAGTGCTTACACAGAGAGAGGCAGCAGCAGCAGGAGGAGGCAGTGAGTCTCGGGTGCTATAGCATGGCGGGAGGAGGAGGTCTACCAGCAGGACACATCCTCCCAAGCAGCCAGATGCATCCCCACCCGTGACCATGATGCAGCACCATGGAGGAGGACCTGTCAGAGAAGCCACCCTGATCATCCTGCAGCTCCCCAAGTCAGGTGGTGATCACCAGGGCAGACCTTGAGGCTGTGCACACTGAGGTGCAAGGTGTGCATCACAACCTCGACCAGCTTTGCCAGGAGGTCGGGGGGGGGACCTCCAAAAAATAATGGAGGACCAGAAGGAGGTCCTTGACCTCCCGGTGGAGCTTTGTGGTGTTGGTGGCAGTGCACAGCCACAGTGAATGGCCTGTGGCTGTGGTGGTGGGCCAGTGTTATTGTTTTTTTTCTTCTCCTTTATTTGTTTTTTTTCACTGTTCTTGTTCTACATCCCCTCCCTTAAGAATGATCCCCAAAAAATCCAAAAAAATACAAACAAATTTTTCTGTTCTCTTTGTCTTCCATTATGTTACTCCTTTTGTCTTTATATGTTTCCTCCTTGCTCCTTCTATCCTATCCACAAATGTCAAGTATAAGCACTTTACTCTGAACATATTTTCCAAAGGTATATGACAGTGAATCTTGACTCTGCTCATGTAAAACAGGGCCTCAGGCAATGAAATGCTTCCAAAATATATGACATCAAATTGAGACTGAAATGCACTGTCAATCCTGATGTTTAATGGTGCCCCACCAGCAACCAGACTTTAAAATGCTCTTTCAGACACCATTTAAATGTATCTTTAGGTTGTATCTTTTTCTGCCACTGTAGCACAGGCAGGAAATGTCCAGAAATGTTGCAGAAAAATGGTACATTAAATTGGAAGTGGAATCTGGTCTCATCCGTTATGTTTTAGAGTGCCCTCCCCCACCACCCAGACATCAAGTAGCTGTTTTAGGGCATGTTTACACAATATTTCTACCTGAAACTCACTGCTGCCAGTGTCAAACAGGGCCTACAAGTCCAGAAATGTTTACCCAAATTTGTGATATCAAATTGAGATGGAAATGTGCTGTCAGTCCTTATGTTTTATGGTGCGCCACCACTTCAGGGACCTGAAAAGGGGTGCCAACATGCAGATAAAATTAATTCCTCCTGCAAAATGCTGTTGCTACTTTCAATTCTTCCCTGCTGCTGATGTTTCAATTGATTGCCATAGAAATACAGAAGTATCATTTCCCTATCCCTGTGCTGCTGTACTGATTGTCTAGTTGTGTTGCTGATTATCTCTGTGGTAGTACCTTGCCTGGTGGTGGAGGTGCACGTCATTGTCCACCTAGGGACAAATGACTTGGCTCATCATGAGATTAGAGCAGTGCAGGAGGACATTGCAGAGTTGGGGAGGGGCCTAAGACAAGTAGCACACACAGTATCCTTCTCAGAGGTGCTGCCTGTCAATGGCATGGGTGAGGCGAGGGTAATTAGCACCATGCAGTTTAATGAATGGTTGAAAAAATGGTGTGGAGCACAGGGGTTTGGCTTCATTGGGGACTAGGTTCCACCTGGAGGGACACCAGCCTATACTGGCAGGATGGTCTGCATCTGTCCAGGAAGGGAATAAGTCTTTTGAGCAATCGGTTTAAATGCTTCATTGGCAAGCTTTTAAACTAGTCAAGGGAGGAGGCACTGATAAGCAGCAGGAAAATCCCAACCTCTCCCTACAAAACAGGGTACTAAATGAGAAAAAGACCGAGGTAGAAAGGTCAGTGGGGAATGCTGCAACAGAAGGTAAAGCCATCAAAAAATGGAGAGCAATGAGAACCAATGCCTGTAGTCTGAGTAACAAGCTTCCTGAATTAGTGGCCTTGACGGAAGAGGAACATCTGGATATCGTGGCAGTCACAAAAACATGGTACACACAAAACCATGACTGGGACGTAAACATACCAGGATACACTATCTACAGGAGGGACAGGGAGGGTAAAAGAGGAGAAGGAGGAGTAGCTGTTTACATAAGAGAAGGAATCAAAGCAACAGAACAAAAGGGTAAACAGGGAGGAGGAGAAGAAGTACTGTGGGTCAATTTGGAGACAGACAATGGCACCACAATCTGCACAGGGGTTGTATACAGACCCCCCTCTCAGGGGGAGGAAATGGACAAGGAAATGATAGAAAGTATACTTAGAATGGCAGAAAAAGGGGAGATATTGCTGATGGGTGATCTGAATATGATAGATGTTAACTGGAGTGCAGTTGCAGCAGCCACTTCGAAGGGTGGGGTTATTCTAGATGCCCTATGGGGGGCATGCCTTAGACAACTAGTATTGGAACCCACTAGAGAAGGAGCAATCTTAGACCTGGTTCTCAAATGGAGATGGAGAGAGGATCACAGATGTAGAAGTGGGTAGCCATCTGGGAACTGGCGACCATCGAACAGTATGGTTCACAATAAACACAGAAATAGAGTCAAGCCATACAAAGGCAAAAGTACTATACTTTAGGAGGGCTGACTTTGCCAAAATGAGTGAGTGCCTAAGGAATGCATTAGCAAATGGGCAGGAAGGAGGGGTGGAAGAACAATGGGAAATAATAAAAACTGCCATCACAGAGGTAACAAGCCTTTGTGTAAAGCAAATAAACAAAACAAAATGATGTAAGAAACCACTATGGTTCTCAAAGGAAGTGGCAGGAAAGTTCAAGAAAAAGAAAGCATTCAGGAAGTACAAGGAATCACAGAAGGAGCAGGACAAAGAACTGTATCAGTTAAAGCAAAAGGAAGCTGGGAAGGCAGTCAGAACAGCAAAGGCCCAAACCGAGGAAAAGATAGCCAACTCAGTTAAGAAGGAGATAAAACCTTTATAGGTACATCAGGGAGTGAAGGAAGACCAAGGGAGGGATAGTGAGGCTTAATAAAGGGGAGGGAGGGGCAGAGGGTGACTGTGAAAAGGCAGAGATACTAAACAAATATTTTTGCTCAATACTTACAAATGAAGAGGGAGAGGTACCTAAAACAAACAATAGAAACACTCTGAATACAGAAGTTGATACCAGCCCATTTACAGAAGAAAGGGTTCTGAAAGAACTCTTAAAACTGAAGGTGGACAAAGCAAAGGGGCCTGATGGGATTCATCTCAGAATTCTAAAAGAACTAAGGGTAGAACTAGTGACACCACTGACTACCCTCTTTAACAAATTATGGGAGGATGGGGTGGTACCCGAGGACTGGAGGAGGGCAGATGTGATTCCCTCACAAAAGTGGGAGCAAGGCAGAAGCAGGAAACTACAGACCTGTTAGGTTAACCTCAGTGATAGGGAAATGATGAAATCACTTCTGAAGGGAAGAATTGTCGAGTATCTAGAGGCCAGAGGGCACTACAGGCTGGTGAGCTCACTGCAATTGTGGGGAAAGTGATGGAATCTATCCTCAAAGAAGGGCTGTGTAGTTTCGTGGATAATGATCTGCAAGACAACAGACAGCATGGGTCTGTCGCTGGCAGATCCTGTCAGGACTAACTTGGTTGATTTTTGACTCGGTCAGCAAGGGCACCAGACGAGAGCCATGCAGTAGATGTAGTCCTACCTGATTTCAGCAAGGTCTTTGATTCAGTGCCACACAGGAGGTTGACCTGCAAGTTGAGGAGTCTTGGTATAGGGTGGAAGCTAGCCCGATGGGGTAGGAAACTGGCTGAGGAACAGGCAACAGAGGTAGTTGTGGGGAGAGAAGCATCGTAGCCCAGAGCAGTGACAAGTGGTGTCCCACAGGGATCAGTACTGGGACCAGTCCTGTTTAACATTTTCATCGCAGACATAGCTGTTGGGATCAAGAATAAGATCAGCCTCTTTGCCGATGACACTGAGATCTGTGCTGAGGTGGATGGGGAGGAGGGTGGCAAATTACTGCAGGAGGACTTAGCAAGACTCGAGGAGTGGTCGCACACCTAGCAGCTTGGGTTCAAAGCCAAGAAGTGCAAGGTGGTGCATTTCAGAGCCAAAAACCCAGGATACAGTTACTGGATGGATGGTATCAAACTGTCCACATCCAACGAGGAGAAGGATCTAGGGGTGCTGGTGACTGGGGAAGTAAACCACTCAGCCCAGTGTAGGAAGGCAGCAGCTAAGGCTAACAGGATGATAGGGTGCATGCAAGGATGATTACATCTGGGTGTAACAGTCATATTGCCCCTGAACAGGTCCCTGTGAGGCTACACACTTGGAGTACTGTATGCAGTTCTTGTGCACGTACTTGAAAAGGGATATCAAAATACTAGAGGCAGTGCAGCAAGAGCAGCAAAGGTGATCCAGGGGTGGGGGGATAGCACTTAAGGAGAAAGACTAAAAGATCTCAAGATGATAACCTGTAGGATAGAAGAGAGAGAGGGGCATGACAGAGGTCTTCAAGCACCTGAAGGGGATGCACAGAGTAGGGTTTGGGTGGTTCACCTCCAGAATGGGAGAGATGCTAGAGGGCACCCCTGAAGCAAAGGGGAGCAGATTCAGATTGAAAGGAAGAGGCACTACTCACTGAAAGAGTGGTAATGGCTGGAATGTACTGCCTGAGCAACTCTATATTTGTGCAGACCTGGGGTACTTCAAGAGGGGTGGACAAACCAAGGGAAAGCACATACCGGGGGCAGTCGGGGAGGAAAGAGTTAGATATGGCCTGTATCTGCTGACAATTTTGTATGTTTGTATGTTCGAGTATCTATTCTATGAAGCCAAGAATTCTACCTGCATCTATCTTTTAGTGGCCATGGAACACCATCTGAACAGTGTCTATTCTATGTAGCCATGGATCCCCACCTGTATCTATCCTTAGTGGCTATAGATTCCCACCTGAATAATGTATATTCTAGATAGTCACATAATCCAACCTGTACCCTATCCTTATGTACAGTATCTATTTTATGTGGCTATGGGATTCCAACTGTATCTAGCTTTAGTGGCCATGGATCACCACCTGTACAGTATTTATTTAGGTAGCAGTGGAATCCTCACTTGAGTCTATCCTTAGCTGCCATGAGACCCCACCCCGAGCAGCATCTATCCTGTATAGCCATGGAATCCCAAATGTATCTATCCCAAGTGGCCATGGAACCCCCACCTGTATAGCATCTATTCCTATGTAGCCACAGAATCTCCCTGTATCTATCCTTAGTGGCCAAGTAACCAAACCTGTGCAGTATCTATTCCAAGTAGCCATGGAACCCCATATGTATTTGTCTTATTGGCTATGGAACTCACCTGAACTGTATCTATGTAGTCATTGAACTCCACCTGTAGCTATTCTTAGTGGCATGGAACCCCATCTGTATTTATCATTAGTGCCAGCAACCCCACCTGTACAGCATCTACTCTATGTAGTCACGTGAAATCCACTCCATCTATCCCTACAGCTACAGAACCTCACTTATACAGCATCTATTCTATATCACTGTGGAAAGCCACCTGTATAGTAACTATTCCTTGTAGTACTGGATCCCCACCTTTACAGTATATATTCCATGTAGCCATGGAACCTCACATGTATCTATCTTTAGTGGAAATGGAACCCCACCTGTAGTAGTATCTATTGTATGTAGCCACAGAATCTCACCTGTATCTATCCATAGTGGCCAAGTAACCAAACCTGTTCAGTATGTATTCCATATAGCCATGGAACCCCATATGTATCTATCTTTACTGGCCATGGAACTCCACATGTACTGTATCTATGTAGTCATTGAACCCCACCTGTATCTATCCTTAGTGGCCATGGAACCCCATCTGTATTTATCCATAGGGGATGTGCAACCCCACCTTTACAGTATCGATTCTGTGTAGTCATGGAACTCCATCTGCATCTATCCTTAGCAACTATGGAACCCCACTCATACAGTATCTATTCTATATAACCGTGGAATGCCACCTGTACAGTATCTATTCCTCATATCATTGGACCCCCAATTTTATATTATATATTCCATGTAGGCATAGAACCTCACATGTATCTATCTTTAGTGGCAATGGAACCCCACCTTACAGTATCTTTTTTTTAGAAGACTTCCAACAGAGTAAGCACAAGGAAATGGTGCTACAATACCAAAAACAACAGCATACTTCACTTTAAAAGGCAGAGCACACACACCACAACATATCAAGGGCACTGGTCATAAAAATGTTTATTTAAACATACAAAACAATGCCTGGCACATTTCAGATGCCTCTTATATCCTTTCTCAAAGGCCTTACCTTCTCTTACCTGCTCTGAGGGCCACTGTGCAGAAAATGATCCTCCCCATCTTCGACTATGGGGATGTAGTCTACAGTGCTGGCCCCAGTCTACCTCTAGCCAGACTGGATCCTTTTCCATTCTTTTTTGCAGCTTTTCTGAACTGTCCCTACTTACACACTATTGTGACCTTTACCACTCTGGGCCTCTCCTCTACAATCGCAGACAGTCCCACTGCGCCAAAATCCCTGCCAAGTTTTGGTCCCAACAACTCCCTCCTACCTCACTGCTGCCTTGGCTCACCCCTGCGCCTAGCATACTCTCTCAGAAACCAGGACTCTCGGTCCCTGGCTGTCCCATATAGGTCCACTACGCCGGTCAGGCAGACATTCAGCTACCGACATACCGACATTGTGGAACATTCTTCCAGCAAAATTCATTGCTTCTCCTCCCTCTGCACCTTAACTCCATGCTCCAAGCCTATTTTTCCCTTACCTGCACATGTACCTAGACAGTTCTCAGCTCACTGTGAATGAGGAGTTGCCTGCACTTAGTACTGCAACCAATCTATGACTGTAACTACTGTCTCTCTTATTTCTCGTTGTCTGCACCAGGAGCAATTTGTTAGAGCTCTCCATTATGTAACTACTTGTATTATGCTGTCAAACTATTGTCTGTAACCACTGTTTTCCTGACCGCTATGCTTAGTCTCTACAACCAAATGTTAGTGAATCCTCAACTATGTATTACACTTGTATTCTATGCTGTCTTCAACTATTGTCTATGTACCCTCCCCTAGGACGCATCTGACATGAGCATAAGCCTGCTCAGTATGCCCTTCCTGGTTAAATGCTTAAATAAATAAATGTAGCCATGGAATCCCACGTTTATCTATCCTTAATGGCCATGAGCCCATCAGTACAATATATATTCAATGTAGCCGAGAATTCCACCTGTATGTATCATTTGTAGCCATGGACCCAACCGATACAGCATCTATTTTATGTAGTCATGGCCCCCATCTGTATAGTGTCTATTCAACATAGTCATGGAACACAACCTAGAAATTGTGATATTGAATGGAATTATTTTACAGCAAGTCAAACTCATAAAAATCTGGCAATGTGATTGGGTGAAAAATTGAAATAGAAACATACATACAGACAGAGGGTATCCCATGACTTCATGCACCACAATTGGGTCCTACCCAAACAGTGACTCAATTGCAGTGTCTATCATTGGGATGAAGAGGAAGGTGGGCTACTGGATGAGGGAGTTCGGAAAAATAGTGACATCCTGTCATTCCGCTGCTCATGCATGGAGGAGCAAGCATGTTGAGCGTGGGTAGGAGAGGATAGAGGGATTGTGAGGGGTGGTGTTGTGGTGAGCTGCTGAGATCTCCCATGGTGTAGTGGGTGGTCCAGGGCTGCGGTGGTAAAGGTACTGGGTTCGTGTCTAGGGCGTGGTACCTTTTGCTGTGCCGAACCAAATCTTTATTTTTCCAGTTTTGGACCTCCCACTTGCACCCTGGAGTTGGGAATCCTTTGTAGTAGGGGTGGGTAGCACAGTCTCCACATAAAGCATAAAACTGAAGTCCCCAGTGCTGTTTTTCTGTGCTGCGGGTACATCGCCAAAATTATTTTTAGATGCCTCACCTTTTTCACATAAGTCCCAGACAGAGTTATTAGCAGTATTGGCGGTAGTTGATTATATTATATCAGCAGAAATCCTGCTTTTTGGGGGAATTTAGAGGTACATTGTAAGTGCAGTGGTATTACCAGTTCAGGATTATGGCAATATTTTATGCCCTGGGGTACTGGGGAGATAGCGGCAAGGCTGGATGTTGTATACAACAGGCTTAACATCTTTATCCTTGACCCTCTCTCATGACATGCATTCACTGTAACTGATATACAGATTTGAGCTGGTTAGACTGAAAATTGTAGAGATATTCATTTATTGACATTGATATTTTGATGTTATAAAGGAATATTTCACAGTGTATCATGGAAAATAGAGTAAAACAACACTGAAGGATAGTTAAAGAACTGCAAAGGGTCTAGAATGTTTGGTACCAAATGTAACCTAGTTGTAGGAGGGGTTTCTTAGTTATCAGGGAACAATGTTATGGAATAAGAATCCTTGCACCCTAAAATTGGAAGATGGGACCTCGTTAAGTGAAATCAGAAAATGGCTATAACAACAGGCAATTAAACCCATACCTTGTTGCCAAAAGGACACTGGATAGTATTATCATGCCTCCTTCATAGTTTGCCTGGTATCTTGTAAGGAGTGGGTTTTAGCTATTCAGTTTTATAGTAAATATCCATATTTTAAATAATTTTGTATATATTATTTGTACAATAATGTATTCCTTTACTGTATATGTTATTACTCTTTACTCAACTATATTACTTATGTACCTGCTGATACCATCTTGGAATATGTATAAAAGGACCACATTGTGTTTAAGCCAATGGCTCAATTGAGTTTGTTTATCCCTGTTCGCTTTTGAAATGAAATAAAACTATTACTACTATTACTACCACCTGTATAATATCTATTATATATAGCCATGGAATCCACATACATCTGTCCTTTCTGGTCCTGAAACCCACCTTCATCTATCCATAGTGGCCTGCAACCCTACCTGTATCTGTCATTAGTGGCCATGGAACCCCATATGTATGTAACTTAAAATGGGCAGGAAAAATAAATGAATCTCATTGGCTGAAATGCCATCTAGAGATGCATTTATTTTCTGAAAATGCCCACTTTAAAATGAGTGCTAGCTCAAGGTGCCCAGTGGGCTTGGTATCCATGGGCACCCTGAACATTCACCACTGGCTAACCTCCATTTTTTCACACCACAAATATGAGAACACTTCTGACGAGCAAGAGATAAAAATGTCAGAAAACCAGCTAACAAACTTCAGCCTGTCACCTGAAACAAGTGTGATGAGATTTCTTCCAGAAGACAATGAATATTCGGTAGCCAGGGACAATGAGTGATTTCAAAAAGGGTGTCTCAATTGTGGCAACTATCCACAGGGCTACTGGGAATGGAGGGCAACTGGATGGGGGGGTCCGAGAATATAGCGACAGGATGTCGCTATATATACACACATGCACGGTGATGGGAGCGAGCACGCCGTGTGATGGACAGAATGGGAGGAAGGGTTTGTGAGGCATATTGTGGTGGTGGGCTGCCGAGCTGGCCCTATGGCATGGTGGGTGGGTGGCAGGCTAGGGTTGAGAGGGTGCTGAGTTCAATTGCGGGTGGTGTTCATTTTGTTGCACCCAGCTTAATTTTTTTTTCTGCTTTTGCATCCCCCCCCAACTTGCACCCTACTGGAGTTGACAATTCTTTAGTAGGGGGTGCGGGGGTGAAGCCCCCATACATAAAAAAAGAAAAAAACAGTCCCAAGTGCCCTTTTGCTGTGCGCCGGAAGTGTACATCACTGAAACTGATTTCGGTGATGTACACTCACCCTAACGGTGATCGCCTTTCCATGATCACCGTTATCACATGGAACCCTGGATTCTTCAGAACAGCAGCCACAGAAGATGCCAAAATCCATGGACAGCCACTCCAGTTTCAACTCAGTATGTACAGCCAAACTGAATGTCATAGAGAGTAGCGTGAGGAAATAAATACTAAAACAAAATACAATTAGTGTTGTGCAAATTGAAATATTTCGCTTGTCGAACTTTTTTTCTGTAATTCCAATACGCAAAATTTTCTCCTATGCTAAATGAATTTTCACCTGTTTTCTTGATTTCTCGTAACAGGGAAATTTCGTTTACCATGACAATTTCGCCCATTGATGATCCAAATGTCACCATGTGGCAGAATTTTTCCAGGCAAAACTTTTGATTTCAGCTGCGAAATGTTGGTACAAAGGTGAAATGTGCAATGCATTGTGGGTATATAGGTCAAAAGTCACATGCAGCTTGTTTCCAGCTCATTTTGCTGCATGTTGAGTCAGAGAGCAGTATGTTGTGGTGCATCAGAGCCAATAAAGCCTTTCAAAACATAGCTAAAACTTGTTTTTGAGAGCTAATTGCTGCAAAATATAAAGTTTTTTCCTAGTGCTGCTGTGCTGGTAGTGCCTGGTACTAGGGAACATTTTCTAATTTTGTGAATTTTTGTCTAATATGTAGTTTGAATTAGGTTTACTTTTCTCAGATGTCTTTGAAAGAGTTGTGTGAGGTAGGTAGGAGTGCCAAGCAGTGCAGGCTATTTCTAGCAAAGCAGATTGGTATATTTATTCACAATTGTGAGCTATCTGTTTACTGTTATTTCTTATTAATTTTGTTATGTCTTGCAATTTATTTTCTCTGAAAAGTTTCTCTGTCCTGTTTGAGAGTTCCTGCCACTGTTAGCTGTGTTATATACCATTCTTCCACGTTTAGTTGTGAATTGATTTTGAATTCTAAAGTTTTAAACACACAGGGCTGATCCTTTCTTTTATTTTTTTGTGGTTAGTTCTGTTAGCTGGAGTGCTAACTTGTGTGTTACTAAAATTGTGAAAATTAACAGTTGAAAATCGTACTTCTACTCGATCACTTGAACTTGTCTATTACAATCGCACTGCATTGTTGAATTGTTCCTGTGTATGTGTATTGCTAGAGCTTGACTGTGCACACTGCGAGTGTTCCTGTTTCAGTTAACTTAGATACATTACCCTTTCTCTGTTATAGCATTGCTTGGGTCTCACTTGACACATGCATTATAAAACAGTATATATTAAAATAGTCATTTTCAAGACATTTCTTGTTGATCCCTCCCATCCAGACCTCTAACATATTGTGTGGTACTAATTTCCTTTGTTGCTGTTTTATGGTTGTCTCTGCCCGCATATAAAAAACAAATTGTGGTACTGAGTAACATAACACATTACAGTACTTCATTTGTCCAGAGACTGAGAGACACAGCTGATCTGTATTTAAAGTGTGCCACTTGTGTCCTTTTTCCCTGTGTGTGTTTCTTTAATTCCTTCCTGTTTGGGGAAAAAAAAGTTACCTTTTTGTGTTTTACTACACTAGGCTGCCTTCCGTATACAGTATTAGTTCTACTGTAAGTACTGATAACTGTCCTGATTGTTTTTGGACTTTTAAGGAAGCCACTACTGTAGGTGTGTGACAATGTGATGTCATCATTCATGTGTGAGGTATTACTCACACATTTAATAGTAGTAATACAGCCTTTCTTCAAATACTCCCAGAGAAAGGCAAAGCTTTTATGCAGCAGTCAGCAAAAATGCCTAGTAAGAAGCAGCCTAGTACGGGGGAAGTGTGTCGGGGGGATGAGGGAGCTAAGAAGTCTGCTGAAATAAGTGTCATTTCAGTTCCAGTTCCCCACAGCAGTGAAAGCACAGGCATGTCTGCATCACTGTCTTTAAGTTCTGATGTGGGCCCTGGTGGTGTGGCAGGAACCAGCAAAAGGAATTGTTGGCCAAACTGGGTCTGGCATACCTGTGTTTTACTTTTTTAAAGCTCAAACTGTTGCAGTCATGCTAGTTGAGGATGCTGACAGAGAGAAGAAGGGAGGCACTGACACCAGCACAGGAACAGTGGTCCAGGAGGACTCAGAGGAGGGTGATAATAAGCCTGTCAGTGTGACTGTCCATGTTTCTGCAGGAGTTGGTGATGATAGTGTTCAACATGAGTCTGATAGTCATGGAGATAAGGACAGTCAGCCCCCTGAGACAGTTGTAGAGAAAGAAAAAGGTGCTGTCCTCCAAGAAGAAAGTGATGGGGGAGGAGGAGGAGGAGGAGGAAGAAGACAGGATCATCACTATTGGTGGTGGTGATGATGATGATGATGACTGGGAAAATCCCACATGGGACCCTGAGTTAAAAAGGTCAAGGGTGATGTAGGCCATTTACATGTACTGTTCAGCCCGTGGTGGGTCAGTCTGTCACCAAGCCTATAAACACACCTCCAAGCAGTCAAGTAACCACCCCTCCCAAAAGTAGTGTTATGGAAGTCATGTTAGCAGCTCAAAAAATACACACTTCCATACCTGTTTCTGAATGATCCCAGTCCCAGAAGAATCTGAAGTCCAGAAGTCAAAAGTCCCTTGTTTGGGATGTTTTATGTGCCAGATCCTGCTGATGAGACCACAGCAATATGCCAACTTTGTCAAGCCCATTTTAGTCGGGGGAGGAAGCCACATAGGCACTGGTTGCCAACACGCCCACCTGAAAAACAAGCACTCGCTGAGATGGTATCAACACCAGAAGGATGCCAGAGCTGTTGGTAGCAAGGTGCATGTAGTGGAGCAAGACCATGAGGAGGGAGGGCAGAGTGGGTCAGTGGTGGAGGAGGAGAGTGAGCAATCATTTGCTTTCTCTAGTAGTGGGCATTGCAGTGGTGGTGCGAGTCCCAGTCTCAGTCCCACGAGTCTTAAAATACACCACCCCCGCACCAACGAGCAACCAAAATAACTGATTTCATGTGGTCTCCACCGCCCGGCCAAGAGTCAATTGTTAATCCTAAAAGAAAATCATTGCTGACACAAGTACAGCGTTCTGGTCGGACAGCCCAAAGATGCAGCACACTCTGAAGACCATCCTTGAGCTAGACAAAGTGTCCACCCAATCATGCTGCTGCATGAGAGTTAAATGCTGACACTGCTGAAATGCTGGCCATTGATCTGTTGCCATTCTCATTCATAGAGAATGCTGGTTTCCGAGGTTGATGGCTCTGTGCTTGTCCCAAATAGCAAGTTCCATTTTGAACCTATTTGAGTAAGCGTGCCATGCCGGAGCTGAACAGTAGCATGTCTGATTACATTAGACATCCATTGAAGCATAGTGCATCACACTATATCCATTTTAGCATGGATATGTGGACCAGTGGACAAATAGCAGCAAGCTTGTATCTGTACATAACAGCACACTGGGCACAGTTGCCTGGTTCGGTACTTGATGTTGGGCCTGGAAAAAACATGTATTAAACAAAATTGTGGTGGTAGCAACACATTTGGTATTCGGCTGCATGCAGCCCTGACTACGACAAGTGTCACAGGTTCACACACAGCTGTGAAAGTGCTTAATGTTCTGCTGGACGAGATTGATGGGTGCCTTGGGTGGCTACACCCACAATCACTTGTAGCAGGATTCATCGCAAGTGATAATGGCTTCAATGTAGTGAAGTGTGTTTTTTTCAGAGTGCCCTGCCTGGCACACTGCCTTAACCTTGTTGTTCAGCAGTTTCTCCAACCATGCAGACATTAAGGAAATGGTTACTGTTGCCCTTCGCATCTGTGTCCACTATGCCCATTCTGCAAAGGCCCATGATCTACGTGAGCTACAGTGCAAATACAATGTGCCTCAGCACTGGCTGAAGCTTGATGTTGTCACCAGGTGGAACTCCACACTGTACATGCTTGACCAGCTGTATGAACAGTATAAGGCTGTGTCAGAATACCTGCTGCTGCACACCACCTGTGACAGTGCTGGAGTGTCCATCACTCTAACAACAGAGCAGTAGTGCCAGACTGATGGGCTACTATGCATTCTCTGTCCATTCGAGCATGCTACACAGGCAGTGAGTGGGGACACTGCTTGTATAAGTCAGTCCATACCTCTCATACGTGTGCTGAGGCAGACACTGGTGAATGTGCGACACCAGACAGAGACAAGTGGGGATCATGGCACTTGTGATCTAATGGATCATATGCTCCATGTGCTGGATACAAATACCCATCTATCTGGCATTTTACAGTCAGCTGAGTTTGCAATCGCCACCATGCTGGATCCATGGTACAAACGTGGCCTGCCCTCTATAACTGAAGGAGGTCATCAGCGAGTACAGGAATTGACAGAGAACCTCATTAGATTGGTACATGCTGCACAAATGAAAAATGCAGACACTGCATCAAAAACAGGTGTTGTTACCACCTCCAGTGGCTCACAGGGAACACAATCAGAGAAAAAGGGCAAGGCAGAGCAGAAAACAGCAAGCAATCCCATTTGTGATGTTCTCTTTCAGGTGGGAGTGGAAGATAAGGAGGAAAAGGAGGAGGAGACAGATGAGGCAGCTGGACTCAGGGCAGCAGAACGAATGGTGGAGGCCTACATGGAGGACCCAAAGCACCTTGCCATTACTGGTGAGCCATTGCAGTACTGGAGCCGTAAAATGACTGAATGGCCAGCACTAACATTGGTTGCTGTGAAATACTTGAGCTGCCCACCTTCCAGTGTCACTGTGGAATGAGTATTTAGTGCAGCTGGGGCAATTGTGAGTGACAGTAGGACCAATTTGTCACCCAAGAATGTGTCCATGCTAACATTCATCAAAATGAAAGAAAGGTACATTCCACACAACACACTGATGTCAGTGGTGTTACATAGAAACATAGAATTTGACGTCAGATAAGGACCGCTTGGCCCACCTAGTCTGCCCATTTCCCTACCTAATGGATAAGCTGCAGATCCTAGTTAACCAGCAGCCTACTTCTTCCTGCCCCAACCCCCTAGAATTGCCTTATGACTGTCCCATGCATGTTTGAATTCCACCACTGTTTTTGACTCCACAACCTCCTCTGGAAGGCTGTTCCATGCATCCACAACCTCTCTGTAAAAATACTTTTAAATTATCTCTGAGCTGCCCCTCATCTTCAAATTGTGCCCCTTGTTCTTGCACACCTCTTTTTTTTGAAAGATGCTACCTCTTGGACTTTGTTGATTCCCTTGAGGTACTTGAAAGTTTCTATCATGGCCCCCTCTCCTCCTTTCCTCGAGGCTATACATATTAAGCTCCTTAAGTCTCTCTTCATATTTCTTCCGTGCAGCCCCTGCACCATTTTAGTTGCCTCCTCTGACAGCTTCCATCCTTATCTATGTCTTTGCAGAGATTGGGTCTCCAGAACTGCACACAGTACTCCAGATGGGGTCTCACCAGCTGTCTGTACAGAGGGATAATAACTTCCTGTTTTCTACTGGTGATGCCTCTCCTATGCATCCCAGTATCCCCCAGCCCTCCTTGCTGCCCTCTCACATTGCTTGCCCACCTTAGGTCATCTGATATGACTACCCTAGGTCCCTTTCCATTTTGTTGTTGTTAGTATCTCACCCCCATTGTGTACTCTTCCCTGGGTTTTGTTTCCCAGGTGCATTACCTTGCACTTCTTAGCATTGAATCTAAGCTGCCATACATTTGACCATTCCTCTAACCTTGCCAAGTCCTTCCCATCCTTTCCACCCCACCTTGTGCATCAACTCTGTTGCAGATCTTGTGTCATCTGCAAAGAGACATACTTTTCCTTCCAGTCCCTCTGTAATGTCGCTTATAAAGACATTGAAGAGGACTGTCCTAATACTGAACTCTGCGGACCCCACTAGTACACCCACTTTTTCCAGAGTGACTCTATTTACTATTAATCTCTGTGTCCTATTCTCCAGCCAATTCTTTACCCAGGCTGTCATCTTTGGACCCACTCCCAGGCTGGCTAACTTGTATATTAATATTTTGTTTGAGACTGTGTCAAATGCCTTGCTAAAGTCTAGGTAGGCCATGTCCACAGCCCCTCCCTGATCTACTACTTTGGTCACCCAGTCAAAGAAATCTATCAGATTCATCTGGCATGACCTTCCCGCTGTGAATCCATGCTGTCTTGGGTCCTGTGCCCCTCTGGCCTCTAGATACTCGACAATTCTTTCCTTCAGAAGTGATTTCATCATTTTCCCTATCACTGAGGTTAAACTAACAGGTCTGTAGTTTCCTGCTTCTGCCTTGCTCCCACTTTTGTGAAGGGGAATCACATCTGCCCTCCTCCAGTCCTCGGGTACCACCCCATCCTCCCATAATTTGTTAAAGAGGGTAGTCAGTGGTGTCACTAGTTCTACCCTTAGTTCTTTTAGAATTCTGAGATGAATCCCATCAGGCCCCATTGCTTTGTCCACCTTCAGTTTTAAGAGTTCTTTCAGAACCCTTTCTTCTGTAAATGGGCTGGTATCAACTTCTGTATTCAGAGTGTTTCTATTGTTTGTTTTAGGTACCTCTCCCTCTTCATTTGTAAGTATTGAGCAAAAATATTTGTTTAGTATCTCTGCCTTTTCACAGTCTCCCTCTGCCCACCTCCCTCCCTTTATTAAGCCTCACTATCCCTCCCTTGGTCTTCCTTCACTCCCTGATGTACCTATAAAAGGTTTTATCCCCCTTCTTAACTGAGCTGGCTATCTTTTCCTCGGTTTGGGCCTTTGCTGTTCTGACTGCCTCTCCAGCTTCCTTTTGCTTTAACTGATACAGTTCTTTGTCCTGCTCCTTCTGTGATTCCTTGTACTTCCTGAATGCTTTTTTCTCTGAACTTTCACTGCCACTTCCTTTGAGAACCATAGTGGTTTCTTACATCATTTTGTTTTGTTTATTTGCTTTACACAAAGGCTTGTTACCTCTGTGATGGCAGTTTTATTATTTCCCATTGTTCTTCCACCCCTCCTTCCTGCCCATTTGCTAGTGCATTCCTTAGGCACTCACTCATTTTGGCAAAGTCAGACCTCCTAAAGTATAGTACTTTTGCCTTTGTATGGCTTGACTCTATTGCTGTGTTTATTAGAACTATACTGTTCGATGGTCGCCAGTTCCTAGATGGCTACCCACTTCTACATCTGTGATCCTCTCCATCTCCATTTGAGAACCAGGTCTAAGATTGCTCCTTCTCTAGTGGGTTCCAATACTAGTTGTCTAAGGCATGCCCCCCATAGGGCATCTAGAATAACCCCACCCTTCGAAGTGGCTGCTGCAACTGCACTCCAGTTAACATCTATCATATTCAGATCACCCATCAGCAATATCTCCCCTTTTTCTGCCATTCTAAGTATACTTTCTATCATTTCCTTGTCCATTTCCTCCCCTTGAGAGGGGGGTCTGTATACAACCCCTGTGCGGATTGTGGTGCCATTGTCTGTCTCCAAATTGACCCAGAGTACTTCTTCTCCTCCTCCCTGTTTACCCTTTTGTTCTGTTGCTTTGATTCCTTCTCTTATGCAAACAGCTACTCCTCCTTCTCCTCTTTTACCCTCCCTGTCCCTCCTGTAGATAGTGTATCCTGGTATGTTTACGTCCCAGTCATGGTTTTGTGTGTACCATGTTTTTGTGACTGCCACGATATCCAGATGTTCCTCCTCCATCAAGGCCACTAATTCAGGAAGCTTGTTTCTCAGACTACAGGCATTGGTTCTCATTGCTCTCCATTGTTTGATGGCTTTACCTTCTGTTGCAGCATTCCCCACTGACCTTTCTACCTCGGTCTTTTTCTCATTTAGTACCCTGTTTTGTAGGAGAGGTTGGGATTTTCCTGCTGCTTATCAGTGCCCCTCCTTGACTAGTTTAAAAGCTTGCCAATGAAGCATTTAAACCGATTGCTCAAAGACTTATTCCTTCCTGGACAGATGCAGACCATCCTACCAGTATAGGCTGGTGTCCCTCCAGGTGAAACCCTAGTCCCCAATGAAGCCAAACCCCTGTGCTCCACACCATTTTTTCAACCATTCATTAAACTGCATGGTGCAAAGTACCCTCGCCTCACCCATGCCATTGACAGGCAGCACCTCTGAGAAGGATACTGTGTGTGCTACTTGTCTTAGGCCCCTCCCCAACTCTACAAAGTCCTCCTGCACTGCTCTAATCTCATGATGAGCCAAGTCATTTGTCCCTAGGTGGACAATGACGTGCACCTCCACCACCAGGCAAGGTATTACCACAGAGATAATCAGCAACACAACTAGACAATCAGTACAGCAGCACAGGGATAGGGAAATGATACTTCTGTATTTCTATGGCAATCAATTGAAACATCAGCAGCAGGGAAGAATTGAAAGTAGCAACAGCATTTTGCAGGAGGAATTAATTTTCTCTGCATGTTGGCACCCCTTTTCAGGTCCCTGAAGTGGTGGGGCACCATAAAACATAAGGACTGACAGCACATTTCCATCTCAATTTGATATCACAAATTTGGGTAAACATTTCTGGACTTATAGGCCCTGTTTGACACTGGCAACAGTGAGTTTCAGGTAGAAATATTGTGTAAACATGCCCTAAAACAGCTATTTGATGTCTGGGTGGTGGGGGGCACTCTAAAACATAACGGATGAGACCAGATTCCACTTCCAATTTAATGTACCATTTTTTCTGCAACATTTCTGGACATTTCCTGCCTGTGCTACAGTGGCAGAAAAAAGATACAACCTAAAGATACATTTAAATGGTGTCTGAAAGAGCATTTTAAAGTCTGGTTGCTGGTGGGGCACCATTAAACATCAGGATTGACAGTGCATTTCAGTCTCAATTTGATGTCATATATTTTGGGAAGCATTTCATTGCCTGAGGGCCCTGTTTTACATGAGCAGAGTCAAGATTCACTGTCATATACCTTTGGAAAATATGTTTGTTCAGAGTAAAGTGCTTATACTTGACATTTGTGGATAGGATAGATGGAGCAAGTAGGAAACAAATAAAGACAAAAGGAGTAACATAATGGAAGACAAAGATTTGGATTTTTTGGGGGGTCATTCTTAAGGGAGGGGATGTAGAACAAGAACAGTGAAAAAAAACAAATAAAGGAGAAGAAAAAAAACAATAACACTGGCCCACCACCACAGCCACAGGCCATTCACTGTGGCTGTGCACTGCCACCAACACCACAAAGCTCCACCGGGAGGTCAAGGACCTCCTTCTGGTCCTCCATTATTTTTTGGAGGTCCCCCCCCGACCTCCTGGCAAAGCTGGTCGAGGTTGTGACGCACACCTTGCACCTCAGTGCGCACAGCCTCAAGGTCTGCCCTGGTGACCACCACCTGACTTGGGGGAGCTGCAGGATGATCAGGGTGGTGGCTTCTCTGACAGGTCCTCCTCCATGGTGCTGCATCACGGTCATGGGTGGGGGATGCATCTGGCTGCTTGGGAGGATGCGTCCTGCTGGTAGACCTCCTCCTCACCGCCATGCTATGGCGCCCCTGAGACTCACTGCTGTCTCCTGTTGCTGCTGCCTCTCTCTGTTTTGTGAGCCACTCTGCAGCATGGTGATGCTGCAGGTGGCTCCTCTGGCCAGATGTCTCAAAGTGGGACTCTGGTGTCCCCCTTTTAATATTCTTCGCACACAGGGTGCAGACCACAGTGCTTGCATCGTCTGCCTTAGTTCTAAAAAAAGGCCCAAACTGGTGATCTTTCGTTTGGGGGGGCGCTAGCTGATGTCCTGGGGGGCCTCTCCCTGTACAACAATATCCTGCTGTGGCCAGGGGCTGGCAGACACAACAGGAGCCCCATCATCATCCTGGGGTGGGGGGCAATGGGATCTCAGCCTGAATGCTGCTGCTGCTGCTGGGGGGCACAGGCCTGGGCCAACTGCTCCTGCTGCTGGGGGGCTGTCTCAGTGTCCAACTCCACAATGACCTGCTGCTGCGGGGGGCACAGGCCGGGGCCAACTGCTGCTGCTGCTGCTGGGGGGCTGTCTCAGTGTCCAACTCCACAACGACCTGCTGCTGGGGGGCTGTCTCAGTGTCCAACTCCACAATGACCTGCTGCTGGGGGAACAGGCCGGGGCCAACTGCTCCTGCTGCTGGGTGGCTGTCTCAGTGTCCAGCTCCACAATGACCTGCTGCTGCTGGGGGGGCACAGGCCGGGGCCAACTGCTCCTGCTGCTGGGGGGCTGTCTCAGTGTCCAACTCCACAATGACCTGCTGCTGCTGGGGGCACAGGCTGGGGCCAACTGCTCCTGCTGCTGGGGGGCTGTCTCAGTGTCCAACTCCACAATGACCTGCTGCTGCTGGGGGCACAGGCTGGGGCCAACTGCTCCTGCTGCTGGGGGGCTGTCTCAGTGTCCAACTCCACAATGACCTGCTGCTGCGGGGGGCACAGGCCAGGGCCAACTGCTGCTGCTGCTGGGGGGCTGTCTCAGTGTCCAACTCCACAACGACCTGCTACTGGGGGGCTGTCTCAGTGTCCAACTCCACAAGGACCTGCTGCTGGGGGGCTGTCTCAGTGTCCAACTCTACAATGACCTGCTGCTGCGGGGGGCACAGGCCGGGGCCAACTGCTGCTGCTGCTGGGGGACTGTCTCAGTGTCCAACTCCACAACGACCTGCTGCTGGGGGGCTGTCTCAGTGTCCAGCTCCACAATGACCTGCTGCTGGGGGAACAGGCTGGGGCCAACTGCTCCTGCTGCTGGGTGGCTGTCTCAGTGTCCAACTCCACAATGACGTGCTGCTGCTGGGGGGCACAGGCCGGGGCCAACTGCTCCTGCTGCTGGGGGGCTGTCTCAGTGTCCAACTCCACAATGACCTGCTGCTGGGGGAACAGGCCGGGGCAAACTGCTCCTGCTGCTGGGGGGCTGTCTCAGTGTCCAACTCCACAATGACCTGCTGCTGCTGGGGGGGGCACAGGCTGGGGCCAACTGCTGCTGCTGGGGGCTGTCTCAGTGTCCAACTCCACAATGACCTGCTGCTGTGGGGCACAGGCCGGGGCCAACTGCTGCTGCTGCTGGGGGGCTGTCTCAGTGTCCAACTCCACAATGACCTGCTGCTGGGGGAACAGGCTGGGGCCAACTTCTCCTGCTGCTGGGGGGCTGTCTCAGTGTCCAACTCCACAATGACCTGCTGCTGTGGGGGGCACAGGCTGGGGCCAATGCTCCTGCTGCTGGGGGGCTGTCTCAGTGTCCAACTCCACAATGACCTGCTGCTGGGGGAACAGGCTGGGGCCAACTGCTCCTGCTGCTGGGGGGCTGTCTCAGTGTCCAACTCCACAATGACCTGCTGCTGCTGGGGGAACAGGCGGGGCCAACTGCTCCTGCTGCTGGGGGCTGTCTCAGTGTCCAACTCCACATCGACCTGCTGCTGCTGGGGGCACAGGCTGGGGCCAACTGCTCCCTGCTGGGGGCTGTCTCAGTGTCCAACTCCACAATGACCTGCTGCTGCGGGGGGGCACAGGCCGGAGCCAACTGCTCCTGCTGCTGGGGGGCTGTCTCAGTGTCCAACTCCACAATGACCTGCTGCTGCGGGGGGCACAGGCTGGAGCCAACTGCTCCTGCTGCTGGGGAAGGCTCAATTACAAATATGCACCTGTTGAGGCGAACGCGTCCTCTTCCCCTTCCACTGTCAGTATCTTCACTACTCCCAATCCCAGTCCCTTCCATCGTTATAAAAAAGAAGTTTTACTAAACTACTAAAGAAAAAAAAGGGGCGAAGTGAAACACACAGACACTCATACTCACAATCTCACAGTCTCACAAAATAAGCAGAGAAAACAGAACACAACAGAAAGATAATATTTTGCTAAATAATGAAATAGGGTATAAACAGAAGTTAAAAATCAAGTTGTCAACTAGGGATGGGCGGACCAGTCTGGCAAAAATCAGAACCCCCTGGATCTCCCACTGTCCATTGGACTCGGGTGGATCCGAACTCAGGTTGGAGGTGTACTGGGTCTGCCTCACATTACTTTCCTTACAAAAATATTGCTTCTATTTATTAAAAAAACACAGTCCCCTCTCCCATCTTTTAAACAGCCACCCTGGATCCCACAGTGGCAAAAAAAATGTTTTGGGTATTTTTTTTTTCTTCCCAACTGTTGTTTACAGCCTCACACTCTTGCTCCCTGAAGATTGTTCCCCAGCTGGCTGGTATTCAAATGTGCATGCGCATGTTGTAGCGTGTGAGAGAGTATGCAAGGAAATGATTTGGGGCCTGAGCACACTTGAGGCGAGATTCAGTTCTAGGACGGAGCGGGTGCACCAAGTATGGAAAACAGTGTGCGATGTGGCAGTTTGCATATTCGGGCAGACAGCGGATCAGGGTTCCTTACTTCTATGATCCACATTCAGGCAGACAGCAGGCTGGGGTTCCTTGCTTCTCCCACAGTCTACATTTGGGCAGACAGCGAGTTGGGGTTCTTTGCTTGTATGGTCCTACTATAGGCTGCAGTCCGTGGCCAGAGGGAGCATTCTACAGGAAGGCTTCCTACATCGGGCAGTGAGGAGGCAAACAGGTAAGACCCCACTAGGGAAAGTGGTTACATTTGAAATGTGTAAACACATAAAAAAACTATGGAACATGTTTGGGTCTTCTCTAAGTGCTTGAGTAGATTTATTTTATTTAATAAGCTTCACAGTACAGAATTTCCATTATTAACTTAGATGAAAGCTGATTCATTTATTGCACAATAGAGCATCCTTCCTCACTGGCCCACTCATATTCTCCTGTTCTTTATTTTATCTGGATGCATTTAGTAGCTTTAGCTCATAAGATGAAGTTTGTCAGATAGACTGTCAGTACCTATAATTCAGGCATTTCTGTATTTATGCTGTACAATGGCTAGTGCATCAATGGGTGCCTGGGTCTCATTACTTCTAGGACAGGGTGGGTGAGAATCAGCAGGTGGGGTCAGATATTTCATTTTATTCTGGAATAGGGTGGTGGGCAATTGGGAATCAGTAGATGGGAGGGGAATAAGGTGATCATTGTGGTAGAAGATGGGCATGAGCAGATGGAAGGTGAGGTAGGGTATTCAGTCTGCAACAGGGTGGGTGCCGCAGATAGGAGGAGGGGACAGTGATAACAATACTAGGACAGTGATAGTAATATTGATACATGGTGGATATCACCAGATGGAGAGGAAGGGCCAAGGTATTTGATACTGGGACAAGGAGGGGCAGATGTATCGATTGCAGGACAGCAGGGAGATAAAGTATTCATTCTGGGCGGTAGATATAAACCGATGGGCAGAGGGGGAGGGTTATTCGTGGAGCTGCATGGGTAGCAGCAGATGAAGGTGCAGGATCTGTATACTGGGGCAGGGTGGTTGGTGGCAGATGGAGGGGGCAGGATGTACATAATGAAGTGTGGGTGACAAGCAGATAGGAGGGGGAATTAATGGTATGCTGCATATTGGGGGGTAATCAGAGGGGACAAGCTGGGGGTATCCATAATTACTGGGTTAGAATGGGGGAGTTATACCATGTCAATGGCTGACAAAGAGTGTAAGAAGCACAAGTGGACAACAAATAGCCAGCAGATGAGGACACAGAATGGAGTCAGAAACAGACCAACTCACTCTGGTAGGAAAAATTACTTTATTTCCTATATTTCAGTGCTTTTGTGATTGTTGTTAAGTATTACTATTGATTTTCTTAGGGTTCTGATTTGAATCAGGATCAATCAGAACTTATCAGGACTCTGACATGGATCCTGGTCCTGATAATAAGGATCAGGACCTTTTCGTGTGCGCCCATCCCTATTGTCAACACACGCACGCACTCACACTGTACACACACAATACAAACGCTCACTCTCTCGCTCACAATTCATAGAAACATAGATTTTGACAGCAGATAAGGACCGCTTGGCCCACCCAGTCTGCCCATTTCCCTACCTAATGGATAAGCTGCAGATCCTAGTTAACCAGCAGCCTACTTCTTCCTACCCCAACCCCCTAGAATTGTCTTATGACTGTCCAATGCATGCTTGAATTCCACCACTGTTTTTGACTCCACAACCTCCTCCGGAAGGCCGTTCCATGCATCCACAACCCTCTCTGTGAAAAAATACTTCCTTAAATTACCTCTGAGCCGCCCCCTTCTATCTTCAAATTGTGCCCCCTTGTTCTTGCACACCTCTTTTTTTGAAAGATGCTACCCTCTTGGACTTTGTTGATTCCCTTGAGGTACTTGAAAGTTTCTACCATGTCCCCCCCTTTCCTCGAGGCTAGTACATATTCAGCTCCTTAAGTCTCTCTTCATATGTCTTCCCGTGCAGACCCTTCTGCACCATTTTAGTTGCCCTCCTCTGACAGCCTCCATCCTGTCTATGTCTTTATGGAGATTGGGTCTCCAGAACTGCACACAGTACTCAGATGGGGTCTCACCAACTGTCTGTACAGAGGGATAATAACTTCCTGTTTCTACTGGTGATGCCTCTCCCTATGCATCCCAGTATCCCCCCAGCCCTCCTTGCTGCCCTCTCACATTGCTTGCCCACCTTTAGGTCATCTGATATGACTACCCCCAGGTCCCTTTCCATTTTTGTTGTTGTTAGTATCTCACCCCCCATTGTGTACTCTTCCCCTGGGTTTTTGCTTCCCAGGTGCATTACCTTGCACTTCTTAGCATTGAATCTCAGCTGCCATACATTTGACCATTCCTCTAACCTTGCCAAGTCCCTTCTCATCCTTTCCACCCCACCTTGTGCATCAACTCTGTTGCAGATCTTTGTGTCATCTGCAAAGAGACATACATTTCTTTCCAGTCCCTCTGCAATAGATCTAACACAACTAGTTACCCAACCTACCAGGACTAACCCCAAGAGAGGCTCCAGTACCCTGCTTGATGTGGTACTCACCAACCGCCCTAATCGAATCCCCAGTGTACAAGTCCTCCCAGACTCTCTCAGCGATCACTCCCCCATTCTATTCCGCTGGTCATCCTCAGTCCCCAAACCCATAGCACAGTCCACATGCCGGTGGCATCTATTACCTGGTGGGCTGACAAAACTTAAGGGAACTTCTGTCCCAAATTGTCTGGTCTCCTATACAGGCAACTCCTGCCATTGGCACAGCTCTCTCCTTCTTTACCCGAACTTTTAATAATGCCTGTGATATCTTTGCCCCAATGTCGACCTGCCATGCCTAAAAGGCAGAATGCCCCTGGTAACCCCAGCTTTGATCCACCAACTCAAACATAGGGACAACCTATGGTACCGGCCATATTGAGACTGGCTGGCCCAGTGACAGGCAGTTATATGCTGCCACCCAAACAAGTGCACTCGGCCATCAGAAAGGCCAAGTCTGAGCACTATCGGTCCTCACTCACAGCCTCATGGGGAACCCCAGAACCTTCTGGGATAACATTAAACAGTTAAATGGGAGTGCACACTCCACCCACCCACCAGATCAACATTAATGGTGTGATCTCTTCAGACCTAGCCCTCATAGCCAACCACCTCAACACCTCATTCACTGACCTTAGCCCTATCCCTCCCTACAAATTTTTTGACCCTCTCCTCCAGCGCCTGCCGTAAATCTTTCTCACCCTTATTTTCTCCTCCGCCGTGTTTCTGCCCAAGAACTTAGGCCGCACCTTGTCACTGCCCTCAAGAGTAATAGTACGGGCAGTGACACCCTGGATCCGTGTATCCTACGGCTGGTTTTAGACACAGTCCTTACCCCAATCACGTGCCTCTTCAACCACTCTCTTTGCCTGGGGAAGGTTCCAACTGCCTGGAAAGTGGCCACTGTCACCCCTATCTTTAAAGGTGGTGATAGGACTGTGGCTGGAAACTGTCGGCCAATCTCCATTCTCTCTCCTCTCTCCTCTCTCCAAGGCCTTGGAAAAAGTGGTAGCCTCATAAATCTCTGACTACCTCTCCACCAACAATGTCCTATGTCCTGAGCAGCATGGCTTCCGAGCGGGCCACAGTACCAACACAGCCCTCCTAGAGTTCTCCAACTTTCTCCACTCCTCCTTAGACACTGGTTCTCTGGCTGGTGCGGTCTTCATTGACCTCTCTAAAGCTTTCGACACTGTCTCCCACCCCCTCCTTCTTGATGCCCTTAGTCTTTCTGGTTTTGCTGCTGGGCCTATCTCCTGGTGCACCAGTTATCTGTCTGACTGCTCAAAGTGTGTAAAAATTAATGGGACCTACTCAGACATCTGTCCCATCTTTTCTGGGGTTCCCCAGGGCTCCACTCTGGGCCCCTTTCTATTCTCCTTTACCTTAACACCCTTTCACGCTCTTGCTCAGGAACATTCTATTGTACGCTGATGATGCAGTCTCTTTGCCTCAAGTCGTGACCCTATTGCCCTCCAGGACTCGCTGCAGAAGTCCTTCGCGAAGCCGAGGGCTGGTTCAAGGAACATGAGATTGGTGATAAATCTTAAAAACAAAACCATGTTCTTCACTCATCCTCAAAACAAGTCCTGCAACTTCAAACTCCTCATTCACTCTGGGTCCTCTTTCCTCTCGAACATGTTTGCTCCTATAAATACCTAGGGATCCATTTTGACCCCTCCCTCTCCTTCCATGGACACATCACTGCCCTAGCCACTGCCACTAATATCCGATTGGGCATCTTACATCGGTATAAACACTGCCTCCCCCCGGAGGCTCTTTGACTCACAGTCACCTCCTCTATCCTGTCCCTAGTGGACTATGGACTGCCGGTGTATGGTGCTGCTGATCAGACCGCACTCCATAAAATTCGCACTACTCTGAATAAGGCCTGCAGGTTAATTACTGGGGCACCTAGGCTAACACACACCTGTCTACTGTACGCTAAAGCACTGGTACTTGATCTTGACGAGCGCCTCAAATATCTGACCTGTACCTTTACAAAAAAGACCCTCCTTGGGCTATCACCTCCTGGATTGACCACCACCATCCGCCGCTCTGTCCCACTAGTTCATACTCGGACCTCTGGGAAAACCTCTCTTGTTATCCCTAGAGCTAGGACCTTTCACGGCCAAAGAGCCTTCAGCTTTAGGGCCCCCTCCTGGTTCAACACACTGCCCCCCTCCATCTCCTAAGCTCCAACTATATCGTGCTTCAAAACGTCCTTACAGAACCACCTTATTAACACCCGAAGCTGTAATTGCCACTAGTCAAAGCCGTACTCAATACTAATGAATAAGCTTACTACTAAGCTGCTAAGGACAACATAACTCTGGTATTGTTTGCATCAATCCTACCTGTACCAGCTTGTTTGTATCTATGTCTTAAGTTACTGTTATACTGTGTTATACTGTTATACTGTGTATTTTCGTTTGTCTTACTGTGACAAGGTACCTTTGTAAATGAGCCTATGGCTCAAAGGTTTTCAAACTGCTGTCTAAATAAATAAATAAATAAATAAAATAAAAATAAAATGTACGCTTATAAAGACATTGAAGAGGACAGTCTAATACTGAACCTTATGGTACCCACTAGTAACCCCTTTCTTCAGAGTGGACTCCATTTACTATTACTCTCTGTGTCCTATTCTCCAGCCAATTCTTTACCCAGGCTGTCATCTTGAGACCACTCCCAAGCTGGCTACTTGTATATTAACCTTTTGTGTGGGACTGTGTCAAATGCCTTGCTAAAGTCTAGGTAGGCCATGTCAACAGCCCTCCCTGATCTACTACTTTGGTCACCCAGTCAAAGAACTCTATCAGATTTGTCTGGCAATGACCTTCCTCTGTGAATCCATGTTGCCTTGGGTCCTGAGCCCTCTGGCCTCTAGATACTCAACAATTCTTTCCTTCAGAAGTGATTCCATCATTTTCCCTACCACTGAGGTTAAACTAACAGGTCTGTAGTTTTCTGCTTCTGCCTTGCTCCCACTTTTGTGAAGGGGAATCACATCTGCCCTTCTCCAGGCCTCGGGTACCACCCCATCCTCCCATGATTTGTTAAAGAGGGTAGTCAGTGGTGTCACTAGTTCTACCCTTAATTGTTTTAGAATTCTGGGATGAATCCCATCAGGCCCCATTGCTTTGTCCATCTTCAGTTTTAAGAGTTCTTTCAGAACCCTTTCTTCTGTAAATGGGCTGGTATCAACTTCTGTATCCAGAATGTTTCTACTGTTTGTTTTCGGTACCTCCCCACTTCCTTTATAAATGCTGAGCAAAAATATTTGTTTAGTATCTCTGCCTTTTCACAGTCACCCTCTGCCCACCCTCCCTCCCTCCTCTTTATTAAGCCTCACTAACCCTCCCTTGGTCTTCCTTCGCTCCTGATGTACCTATAAAGGTTTTATCTCCTTCTTAACTGAGTTGGCTATCTTTTCCTCGGTTTGGGCCTTTGCTGTTCTGACTGCCTTCCCAGCTTCCTTTTACTATATATCTTTTCTCTCTCACACAGTATCTGTCTCCTACTGTATGTCTCTATCCTACTACAAACTGCAGAAAAAGGATGTAGATTCAGTAGCTTCCTATCTGAGTGCAGACACACATGTGACCTGCAGTCTGCTTCAGAGAGCAAGTTATGTGACATGCCTTTCTTCCTAATTTCGCATTAGTTAAATGTTAAGGTGAAACTTAACAGCAGAAGCAAAATTTACAGGTGGAATTTTACTGTATAATATGGGAAATTTTGCACAACTATAAGGGTGAAATTTCACATAACAATACTTGCAAAATTCTGCCCCAAGGACCGTAATTTCATGAAAGAAATGTTTAGGTAGTGAAATTGGTGATTCCACTTGACATTTCAGCGAGCAAATTAAATTTTGCTGCATCTCTAAATACAATGTGGGCAATGTATATCTTCACAGACTGGGCAGCCAAGGAAAACATAACTATTGTCTGGAGAAATTATTCCTTTGACACCCTCAACAAGCATTTACGGAATTCCATGTGGACGCAAGGTCTGGACTGGACATCGGTACTCAGTGTCCACTTACTGTGTCCTGCAGTCTGGCATAACTAAACAATTGAACTCAGCAGAAATAGGCCAACATACCAGCATAATCTTGGAGCCAGCATTCTGGTCAAGCAATAACATCCTCACTTCTATGCTAAAAAAGATAAGAAAACAGCAAAAGGATATAGCTGCCCACCAGCCTCCTCTCAGTTAGGAAGACTTGGACAAACCTGAGAATTCAGCAGCAATGTTAACTGATACAGGCATTGGGTTGGTATGGAAGATCTGGTTTGACCTCCAATTATGTATGGCCCTCAGAGGCAGGGAAGGGCTCAGAGAACTAAAGCCACAGTCAGTCCTTATTAAATCAATGAAAATGGATTAAGATATATAACCCTGAGCCACAATGCTGCCACAAAAAAAATTATAAAAATCCACTGGAGGCTAGCAAAGAAAACACAATAGAATCTGTATACGAAGAGCCAGGGAATCCTCTATGCCCTGTGAACTCATTCAAAAGTATCTGGAAAAATTCCCTGCTGATGCTGCAGCCTTCTATTTGCACTCCAGGAGATTGTCTCAGACTTTCCTGGATACACAACAGATTTCATACACCCATGAACCCATGGGTAAGCATTATCTTGGAACCATGATGACCAGACTCAGTAAGGAGGCACAATTATCTATCACCTACACAAACCACAACATCTGTTCCACCACTGTGCAGCTATTGACCATGGCAGGTCTCTCATCACAAGAGATAACCACTATAACTGGCCACAGATGTGAAGCCAGTCTGAAGTGCTATTGGACTGCATTCCTGGAGAACAGAAAACAGTGAAGCGCCACTGTTGGAGGATCAGCCATGTACAGCAATCAGCACCAGGCATTAAGTGTTTTACATTCTGGAACTGGACAAGGACAAGAACCAGCAGCAAGCACCTCAACAGCCAATTACTTCAAGCCTGTAAACTGCACCGTTAATGCTCCACTCAACATTATTTCATCAAACAGTTAGTAGTGTCACTTTTTCTGTTTTAATCAATGATTAATAAAAGTGCAACTGCAGGACCTCTGTGCTTATTTATGTTGCCCACACCCAGTTGAAAAAGGGACTGTTTATTCTCAAATTCAGTTAAACAGTTCAAAAACTTCAATAAATTGTTCTTGCTGTTACAAAACTTAAATAAGTGTATCTGTGTTGTTATTGCCCATTTTCTAATAGTACTCTCCAGGGTTGGGCATTATTGGGGAATACAGCACCTTCCAGGGGGCTTTAGGGCTCCCTGTCTGTGGTGTCAGGCCTCATTATGCCCCTGGGCAGTTTGGTATTTACCAATAATGCCCACCTTGTTGGATATTATTGCTTATTTAATGGTCATGGAAATTTACCTGTATCTAGTGGACATGGACCCTCAATTGTACCTGTAATTTGTCACCATTGCTCCCCCATGTCTTTCTTTTTCCTGTAATATATACTACTCAGAAATTTGTAATAGGATTCTTAACATCTTCAGAATTCCCTCATCATTCATTTCCACACCCCCTATCTTTATTGCTATTTGCACTATGTTACCAGTTACAAGTTCCTGTTTCTGACATTGTTACCTGCCATGTAAAAACTAAAATCCATTTCTTAGGCCTTGAATTATTTTTTTTCACCTTTGTGGTAATTAATGATGACTTCATTTTACACTGTCCACCATTTTGTCTACTTGGTACTCAGGTAATTTCAACAGTACTTACTTGCCATGGCTGAATGTCATGGGAATTTGCACATGTGCGATTTGGAAATGGTCCATTACCAGGTTTGCAAGAGAGAAGTTCATGTAGAGCATGTATAACTGAATAAACCCCAGTATATGAATTATATGTAATTCTTAAATTATGTTCATCAAAGGAAAGCTGGGGGGCATCTTCTAATTTCTCGTCACCGGAGCAAAGTATAGCTCCTTTTCCCAGTGTTTCTATTTCATTTGGATTTAAATTGGGCCATTTACAACCAAAAGCTTCTTCCCAGAAAACTTTAATAAAATTATTATTTGGTGACATGGAAGGATGAATATCAAGGAAGAACTTCTGAAACCCAGGGATCCATCCACTATGGAAACCGGTACCAATAGTGCCCATAAATGATCTGAAGAACTCTTTCTTGGAAACACTTGGTGCATCAGACCAACTGTGATAAGCAATCCAGACTTTTCCAACAATATTCTGCTTAGAAACTTCCTCCATTAATGGAAGAAGGCTGGGTTTAGTGGAAATGACAATGATCACATTTGCTGATGATTTCTTTATTACTTCAACAATCTGGAGAGTTTTCCATTTGAGTAGTGCAGAGGAGTGTTTCTGAGAAAGCGATGCACACCAGCTTCATAATTTCCTTTTCAGAGTTTGGCCCCTTGCTGTCCAAAGTCATTGTCCTGAAATAAAATCCCCACCCAGGTCCAGCCAAAGTGAACCATCAACTGGGAAATTGCCAACGATTCTAAGTCTTGATTTGGTATGGTTCGTAAAAATGAAGGAAACTTCGTTTTATCACTGAGAACAGGAACTGAAGCACCATAGCTGATCTAAAACATGATGCAGCTTATTGAAATGAGTGGACATGTAAGATCAGAAAAATATTTGAGACATGCCTTGCTATAACATGTTAATATTTACATTCTGAATTAGAATTGTCTATAGTTCATATTATTTCTAGTTAACACAATACTACCTGGCACTCACATACATTTTACCAAAACAGTTTTTATAATTGGCCATAAATTTTGTTGAGTGCAGATTTACCACATGGTTCCATTTTGGTCCTTTGCTATTTAGTCTTTATCAGCCTTGGGATGGAAGCTAAATAACTTCGGTATGAAATTTGCAGATGTTAATAAGGTGAGAGGTTGCATGGACTCTACTGAGTAGCACTTTGAATTACAGAAGAATATGAACATACTCAACAACTGAATAAAGTAATGGGGTTTGATGTTTAATATTGAAAGATGCTATAGGATTTATCTTGCTGTGTATCTTGGCAAATCAAAAAACCCAGTACATTATTGGTTGCATTTTTTTTCACTAGTACAAGAAAAGAAGCAGAAGGCTAAAAGTCCATGTAATGTTCATGTCAATCACCCATAAAAGTCTATTGCTTTGTTCTGTAATAAGAAATTGTCCAATCAGTTAATGAATGTTAACTTTGATTCACTCACAACCACCTCTAAGGACAATAAATTCCATGGTTTGAGAATTCTTTGGGAATAAACATATGCACAATTGTTCATGGAAGAGTGATTACATTTCACTTATAATGGGTGTCCTCTGGTGTTTACATTAATTTGTTTGAATTCAAGTCCCATCTCAGATAGGATATGCATTGCTTGTTACTTCTCTTGCCAGCATCAAGTCACCTCTCAACCTTCTACTCTTGAAAGACATTTGGTTAAATTTGCTTAGCCTATCTTCATAGGAAAGATCATTTGCTCCCTTCATGTGTTTTGTGCCTTTATGTTGTATTTTCTCTATGTGTGTAATATCCTTTTTACAGCTGTGGACAGAGCCTACAACCATTTTGTGATCAATCTGTTGCTCCTAAAACAGCCGATCTTGGCACCTTACATTGGACATTTGGAAGTATCCTTCTGAACGTCCAACGGAGCTTGTACCACTCCACCATGATCGGCCACTGCAGAGTAACAGCAGCACAATTTTGGCTGTTACTTCTGTATTCCGAAATGTGGCCAATGGAAAATCATGTGCACAAATGCTCACAGTCTGGGAAACAAGATCCCAGACCTGCAGGCAATAATGACAGAGGTTTACTGAACATATTAGCCAATAGCAAGACATGGTTTACCAGTAACCACACTTGAGAGACTTCAGTACCTGGCTATGTACTGTTCAGAAGAGACTGAGGTGCAAAAAGGGGGGTGGAGTGGCCCTTTATGTCAATGAAAATATCAAATCTACAGAAATTCAGAATACACATAAGGAGCCAGGAGAACTGTGGGTCACCCTAGAAACAGGAAATGGGACAGGCATATGAACTGGGGTTGTGTACAGGCCTCCAGACCAGGGGGAGGACATAGACACATTACCGTTAGAAGATATTCCCAATCGTCAAAAAAGAACTATATCACCACCTATCCTGAGACCCCTGCACATGCTTTAATCCCACTTAATGCCTCACAGCTAACCACCCTAATTTGCCCAAAACACTGCTGCACTTCTAAACAAGCTTTGCTATAAAATGTCTTTATAGCTGCCACTTAGCCCAGTTTCAGTTGTTATTTGCATGTACTAATGTCACTTTTGTCATCTCTGCATAGCTATATGTATTATCTTGATTATTGTCTGACTTGATCTGTATTCTAACCTACATGTACTTTAGACTATGTACCTTTACTATATACTATATATTGTATAATCTCATCTCATTTTATGTATGTATTCTCCCAGGTCATGCCTGAAAATAGTCAACTTTGGTTAGTGCACCTAACCCAGTTAACAAAATGAAATAAATAAATAAAATATACAAAACATGATGGCTAAAGGGGAGGTTCTGATAGTGGGAGACTTCAACATGCCAGATACAGATTGGTCAATACAAGCAGGAACATCTGCCAGAACTAGACACATGGAGGATTCCCTGCAGGGGGAGGGACTCAAACAACTGGTGCAACAACCCACAAGAGACAAGGCTATCCTAGATCTAGTACTGACTAACACGGAGAGGATCACAGATCTCTAGGTAGAAGGTTACCTGGGGACCGGTGACTATCACATGGTATGGCCACTAGAACTAAATCATCCCATTCTAAGGCAAAAATATGGGACTTCAGAGGAGCTGACTTTGATAAGATGGCCAACAGAGTTAAGCTAGCCCTGGTAAAAAGAAATACAGTGAGGGGGTATAGGTAAAGTGGGCAAGTATTAAAGATGCAGTACTTGAAGCAATATCCCATTGTGTTAGAGAGAAAAGGAAGTTCAAAAAAAGAAGGAAACCACTTTGGTTCTCAAAAACAGTAGCAGAAAAGGTCAGAGCCAAAAGGCTGACCTTCAGGAAATATAAGGTAACGCATCAGGACGAAGATAGGGAGGCATACGAAACTTCCCTAAGGGAAGCAGGAAGGCACTAAGGCATGCAAAGGCCCAAACCAAGGAAACACTAGCACAAACAGTAAAAGAAGGTGACAAGACTTTCTATAGATACATTAGTGTGAAAGGAGAAAGTCCAGAGGGGGCATTTCTAAGATCAAAGGGGATAAGGGGGCATGTGAGGAGGAGGACCATGTAAAAACATCTATCCTAAATAGATACTTCTGCTCAGTATTTACTGAACAGAAGGAAGGGCAGGGCCCACAGCTCAACACCATGGACATGGGGAGAGGGAGGTGTGCACTAGTCCCTTCACAAAAGAAATGGTCCTACAAGAGCTTGATAAGCTCAGGGTGAACAAGGCAATGGGACCTGATGGCATACATCCCAGGGTACTAAGGGAGCTAAGGGTGGAACTAGCAGAGCCATTATCAGAACTGTTTAATGAGTCTTTGAGCACAGGAGAGGTCCCAGAAGACTGGAAAAGGGCTCATGTGATCCCGCTCCACAAGAGTGGTAGCAGGGAGGAGGCAGGGTACTGCAGACCAGTCAGTCTTACCTCAGTAGTGGGCAAGATTATGGAGGCATTCCTTAAGGAAAGGATAGTGCAACACCTGGAATGCATAGGAGCACAGGATCCAGGAAAGCATGGGTTTACAAAAGGAAGGTCCTGTCAAACTAATCTCATAGATTTCTTTGACTGGGTAACCAGAGTGGTGGACCAAGGGGGAGCAGTTGATGTTGCCTACCTTGACTTCAGTAAAGCTTTTGATACTGTTCCACGTAGAAGATAGATTAATAAGCTGGCTAGGCTCAGGGTGGGTCAGAAGTTGGTCAACTGGGTGGCAAACTGGTTGACGGGCAGAAAACAGACTGTGGTGGTAAACGGCATACAGTCAGAAGAGATGCAAGTCACAACTGGGGTACCTCAGGGATCAGTCCTGGGGCCAGTCCTCTTCAATATCTTCATCAGTGACATTGCAGATGGACTGAAGGGTAAGGTTTGTCTGTTTGCAGATGACACCAAGATATGCAACAGAGTAGATGATCCAGATGGGGTGGGCAGAATGAGAAGAGATCTGGATAAACTAGCAAAATGGTCGGAAGAGTGGCAACTGGAGTTTAATGCAAAGAAGTGCAAGATCATGCACATAGGGAAGAGAAACCCTCAAGCCACCTATAGGCTGGGAGGAGAGTTGCTGGCAGTCACAAGGGAAGAAAGAGACTTGGGCGTCATCATCACCGATGACTTGAAATCATCCAAGCAGACCACTAAATCAGTAGGTAAGGCTAGAGGGATGTTGGGGTGTATTAGTAGGGGTATCACAAGTCAGAAGAAGGCCACACCTTCACAAGAACATTAACCAGACTGAGGCAGTCCAGAGAAGGGCAACCAAAATGGTGCAGGAACTGCATCAGAAAACATATGAGGACAGATTAACGGAGCTCAATAAGTATACCCTAGAGCAAAGGAGGGAGAGAGGTGATATGATCGAAACATTCAAACAGCTTAATGGCATTAACAAGGTGAACGGGTCTAACATGTTTCGATATAAGAAAAATAGCAGGACAAGAGAACACAGCATGAGATTAGAGGGAGACTGATTAAGGGGTAATATGAGGAAGTTCTTTTTCACAGAAAGGGTGGTGGATGCATGGAACTGCCTACCTCAGGAAGAGGTAGATATGAATACAGTGCATGGCTTCAAACAGGCATGGGATAGGAATAAGGGAGCAATACAGATGAGTATGAATAGATAAGTCATTGACAGAGCAAAGGCCGATGGCACATTCATAAGGCAGAAAAAGAAATGGCAGACTGGATGGGCCTTGTGGTCCTGATCTGCTATCAATTTCTATGTTTCTATTCCTGGTGCCGCCATATTCTGAATCACAACTACACATGCGTGAATGCTGCACATGTGCAGTTCCATCGCATCCACAATCTTGTGGATGGCACTCCTCCCACACCCTCCCATTGCTCCTGTCTTCCCCTCTCCCTCCATTTCCCATTCCCAAGCCAACATCGGGGTGCCCAATTCCTGTGTCAGTATCATGTAACCCCTCAACTCATGTGGAAAGGATGAAAAGGGACTTGGCAAGGTTAGAGGAATGGTCAAATGTATGGCAGCTTAGATTCAATGCTAAGAAGTGCAAGGTAATGCACCTGGGAAACAAAAACCCAGGGTAAGAGTACACAATGGGGGATGAGATACTAACAACAACAAAAATGGAAAGGGACCTGGGGGTAGTCATATCAGATGACCTAAAGGTGGGCAAGCAATGTGAGAGGGCAGCAAGGAGGGCCGGGGGATACTGGGATGCATAGGGAGAGGCATCACCAGTAGAAAACAGGAAGTTATTATCCCTCTGTACAGACAGCTGGTCAGACCCCATCTGGAGCACTGCATACAGTTCTGGAGACCCAATCTCCGCAAAGACATAGACAGGATGGAAGCTGTCCAGAGGAGGGCAACTAAGATGGTGCAGGGTCTGCACCAGAAGACATATGTAGAGAGACTTAGGGAGCTTAATATGTATAGCCTTGAGGAAAGGAGGGGAGAGGGGGGACATGATAGAAACTTTCAAGTACCTCAAGGGAATCAACAAAGTCCAAGAGGGTAGCATCTTTCAATAAAAGAGGTGTGCAAGAACAAGGGGACACAATTTGAAGATAGAGGGGGGCAGCACAGAGGTAATTTAAGGAAGTATTTTTTCACAGAGAGGGTTGTGGATGCATGGAACGGCCTTCCGGAGGAGGTCGTGGAGTCAAAAACAGTGGTGGAATTCAAGCATGCATGGGACAGTCATAAGGCAATTCTAGGGGGTGGGGGTAAGAAGAAGTAGGCTGCTGGTTAACTAGGATCTGCAGCTTATCCAGTAGGCAGGGAAATGGGCAGACTGGGTGGGCCAAGCGTTCCTTATCTGCCATCAAATCAAATTTTATGTGGCAGACTGGAAGCCCACCCCAGTTTGCCCAAATGTATGTTTTTTTTGTTTCTCTCCCATGCCGACATCAGTGTGCCCAATCTCAGTGCTGGCATCACATAGCCCCAAACTCATGTGGCACATTGGGAGCCCACACCAGTGTGCCCAGTTTTAAAAAAAATGTATTACCCCCCATCGACATCGTGGTGCCCAATCCCTGTGTTGGCATCATGTCCTTCCCCCCCAATCATGTGACACACTGAGTGCTCACCCCAGTGTGCCCAAATTAGTTTTTTTTCCTGTAAATAAAGAAAACAGTCCCACAATGTCTTTTTTTACCTGTAAAGAAGAAAATGGTCCATCATCATCACCCCAGTCCCCTCTACCCCATCACCACCCTCCCACTGAGCACCCACCTCCCCTTAAACCCCCCTTACCCTATACTTACCTCCAGAGGTCAGAGCTGTCATCTTCTCTGGACCACAACATGTCTGCACTCTTCAAAGCCGAACCGCAAACTGAAGAATCAAAGGTAAGCACCGTATAATGACACTCAGAGGGGTTTTCAACTTATCTTGATATATCAAACATTTTTAGGAATTTTGGCCCCAAATTTTCAACATGAGGGTCTTGGGACCCCACCTCATTAACACTGTTACTGTCATTCCATATTCCATCCAGAAAGGTGATTTTGTGGTAGATGTGTGTGTAACCCCCCCTATAAATGGGGGTTCCTAAATTGTCTTCCTGGGTTGCCTAAATGCCCACTGCCAGGCTGGTGTTCCGTGTTCTAACAGCTTTAAAATTGCTTGCATGCAAGTACCCTGTTAGCCTCCACACCTGTCTCTTTCACAGACATCATTTTTGTGGGTTTATAATTAATCTGGTTGGCGGCTGAGTGATTTCAGGCTTGAGTCCCACCCGTGCTGCAGTACAGCCGCTTCATTCTGCCATTGCTAATTGTGCAGAGGAAGCCCTTCTAGAAACTGTAATTGTTTGCTGATTATCTGCTTTAATAGTAAAGCTATAGTAGTTTGTCTAACCTGCCTTCCTTTGCAGCATGGGCTTTCTGTTTGGCACCATCATCGTGGTTCTGGACTGCCAGTTTGGACAAATCAGTACCTTTGGGGACCCTAAAATGGAAAGTGTCCCAAAGGGGTCTTGTGGGAGTGAATTTCTGTAGAATTGTAGATTTCACTGTTTGGCACCTAAATGGACCTGGAGAGGGCACCCTTGCTTGACAGACAGATGGATCAACCAACCGAACCTTTTGGATCACTGGGAAGTCCCAGAGCTGCCTGCAGCAGTGAGTCAGTGTGTTGCTGGAATTGATAGATTGAACAGCTCGAGTAATTCGAGCAGCTGCTCCTGCATAGTAGCGCGGGGGGATCGTCGGGAAGGCTGTGTCAGGCCTGCCTGCTACTATCTTCTCGAGTGAAGAAATCTGCATTAATATCTCGGACTTTATCTGAATTTGCTGTGACTGTGTCCGGAATCCTAATTGTGATAAAGTGATTTAATTGTTGTGGTTAATCATTACGAACTGAGCCATCCAGCTCCAGAATACAAATTGTGGCTTAAAGTGCATGTTGTGTTTTTACCTTCCTAAGGGCCCCAATAACAGCTGCAATGCCGGCCTACCTCAGGCAATACTTCTGGCTAGTCTGCAGACCAACTGGGTACCCAGAGTGTGTGTGACTGTGTTAGAGGGACTCTTAGAGGTATGCATGCTTAGCCTGATTAAATCAGTTCCAGAATCAAACACCAGATTACTGCCCCTCTCTTGTTCACATCCCCCAATAAATCAGATCTAAATATTTTTGCATTTACACTGGGTATTATGTACCTTTCTGGTGGGGTTACTGTGTTGCTATTGCCTTTCTCCATTGCGGGTCTTGTTTTGCAAGGGGGACTCCAGGGCCATTGCAGCTGATGCAGCCCTGGTGGTAAGTGTGCCAAGTGTGGGTATAACATTGCATTCTGATGTTCATTGTAACTGTCTAATTACTGACCAGTATAGGCCACTAGAGGGGTTAGAGAGGGGTATCAGTGTCCCATAGGGCTGTACCTAGAGCAGCTATGGTACTCTTAAACCAACCCTCCAGGTGGAGGCACCCATTCACAGAACTCAGGCCCTTCAACCTGCACTTAGTCACGCAGGCAGGGGTAGTATCCTTTGGGATAGCACCACCTAGGGGTTACACATGTGATCACCTTTTGGGAATGATTAACGAAACACCAGTGCCACTGTTCATGAGGTGGGGTCCCAAAAAGCCCATGTTGCAAATTTTGTGAAAAAATTCCCAAAAATAACTGTTACGACTGTGTATTGCACATTTTGTACACACGCTCCTAACATCGCCAATTTTTTATATTTTCACTCCAGAATTTCAACATTGCCATTTTTCCACACCTCCTTATTAATAGTACAGCTGCCATTTTTCATATCCGGCCCAAAATGTGTTTTTGCACCTGTGGCACAGAATGGCACAGTTGCTCTGTGAAATAGCCTTTTGGGATAAGTGAATGAAATGACAGTGGCATTTTTCATGAAGGGGGGGGTCCCAAAAAGGCTATATTGAACATCTGGTGAAACAAATCCAAAAAATGGCTAAGTTACACCAGCTCGTTCCAAATTTTCTACGCACAACTGCAACTTTGGTCATTTAGCAGCTCACCACAGCCGTATTGGCTCTGGCTAGAATCTTGTTTTTATAGGGGCACCAAACTTGTGAGGAGTAGTTAAAAAGGGGACGTATACCGTATGTGCCCTGTATAATGGCAGGAGTACAGTTTTGTCTCTTGATTTGAAGTCATGCCTTATCGACCACCAAACCTTGTTTGAGCTGGCAAGTTTTCCAGTGATTTGTCTGTCAAAAGAGAAGCTTTTTTGTTTATCAAGATCCCTAAGTCTTTTTCACATTCAGATTTGTTTAAATGTTGGTCTAGATGCATAACACTTAATTTATTTATATTAAAGGAAAACCCTCAAAAATTGGACCAAGAGGTTAAAGTCTATAAATCTTTTTGAAGTAAATCATTCTTTTCTTAATATTTGGAAGTTCAGTTGATTTTACAGTCATCAGCATTCTTAATAGTTCAACTATCAATGTTTGGGGAGAGATCAGCTATAAATAGTGCAAAAATTAGACGGGCCAGTACAAAGCATTGTGAAATGCCATTTGTCACTGCCCTCCAGTCCGAGGTACATCCATCAATAGTTACCCTTTGAGAACAGCCTTCTAGACAGTGTTGAACCCATCTAATAAACTACAGATGAATTTGAAAGGAAGCAGGCTTTTTGATACATGCCCAGTGGGGGACAGAATCAAATGCCTTTTTAATATCTAAACAAGCATTTGTCAATGCTGAACATTTGCTTGCAGGTATTTGCAGTGGTGTTTGGCATGTATGGTGCTTTACCCTAATGCCCTGTGCGATTGCTGGTATTTGCACAATAAATTGTCAGCATGACCTTTTTGTTACCCCCATTGTGCGCTACATAGGCGGAAACATGTTTTGGGCAGGATGTGAAAATGACAGCTGTACTCCTCATAAGGAAGTGTGGTAAAATGGCAATGTTGAAAATCTGGAGTGGAAATATTGAAAATTCGCAAACCTAGGAGCGTGCGTGGGAACTGTGCAATGCACGCTGGTAAAACAGTGATTGTTAGGAATTTTTTCACCAAAGTGTCAACATTGGCATTTTAAAACCTCTGCTAATGAACAGTGTCACTGTGATTGTCTTACTGTGTGCCATACATTGATTTTGCACACTGACTGTGCCATTGTGCAGTACATGGGCGGAAACACGTTTTGGGCAGGATGTGAAAAATGACAGCTGTACTGCTCATAAGGAGGTGTGGTAAAATGGCAATGTTGAAAATCTGGAGTGAAAATATTGAAAATTCGCAAACTTATGAGCATGCGTAGGAACTGCACAATGCAAGCTCGTAAAACAGTTATTTTTAGGAATTTGTTCACCAAATTTTCAACATAGCCATTTTAAGATCTCTGCTCATGAACAGTGACACTGTGATTTTCTTAATGTGTCCATACACTGAGTTCAACAGCGACTGTGCCATTGTACATGCATGGAAACACGCTTTGGGCAAGATGTGAAAATGACAGCTGCAGTGCTTATAAGGAGTGTGGTAAAATGGCAATGTTGAAAATGTGGAGTGAAAATATTGAAAATTCAAACTTACGAGCGTGCATAGGAACTGCACAATGAACACTCGTAAAACAGTCATTTTTAGGAATTTTTCACCAAATTTTCAACACAGCCATTTTAAGACCTCTGCTCATGAACAGTGTCACTGTGATTTTCTTAATGTGTTCCATACGTTGATTTCACACACCGACTGTGCCATTGTGCGCTACATGGGCGGAAACACGTTTTGGGCAGGATGTGAAAATGACAGCTGTACTGCTCATAAGGAGGTGTAGTAAAATGCCAATGTTGAAAATCTGGAGTGGAAATATTGAAATTCACAACCTACGAATGCGTGGGAACTATGCAACGCACGCCGATAACAGTCATTTTTAGGAATTTTTTCACCAAATTTTCAACATTGCCATTTTAAAACCTCTGCTAATGAACAGTGTCACTGTGATTTTCTTACTGTGTCCCATACATTGATTTCGCACACCGACTGCGCCATTGTACACTACATGGGCGGAAAGACGTTTTGGACAGGATGTGAAAAATGACAGCTGTACTGCTCATAAGGAGGTGTGGTAAAATGGCAATGTTAAAAATCTTGAGTGAAAATATTGGGAAATTCGCAAACTTACGAGCGTGCGTAGGAACTGCGCAATGCAGACTCGTAAAAGTCATTTTTAGGAATTTTTTCACCAAATTTTCAGCACAGCCATTTTAAGACCTCTGCTCATGAACAGTGTCACTGTGATTTTCTTAATGTGTTCCATACGTTGATTTCACACACCGACTGTGCCATTGTGCGCTACATGGGCGGAAACACGTTTTGGGGGAGATGTGAAAAAGGACAGCTGTACAACTCATAAGAAGGTGTGATAAAATAGCAATGTTGAAAATCTGGAGTGAAAATATAGAAAATTCGCGAATTACGAGCCTGCGTAGGAACTGCGCAATGCACGCTCGGAAAACAGTCATTTTTTGGAATTTTTGCACCAAATTTTCAACATGGGGTTTTTGGGACCCCCTTCTCCTGAATGATGTCACTGTCATGGTGCTATTCAAGCCTGAAGGGTGATTTCGCACAGTGACTGCACAGTGCCTGCGAAATCACCCTCTGGGCCTGAATAACACCATGACAGTGACATCGTTCATGAGAAGGGGTCCCAAAACCCCATGTTGAAAGTTGGTGCAAAAATTCAAAAACACTGAGATATGCATAGTTGAACCCCCCCATCTAGCCTATTATACAGCTTACCGCATTTCCTCAGTTCGCGATCACCTTTGAAGAGTGCAGGCGTGTTCCTGGTCCGCCCAAGATCGTCGTGCCGAGCTCCGGAGGTAAGTATGGGGTGAGGGGGGTGGGGAGGCTGGGTATGGGGTTGTGGGGGCTGGAGACGCGTTGCAGGACCGCTTTTATTTTACAGGTTTAAAAAAACGACGACGTGGGACGCTTGCCACGCTGGTGTGGGCTCCAGCGTTGCAGAAGATGGCTGGGGCCGAGGAGCCGACGGGGATTGGGCACCCCATCGGCAAACTATGCGGGGGCAGAGGATGATGGGGATTGGTCACCCCGCCGGCAAAAGAAACTGGAACGCTGCTACGCTGGGTGGGTCCGCGTGGCAGCAGGATGGCTTGGGAGGGGGATACCGTGGAGCCGACGGAGGATTGGGCACCTCATCGGCAAACAACGCTTTCCACACTGGGGTGGGCTCCCAGAGTGGCATCAAAGCTTTGGGGGGCAGCACGTGATGCGAGGGGGGGACAGCGTGATGGCGGCACTCAGTATGGCAGCGGTGCTTTCCTTTGAAGCAGAGGAACACCGCTGTCATACAGAGCTCCTGCACCCATTGGTGCAGGACCGCCCACTACTGCTCAAGGGAGCAGTGCATTGGATGAGAGAGGCACACCTCCGCGTGTGCTACTTCAAACGTTTACGTAATATGCGCCAAGCTAACTTAAAAACTAGGTCACAGTGTGTTCTATTGTTCAAACGTGGGCAGATTTTTTCATAGAAACAAAGTAGGTTTGTAACACACAATCAGCCCTTTGAGAATCCATGTTGATTAGTGTCAAGATTACCTAATGTAGATGCCAGCCTGTCTTTTATGATAGCTTTCGCTATTCTGCAAATAACTGGGGTTAAACTAATGGGTCTGTAGATATCCATGTCCCCCATGTCACCCTTCTTAAATAATTGCACCACATTATGCATTTCCCAATCTGCTGGTATATGGCCTGTTTGTATACTATGACTGAACAGTAATTGTAGAGGTAGAATAAGATGTTTCTGCAGTATTTTGACCATATCAGTAGTTATACCATCGGAACCAGGTGAGAAACCGGATTGTAATAATTTAATTTTATGATTTCATCATCAGTAAAAGTGATTTCTTCTGTGGCTTGAATATTTGTAAAGCTGAGGTGTTGGAACCAAAAACTTTACAAAAATGGTAAGCCATATCTACAGGAGAGTTTATGGACATTGTAGAAGTTATAAGTGGTCCTACTTTACATTTTTGTTTTGTTCAGAGAATTTATATAGCTATAAAACAGCTCATTATTACCTTTTTTTGCTTGTCTTGCTTGCCTTTGTTCAATGTTAATTTTAGCTTTTCTTATCTCGTATTTACAAGATTTTTGTAATTTGTTGAATGTCTCCCAGCACAGGGTTGACTTATTGTATTAATATATTTTATAGTTTTTTTTTTTTAATGATCAAATTTTGTTTACTCATCCAGTTTGGTTTTAGGGTCGAGTTCTTTGTATTTTTTTTTTTTGGTGATAGGTATGCAAAGTCAGGCTGTATTTAAAACTATTGTTTTTAGTGTGGTCCACATATCTTCTACAGAACTTTCTTTAAATAAATTATACAAGTCAATGGATGCAAGAGATTGATCAATTTTAACTATGTCTGCCCTATAATATATAAAAATGTCAGGTTTTTTATTCTTTGTTTTGATTTCAGTTATTTTTTTTGTACATTCTATTTATCCAACTTTGGCAGACTACTTGCTTTTGTTGGACAACTTCACTGTACTCCAAGGTCATTCAAGTACTTTTTGTGCTATACGCGATCTGGCAGATCCCTGGAGCTGAGCCGGAGGTGTCATTCCACCCTGATTCCCACACTATTTTCCCATTTTCACCCTATTACCCAGAGGCCCCTGAAGCAGTAGTGCATGTACGTGGAGGTGTGCATGCACACCACAGCTCTAATCCACAGCCCTTCTGCCCACCCCTGACCTAGTGCCAGGGCTCCCCATGCATGATGCTGCCACCAGGCCTCCACCAGGAGGTAGCCAAACACCAGGGAGTCCCCCAGAACCCTCCTGAGGATGAAAGCTGCCAGTCAGCAACTCAATCAGCTTCTCTCTCCCGGCTGACCCTGGCACCACAAGCCAGTATTCGAACCACAGGCATGGAGTGAGGTGTGGTATCCAGCACCTCAACCCTCAACACCACCAAGCAAGCTCGATTTCAGTTTTGAGTTCACTATTTGCTAACGTAACAGAAACTGTGCATTTTGTGATTTCAATGACTTTCAGATGTCAATATAATGTCTATAATGTTATCACTTCTGGCTGGACTGTACACATGCTGTCTTAGGGAGAATTCACTACAGTACACAGATTAATAAAGACCTTAGATATACCACTTGTTGCTGACCAGTTTGCTCACTTACAGTAATTTCTGTAAAATTTAGATCTCCCAGGTAGAGTATTTCTCCCATTTCCACTGCATTTCCTTAATTCTTTCATTATCAGTTCTTATTGGGATTCAAGGAATCCAGAGGACAATAACAAAGCCCCACAATGATATGTCCTATTTCTTCACTTTCAGTCTTAATTCAGACTGTTTCTGTGCAGTCGGAGGATTTTTTTTTTTTTGTATTATCTATTGGTTTAAGATCAGTTCTGATATATAAGGCTATTCCTCTTCCCTTTTTCTTTTCTATTATAATGGAATAACTGATAGCCCTCTATGGTTTTACCCCAAGAGATTGTGTTGGGCCACCATGTTTCAGATATGGCTATGATATCAGGCTGCTCTATACTACAGTGAACCAACAGTTCATCAGATTTATTAAGACTGTGTTTTAATTAATACACCTTTTAATTTTTTGCTACTTTTTTTGTGATTAATTTGATTAGTATTTGGATTTTGTGAACTAGGGATTGGGTAGGGTAGGCTATTATTTTGTACCTCTGACACTAGTTTAATTCAATGCATTGTGGGACTGTTTGAAAGCAGGAGCTAAGTAGTGTAGCCACTTTCTTATTCAGATTCAAGCCATCTTTGCAAAAAGTGATTTATCATGAAAAAATGTATTCCAATGATCTACAAATAAAATACCCTCTCTGAAGCACCAACTTTTTAGCCTAGCGTTAATCCATGCTATTCATCATTATTATTATTAACCCCTGGATCACCCCTTGGTTAATCTAAATGATACCCGACAGGGACAATCTCTGGCACCTAGCTCATGACACTGGGAGACCCACTGACATGCAACATTATAAGGCAGCACATAACTCCTGTACCAGGAAGATTCATCACACCACAAGAGAATACTTCAAGTGTGAACTCACAGACTCCTGTGGTAATGGGAAACATTTCTGGGAAAGCATTAAAGACCTCACTGGTAAGCCCTCAAAAATGGCCCCTAACGCGATGTATGTCAACAAAGATCTCTCACAGAACCCTCTAATAATTGCATATACACTTAATGATACCTTCACTAACCTCTCCGGTATACTCCCCCCTGACTTCCCAAGGTGACCTGCTAGCCAACTTAGTGCCATGGGCATCCCCTTCCCCAAAGCCCCCCTCCCTTCTACTTCAAGAGAGTCTCCATGCCAAAAGCAAAAAAATACTTACAAACAGTCTTGGGGAAAACAAGGTTCAGCAATGACACCATAGACCTTAAACTCCTGCACCAGACCCTTGATGCAGTCCTTAAGCCCCTAACCATTCTTCTCTGCCTCTCCCAAGAACAATTCCCACAACTCTGGAAGACAGCTCTAGTCATGCCTATCTATAAAAGTGTTGATAGAACACAGCCCTCTAACAACCGCCCTATCTCCACCCCAGCCCCAGAAGGCACTCAAGCATATCATCACAGACCAGATGACGGAATACCTTACCAAATACAATATGCAGGGAGCAGCATGGCTTTAGGAAGGGGTACACCACAACCACCGCCTTGGTGGAATACACTGACTTCCTGCACAGTGCACTTGCCTTAGGCCAACTGATGAGGTCGATCTACGTCGACCTCACCAAAGCTTTCAAAACCGTGAACCATTCTCTCCTACTGCACTTGCTCCAAACTATAGGCCTCTCCTTGGAGGTCACCAAGTTGTTCTCCAGCTGCCTTTGTGGCAGAACACAGCAAGGCAAAATTAACAGCGCCCTATCCAGCTCATGTCCTGTTAACTTGGGCATCCAACAAGGCTTCATCCTTGGACCTTTATTGTTCAGCCTCTTCCTCAATTCACTCCCTAAATCCTGCCCTAGCAACATCATTCTGTACCCTAATGATGCTGTCCTTTTTTCCACCCACTCCGACCCCACCCTACTCACTGAAGATCTCCAGACAAGTTTTGCAGCAATTGAACGTTGGTTTGGAGATCATAAGCTATTAATGAACTATAAAAAAATGAAGTCCTTAACAACCAAAATCTTCCTCTTGAACAAGTAAGGGAATGTACTGTAAGTATCTAGGCATGACCATAGATAGCTCCCTATCCTACTCCTCACATGTCAACCTTATATCTAAAACTATTTATACTAGGATCAGCACCTTTTATAGACATCGGCACTGCCACACCCCTGAAGCCCTCAGAACCGCTGTCTCAAGCTCTGTTGTTTCTATCATTGATTATGGCCTGATTATCTATAGGGCTGCCACTGACTCTGCTATGAAAAGAATCAATATGGCTCTCAATAAGGCTTGCAGGCTTGTCTCTGGTGCCCCAAGGTTCACCCATACCTCACGATCTCTGTCATAAACTCTTTGGTTAAATCTCAAAGGTAGAGTCACCTACCAGACTTGCCTTTTGCTAAAAAATTTGCCTTGGCCAAACCCCGCCAACCACCCTTCCCTTCTGCTACCAGCACCAAACCCTGCTACTACACATAAATCCACCATGATAAAATACCAGTTCCGTTCTGCGGAACATTCAGAGGCAGTGATCCTTTAGGGTTAGAGCCCCTTCCTGGATCAATAATCTCTCCTCAGAGATCAATGGGTACCCTACTCTTGGTCTCTTTAAAAGTAGCCTTTGTCAGCACCTGAATTATCTCAAAGAGTTGCGAATGCACCTTGTAACAAATCGCCCCTCTGTGCCCTCTTTTAACCCCCAAGCTTGGCTCTATTGTCCTAGACTTGAGCCTCTGTCCTAAGCACTGCCCCTCCTTTTCCTGAATTCAGCACTCACCCCTCAACCCTACTCTATACTGACCACGTCCACCTAGACTGCATCAACACTACTATCATTCTTCTTCCCGTCTTTCCCCCCACACCTCTCTCTCCTTGCCAACCCCATCCTACATGGAACAGCGGCAAGGTGGCAGCTGAGTGTTAGCTGCTTCAGCGACTAGACTAGCCACTCCGCATTTGTTTTACTTGTTTTGTTTTATTGTTTTTTAATTAGTTCGGTTAAATATTTTTTATAGTTAGTTTAACCAGGGTCTGAAGTGAGGTATACCAGTGAGATAAGTGCTTATTTTCGGGGTTTAAGCTGAACGCCATTTGGTCTCTCTCACTATTTTTTCTGGAAATACATTTTTACTTTATTAACACCAAACTGTTAGCTGCATGAATATCACTAACAGCTATTTTGACGCCTGTAACTTGACTCACTGATCCTGTATGTTGGGACCTTTTATAACTTATAGCTATTTTTTGGCATTACCATTTTTGCATGGCGGGTTGCATCAAAAAAGCTGTGTCTGTTGTCTGGATGTCTCCCGATTGGTGGTGGAGACCACAGAGACCTGCTGAGGAGACACTGGAGTTTTCTGCTGGAGTGTTCTGCCCAGATTTGCGGTTGGTTGAAGCCGTGAAAGTGAAGAGGGAAGTTCTGCCAATGAGGATTGGGAATGTGTGGATTATCCACTGAGTGTGTGGATTACCTGCTGAAGGACTGGTTGCTGACATGGTGTGAGCATGAACTAGTTAGCCATCATTTGGATTGACTCTTCCACCTCCTGCTGCTTGGGAGTATTTGCTGTTTGACCCAGTCCTGAGGTCAATGACTGGTAAGTTTTAGGCCTGGTGGGTCTGCTTGTGGGACAATGGCAGGGGTGCCTTCCATTGGGTCAGTTCCCTCAGCTGGTGTATTGGGCGGTGGGGACGATGGCTGCAGGAGGATGGCCAGGTCTCTGGACCCCCCCTAATTAGGCATCCTGTGTGAGCCTGGACACATTCCTGGTCATTTGCCTCCAACAGGAGTTGTCAGTATCTCCTAATATTCAGGCTGTGGTGCTGAATTGGGGGCAGTTGCCTTAGTTGTCCACAACCAGGTGGGACATAGAGAAGGCATAGGCTGGTGGGCAGTGTGGTCCCCAAGAGTCCCATGGGTCTTCTTTAGGTCGGCATCATTTGGTCTTCATCTGGGGGACACCAAATGTGCTTGGTCTGTGGGCTCTGTTGCTCCAGCTCTTGGAAGGTGCTGATTCGGCCTGGAGGCTGTAGTGTTTGGTGTGACGAGAAAGAAGAAAGATCTACAGTGGAGTGGAAATTCTGTCATATGTTCCCTGGATATTAGCCTCGTGGCACCTCTTCAGATGCAAAATCTAATGTCAGACTAAGGGGAGGTAGTGATAGTACCTCCATGGCTTTTTGCATGACTGTTTAATTTTGCTGTTGTAGGAGTTGGAAGAGATTATTTGACTACTTGTTTATATAGATTGGGCGAGGGTGAGAGCCTCACCTATTCTGTGACATTATTTGGAGGTTTTGGTGTGCTTTCTTCTTTCAACCGTGATTCTCATCTACTATAAGCTGGACATATAATGGATCAAAAGGGTTGATATTTTAAGTCTTAATTGTGGAGAGGGGTGACTGGTTGATTATTTGAGTTAGTTTTATTTTGTGGGTTTGGGTATTATAATTTGGGGGTGACTATACTGGGTGACTGGAGATTATGTCCTGACAGGTGGCTCTCCCAGTCAGGTGATACTCCCTCTTGAACCTCCAGGGCCTCCTTCTCTTTAGTTGTTCCCCTCTGCCTGCTGATGTATATAGGATTGATAAGAGGAGGCATGGGGGGTGGGCCCTGGACCTGGGGGGGAGATGGGCAGCCAGATTGGGGTTGTAGAGATGAGGAGACACCCTGGGGCAAAATGGAGACTGGAGAGGGGTTCTCCCTGTCTGGTCCCCATACCCAAGGGCTCCACTTTATGTGGGCAAGTGACTCAATCGGCCTCAGAGTCTCATTCAATGTGGGTGGTGTTATGCAATGCCAGGTCCATTAAAAACAAGACTGGTGGCTGTCCAGTTGGCACAGCAGTTGGATTTTCATCTGCTATGCAAGTGACCCAGGTTCGGGAAAGGACTGAGGTCACTGGAGGGCTGGCCGGGGGAGAAGGATGGAGCATCCAGCGACAGCTCGCCTACTCCAGGGCGAGGGTGCGGATGCCGCCTGGTACCTGCTGGCCCCTGGCGGAGGCCAGGAGTACTGCAGGACATCAGGCCCCATATGACTAGAGGAGTGGCAGATGTCGGCATAAGCCCTGATGTCTGTGGCACACCACTCCTTGGGGAGAAAACAGGGAAAATGATGCCCTGGTCGGTCGGGTGATGGCCTCGCCATACCCTCGCTGTGGAGCTCCCCGACCCCTATCTGCCACCTCAGCAGCACCCAGGATCATTAGAAAAGCCATGAAGGCTCATCCCCTATGAAGGTATGGGACCCTTCCGATGCAAGGATACACTGGGGATGTCGGGGCTGGCTGCAATGTGGGTCGGTGGGGTTGGGGTCTGCCGAGTGAGAAGGTACATGTGGGGCCTGAAGGAGAGACTGGCAAGGGTACAGGGTGGGAGCATAAAGAAATCATCCCAAAAAAACCAAAAATCAAGACAGCAATAATTGCCGATCTTGTTGGGACATTGGACCTGGCATGCATCACCGAGACCTGGCTGGATTATAATGCAGGACCCATTTTTGAGTCAGCGGTTCCAGCTGGGTTCTCAGTGATACACTGCCTGAGGATGGATCACAGGGGTGGGGGTGTAGCCATTTGTTCTAGAACAGAATTGGGCCTGATAGATGCGCCAGTGGTGGAGACCAGATCCTTTGAATATATTTATTTATTTTTTATTTATTGAAGTAATCAGTTTTACAACCTTTGAGTCAGGGACTCGTTTACAAAGGTACCTCGTCATGGGGGGGGGGTCGGTGTGCTGACCTACAAAGCCCTACATGGACAGGGACTGAGTTACCTGCAAGAGCTCTTGTGTCCCTATTGCCCCTTCTGACCACTCCATCAATGAGGGATTGCTGGAGATTCCCAGGGTCAGTTTAAATAGCAGTGGATCTTGAGCTTTCGCATTTGTGACTCCTACCCTGTGGAATTCTCTACCTCATCAGATAAGGGGTTGCCTGACTGTGGAAAGCTTTAAATTAGCACTCAAAACTTACTTATTCTCGCCTGCCTATTCTGAGAACTAATTTATGGATGTCTGCTGTTATGTCGGATTTTAAATATTTAGAGTTTTTAAGGTTTTTATACTGTAAAAGAGCTTTGGTACACGTTTGAATTGTGCCTAAAATAAATAAAGATTATTATTATTATTATTGTCATTATTACTCCCTCTTTTCCCATCACCCTTCCCCTTTCATCCCTGCCATATACCATAGCCCTGCTGCCTGTCCACACCCTTCAACTTCTTGCTGTACCTAACATACTAACATACTAAAATGCCAGCAGAATAGGCCTAACGGTCTTTCGTGTCTGCTCGTTTGGTCAGCCCCCACCCAGGGTGCTGATCTTGCTGTCCCCCTCGCCTTCTCTGGCTTCTCCCTTCCCAGTTCTGGATATTCTTGCTGCAATGGATTTTGCTTCCAGAACCCTTACCCTGTACCTGTCCCACCCCCTCTTGAACCCATCCACTCTCTCTGCCTCCACCAGCTCCCTAGGCAGTGCATTCCATGGCTCTACCACCCTCTCAGTGAAGTAGCACCTCCTCCTTTCTCCCTGAATCTTCCCTCCAGCTTCCACCCATGCCTCTAGTGGCCCCTTCCTCCTTCCTTCGAAGCACCCTGACTGTTCCTCCCCTATTTACCCTCTTCATGTACCTGAAGACCTCTATCATGTCCCCCCGGTCCCTTCTCTCTTCCAATGTGAACATATTTAGCTCTTCGAGCCTCTCCTCATAGGTCCTGTCCCCCAAGCCCCAAATCATTTTGGTTGCCCTCCTCTGGACCCTCTCCAGGAGGCTAATGTCCCTCTTTAAGTGTGGCCTCCAAAACTGCACGCAGTACTCAAGGTGCGGCCTCACTAAGCAGTTATACAGAGGGAGTATCACTTCCCTCCTTCTGGAGGTGATCCCCCTAGCGATGCATCCCAGCATCCTGTTGGCCTTGGCTGCTGCCCTCCTACAAGTCTCAGAGTTGTTCATCTTGACATCTACCACCACCCCAGGTCCCTCTCAGCCATCGAGACTTGTAGCATTCCCCAGGGTGTACACTTGGCCTGGGTTTCTGGCCCCCAGGTGGATTACCTTGCATTTCCCTGCATTGAACCTCAGCTTCCATTTTCTAGACCATCTTTCCAGAGCCTCCAGGTCCCCTTGTAGGGCCACCCTCCCCTCCTTCCCATCCACCACCGCCCCCAGTTTCGAGTCATCTGCAAAGAGACTCACCTCACTCCTGATTCCTGTCCTTATGTCAGATACGTAGGCGTTGAACAGAAGGGACCCAAGGACTGATCCCTGTGGGACCCCACTAATGACCCTCCTTGGGGATGAGACTATCCCACCAACTACGACCCTCTGGATCCAGTCCTGGAGCCAATTGCCTATCCATCTGATCATATGGTTCCCCACCCCCATTTCTCCCAGCTTATCCAACAGGCCCACCTGAGGAACAGAGTCAAATGCCTTGTTGAAGTCTAGAAAGAGGACATCCATTGGTCTACCCAGGTCCAAGGCACTTGTCACCCAGTCATAGAACTCCACCAGGTTTGTCTGACATGATTTCCTCGGGATGAATCCATGCTGTCTATCGTCCAGGCACCCTGACTTATCCAGGTCCCCCCCCAGTCTCTCCTTGACAATGCCCTCCATCACCTTGCCCACCACCGATGTCAGGCTGACAGGCCTGTAGTTCCCTGCCACCTCCCTTGATCCCCCATTGTTGATAGGCACTATATGCGCCACCTTCCAGTCTTGGGGCACCCACCCTGTCCTCAAAGAGATGGTTAAAGGCTCTGCCAGGGGTTTCGCCGGGACATCTGCAAGTTCCTTCAGCACTCTGGGATGTAATTTATCCGGCCCCGGTGCTTTCTCCGTCTTAAGGGAGCTGAGGGCTTCCCTCACTCTCTCTGCTGTGATTTCCACTTCTGGTACCTCTTCTCCCTGCTTAGCCCTCCCCCCACCTGCCAGTGATGCCTCCCCCTCTCCCCAGACCTGCCAATCAGTAAGGGTCCCCCCTCCTTAGTATCTCTGTCTCCTCCCATGTATGATGCAGCACCCCCATTTTCCCTGGTGAAAACTGAGGTGAAGTACTCATTTAGTACCTCAGCCTGCTCCCCCGGGTCTTGTGCCCATCTCTCCCCTGATTTAATCCTGCTAATCTGTCCCTTCACCCTTCGTCTTTCCCCAAAGTATCTAAAGAACCCCTTGTTCCCTCTCCTAATTTCCCTGGCCAGGTTCTGCTCCTTCCTTGCCTTAGCCGCCCTCACCACTCTAGTGGCCCTTCTAGCCATCAGCTCATACTCCCTTAGATCCCTTTCACTCCTTGAACACTTGAATTGCTTATAGGCTGCTTTCTTTCCCCGCACCACCTCCTGGACCTCCCTGGTCCACCAACAGGGTTTTTGGGCCCTACCGCATTTTCGTCTTACTCTTGCACAGGTGCTGGTAGCATCCTGCATCCCTCTCCTGATGATTTCCCACCTACTATCAGTGTCCATGTCTGACCCAATCCCATCCAAGTGCTCCTTAAGGAGCCTTCCCATTTCCTTAAATTCTGCCCCCCTGAAGTAGGTTACTTCTGTCTTTGTGCAGCCTTCTACCCCTGCTAGGTCCAGGCAGAACCAGACCGTGGCATGGTCACTCCCACACATCTTTTACTTCTGCCTTTCTTTCTTTTCTCTCACTCTCCTCTTCCCTTTTCTACTTGTACCGCATATGTATTTATGCCTGCTCATATGCATTTATGGTTTTTATCCATTTGTAAATACCCTGTACATACAGTATGTATTCCTCATTATCAACTGTAAATAGTTGCTATAATTGCATTTTTCATGTATTGTTTAACTCATGTTATCTTCTGTGTTCATCTATATAACCTGTTTCTGTATTTTACTCCCAATCTCTGTTTGTACTTGATGTGGAACCTTTGTAAAAGAACCTGTGGTTCAAAGGTATTGTAATCCTAGTAATAAATAAATAAATATATCTTTTATTTAGACACAACAAAACCAACAAAGTGACTATATTCCATGCAGGGAGAACAGAGTTCAGATACAGTCTGGTTAAAACATCAGTTACACAGTGTAATAAGAATTCATCAGCACAATATGTTTTTTTCCCATGGCATAGCCAGACCTAAAGCAGACTGGCCCCAGAAGTTCATGGGGATCAAAACAGATGCTTCCCCTCCCTGAAGGTGTGACAGGAGTCCAAAGAGTAAAGAGGAGACAAGGTAAATGCTGACCAGGTCTTGTAATAGGATGCAGGGGTCCCAGTTGTGACATTCTAAGTAGGACTGCTGAGGTGTTCACTGTGACCAGCCACCCATGTAGTCTGGGTACCTTCTGCGCACCCCACTTGCAGAAGATCAGCCATTTCGTATCGCCCCCAACTGCCATAGTACCATTGGATCTGACCATAGTCTACACGGAGAATGAAGACACAGCAGCAGTAATTGTGGGGAGAGGAGAATAACCAGGCCCCATACCTTGGTGCACTCCTTTTGGACCAAGGTCCAAGAATGCTGTTACAAGGGACAGGCACATAGGATGTAGTAAAGGTCAGCTAACAGGAAGCCCACAACACCAGCATTGATCATGGGGAAAGAGACAAAGCATGCAAAGCTTTTTTCTGGAGAGTATTTTGTTTTAATTAAGAGACTACAGCCATAGGACATGTGCCATGCATTACCTACCAACAGACTTTCCAGACTGGATCAGATATTGGTACACTAAGTGATCATTCTCACTGTTGGCAAGCATTTAATGTTTGATCTGGCAGGGCTTCCCTAATGTACCCATATATCTTACTACAGTAGCTCACTCTATTCTTCTCTGACACCAGTGTTACAATAGGGAGGGTGTAGAGGAATGTCTGCCCCAGTGTAGGAGACAGTAAGCTGCATATTTGAAGGTATTTCCAAAAATTTCTGTGAGGATGAGAAAACTACAAACATAGTCCCTTGAAATAGTTCAGATGGGTCACTACCAGCGCAAGCAAATCCTGAACAAGTTGAATGCCAGCCACTTTCCAGAAGGGCCAGAATAGACCCAGTAGAAGGTTCTAAGAAAGGTGTGGGGGGTGAGAGAGGTCCTGGTTTATCTAGCTAGCTGATGCCAAGCCATCATCATGGTTTAGAAAGTTGGCCAGGACTTTAAGATGGAGGGTAGTGGTGAGTAAAGATAGTTAGCTGGGGAATGACCCTCAAAGAAATCCTTTTCCATTATAAGCCATGGTGGGGGATGGGGAACCACATTGGAATGGGCGGAACATTGCTGGTCAATTCTGAAATGGCATTGGCAGCACACTCAGTGTGAGGCATGCACATATGACCTGCTGAGTGTGGCATCCTATGACCTAAGTACTGCTACAGTTGCATGTCCACAGGCTGTACTCCTGAGTGACCGCCATGGACCACTTTGGACATCTGCCAGAATCCCTGAGTTCCCTGCTGACATGTTTGCATGTGGTCCCTTTTGTCCTCCACTTGCTGTGGGGCCTGTGGTGACAAGGCCAGGTGACACATGCTGCCACATGCTCCTCTGGGCCCTTCCTACCCCAGGAACTGCTTGGAGCTATGTTGGCAGACACATGGATGCTATCCAGATGCACCACCCTCCACATGTGGCCACCTGTCCCAGCATAAGTATGTTTTCTGCAGCTTTCGCCATGTGTCCCATATTGTCCCATGTTTTGCATCTCCAGATAACACTGATGTTTCACCGCAATGTTACAGGGCTGTTGCCCTTCAGGGGCCAGCCATGGGCAGAGCCCGAAGTAGAACAAATCCGTATACATTTCACAGTTGGGGTGCAGTGCCCTTTGTGGGCTGTGCCAGACATCCTCCCAGCACTGTGTGCCTGCTTTGGCATTTAAGGTGCCCTTGAGCCCATGCTGCATCTGTCAATCTGGGCCACCAACCATGGCTGTTGGTGCTGCATGGGAGGCCATGCTCCACTTCCCCTCACCTTCATGCTGTGACAGTGTTTTCATGCAGCCTTGGGTCCCAGTACCTAGCCTTCCTTGCGCATCTTGTCATTAGCTCATTATCTTGTCATGCACTGCATTCCTAGGCATGGGGCATCCATGTGCCAGCGGGCACTTCCAATGCGCTCTGGACAACAGACAATCAGCATCCCAGGCACACATCATGTGGATTTTTTTTGGGGGGGTAACTTGCAAATCTCACCACAGTTGTGACATTTGTACTAAGTTCACCATTTTCCTTCTCCTAGGTACAACTCTGCAGCCTGGTGTGGGACGGCTCAGATGGTGGAGGATAGCACGTATGGAGCTTCTTGTCCAATGGAACTCATGGGCACTGTGTAAACAGGAGCAGTGGCAAAGGGAGGTGCTGCGGGTGAGGCAGGAGGTCCGCAACATCTGGACACATCTTGAAAATTGTCTTTTGCCACCACCCCCTCCTCCTGCACCTTCAACGTTTACATCCTCCAGCCACCTTGCCGCAATTCATATCCCACCTCTTCCTCAGTCACTTGTAATTGCCTGGTAAATATTTCCTACTTTGTGTATAGTTACCCTTACTTCCCCACCCTCTCTTCAACCCACCAGTTTCCACCAATTCCTACCCCACATACTTCCCTGTTTGTACTGTACTTGTTGACAATTATTTTGTTTGTTTTTTTTCAAAATATTTTTCATATTAATATTGTTTACTGTTTGTTATCCTGTGTCCTGTGTCTCCTGTGTGTGCAGAAATGGTATCCTGTAAAACACTGGTCAGCTTCAAAAGAGACTGGGACAGGGCAAGAGGGACGGTCATGGAAGGGGGAGGGGCAGAAGCAGAATAAGGGCTGCTAGCTGCACAATCAAGCTGACTCAATAGACCATGAGGCCTTTATCTGCTGGCAATTTCATACTTTCATATGTTACATAGATACATAGATACATAGACAGTGTCGGCAGATAAGGGCCTATGGCCAACCCAGTCTGCCCATTTGAGCTTGTAAGTTCAGTTTATGTTTTCCTAGAAGTCTGTTGCCCCTTACCCCTGACCTCCAGAATTCCTTTATGTCTATCCCATGCATTCTTAAATCCCGTGACTGTTTCAGCCCCCACCACTTCCTCTGGCAGGGTGTTCCACTTGTCCACCACCCGTTCTGTGAAGAAATTCTTCCTCATGTTTCCTCTGAATCGTCCTCCCTCCAACTTCATCCCATGCCCTCTAGTCCTAGAACATCTTTTTCGCTTAAAAATAGTGTATTCCTGCACCCTGTTCCTCCCTGTAAGATACTTGTATGTCTGTATCATATCCCTTCTCTCCCTCCTCTCCTCCAAGGAGTACATATTCAGTTCCTTCAACCTGTCCTCATAGGACTTGTGATGCAATCCATGCACCATCTTTGTTGCCCTCCTCCGAACCTTCTCTACCCTGTCTATGTCCTTACATAGGTAAGGTCTCCAGAACTGTACACTATACTCCAGGTGGGGCCTCACTAGTGTCTTGTATAGTGGAATTATGACCTCCCTTTTCCTGCTGGTGATGCCCCTGCCTATGCATCCCAGCATCCTATTTGCATTACCTGCTGCCTTGTCACACTGTTTCCCTACCTTGAGGTCATCAGAGATGTTAACCCCAAGATCCCTTTCCTGCTTGGTGCATGCTATATCCTCACCCCCCAACTGATATATTGTGCCAGGGATTTTGTGCCCCATATGCATTATCTTGCACTTCTTTCCATTGAATTTCAACTGCCAAACCCCTGACCATTCTTTAAGTTTCTGCAGGTCCCTTCTCATTCTGTCTACACCCTCTGGTGTGTCTACTCTATTACAGAGTTTTGTGTCATCAGCGAACAGTGACATTCTGCCTTCTAGGCCCTGCGCAATGTCACTGATGAAGATGTTGAATAGGACCGGTCCCAGCACTGATCCCCGTGGTACCCCACTGGTCACTCTTCCCTCTGTGGAGTGACAGCCATTTACCACCACCCTCTGTGTCCTGCCACCCAGCCAGTTACCAACCCACCACACTACTGGCCTGCCCACACCCATATTCCCCAGTTTGTGTAATAGTCTTCTATGTTCTTCATTCTTCCTGCAAAGCTTCACTTATGTTTGTTCACTGCTCCACACTCCACCTGTTCAGTTCCCGTGGGGGCGGGGCCACACTTGTCACCATACCACCTGTATCCCTTGCAAAATGAACACCTGTTTATTGGCATAATACACAGGGACTGTTTGTCAATTCTGCCCATGGGTCAGCATTGGGAACTATTCCCTGGACTGTCACTAGCATCTTCTTTCCAGACTCTGTACTGTACTATACAGGACACACTGTGGCCCACCCCTTTTGCCTGGTCCACCTATGTCACTAGCTAAGCCACCACGCGCTGCTGCCCAACTGGATGTGCTTTGCTGTGCTGTGACCTGTGCTTGTGTCTTTGTAGGCCTGCCACACATTTCCCATCTAGCCACATGTCTGGCAGCATATAGCATGTTCAGCCATGTTTGTCTGCCTTTGCCATGGGCCCATGTTGCCCTGCTGTGTTATGCAGCCTTGTACCACTGTTCTGTGCTTGTCCTGCTGCCTTCTGCAACTGCACCATTACACTGTTTTGTGCTATTCTGCAGCTCGGGCAAAAGGCTGCATTGTGTGATAGGCTTCTTTTGTGGCCCATTCACTGTGTGTTTGGTGCCAGTGCTATATCTTCATGAATGTCATTGATCTCCTCTGGGACAATTACAATCTATCATGCAAAGCAGTTTTTACACAGATGCATTCTTTGTGAATCCTAGTCCTGATATCTATTTTATCTTACAACCTAACAAAATCTGATGTTTTTAGTCAAAACATCTACAGTACATCATGTACATGTCAACAGATTAGATGTAAGCTATGAAAATAGTTGCCCTACCTGTGGGAATCTGTACAGCCCCAGAATTCTAGCCATGGGGATTGATGTTGCTGACAAAGAATCTCCAACAATGGCCACAGTTGAGGAGTGTGATTGACAGCTGTAATTTGGAACTGGATTCTTCTTTCCTGACAGCTGCCACATCAAGCCTTGTAGCGCCATAGCCTCCACAGTACAGGAGTCATATATCATGTATCCAAGGGTGCAGTTTGGCAACAGGTATGGATTTCGGTTAATCTCCTCAATTACAAAAGTCATTGCTAGCACCCAAAGGAAAGACCTAAATTCAAATCTATAAAAAGAAGTTTATTATTCTACCTAAATTGATTTCTTTTTTACTATGCTTTGAAGTTGCACATTACTATTATTTTACACAATGGCTAGTTTAGTTCTAGTCATTAAATGTTTGACCTGTAGTGCCATTTAGAGTAATGATTCAAATACAGAAATTCATAGTTTTGTTCTGGTTTTATTTCAGTTCTGTTGCAGCTAGAGCCATGCAGAATGTAAAATTCTGCTGGAAAATGACCGATGGAATTATCACACAGATTCCATGAAATTATGTGGAATTTCCAAAAGCAGTCTGCAAAGTTCTGTCAAAATTTAAATTTGAATTATTTTATTTATTTGTTTTTGATATCAGGTAAGATACTCTAGGCATACCTCTGCATATTTTCAGACACGGCCTTGGAGAATCATAGACTAAAACAGCAGGAACAGTGATATACAGTATCAGTACCAGAAACATCATGAAATAGAGAAATACAGTGATATCAAATGTGCTTTTATCCACTTTCATACAAACAGACAGTGTACATTAACAGCATATGCTGTGTGGGTTTTTGGGTGGTGCTGGTCTCCACGTTGTTTCCAGCATACCTTGCATTTATCAAATGTACAACAGCTTTTTTATCTATCATTAAACACATGCCTTTAGATGTTACTGGATTTGGCAGATACACAGGACCATGTCAGGTGTATAATACTAAAAGTTGCAAACTCCTAGGCTCTGTCCACAGTAGGGTTCCTGTAATGTTAAAGGCACTGTAAAACAATACTTTCCATTCTCTCTCTTTTCCTTCTAGAAAATCTGTTGTTGTCCAATCTGCCTTTTCTTACCACTTTCCAGAACTTTGGTGCTTCCTTCCCCTTCATATTCATTCTGTCTCTTCTAATTTCTCCCTAAAGTCTCTACTTTCAGACTTTTGTCATCCTACCTACAACTGTTTGTTCCTGCAACTTCCTCTTTTTTTTCCATTCTTTAGTCTTGACCTCATCTTACTGTTCTGCTGTTTTCCCTTTCTGTATATATTAGAGAGTGTGTTATTTTCTAGATGCCTTCATTTACTACTCAGCCTATAATATTTATGATTGTGCTTGTAAAACCATATTATTGTGTTTTACTGTGTTATTTTTTTTGTTTGCTGACTTCTACTCCCCTTTACCCAAGGATGCACCAGGAAATGAGCAGTTTTCAACTCAGTACATACTTCCTGGTTTAACTTTTAAGCAAATAAATTACAGGCACTCCCAAACACAGTTTCTGTCCACACTGGCAAAGTATTTAAACCGTACTTGATAACCGTGTTTAAACCCTGACAGTATTAGGGTTTTAGCACGCTTCCCAACATGGATTGAAAACAAGCACACTTACTTCATCATTGTGGATTGCCATTTGAACCATACTGTAGCTTCTGCTGCCACTGTAGCCAACCATTCATTCACTGCTCCCTCAGCAGTCCCACTACCACTGACCTTTCTCCTACTGTCCCTCTGCCATTCACAGTCCTGTAGGCGGTGCTGCATAAAGTTACCAGTACTATCCTAAACCCAGAACCCAGAACGTTGCCGGTAAATGAGATGCAATCTGTGGATCTCTGGATAGGTTGCCTTTCTTCTCATCCCTCCTTTCTCCAGGGAGGTGGCGAAGAGTTTCTTCTCTCTACAGGCAGAAAGGGAGGAGGAGTGGCACTGTATGTGAAAAATGACATAAGGGCCACAGAGATCCAGGAGGAACAAAATGGGGGAGAGATACTGTGGGTTAAGCTGGAAAGGAAAATGGGGACAGCCATCTGCACAGGTGTGGTCTATAGACCACCAGCCCAGGAGGAAGAAACAGATAGGGAGCTGATGCTAGCCATCAAGGATGGCAGACAAAGAATGAGGTAGTACTGGTTGGAGACTTCAATATTCCAGGCGTGGACTGGAGCATCCCAGCAACAGCATCAACTAGAACGAGATTTATCCTGGACTCCCTTCAGGTGCCTTCCTCAAGCAACTGGTCATGGAACCAACTCGGCAGAAGGCAATACTGGACCTTGTGCTCACAAACAGGGACAGTGTGATGGGGGTAACAGTGGGGAGCACCTGGGTAACAGTGACCACCAGTCATTGTGGTTTGAAATCACAGAAAGAGCAGAACCAAACCACACAAAACATGTATCCTGGATTTTAGGGGGCAGACTTGGGAAAATGGGAGATACTTGAAAGAGGCATTAAGGGAATGGGACAGGAATCAGGGGTTGAGGAACAGTGGGCAGTATTTAAAATGGGATTACAAGAACAACAGAATTATGCATTAAGCAGGTTAGCAAGAGGAAAGGAAGAGGAGACCATTATGGTTTTCCAAAGAGGCAGCAAAAGTGAAAGCCAAAAGATTGCATTCAGGCAATACAAAAGACACAGGCAGAAGGGGATAGGGAGAAGTATCAGAAGAAGCAAGAGGCAGGGAGGTCAGTAGGGAAGCCAAAGCTCAGACAGAAGAACACATTGCAAAATCAGTGGGTAGAGGGACAAAACCTTTTACAGGTACATAAGTGAAAAAAAGAAAGACAAGGGAGGATAGTGAGACTGAAGGGGAGGATGGGAGCGTGGAGGATGACAACAGTAAAGCTGACATATTGAACAGGTATTTCTGCTCAGTATTTACTGAGGAAGAGAGGTAATGGGTCTGAAGGAGTACAAGGGTGAGAATGGTGCAGAAATGGACACAAGTCCCTTTACACGAGAAAGGGTCCTGAAGGAACTGGAAGTAATAAGAGTTGATAAAGCAATGGGGCCAGACAGAGGTGCACCCAGGGTCCTTAAAGAACTAAGAGGTGGTGGCTGAACCTCTGGCTATCCTGTAGCTGATCACTGGAAACAGGAGGTACCCAAAGACTGGAGGACAGCAGATGTAGTCCCTTATACAAAAGTGGGAACAAAGAGGAAGCAGGGAACTACAGACCAGTCAGCCTCCACCTCGGTAGTGGGAAGATCATGGAAGCACTACTGAAGGAGAGATTGGTGGAACATCTGGTTGTCAATGGACTACAGGACCCAAGGCAGCATGGTTTCACCAGGGGAGGTCATGTCAGACCAACCTCGTTGAATTTTTGACTGGGTGACTAGGGAGGTGGATCAGGGAGGGCAGTGGACATGGCCTATCTGGACTTCAGCAAGGCCTTTGACACTGTGCCACATAGAAGACTATTACACAAACTTGGGAATATGGGTGTGGGCAGGACAGTAGTGTGGTGGGTAGGTAACTGGCTGGGTGGCAGGACACAGTGGGTGGTGGTAAATGGCTGTCACTCCACAGAGGAGAAGAGTGACCAGTGGGGTACCACAGGGATCAGTGCTGGGACTGGTCCTATTCAACATTTCATCAGTGACATTCTGCAGGATCTAGAAGGCAGAATTTCACTGTTCTCTGATGACACAAAGCTCTGTAACAGAGTAGACACACCAGAGGTGTAGACAGAATGAGAAGCGACCTGCAGAAACTTGAAGAATGGTCAAGGGTTTGGCAGTTGAAATTCAATGCAAAGAACTGCAAGATAATGCATATGGGGGCACAAAACCCTGGCACAATTTATCAGTTGGGGGTGAGGATATAGCATGCACCAAGCAGAAAAAGGGATCTTGGGGTTGTCATCTCTGATGACCTCAAGGTAGGAAACAGTGTGACAAGGCAGCAGGTAAAGCAAATAGGATGCTGGGATGTATAGGCAGGGCATCACCAGCAGGAAAAGGGAGGTCATAATTCCGCTTACAAGACACTAGTGAGGCCCCACCTGGCGTGACAGTGTACAGTTCTGGAGACCATACCTACGTAAGGACATAGACAGGGTAGAGAAGGTTCAGAGGAGGGCAACAAAGATGGTGCATGGATTGCATCACAAGTCCTATGAAGACAGGTTGAAGGAACTGAACATGTACTCCCTGGAGGAGAGGAGGGAGAGAGGGGATATGATAGAGACATACAAGTATCTTACAGGGAGGAACAGGGTGCAGGAAAACACTATTATTAAGCAAAAAAGATGTTCCAGGACTAGAGGGTATGGGACGAAGTTGGAGGGAGGATGATTCAGAGGAAACATGAGAAAGAATTTCTTCACAGAACGGGTGGTGGACAAGTGGAACACCCTGCCAGAGGAAGTGGTGGGGGCTGAAACAATCACGGGATTTAAGAATGCATGGGATAGACATAAAGGAATTCTAGAGGTCAGGGGTAAGGGGCAACAGAATTCTAGGAAAACAAACTGAACTTACAAGCTCAAATGGGCAGACTGGGTGGGCCATAGGCCCTTATCTGCCGACACTGTCTATGTATCTATGTATCTATGCAGGGCTGTGTGGTGCCTTCTCTCAACCCCTACTTTCTGGTATAACCATCTCCACTGCCACCATCTGCACTTCAAGGCGTGCCAATTTTCCTTAGATTTTTTTTTATTCCACTTTGACTCCCTAGCGGGTGATCAAGTCTGCACTTTGCTCTCAGTCTTATATTGTGTGCATTTTTGGGATTGACAGATTAAGAAATGAAATTGCAGTAAATGTAATGATTATATGTAGTGAGCACTGCCTTTTGTGGCTACTACAGTACTTAGTGGATTTTTCGTCTTTGTATGCAGGTCCCCAAAGGAGCACCTCACCAATGCACTCCACTACAATATGTGAATGCCTCCATCACCAGCCCCCTGATTAGAACCCATATTTATCTGTCATGCATTTGTCTTCCAGTGTGGACGTGACTCCTCACAGTGTCCAAACATTGCTAGGCAATGGTGAACACACACAGGCATGGTATGTTTTAACAAATGTTACCAGTAAACTGTGCTCATTGTGGACAGGACCCTAGTTGTAAAATGACTGATTTACAGGGTGCAAATATGTCAGCAAAATTTGATTTTCAGTCATTTTCTCATCATTTAAAACATTTTTATCTACATGTCTCAACAATTCCAATATTTAAAGAACCATATGGATAGGTAAATATACTTAGTTATAGGTCTCAAGCCTTACAAATGAGATATAGTCAGTCAAAAAGTTTGAAAAAATTAAGAAAAATCAGTTATTTCAGTTTATTTTTAAGCCTTGTTGTGCCACAGACCGATATATCAATCCAGAATTCCTATTCATTCTGATTCTGTCGGCAGCCAAAGGGTTTAAAGCACTCATTTAAAAACTCCCAAACGTAGCCTGTGTACAGGTCCACCCCACATACAGTATGTAAGTTCACAAACTTACAAATTCAAAGCTTTATGTGAGGCTGAGTTATACTGCAGGAGTCTAAATACTTAATTAAAATGTAACTTTCAGTTACAGTTCTGTAATTCCAGTGCTGTTTTAAATTTCTCATCTAAATTTGTTCACAGTTTCAAGATATAAAAGAAACCATGGCACAGGGATACATATACTGAATTTTAAACCTCAGGTTTTAAAGGGTGATGAGTTATAGACAGCAAAACATTGTGTTAAAAGTTGTATTTCATTTAGTTCCATTGAGTTTTAAAACAACATAACCAAATGTCACCAAAATGGAAACATTACAAATACTATACCATACAGATTTGTATGCCATATTTCACAATTCTAGATTTAACATGGCCAAAGTTATAAGTAGTCAAACATACAGAAACTGTTAAATAACACTTTGAAAATACTTTATGCAATCTCCAGTTTTATAAGCTCCTGCAAGTTTAAAACAACATGAAGTAGTCATCCATTATGGGATTTTAAGCAGTCTAAAAATTGCACAGTTGAACATGAGGAGCCTTCTTCCTAAAACAGCTGAGCTGGAGGCTTGGGTCTCACTGTACAATCCTCACATACTGGGCATCTCAGAGACACGGCTATAAAGCTCTTCTCACGACCAAAAGTGCTCCCTGCCTGGTTATGCTTTTCTCCGCCATGATAGCTTTATCTCATGCTGTGGTGGTGGTGTACTTTTGTGCTACCATAACTGCTACACTGCCACACTCCTTGGCCAGTCCTCCAATGATCTCCATTCTGAGTGACTTGCAGTTGAACTAACAGTTGCCGCCAATAAGAAGTTGATTGTTGGGTGCTGCTATAACCCACTGAGAGCTGTTGTCCCTGGACTTGCAACCCTCCTGAACCTCCTTGCACCTCTTTTCCCTGCAAGAGACTCCATTCTTGTAGAGGATTTCATCATTGACTGAGACACAAACCCCCTCTGTGATTGCAGCTCTATCATACAACAACACAATCTGACCCAGCTAATTACCTCCCATACATGCCTTAGCAATCGGTCCAACAAACACACTACCCTAGACTGGATTCTGATAACTTCAGCAGACAAAGTTTCCCATGCTGGTACATTGTCTGATGCCATTAGTAACCACTACCCCTTTTACTGTGTCTGGTGTACCAACCCCCCACCTACCTACATGACTTTCTGCAATTTATCTAATTTTGACCCACTCGGGCTTCAGGATGACCTTAGAGCCCTTGACTGGACTTCCCTCTATGGTGCCACTATTGCTGACCTTGCACTAGACATCTTTGTCTCAGCTCTGTCTCTCATTCAAGACAAACATTCCCTGCTGGCTTCTCACAGAGTGAATTGAGGTGACACTTGCTGGCTGACATCTGACCAACTCAAGCTTATGAAACGGCATGACTCAAAGTGGGCCGACTATATAGCTGCCCCATCCCCTTCACTTTGGTATGACTGCCGTCACCTGTGAAATCTCTGGAAGCACTGTATTCACTCTAGGGAGTCTGCCTAATTACATTCACTTCAGTCCAGTCAACTAGGCAACACCAGGCATTTTTGGTCCTCCATTAATGCCTTGCTTAAATCACCCACTAAGCAGTCAACTTCTCCCTAAACACACAACAAAGTTCCCTCACTGACCATACTGACATTATGAATGCACTTAATGCACGTTTCTCAAACCTAAGCAGCTACTTGGCTAAGCTCCCCCTTCCACCCCATTGACCCCTCCTCTGCATTCCCCTCTTACTAAGCCCACTTTTTATTTTAAGATTATTTCTCCTCCTGGGACACTTAAGCTCCTCCTCAGCCTACCATCTTGAGGGAGTGCTGGGTTTAACGGTCTGTCCTCCCACTTCTTAAACCTAGTGTCCCAGGACATTGCTCATCCACTCACATTCATCTTTAACCTCTCCCTTACTACAGCCTCTGTCCCCTTTGTCTGGAAACAGGACAAAATTGTCCCCATTCATAAATCAGTGACCCTAGTCTTATGGCAACTACCACCCCATCTCCATTCTGCCCCCATCTTGGTAAGCTCCTAGAGAAGGCAGTAAACTACCAAATTACAAAGCACATCTCCAAATATAATCTCCTTTCCTTCCAAGCAACATGGTTTCTGGAAGGGGCCTTGCCCTCTTCACTGACCATGTGGTGAGGAATATGGATGAAGGGAAACTAACTGGTGCAGTGTTTGTAGATCTGACCAAGTCATTTGACTTTGCCAACCATAATATCCTGATAGCAAAACTTGATGCCCTTTGTTTCTCCCCTGTCTCCACCATCTGGCTCACTAGCTACCTCTCTTGTAGAACACAGGTGGTCTGCCTTGGTGGTGTCAGCTCCACCTTCTTGCTTGTCTCTGTGGGTGGCCCCCAGGGATCTGTCCTTGGCCCCCTCCTCTTTTCCCTCTTCATTATCTCTCTCCTGTCAGAAAGCCTATCCTGTAAATCACTTCTCTACGCTGATGACTTAATACTATACCAAAGTGACCCCTCCTTCTCCTCACTATCATCCAATTGTACTGTTGACTTCTGCAAGGCACATTGTTGGTTCTCCACCCACAAACTGTTGGGCAATGCTGCCAAAATAAAGGCCATGCTTTTTGGTTCCAAACTAAAACTCTCCTATCTTGCCCACAATGGTGACATTCTCATTGTCAAATCCCAAGATGGAGCTCCCCTTGACACAGTTCCCACCTTCAAGTATCTGGGGGTATTCCTGGGCCTGTCTCTAACCTACACTAACCACATTGGCTCTCTGATCAACTGGAAGCTAAAGCTCTGTTACTGCCAGATCGACAAACCCTTGATGGAAGCCCACCTTGCTATTGCCCACGGTAACCTCCTCCCCCTCCTTGACTATGGCTGTCTGGTGTACTCCCTCACCTCCATTACCAGCCGGTACCACCTGGACACCACCTTCAATTGTATATGTCACTTTACCTCTGTGCCCCTGTCCACACTCATCACTGCTCTCTTTACCAGTCCTTTAACTGTCTCTTTTCCACAAGTGAGGCAATCTTATCTGCTTGCTGATACTTTGCACAATCCCTCCTATTCTTCACTATCAATTGCTATCTGGCCCACAACCTACTGCTGCACTCTATGCCAGTCCTTCCACCTCCAAATAGAATGGTCTAACATAACTATGAGAATGGGCCTAAGAGTCTTCTCATCAGCTGGGCCCTCACCATGGAATGATCTTTCCTCCTCCCTACATTCCCTGGACCCCCCCTCTAAATCAGAATTCCCTCTTATGAATGCACTTTCTGTCCTCTTCGACCTGCATCTGCCCACAAGTTGCTAACATGGGTGCACCTCCCTTGCAGCTGCAGCCCACCCTTATCCCCTACCCCTCTAGTGCTCCACTCTCCTCTCCCACCCCGAATACTGTCTCACAGATCATTCTTTCTCTCCTGTAATATGGTTTTGTTTTTATGTCTAAGTGTTTCCTGTTAAATTCTGTTCTTTACTAGTTCTGCTGTTTAACATTCCTATTGTTGAATGATGGAGCAATATTACCCTGTTTACCTAAATTTTATATAACTTGGTATGCTCAACTGTTGATGTATCTGGTACTGTTTATCTTATATTTTCTCTGTTTAGCTTGACCTACACTGATTTCCTGTTATGTTCCCTGAGTGATCTACACTGTTCTCACTGTCTGTTACATTGTTTGTGACAGTTTCTGGCCTGGGCCATGCCTGAAGAAGGTCTTTGGATCAGTGCACCCACTCGGTTATCAAATGAATAAATAAATAAATAAAACTGGCAGATTCATAGATGCTGGAAAGGAGGACATGTTTATTATGTTTTTTTAGTTTAGATCTCTTGCTTTAAGGAGTTTGTTGTTATAGGCTTCCAAAAATTGTAACAGCAGTATTTAAGGTTGAATTCCACTTGAAATGTTTTACTTATACAGTACTTACTTATACCCTGTTGTCAAGGTTCATTTACATGTATCCTCTGTTGCCACTTTTTTATTTTGCCATTTCACTTCCTGCTGTATCCCCTGCTCCAGAATGCAAACTGAAGTTTTGGGGTCACAAAGAAACCCTACTGTATTTAACTTTTATGAAGATCAACTTTTCCTCTATCAATATTTATCATTCTCTATTTTATGATACCTCAACATACAGTAATATGCCTACGTTACTACTTATACAAAGCCCCTATCAATTTAGTTTTGGGTTTAGTGTAGGCTGCATTTATTAATGAGTGAAAATTAGACCTTCAAAATAAATTTATATAACATTTCTGGATTTATAAATTAATTTAAATATTTGTAATGTTGCTTTTCTGGTCTCTGTATTGCTAAACTTTAGTATTTTATTGAGTGTCATGTTTACCCCACATTATTTTTCCAGGATTAAGTTTTTTAAGATCTCTTATATTTGTTTACTGTAACAGAGGAGTCAAGGGGAGTTTGATAATCTGGGTTGTCGGTAATATCTGATAAAAGAGCTTTATTTGGGAAGTCTCTTAAGAGTTACTCAAATTGATTTCTCCACATTGGACCTCTATGGACTGGCAACTCTATGTTTGTGTATGTGCTAGTTTGTTTGTTCCATTTATTCCAAAAAGGTTGACATCAAAGGCTCCCCCCATCTTTGACAGTGTATTGTTTACATACTTTTTTTATTCTTGTATGCAAATGATTCAAATGTTTTACATATCCTATTACCTTTTAGTGTTTGCTACATATGGTTGTTGGTGTTTCTAAATAGAAGGAGTTCTTAACCTTTTTTATAAATATTTTCTCTATCAAACCATCCTTTTTTTGTTCCTTTTTTATAGTATGTATTATGTGTATTTGTTTCAGTTAATTTTTATTTGTTGCATTTTAGGAAATGACAAAATGTCATCTGATGCCAAATTCCTTCTGCACTATTGTTTTCGTTACTGTGTGGAAAGATATTTTAAACTGGGTTTTTCAGTACTGTGTAAGGCCCCACAATAGAAATTATTGCTATTGTGTTACCAATTGTATTCAAAAGGACATTGGAACACATTTTGGAACAGTTTATGAAAAGTAGAAACACTGACGTGATCAGATAAGGACCACGTGGCCCACCTAGTCTGCCCTAAATTTCCTACCTATTATGCCACTGGAGGCCCTATTTGGACTACAGCTTACGGCTCCCTCTTGCCTCCAAGATTCCCTTGTGCCTATCCAATCCATTTGTAAATCCTGTGATCATTTTAGCCCCCACCACTTCCACTGGGAGGTTGTTCCAAGAGTCTGCAACCTTCTCCGTGACCAAGTACTTCCTCACATTTACTGTTATCTGCCCACCCCCACCATGATCCCTTGTTCTTGAGCATCTTTTTCTTTGGAAAATGCTCTCTTTTTGTCCCTTGTTTACTCCTGTGAGGTACTTGAAAGTCTCTATCATACCCCCCATTCCCTCCTGTCGTCTAAGGAGAACATATTTAAATCCTTAAGCCTTTCTTCATAGGGCATCTGATGCAGGCCCTGCACCATTTTGGTGGCCCCTCCTTTGCACTGACTTCACCATATTTCTATCCTTTTGGAGATGGGACCTCCAGAACTGTACACAGTACTGGAGGTACGGTCTATATATATCATTACCTCCCTCTTTCTTCTGGTGTTACCCCACAGTATGCATCCAAGCATTCTGCTAGCCTTTCCCACTGCCTTCAGGTCATCTGAAATGATAACCCCTAGGTGTCTTTCCTGTTTTGTGACTGCCAATACTCCCCCTCCCCCCGGTTCGTACATTGCCCCAGGATTTTGTGACCTAAGTGCATGATTTTGCACTTTTTTGCATTGAATCATAGCTGCCAATCTCGTGACCATTCTTCTAACTTCTTTAGATCCTCCCTCACTCTTTCAACCCCCCCTGAAGTGTGTCTACTCTGCTGCAGATTTTTGTGTCATCCATGAACAAGCACACCTACCCCTCTAGTTCTTCTGCAATGTCAATAATAAAGACATTGAAGAGGACTCGGCCAGATACTTATCACTGCAACTCCCTGCTAGTCACCTTGCCTTCCCTAGAATGTACCCCATTTTGCACCACTCTTTGGCTCCTATCACTAAGCCAACTCTCCACTCTTTTAACAACTTTAGGATATACTCCTAAGCTACTCAGTTTGTTTACCAGTCTTCTATGTGGAATGGTGTTGGAGGTCTTACTGAAATCCAGATAGGCCACATCAACTTCTACTCTCAGGTCCACTTCCCTTGTTAGGCAGTCAAAGAACTCAGTCAGGCTTGCCTGGCAGGGCCTCCCCCCAGTGAATCCATGTTGCCTTGGATCTTGCAGACCTATGGTAGAAAAGTATTCACCAATCATTTCCTTCTGTAGTGATTCAATTACTTTTTTCACTACTGAAGTTAGACTGACCAGCCTGTAATGTCCCGCCACCTCCCTCTTTCAACTTTTTTGGAGTGGGAGTACATTTGCCTTCCTCCAGACCCTGGTACCTTCCCTGTTTCCAGTGACTGGTTGAACATGGCTGTCAGAGGAATAGCCTACTCCTCCCTGAGCTCCCTCAGCAACCCAGGGAGCACTGCATCTGGACCCATTGCCTTGTCTACAATTAACTTTGACAACTGCCTTAAGACTCTTCCCACTTTGTAAGGGTTAGTGTCCACCTCCCAACCTTTTATCCCTTTGTCTTTTATCAAAGACCCACTTCCTACTCCCTCCTCTGTGAATACTAAACAGAGGTCTATGAGTTTAATGTTCCATGTGACTTGTGCTGACTGTTGCAAGTATACAAATGATTGGCTATGGTCAGATAGACTTAACTGAGGTCTAATTAGAAATGCATGCATGATATGTGGTCATGTCAAAAACTTCAATATTAAAATGGATACACAATGTATTTTCTGTCTTTATCTCACACTTCCCCTTTTCTCTCATCCTCTCTTCAGCCTCTCTTTCTCACTCTTTCTCTCTCTCTCTCTCTCAGCTATATCCTATCATTTGCTTCCATCATTTTAGTGGTAGATACCATCATTGAATCATGAGACATCTACCTTTTCATCTTCCTCTCTCTCCCTCTCTCACCTTTCTCGCTCTGTATTTCCTCTCCCTTTTGTGTCCCCCATCTTTATTTCCATCTATGCCTGTCTGTCTGCCTGTCTCCTTTTCCATTACTTCCCTTCTTGTATACTGTACACACCTTCTATATCATATAACATCTGTTTTTCTATCTCTCTCTCTCACTCTCTCTGGCTCTCTCCCTCACTCTTTCTATTATCTTTCTTGGTGATAGTGGAGATTATCTGACCAGCGTTACACAAGTAGCGTAAATCTTTTGTGAAGACAGTGCCTGCTTGCACTTACTGTTAATGTTGGTTGTTTCAGCTTGTTGAGTTGGGGCTTCACCCCCACACCCCCCTTGTTTTTCTTTTTTTGACGGGGGGTGAAGCTTACCAACTCAAACTACTAAAAGTCTGATTTGAATAAGAAGCATAACTTGACCTCATGCTAACAGTGCAGGTCCATCGGTTGTCCAATAATCTCCACTACCTCCTCTTTCTTAATTTAAAATGTACATTCACTTCATATAGTACATACAGTAGTATAGATAGATATGGGATTCCTGTCTACACAACAGTGTGTGACACAGGGCTAAACAGAGTCAAGGTGATCTGTAATAAGGTGTGCTGCTTTGCAATTGGTGCAGATTTTATTTGTATTTATTATTTATTTAAAAAAGTTGATATCCATCAAAGACACACTGAGTTAGAGCTCATTTCCAGGTGTGACCCAGGGAAGGAGAAGAGGAGTATATACAGATATTTGCAGTCCAAAAAGAGTTACAATGAACAAACAATTGGTGAAGAATATGCATGTATTTACAATCCAAAAACAGTTACATCAACCAAAGATCCATGTTATAGTTGCATATCAAAGAATAATAAAAGAAAACAATAGGCCCGATTCCAAAAGGTGTTACACCTGGTATAAGGTGAGTTACGCCAAACCCGATGGCTCAAATCGCACCTTATGCCAGGCATTACACAAGTCATGGTTCCAAGTCATGGCTTGCACCATGCCATATGCAGGTTGTGCCAAAGGTGGACTACATCACCCACTATGCCCACAACCTACAGCAGCGTGGCACAAGGGTGGGTTATGGCAGCAATTGTGCTGTATTTCAGAAGGGCAGCTGCCATAACACACTTATGCCATTCCAGAACAGGGGATGGTGTTGCGGGGTTAGACCAACTAGAAGGAGGTCTAAGGGGCATCTGTCCTGGCAAAATGATGTATGCCCCCCTGCAGCACCATGGAAATGCCTTGCCTGTGGCCCATGTGTCCCCTCCTGCACAAACATGCCCCCAACCACCCCAAATATTGGGGACCCCGGGGTCTGTTTTCCACATTGCCCCCCCAGTCACAAGTGTCACCTGGCCAGCCCCCCCAAATGCCCCCAGGTGCTTGCAGTGGTGTTCTGGGGTGGGGGGGCTTGGGGGGGCAATTATCTGTGGGCTGTGGCTTGCAGCACCCAGGTCCATTACACCATTTCTGTGGTGTTAGCCTGTGGATGCCACAAGTCACAGGACATAGGTGCTGGGGACCCTGCCTGTCTTGGAATATGGTGCAGGGTCCCTGGTGAAGCACTGCATGGTGCAACTCACATTTGCCCATGAGTTGCGCCATGAGTCTTGGAATCAGGCCCCGTATGTTTTGTTATTAAATAAGCCAAAATAAAGATCGGCAGATGTGTGTGATGGGTGTGCTAAAATGGAGGGAAAAATACACACTGGTGCCTGGTGTTGTGATGCCGGTCAACGTGTTTCTTGTTGAACCTGCCTTGTAGAGCCATTAGGGAGGATTAAAACATGTGCAAGGATCAGCAAGAGAGAGATGTAGGTGCAGCTCCCTTTTGAAGCTGTCATGGGATCCTGATAATCTAAGTGCTTGGGGGAGGGAGTTCCAAAGCTTAGGAGCTGAGTGATAGAAGGCACCAGAGCCTTAGGATGTTTTACATCTAGGTACATTCAGTAAGGACTTATCGACCAAGTGCAGTCATAGGTGGAAGTTTGAGATATCAGCAATATTGCAAGTACTGAAGGGGTTTGGTTTCTGAGTACCAAGTCAATCAGGGAGACCAGAGAGTATTGCCAGCAAGCAGATGGGGATAACCAGCCCAGGTCTCTATACAGTTGGCAGTGGTGCTTAAGGCAAGGTGACAAGAAGGTGTACCTACAGATATTATCATAAGTGACATCCCATTTATGAAGGGTGGTTTTATGTGCGGCAGCAAAGGTGGGCACACCATAAGTGAGGGCAGGGAGTAATATACCTCTGGCAATAGCAAGCTTAGCAGAGGGAGTTAGCATGAAGCTGGTCTTATAAGTGATCCCCAATCCATGCTTTACTGCTTTGCAAGTGGCTTGTACAGTATATGATGGTTTGAAATCCAGGGATTGGTCAAGGAGAACTCCCAGGTACTTAAATTATGTTACACACTGTATTTGTGCACCAGAGAGGTCTTTCAACACCAGGGAAGTTTGACATGTCCTACGTTTAGGGGCAGATCCAAGTAACATGACTTGAGTTTTCTTCGCATTGAGTACAAGCTTGTGGGCTGACAGCCAACACTGGACATTAGTGAAATCTGAGGAGAGGGATGCATTTATGCTGTCAACATTTTCAGAGCTTGAATAGAGTACCAGATTGTCTTCATGGAGAATAGATGAGCATGAATTAAAAATCTCAGCTATATTATTGATAAAACGTGAGAAAAGAACGGGTTCCAGAACGGAGCCCTGGGGGACACCAATATTAATAAAAGCACCATTAGATAAGGGGAGTTTAATTTTACAGTTTGAGTTCTGTTAGATAGAGAGCTTCCACATCAGGCAACAGCTGGGGGTGGGGGAGAAGCACAGATTGAAAAGAGTGGAGAGGAGCAGGGTGTGATCAACAAGATCAAAGGCCTCAGTAAGGTCTACAAAAACTGCCCCTGTCAGAAAACCAGCATCCATATTGGTAAGCACATCAGTGGTGAATTTGAGAAGAGCAGTGTAGGTACTGTGCCCTTTCTGGAAACCATGCTGAGTGTCCAAGAGCAGGCTGTACTTTGTTAGGTAGTCGATGGTTTGAATTGCAACAATTTTTTCTAAAGTTTTACTTAGGACTGACAGAACAGCTATAGGTCTGTAGTTCATAATCTCCTTGGGATCACCTCTTTTGAAAACAGGCATTACATGGGCTATCTTCCAGAGGTCAGGGACTTGACTATTGGATAGGGACAATGTTAAGATTTTTGCCAGAGAGAAGGCTATGTAGGGTGCCACTAGTTTCAGGAGCTGAGGCTTGAGTGTATCAGATCCAGAGCTAGTATTGTAAGAGATAGTTCGTAATAGTTTTAGGACCTCAGTCCTTGAGATTACCCTGAAGAGGAATGCGGGTTTATTAGGCAGTTGTCTAAAAGGAGGGCTAGGGGTAGTGGACTGAGATGGGGGGGTGGCAGAGCGACTGCCTGAGGGGATGGGAAGGCAGAGGTATACTGAGATATATCTGAGAACATTCAAATGAAGGAATTAGCTATGGTGTTGGCGTCATAGCAGTGTACACCATGTAATATCATGACACTAGATGTAGACAAGTGAGAACCTCCAAGAAAAGACTTGACGTGGGCCCACAATTTCCTAGGGTCCCCAGCAGAGCTTAGTAATAAATATTTACAATAGGCACTCTTAGCCATTCTGTCCTGTTTTTTTACAGGAGTTATGCAAAGGTTCTGTTGGTAGCAAAGTCAGATTGTACTCCTGACTCTTTGTACTTTTTCCAGCTTTTGTCCCTAGTACACAGATTTTTCTGCAGATCTTTCTGAAGCCATCTCGTTTGTTTACCCCTAACACTTTGGGTTTCCTTGGGGGCATACTTGTACTGGATGGCCCAGAATTCATCGAGGCAAATACTCAGTGCAGACTCAACATCACAGAAATTATAGATTCCAGACCAGTTTATTTTAAAGACATCATGCCAGAATGTCTCAGTATCAAGGTTGTCGAAATTGGTAAAGGTGACATAGCGCGGTGAGGGGGATGGGGCAGCCTCAGGACTCCAAATGCAGAAAATAGAGGAATGATCTGTAAGTGCATCAGCCAAGGTGCTTGCTGAGTATACATGATCTAGGCTGTTTACCAGTACCCAGTCAATGAGGGTAGAGGATATTAGTGATAGAATAACTCTGGTGGGCTCAGATAACAGCTGGTGAAAGTTATAACTTTGTGTCAGAGACAGCGTAGTGAGCTTTGGGCATTTCCCATCCAGTTTTGGTTAAGGTCACCCAATAGAATGACCTCATTCTGTTTTGAGTGCAAGGAGGTTTGATCGAGTAGTATCTGTAGTCCTGAAATGCCCCATTAGGGGGGTTGTAGGCACAGACAATGTGAAGTTTGTTGGCTCCCAGGGTGAGAGTTGCATGGAGGGATTCACAAGCAGAGGAGGCAGAGGCAGGGATAGCCAGAATGTTAAGATGACCTTTGTAGAACATGGCAACCACTCCACCATACTTTGAGGAGAGTCTTGCCCTGTGGATAATGGAGTAGTTAGCCAGGGAGCATATAGATTCAGGGATAATCGGCTTAAGCCATGTTTCAGATAAACAGAGTTTATCAAGCTTGTACACACTTACCCCATGCCTTTAGTTCAGTGAAGTTGCGGGACAGACTTCTGATGTTCATATGAAACATAGAAACATAGAATTTGATGACAGATAAGGACTGTTTGGCTAACCTAGTATGCCCATTTCCCTACCTAATGGATAAGCTGCAGATCCTAGTTAACCAACAGCCTACTTCCTCCTGCCCCCCCACTAGAATTGTCTTATTTCTGTCCCATGTATTCTTGAATTCCCCACTGTTTTTGACTCCACTACCTCCTCAGGAAGGCCGTTCAATGTATCCATAACCCTCTCTTTGAAAAATACTTCCTCACATTAACTATGAGCTGTCCTCCCCCATCTTCAGATTGTGCCCCCTTGTTCTTGCACATGTTTTTCTGAATGATGCTGCCCTCTTGGACATTGTTAATTCCCTTGAGGTATTTGAAAGTTTCTATGATGTCCCCTTTCTCCCTCCTTTCCTCAAGGGTATACATATTAAGCTCCTTTAATCTGTCTTCATATGCCTTCTGGTTCAGACCTTGCACCATTTTAGTTGCCCTCCTCTGGGCAGCCTCCATTCTGTCTATGTCCTTGCAGAGATGGGGTCTCCAGGCAATAAAGAGCCCTTTACTAGAAATTGTGGAGATGTCAGCTAGGGAGAAATGGACAGGTGTACCCACGTTCAATTAGACATTTCCTGCAAGAAGGATGGCTAAGATGGTGAGGAACCACAGTTTATGATGGCAAAACTGTGAAGGAACCGCAACTAGGTTAGAGAAACTGAAGTCAGCAGGTCAGGAGTTTGAGGAGCTATAGTGTTAGAATCCTGGGAAAGTTATAGTAACCAAATGGAAGCAGAGTAAGAGTAAGAGATCAGAGAGCAGTTCTAACATGTTACGCAGAGTCTTGTTTATACAAGGGAGTATAATAACAACACAGAGGGCTTTTCAGAAGGGCAAGGTAGCCAGAAAAAGAGTTATGATGCAGGGTAGAAATAGAGAGATGTGGCATATAAAAAAGGGAAGGAAAAATCTGTGTTAGCCCACAGACAACGAGTCAGGAATTTATTCAAGAAGAGCTAGGGATAGGCAGTCCTAATAGGCACACTTAACAATGTATTAAGGTATCGTACCCTAGAAGAACTAGATTAGCACAATCCAAGACAGTAGTAATAGTGTTGAGTGCACTAGGTAAAAGTAGTCTTTATGAACTTGAGTGGAGTATTCAGTTGGTTCCTTCCCTAGTGGCTGCTCTGTATAAGGAGTCAATGGAAAACTACAGACTTACTCACATGACAGGAGGTAGCTCTAAAGGTAAAGTGTCGACCAGGGTGGGTGAGGTGAGGGGAGAGTGAGGCACCAGCATGCAGTGCCAGCAGGGAAAAAGGGGAGGGCTTACGGCTTTTCTAGCTGCCACTCAAGACAAGCAGCCATGGCGTGGCACAGTCCAGGCCAGACAAGCAGGTCCTGAAATTGTCACTTTCCTTGTGGTTTCTGTGCCCTACATTGAACTGGAGTTTGGAGGATCCTAAGCAGTAGTACAGCAGTGGATAAAGCCACATGGTCTGCCATCAGTAGGAGCAGGACTGCGGGTTGGTTTCCAGGGCTAGTCCCTCAGCTTCTTATCCAGCTGCGAGGTCTGAGCCCCGGTCGGGCATAGCACACCTGAAGTGGTGAGGAAGAGGAGAAGGATTAAGTAGGGGCAGATGGGGGGGGTGTTTAGTTGAAATAAAAGAACAGGGCGGGCAAATTAAATCTAAGGAGGAGGCTTTGCTGGGGGTGTGGGGGGCTGAGACAGCGGGAGATTAGCAGGTAGAGAGTAATTAGGTAAAGTGAGAAACTTAACAGTTGACTCTGAGAACAATGCTGCAGCAAGGTAAAGTTAAGCTCTAAGGTTTTAACACTCACACAATTCCAACAGAGGGCTGTAAATCACCCTTTAGTAACAGAGCAGGTACCACAGTACTAGGGCTCTTAAACCTTTTAACTGAGAGTGCGAGAGAGGGAGAGAAATAAAATAGCTTTTTCTTTAGTCAAATTCAAAAATTAAGGCCCAAGGTGAGAAGTGCAGTGCAGAGGTTCACTGAGAGCAGGGTCTAATTTCAAAAATGCTGATAGTCAATGGGCTGAAAACTGCCAATCAGAGTGCAGACACTGAAATTCAAAGTCCGAGGTGCCAATAACCAACATACATGAAGGGGCTTACGGCTTTTCTAGTGGCCACTCCAGGCACACAGTCGTGGTGTGGCAGAGTCCAGGCCAGGCAAGTAGGTCCTGAAATCAGCAGTTTTCTTGTGGTTTCTGGGCCCTACAATGAACTGGAGTTCAGAGGCTCTCAAGTGGCAGTACAGCAGAGGAAAAAGCCGTGGTGTCTGCCATCAGTATGAGCAGGACAGCAGGTCAGTTTTCAGGGGCGGTATCTCAGCTTCTACTCTGGTGATGAGGTTCAAGCCCAGGTCAGGCATGGCCCACCTAAAGGGGCTTATAGCTTATCTAGCTGCCACTTCAGGTGAGCAGCCATGGCATGGCCCAGTCACAGGCTGGGCAAGCAGATCATGAAATCGGCAATTTCCTTGCAGTTTCTGGGCCCTACAATGAACCGGAGTTCAGAGGATCCAAAGCGGCAGTAAAGCAGGGGGAAAAGCCATGCAGTCTCAAATCAGTAGGAGCAGGATTGCAGGTCAGTTTCCAGGGCAGGTCTCTCAGCTTCTTCCATGGTGGTGAGGTCCGAGCCCCAGTTGGGCACAGCACAAGTTTCTGGGAGGAGCCAAATGTCATTAATTTAGTCTTTTTAGTATTCAATGTTTGTGATCTGGTTTGTGTTAAACCACTGAATAATGTCAGTGCCTGTCCAAAGCTCCATCGTCAGCATCATAGACTATGGTCTTATCATATATGGGTCTGCAACTACCACTGCTCTCAAACATATCGTGACCTCCCTGAATAAGGCCTGTTGTCTCTTCACTGGCTCACATCGCCATACCCACACATGTGACCTTTATTCCCAATCTGGATGGTTTCAACTGGACAAACGCATAAAATACCAAACCTGCATCACGGCCAAGAAAATTATAATGGGGCTTGCCCCTCCTGGTGTCTGTGCCTTCCTTAAGCCTAGACATAGGAACGTCACTACAAGGAGATCCAATTCCCATCTAATACATGTCCCACGATGTCGCACGACCCAAGGACAAAGATCATTCACCTATTGGGCATCCAACTGGCTCAACTCTCTTGGCAGTGACATAGCAACCGCTCCAACACTCGGCCTCTTCAAGCCCAAGCTGCACCTCTCACTGCTTGTATCCTGCAATTGCCCATCTTAACATTTCCACCATTCCTGCTGCACATGCCCCAGCACCCAGCACTTACAATCAGTCTTTGCACCCCTAGCATCTTACCTGTCATATTCCTAAACAAGGCCCCTGTCTGCACTGTCTCCGCCCTACTTACCTCCGCCCTGTATCTCCACTCCTGCCCCACCCCCAACCACCTCCCATATTCCCCCCTCACCCTCCTCGATCTCCTACCACTCCCCCACCCACCCCCCTTCCCTTGTCTTGCTCATAGCTCAAGTCTTTGTACAGGTTATTACATGTCTGTAAGTCAATGACTATATGTTTGTAACTAAAAATGATGACTGCTGCACACGCTGATCTGGTACCTTTGTAAAGAGCCTCTGCTCAAAGGTATTGTAATCATAGATTAAAATAAATAAATAAATAAAATAAGAAGTCAAGCTGGAGAGAGGCTTCCAGTGTATTGCTAGAGGGGCACCGTATAGTTGGTGTACATGTGAATATTCACAGTGATGAAGACAGAGAGAAGCATGTTCATGAAACTAGAGAAAATAATTGGCACCAAGATATAGCTTTGTGGGACTCCAGCCTAGGTAGTGAAAGGAGGGGATAGTGCATCGGCAACTTTTACAGACTGCTGGCTGTCAGAGAGATAGGACTAGAACTATTTCACTACAGAGGGAGAGAGGCCTGAGGCAGTCAGTTATTGAGAAGGAGATGGTGGTATACCAAGTCAAAGGCTTTTGCTAGGTCTGTAAAGATAGCAGAGGTGAGGTGGCCTTTGTCCACAGTGGTAAAAATGGAATCTGTAATGCAGTGGAGGGAGGATGCTGTAGAGAGGGACTTTCTGAAACCTGACTGGAAGGTATGTGGAAAGAGGTGCTGTGGAGGAAGGAAGGGAACCTAGAGAATACGAGGGCTTCCTGGAATTTTACAAGGGCAGGAAGTAGGAGATAACTTCAGCCACAGTATTTCCCTTTACACACTCACTAACTGGCTACCTTTACACAGCAGAATAAAACTCCACACCTGTTTGCTAGCTAAAAAGGCACTCCTCAGCCTAACACCCGCTGCTGCAATGAATGGCTTCTGCATTGTCTCCAACCAATACAATGCTAGGATCATGGCCAGGAAACCCTTAAGCCTCCTTTCAGGCGTACTCAGCTGGGCAAGCAGTCGTTTGCTGTTAGGGCCACGAACTAGTTAAATGAATTGCATGATACATTGCTGAATTACTCCAAGTTTAACCCATTTAAGAGATCTTCAACCTGTGACCAGCAGGGTGCTGCAGAGATCGGTATAGGGGCCAGTCATCTTTAATGTATTCATAAGCGACTTTTCAGAGGGACTGGGGTGGAAGGTATGCCTCTTTGCAGATTACACTGAGATCTGCAACAGGGTTGACATGCTGGGGTGTGTGTGTGGAAAAAGTGAAACCTAGAAACATAAACTTCGATGGCAGATAAGGACCGCTTGGCCCACCTGGTCTGCATATTTTCCTACCTATTGGATAAGCTGCAGATCCTAGTTAACCAAAAGCCTACTTCTTCTTACCCCCCACCAGAATTGCCTTGTGTCTGTCCCATGCATTCTTGAATTCCCTCACTGTTTTTAACCCCATGGCATCCTCAGGAAGGCTGTTCCATGTGTCCACCACCCTCTCTGTGAAACAATACTTCCTCACAGTGCCCCTGAGCCATCCACCCTCTCTTCAAATTGTGTCCCCTTGTTTTTGCACATCTCTTTTTCTGAAAGATGCAACCCTCTTGGACTTTGTTGATTCCCTTGAGGTACTTGAACGTTTCTATCATGTCCCTCCTCTACCTCCTTTCCTCAAAGGTATACATATTAAGCTCCTTTAGTCTCTCTTCATATTGCTTCTGTTGCAAACCCTGCACCATTTTAACTGCCCTCCTCTGGACTGCCTCCATTTTGTCTATGTCCTTGTGGAGATGGGGTCTGCAGAACTGCACACAGTACTTCAGATGGGGTATCACCAACTGTCTGTACAGAGGGATAACAACTTCCTGTTTTCTGCTGGCGATGCCTCTCCCTGTACATCCCAATATCCGCCCAGCCCTCCTTACTGACTTCTCACATTGCTTGCTTACCTTTAGGTCATCTGATATGACAAACCCCAGGTTCTTTTCTATTTTTGTTGTTGTTAATACCCCCCACACACATTGTGTACCCTTCCACTGGGTTTTTGTTTCCCAAGTGCATTACTTTGCAAGTCTTAGCATTGAATCTAAGTTGCCATACTTTTGATCATCCCTCCAACCTTGCCAAATTCCTTCTCATCCTATCCAACCTCCCTTGTGTATTAACCCTTTTGCAGATCTTGGTGTCGTTTGCAAAGAGGCATACTTTTCCTTCCAGTCCCTTCACAATGTCACTTATTAAGACATTAAAAAGGACCAGATCCAGTACTGAACTCAGTGATACCCCACTAGTAACCCCCCCTTTCTTCAGAGTGGACTCTGTTTACTATTACTTTCAGTGTCCTGTTGTCCAGCCAATTTTTTACCCAGGCTACCACCCTGGGACCCACTCCCAGGCTGGCTAAACTGTTTATTAATCTTTTGTGTGGGACTGTGTCAAATGCCATGCTAAAGTCTAGGAAGGCCATGTCCACAGCCCCTCTACTGATCAGCTACTTTGATCTCCCAGTGAAAGAAATCTATTAGATTTATCTGACATGACCTTCCCGCTGCAAATTAATGTTGCCTTTTGTCCTGTGCCCTGCTGATCTCTAGGTACTCAACAATTCTTTCTTTCAGAAGTGATTCCATCATTTTCTCTACCACTGAGGTCAACCTAACAGGTCTGTAGTTTCCTGTCTCTGCTTTGCTCCCACTTTTGTGAAGGAGAATCACATCCACCCTCATCCATTTCTTAGGCACCACACCATCCTCCCATGATTTATTAAAAATGGTAGTCAGTGGTGTCACAAGTTCTCCCCTTAGTTCTTTTAGAATTCTGAGGTGAATTCCATCAGGCCCCATTGTTTTGTCCATCTTCAGTTTTAAAAGTTCTTTCAGAACTCTTTCTTCTGTGAAAGGACTGGTATTCCCCCCCATCCACAGTGCTTCTATTAAATGGATTAGGTACCTCCCTCTCTTCTTCTTTTGTGAATACTGGCGAAGTATTCATTCAGTATCCCTGCTTTTCACTGTCCCTCTCTGCCATTACCCTCCCCTTTATCAAGCCTCACTAGCCCTCCTTTAATCTTTCTTCACTCTCTAATGTACCTATAAAAGGTGTTATCCCCCTTCTTCACAGAGTTGGCTATCTTTTCCTCAGTTTATACCTTTGCTATTCTGACTGCCTTCCCTACTTCCTTCTGCTTTAACTGGTACAGTTCTCTGTACTGCTCCTTCTATGTTTCCTTATACTTCCTGAATGCTATCTTTTTCTCCCTAACCTTCCCCATCACCTCTTTTGAGAAGCATAGTGTTTTTTCTTTCATCTTGATTTGTCTGTTTGCTTCACACAAAGCTTGTTGCCTCTGTGATGGCAGTTTTGATGTCTTCCCATTGTTCCTCCACCCTTCCTTCTTGCCTGTTTGCTAGTGCTTTTCTGAGGCACTCTCCCATTTAAAAGTCAGCCACCCTAAAGTCCAGTACCCTCACTTTTGTATGGCTTGACTTTGTGGCTGTGATTCGAACCACACTATTTGGTGGTTATTTGTTCCCAGATGGCTACTCACTTCTAGTTTTGAGATCCTCTCTCCATCCCCGTATGAGAGTATCAGGTCTAAGACTGCTCCCTCCCACATGGGTTCTGACACTAGCTGCCTTAGGCATGCCCACTGTAGGGCATTGAGAATGACCCTGCTCTTGGATTTGGCTGCAGCAAAGGTGCTCCATTTAACATTTGGCATATTAAGGTCCCCCATCAACAAAATCTCCCCTTTTTCTGCTATCCTAAGGATGCCTTCTATCATTTCCTTGTCCTTTTCCTCCACCTGAGAAGGGGGTCTGTGTACAACCCCCATGTGGATAGTGGTGCCATTTCCGGTCTCCAGGGTGACTCACAGTGCCTCCTCTCCTCCATCTTTACCCTTCAGTTCTGTTGCTTTGATTCCTTCCCTTACATAGACAGCTACTCCTCCTCCTCCTCTACCCTTCCTGTCTCTCCTGTAGATTGTGTACCCTGGTATGTTGACATCCCAGTCATGGTTCTCTGGGTACCATGTTTCTGTGGCTGCCATGATATTCCAGGCATCCCTTTTCCATCAAAGCCAACCAATCAGGGAGCTTGTTACCTAGACTACGGGCATTGGTACTCATTGCCCTGCATTTTTTAATGGCCTTACCCCTTTTAGCCCCATCCCTGTCCTTACTGCCTTTACCTTTTTCTCCATTTACCCCTGCCCTTCTCCCTATCAACTTCTCCATCTTGGTGTTTACCTCATTAACTACCCTGTTTTTTTTTGGGAGGCTAGGATTTCCCTGCTCTTTTTTAGTGCCTCCCCCCTTGGTTAGTTTAAATGCTTGTCAATTAAGCATTTAAACCTATCACCTAGGATCCTAGTTCCCTTCCTGGACAGATGCAGACCATCTCACCAGTATAGGGCTGTATCCCTCCAGTTGGACCACCTGTCTCCAGTGAAGCAAAACCCTGCACTCTGCACCACTTTTTCAACCATTGATTGAATCCCATTGTGTGGAACACCCTAGCCTCATCCATGCCATAGACAGTCAACACCTCCCCAAGAAGTTTACTATGCATGCTACACATCTAAGGCCCCTCTACAACTCTACAAACTTCTTCTGCACTACTCTGATCCCTTTCCAAGCCAGGTCATTTGTCCCTAGGTAGACAATGACTTTCAGCTCCCTCCCCCTTGCAGCTGCTCCCGTGATCCTGATGATTTACTCCCTGTCCCTCCAAGCCATGGCACCTGGCAGTCACCTTACCTCCCTCCCCCTCCCAGTTCTACTCCCCTAATAATTGAGTCCCCCACCAGGAGTTGTTTCCTTCCTCTGTGGGATCCCATGCCACCCTCCTTTGGGTCTCCTTTGTGGAGGTTCCCAGAATCCTGTTTGGTCTCCACTGTGGGTGCCTCCATAGAGGAACTACACTCTGCCAGAATGGCATATGAATTGTGGAGAGGTGCAACTGGAGGGATGTGCCTCCTTTCCACCACCCTCACCCTCCCTGAGCTCACTGTGGTCCAACTGCTCCTCTTTCTTGGCAACCTCTTAGATAGCGACGGCAGCCCTAGTGGTCCCTGGGTGGTAGAAGTAGATCCCTCGAGTCCTAGTGAGGTCAACCTGGAGACGAGCAATCTCCTCCATCAATCATGAGATGTGCCTGAGATGTGGCAACACCGCATCCTCCAGAACATCTCCCAGAAGACTGCTGTTCCACAGCCACTGCACTGCATCACTCTCATCATGTCTTATTTGTGGCCCCTTAACTGTTGTTTTGTGTGCTTACTGTTTCCTTTCTCTGTTTCCTTTTCTCTTTTCTCCCTACTTTCCTAGGCCTTTGATATGGTCTCTCACCCTCGTCTCCTGTTCTGCCTCAGGTCAGCTGGTCCGTTCCCTAATGCCACTGATTGGTTCAAGTCTTATCTGTCAGGCAGATCACAATCTGTCCATATGGCAGATGCCATCTCCCCTTCCCTCCCCATTACCATGGGAGTCCCCAGGGATCTGTTCTTGGGCCACTCATTTTTTCAATCTTTCTCAGTGATCTCCCTCTGATTTGTACATTGACTAACATGCACATGTATGCTGATGACAACGTACTGTACACAACAAGCAAATCGGTCTCTGATGTCACCTCCAGGCTCCAGCTGGATTTCAACAATGTCCAACTCTGGCTTAGAGATAACCACCTCTTCCTAAACTCAAAAAAAAAAACAGTCTCTATGACTTATGGCACTAGACAGAGGTTGGTAAGGCTCTCCTCCCTGCCCACTTTTCACACCATTGATGGGACTGTATTAGATGACACCTCTTCCTTCTGCTACCTCGGAGTTGGCCAGACAGGTACCTAAATCTCTCGGTCCACATTGACACCATTCAGAAAAAAATCCGGCCTAAACTAGGGGCCCTTTACGTCAACAGTAGAAGTATCCCACTTCCTGCTAGGTGTGAGCTGGTACAAAAAATGATATTGTCAATCTTTGACTACTGTGACATAGTATACAGTGCTGCCCCTCAATCCTCCTTATCCAGGTTGGATCCTCTCTTTAACTCCTTCTGCTGGTTTGCCTTAGATGCCCATGCTCTGACCCACCACTGCACACTCTACTGCTCTCTAAATTTTCCCACCCTTGCCAACAGGAGAACCCTGCATGCTACCAAATTTACCTCAAAATTCTGGCTAGGTTTCCTTCCCTCTTACCTCTCCACCTCCCTATCTGCTCCTCCCCCCTCCAAATACTCCCTCAGATCTGGCGACTCACGGTCTCTGACTATTTCTCACAGAAGCACTACTTCAGGCCAAATGGCCTTCTATCACCGCCTACCTAAACTATGGAACCAACTACTGACCCAAATCCGCCACTCCTCCTCAGTCAGTTCTCTCTCTACGTCCCTAACAAACTACCTAGTGGCAAACTGTAACTGCATCTAAGTCTCACTGGGTTCCAGTCTCAGCTGCTGGTCTATACCTCCCCCTTCCTCCAGCTGGGCCTAGTAATTCTCCCCTCCTGCAACCAAGCACTTATCTGCACTTCTCCTGTACCACCCCCTTCTTTTAGTGCTCCAATTCTGACCTTTCTGCCAGACTCCCTCTATTTATTTAATCTGGAAATATTAATACTCGTGATTGTTATAATCTTGCACTGTCTGTTTTATGTATTTAACTGTTACCTGATTCTATGTATACTGCTTGTTTTATGTTATGTACTCCCACTTCCCTTCCCCCAGGACATACCGTGAGATGAGCATTTTATTGCTCAGTGTAATTCTCCTGGTGAAACATTTCAATAAATAAATAAACTACTGCTTCAGTGCCCTTACTGCTCCTGCTCTTCCTGTTCTGGGACAGGAAGTTTCTGTTTTCCTCAGTAGTCTCCTTCTTACTTGCTCAGAGCTACTCTTTTCCTTCTAGGATGGTGAGTCTTTTGTCCCTCTGTGATCACTCACTTTCTGCTGCCTAAGACACGCCCCCTAATTTACAGCTTCCCTTCTTCACCAAGCTAACTGCACAGATAACAGTTCCCTTCACCCAACTCAGACAAACACACTAACCTTAATTTTTTTTCTTTGTTAATTTATACCCTAAATTGAAGGTCCCAGTAGTAGAGTTCTAGTTCTTAAGTCCCAGTTGAGTGGTAAAGTTCTAACAGCACTGCCTTCCTCTTGCTGTTCTCTGCCAAAAACTATTTAACACAGTTTTAAATCCAAACACCTGGCTTCCTTCTGTCTAAGAAGGCAGGACCTAAACTTATATGAGGAGTGGTTGAGAGTGTGGCAGCTAAGATTCAGCACAAAGTAGTGCAAAATCATGCACTTGGGGCACAGAAATTCAAGGGAGGAGTACAAGATCGGGGGGGGAGGTACTGATGGTTACCAGTCAAGAAAAGGACCTGGGGTAATCATATTTGATAACCTAAAGGTGACCAAACAATGTGAGAAGGCTGTGGGAAGAGCCAGTGGGATGCTAGGGTGCATAGGAAGAAGTATCACCAGCAGGAAAAAAGGTAGTTACCCCACTGTACAGATCACTAGTGAGACCTCATCTGGAGTGCTGGTTACCAAAAGAATAAAATAAATAAAAACTGTGTCCAGTTCTGGAGACCACATTGCTGGAAAGACATAGACACAATAGATGCAGTCCAGAGAAGGGCAACAAAGATTGTGCAAGGACTTCACCAAAAGTCTTATGAAGAAAAACTAGAGGACATCAGTATGTATTTCCTGGAGGAGAGGAGAGAGAAGGGGATATGATAGTGACATTCAAAACCATCAGGGGTATAAACAAGGTACTGGAAGGTAACATATCTCAGAAAAGAAAGTGTAGAAGAACAAGAGGGCACGATATGAGGCTAGAGGGGGTAGGCTCAGGGGCAACTTGAGGAAGTACTTTTTCACAGAAAGAGTAGTGGATGCTTGGAACAGTCTCCCTGCGGAGGTGGTGGTGGTGGCAAAAACAGTAGGGGAATTCAAGAATGCATAGACATAAGAGTACTCCAGCAAAAGGGAAGAGAGGGTAATCCGCAGATGAAATAGGTTCTGCGGTAATGCATTAGGTAGGGAAAAGGGGGTGGACTAGATGGGCCACACGGTCCTTATCTGCTGTCACCTTCTGTGTAGCTGTGTGTATTGTTGCAATCTGTCTTTGCAGTCCAGTGCAACTGTAACCGTTAAACACTTTTATTTGGTTTCTTTCGGTACATAACTTGTGACTTTTTATACAATGATCTGTATCAATTTCTTTTCAAACCTGTAAGTAATTGCTCTGCTTTAAGTGCTTTGAGCCTGACCTGACTGCATTTCCTCTGGAATTGCTTACTGTACCTCTAAACTTTTTGTGACTATGTATTTGACGAGGAACCTTTGTAAATGAGCACTTGTGCCCATAAGTAATCTCCAAAGTTTTCAATAAAAAAATAAAATAAATACAGCCTAGATGCCAGAGCAACTAGCTGTGAATAAGCTTGGTACATTAAGCAGGCCTGGGTTTGATTTTCATTACCTCCGCTTGCATAGTGTGTGACCTTGAGCATGTCACTTACCCTCCCTCTGCTCCCAGGCCACCACTCTAAATGAACCTTAGTCAGTTACCAAATAACCCCAAACATACCCTCAGTATTACATAATGCCTGTCTGTAAAACAGTTTCTCAGCTGCGCTTTGGAAATGTGAATCTGACAGCACGGGTGTCGTCAGGCATACGCACTGTACTCAGCAGAGTACAGTAAAAAAAAAAATCAGGCAGGGGCAATAAATCAGGCAAGGGCACTAAAAAGAGGAAAGCAAGGACACTGTGAGTCACATTGTGTCTATGTTGAACTGAGCCGTTCTGCCTTTGTTGTTTGCTATGGGGCACTGATGCCACCAGCCAAATACACAAACAAGAACAACTTACCAGGCAGGCAGAAAAACAAAAGAAGGAAGATTACAGGAAGAAACTGATTACTCGATCTCAGACATGGCAAATGGGAGGGGGGGCTATTGCTGGTGTGACTTGGCAGCGCATATTTTGGTTTATATTTGCATAACAGTTGGAGGGGCAACAGCGCATCAGTTCTGAGTACAAATTTAAAATTCCTGGCTACACCCCTGTCTGACAGGCATGTAAAAAAACAGAAAAAAAGACAGATGAAAAAACACCTGAAGTGTTGATATAGTCTGTCCCAAGATTACCTACTTGGAATCTTTCTAGCATTAATTATTTCCCTCATACTCACCTCTCATTTCTACATTATCCTACATTTTAACTTCAATAAATACATCACAATTTCTCTTAAAACTCTCTTTCCTGACCTCCTTCTGTCACATAAACATATATATATAAAATATATATATATATGTATATATATATATATATATATATATATATATATGAGACAAAGAACCTTTGTGTGCAAGCACAAAGGATATATATATATATATATATATATATATATATATATACACACACATATGAACATACGAATGTGCGAAGATGCCAGCAGAATTAACACTTTTGGTCTATGTAGTCTGCTTGTTGTGCATGGTTCTCAGCTCAGGCTGGTGTCCCTTCTCCCCCCACCTTTACATCTCTTCTCCCCCTACCATAACCTTTATCTCCCTCTGTATCTATCCCAGCCTCTCTTGAAGCTGCCCACTCTCCTATTTGCTATCTGCAACAACTCAATTAACCTTTCATTTTGTGTTTTTCCCAAAACTACCACCATTGCTTGCTGCTATGCCAATGTAATACCAAAATGTATGGAAGTTTAGAATCAAAATGGATAGACGGTATAATTTCTACCTTTCCAAATGCTGGCATTGAGTGCACGTCATAGTGAACACTGTTACTAACCAAGAGGAAGAGCAATGCCTACATTGAATAGCTATCACAATGGATGTCATTATCAACCAGTAGGAAAAGGAATGCCTTACATTTTGCAGAAGGTCGGGTTTGGCATCTCTGTGAAATCTGTTTCTGTGAAAATGTTGTTATAGCGAAGAGGGATCATTCCACCGATGATGATGTCTCCATCCTTACTGATTCCTTTTTCTGCCACAGTCTGTAGTTTACAGCCCTTCTGAGAGCTCAGTGCAGGAGCGGCAGATAACAGCAGCAACGGCAGCAGAACCCAAGCCATCATATTAAATATTTAGTCAGATCGAAAGCTTCAGTTGACTCTTGTGGCACTGCAAGGATAGGAAGGTAAGCTGCGTTATCCACATCCTTTATACAGATGTCACAAAATTTTAAAAGAATGTCTAGTACATTAACAATCTCATGAATGATGGGAAATGCTTGTCAGTTTAAAATCAGCTGTGGAAAACAATTCATCTCCCAAACTAAATAATGCACAGTTGTACCATTCTTTTCTGTCATGCAATGCATTTCTTGTCAAAGTCCAGTTATACTGATAGTAAAAAAAAAACTTTACTAGGCTTGGGAGAAGTGGAAAAACTCCACAATTTGCATAGTGCTTACCTTAGTGTGAAAAATTTATGAAGTAAAATTTGTGCCACTGCCCAGGTTTTACTACACAAATGACCGCACTACACATGCACTATGTAACTTGCGATAAATTTTATTACACAGAGTAATGTACTTTGAGTAAACATCACCTCAAAGTGCACTTTGTGTCAATTCATGAAGTAAAATTCACTTTGATTGGAACAAATTGAGTGGCGAACACCATGTAAATGCTGGGGCCTATGCATGAATGCCTACACACTGCATAAGGGCAGCACATAGGCATTCTCATGTTTGTATGCCATGCAGCAGTGTCCTGTGCACCCCCAGAGGCAGGCACCCCAGACATGCTAGTGTGTTTTGAGATGAATCCCAAAGCTAGCTGCGAGGCACTGTGCCGGGGGGGGGCTGGGGCATGCCCGGTGCTGCGTCCATGCACAATGGCACTGTGTACCAGAATGGGGATAGTAAATTTACATGATAGGGGGACCCTGCCATAAATATTTATGTTCATCCTACAAGTCACCAGCAGGGTGCAGCAGCCTTGGGTTACTCTGTACACAGCTGCCGGAGCATGCAGAGCTCCCTGGGAGGGCTTGGGATGACAATTTTGGAAAATGTCCACTGTTAATATCCTGTTAAGTATGTGCCATCCCATGATATCCCACCCATGTGTGGATTGGGATCTATTGTGGAAGCTGGGATAGGCATCCGTTGGAAGCCCACCTGCGGTCCACACTCTGCCCATGCAGTGCTACAATCCACCACCATGTGGCTGCACATTGGAGGGGTGGAAGAGCAGTCAGGTGGACTGTGATTGTGAATGTTGGCATGCACACTCCTAGGTGCAGGTTTGTAGTGGTGTGGGAGGGATATGCTCATTTTGCATGTACTTCCTACCCATTAGTGCATAGGGCCCACTGTGCATAGAGTGTTGCAGGCAAATTCACTGCAATTCACAGAAAAATGTTAAATTCACAACAGGCCTAATCATGACTTTGTGTACAATTTGTTTTACCTACAACGGTCCATATTATTACACAGTCTCTGCATCAACAAGTTGTGTACTATCATACCCCTAAATAACTCATTTAACTAATAGTTCACCTCTGCTGGCTGTATTTGTTTCAGTTTTTTACTTAGAATTTTCTGTTTCAGGATCATGGAACCCTGTCCCCTTCTCTATTGCAGAATGATACATCTGGGAGAACTATATTGAATGGGTCTGGAGGTTGGGGGTAGTCATGTGTTCAAATTGCTAAACTGAGTAAGTAGCAAAGCTGGGTTTCTAACAGAGTTTCCTGACTCATAATCCTTGGACTTTTATTTTCTTATCCTAAAATAGTTTATTTTTTTTTTGTTAATTAATGTTGACATTATTTAAGGTTGAAAAATATTGAGGTATGGCTTTGACTTATATGCAGTACTATTGTTTCTGTTCCAGTTGTCTTTAGATAGCAAAAAGGAGAACATGACTATTATGCAGGAACTCATTGGTGCTGGATAACTATCAAATTTACTAATCATTAACTACATCAACATTTATTGACGAGCTGTGTGCAGTGATAGGCAGGAAGTTTATTACTAGCCTGGTAAATGTCATGGGGTGGCATGCTGCCTCATACAGCAAAGTAGTTAATTACTGGCAGAGGCTTGCTAGCTGCCTGGAGGCTAGCAGGACTCGGAGGCTTCTTGTTAGACTAGCAAATGACAGAGTTAGCAAGCTGATGGAAGGCTTGAAGTAATGCATGGTAACTAAATGATATACAGAGAGTTGGATGACAACTTTCTGTAAGACATTACTTGCAGTGGCTGAGTATTTACTTGTTAACTGCTGTCAAATACTAGCTTCAGTGGCACTCTGATACCTTTTGTTGACAGGGCTGGTTAAGATCCTGTCCCATTTGTTATGCAGAGAGAGTTAAAAGCAAGGATACATAGCCGGTCCGGTAGGGCATAGGGCTGCTGCGCTGGCACCTTATCTTATGCCACACCGGCGATCCATGTTCAGGAATGGCCTCAGGTCACCAGGGTGCCAGCTCGGGGGGGGGGTTAGATCGGGATTGAGCCATGGCTCTCCCCTCCGAAGGGGTGGATGCCCACCTGGCCGTAGTCCCGCTTCCACCAGATGGTGGTCCGTTGGGCAAGTAGATGGTACAGTACAGTGACAAACATCAGGGGAGGGATGAAAGGGGTCACTGGATCCTGGCATGTGCGTGCACCTCCACACATGTAGTATATACTGTACATCAGCATGACAAACCCGACTTGGTAGTGTACATTTCAGAGTTTAGTGTGACTCATTGTAACTACCAGTAACTACTGGTTGCTGGTCAATACAAAAATAGTGTTGCATTTTGTCAAGGAGATGTAACTTACAAGCTTTGGATGCAGAAATCAATTTCCAGGGAAATAATTCTTATAAAGAGAGAACAATGCATTGTTGAGAGATAAATGGAGCTTTACTAGCTGCTAGTTATAAAGTCCAATAAAAAAAAACTTGTTGCATTTTGTGAAAAATAGGAGATGGAACTTACAAGCTCATAATGCTGAAATTAATTGCAATGGAAAGACTTCTTACAAATGACAGAACAATGCTTTGCTGAGAGAGAGAGAGAGAGACTGAGATTTGAAATGGTAATCAACTCCTTGGGTTAAGGACTTTGATTTCTTTGTTTTACTGCCTATGTAAAGAGCTATTCTGAACAATATTATTTTTAGGGTTGCAATGAGCACAGCCCTGCAGTCCTCTTGTGAGCAAAAGAATAGCTCCACTCCAACTGAACATTTGGCAGTTGCTTCACAGTTGCCTCTGCACTATGAGAAGCAGTTTGCAGTATCACTGCAGTCTTCTAATAAGCACTCTTTTGCTCACTATGTTTGTCTCAGTTGAGTCATTGTAGACTTCTGTTGACTCCTAAATCCACCTCCCTCTGAGGGATCAATCAGTCTCTCTCTCTCTCTCTCTCTCTCTCTCTCTCTCTTATCTGTCTTGCACCAGCCCTTCTCCCGACACCCCCAGAGAAACTTAACAGTGACACAGGGGGTGCCCAATCCTCCAGTATCACCAGGTGGTATGTGACCCCTAAACACACACAGTCACTTCTCAGTGTTTTTGTTTTATTACCCCCACCTACCCAACCCTCCCTCCCTCACAGCACCCACCACCCCACCCCTGCATTACTAAAAGAGCTGTACCTACTGCTAGGTATCACTGCCATAAGAACCTCCCTTTATTACCCTCAGGGAGATGGTCTTGTGAAACATTTTAATCAAACCCTAAAACACATGTTAAAAAGGTTTATGAAAGGTGAAGGGAAAGATTGGGACCAATATTTAGCTTACCTGCATTTTGTTAGAGAGCTGCCAGAAACACCAATAGGGTTCTCAACCTTTTGAATGCTGTGTTGTAGACATCCTGGAGGGCCAAATGTAGTAAAGGAAATATGGGAGGATAACCCCACTTAGAAAGAATCATTTACATCTTATATGTGTGCACTTAGAAATAAACTGGCAAAATATGTTGAAATTGCTCACAGTACCAGGAAGTGGCCACAAGACAGTAGAAGGTGAATTATGACCTAGGGCTAAAAGAAAATGTTTTTGAGCCAGATGAAAAGGTCTTCTTGTTGTTACCCACTACAGAAAATAAACTGTTAATGAAGTGGCAAAAGCCTTATAAAGTGATGAGACGTACTGGTACAGATAATAATGCGGTTGAGACCCCTGATAGGGGGCTAGGAAACCCCTATCAAGATATACTATCCTAACTTTACACCTGTCTTTCGCACCCGACCAGGATGGAGCTCTCTTGGTGTTTAATAACAGTCTGGGGGAAATCCAAGACTGGATGGATTCTAGTTGGTTAAAGTTGAACTCGGAGAAGACTGAGGTTTTGGTGGTGGACCCGGGTGGTCAGATTGAGAGGTCGTATACTGGCGCGCCTTCTGGAATTTTTCTTGGCGGTGTGTCACTACTGGCCTCTGAATGGGTGTGCAACCTTGGGGTGATCCTTGACAATAGGCTGACTTTTCAATCTCAGGTGTCGGCTGTTGTCAGGACCTCCTTTTATCATCTTAGGAATATTGCCAGGGTTAGGCACCTTGTTCTGTCTGACTTCTTGCCAACGTTGGTCCACGCCTTTGTGTCCTCGCGCCTAGACTACTGCAAAGCCCTTTACTTTGGGCTTTCTGGGGTTGAAATCCGCCACCTACAGCTGGTGCAGAACACGGCAACCCGGGTTTTGACTGGGACAAATAGGTCCTGTCATATTACCCCAGTACTGCGCAAACTGCACTGGCTTCCTATATGGTGGTGGATCACCTTTAAAGTCATTTTATTGACTTTCAAAGCCCTTCGCGATCAGGGTCCATCCTATCTGAAAGACCTACTGGTTCCTTACTGCCCTGGCCGATCACTTCGCTCGGCCGACATGGGGTTGTTGGAGATTCCAAGAATGAGTTTAAAATCTTCTGGCAGAAGAGCATTTTCTCATGCTGCACCCACTCTTTGGAATTCTCTATCATGCCGGTTAAGGGATTGCACCTCCGTGGAGATATTTAAGAAAGAATTGAAAACATATTTATGAAAAATGGCCTTCTTAGATAGTTAAGAGAATTGTAACATGTTTGGAATTTTATTGTAATTTACTATGTTTTTATGATGTATATTTATAATGTATTTTAGTGTTTTGATGTTTTGTATTGAAATTTGAATTTATGATTTTAACTTGTCCAGCTTGATATATTGAAAGGCTATATAAATAAAATTATTATTATTATTATTATAAGATCAAGATATACTATCCTAACTTTCTGAAGAAATGTGTTGAAAAACATCAAAGGTCGCTTTGTTAGTCTTACCAGAAACTGCTAAAGAAGATACTAATATAGCTTATGAAAGACTGGAACAAACTGTAATGGCTGATGCTGCAAAAATGAATGTTTCCTTACCCACAGAACGCACTGCAGAAATTCATAATCTGGTAAAGATATTTAGAAGCACTTTTATTACAGTGACAGACTGAGCAAAAGGGGTCGAGCATGTAATTGTGACAGAGAATACTCACCCTGTCAGACAAAAGACATACAGATTACCAGAGCGGTTAAGAGCAGAAGTGGTTAAGGAAATACAAAAAATGAAAGAGTTTGGTTTTATGGAAGAATCGAGAAGTGGTTGGTCATGACCAGTAGTGACTGTAAATAAAAAGGAAGGGGGTGTAAGAATCTGTCTTGATTTTAGGAAACGTAATCAAGTGTCTGAATTTGACAGCTATCGTATGCCCAGGATAGATGATTTGTTGGATAGAGTAGGAAGTGATAAGTACATCAGTACCCTCCATCTCACCAAGGGTTACTGGCAAATCCTCCTCACTAATGAATCCAGAGACAAAATTACATTTTCCACTTCCGTTGGATTCTGTCAGTTCACTACCATGTCGTGCGGTTTACATGGTACACATGGCATATTCCAGTGGTACATGCATATAATTCTAGCCTCTCACACTGGTTATTGGGCTGCTTACCTGGATGATGTTGTTGTGTCCAGTGCAGAATGGATAAGTCACCTGGAACATCTTCATTTTTATTTTTCTGTAGTGGAAAGGCATGTGAGCAAAATTGCTCATTTTCATTAGCATCCAGTTATAAATATTCAACAATACCAAAAAGAACAAATTAATACAACCATATACAAAATGTATAAAACAATATGTGTAACTCCCTATAAGACAAGGAAAGATGCTCATGAGAAGTGCAATAAAATGGAATTTGAAATGAACGCTCCATTTTAACCTAGCGGAGCATCGATGAAATAAGGAAACCATACTGTTGGGCATCTTACCCTAATGAATTTTATAGAGGAATATCAAAACCCTACTGCTAAATCTCTCTTATAAAGAAAACCAACTAATAGCCTTATATAAGATCAAGAGCTGCCCCTGACCAGGAGTACATGAGCAGTCGTGGCCCGTCTACCTACCGCAGCCACCTCCCCTAGCTGTATCTGCTGCTAATCCCACATATCCAGAGTGGCCCCTGACTGGGCTTCCATGAGCAGTGTGGCCGCTCTACCTGCCAGAGCCAACCACCTAGCTGTATCTGCCACTAGACCCATAGATCCAGAGCGGCCCCTGACCGGGTGTCCTCGAGCGGTGTGGCCCCTCTACCTGCCACAGCCAGCCCCCTAGCTATATCTTCTACTAGACCCACAGGTAATCCAGTGCTACTGCGGCCAACAGTTCTGCTTCTATTACCAGTTCAGGAATGCTGGTGCTCAAAGGACCAAAAGCACACAAATAAATTAAATGAAACTCCAAAATGAAGCTTAAAGAAATTTAAATCCAGAATTGTGGTGTTAGACTTCACCACACCACACTGCCCCAGCGCTTCGGCAACTCACCTTCCACAGGCAGCATGGTCATAGCTACACACAGTTACATTTTATAGGGCTGAATAGCCCTGGCAGCAGTGACATTTCTCCTTTGTTTTTTTTTTAATCTCATTTAAACCATTTAAAGGAACTGTAACACATATGTGCTTCAGTATATATGTCCCAAAACACAGTGAAGTCTACCACACCTCCCCTCAAAACATCGGAATACCCCCATTTTACTTTAAACAAATCAGCAGGAACCAAAACATTAAATATATCAAGAGGGTCCTTGGAAAAACTAGTACGGGTAGTGATCAGATCGATATGAAGCAGGTAGCTCTTGCTCTTGACGCTCTGGCACCACCAATCACCAACATTTTCAACATCTCTTTAAGAGCAGGAGTCTTCCCTGAAAGTTAGAAAACTGCTCTTCTCATGCATGTCTTTAAAAGTGGGGACAGATCCCTCTTAGCCAACTATAGGCCCATTTCTATACTTCCCCTATTATCTAAAGCCCTTGATCAGGTTGTTTTGGATCAGTTAACAGAATATCTTATCAAATACAAACTTCTTTGTCAACAACAGGATGGATTATGTAAGAACCATAGCACAATGACTGCACTCATTGACCTCACCACTCACCTCTTTGATGCCCTAGACAATGGGATGTCAGTGGAGTCCATCTCCATGGAACTCACAAAAGCCTTTGATACAGTGAACCATTATATCCTGTTAAGAAAATTACCCTTGTCCTCTCCCATGAAACAGTTTCCAGGTTTAGCAGTTACCTTTTTCACAGACATCAGTCTGTACGAATCAATGGGACAGTCTCCGACACAAAGAAAGTATTAATGGGCGTCCCACAAGGATCAGTTCTCAGCCCTCTGTTATTCTGCATTCTTATAAACACGCTTCCTTCTATCTGTCCTGCAAAAATGTTACTATATGCTGATGATGTGGTTATCTCAGTCCCAGGAAAACAACTATATGAAATAACCACAGCACTTCAAGTCAGCTTCCTAAAACTTGAGACCTGGTTTACAAAAAAACAAACTCCTCCTTATTCATAAAAAGACAAAAGTTATGCTTTTTTCCACACCACACAATAAGAAAAGATATGGCCCCCTAACTATCATCAGCAACGAAGGTTACACACTTGAACAAGTAAATAACTTCAAATACTTGGGCATCTTTCTGGATAACACCCTGTCCTTTTCCACTCACATTGACAATGTCATGAAAACTGCTAACATCAAACTTGGTATCCTGTACCACCACGAACAAGCAATGTCCTCGGAGGCACTGAACCTAGTTGCCAGGAGCTCGGTATTATCAATAATTTTGTTTCCTCGTAGGTACTTTGTAGTATTTTACATTTTTTTTCTCCCTAGTCCCATCCCATGCATCCCTGACCTGGAGCGACATCCGAGCCTTGTATCACCCCATCGTACTAGTCGCTCTGCTACCACCTATGCCTGCCACCTGACTGCTATCTGGTGATGGCTAGACTATGGATGGGAGACCCCCACCCAGCAGAGGAGAACCAATGCTCAATCATTCTCTCCCCCCCCCATGCTGGCACCCCGGTGACCCCGAGGTCATTCCCAAACTTGGGTTGCTGGAGTAGCATGAGGTGAGGCATCCAGCACCTCTGCCCTGAGTGCCCCTGAGCCAGCTTTTTATCAATAAATGATTACAGACTAGTAATCTGCAGTACTGGGTCTGACACAGCCTTGCAAAAATAAAATGCTTCTAAACAAGTCATGCAGGCTAGTCTTGGGCACAGAGCAGTTGACCCAGCCATATGCCTTTCACTCCAGTATCTGGATGGCTACTACAACATCTGAGGTAAAATTCCAGGCCTGCCTAACTAGTAAAAGACCTACTAGGCCTCTACCACCATCCATGCCAGGTATTTTCCAATGAGACTTACCTGCTAAGTCTACAAGAAGTGCAGCTGAAGGTGTTTGCCAAGTCCCCTTTAGATGAACCTCATTTGCCCAATGAGCGCTGTCCTATCTAGGACCTATGTACCTTAATGACCTTCCAGCTTCCCTCCTTAACTATGAAAAACTAGGACCCTTCAAATGAGAGCTCCTCCTCCTTCTTAAAGGGGACACTCAGTGTGCCTGCTCCTCATGAAACATAGAAACATAGACTTTGACGGCTGATAAGGACCACTTGGCCCACCCAGTCTGCCCATTTCCCTACCTACTGGATAAGCTGCAGATTCTAGTTAACCAACAGCCTACTTCCTGCCACCCCACTACAATTGCCTTATGTCTGTCCCATGCATGTTGAATTCCCCACTGTTTTAGACCCACAACCTCCCCAGGAAGGTGGTCCATGCATCCACCACTCTCTCCGTGAAAAAATGTCCCCACAGTACCCTGAGCCGTCCCCTCTATCTTTAAATTGTGCCCTTTGTTCTTACACACCTCTTTTCTGAAGATGCTACCCTCTGGAATTTGTTGATTCTCTTGAGGTGCCAGAAAGTTTCTATCATGTCCCCTTCCACTCTCCTTTCATCAAGAGGTATACATATTAAGCTCTCTCAGTCTCTCTTCATATGATTTCTAATGCAGACCCTGCACCATTTTATTTGCTCTCCTCTATACTGCTTCCATCCTGTCTATGTCCTTGCGTAGATGAGGTCTCCAAAACTGTACACAGTACTCCAGATGGGGTCTCACCAACTGTCTGTTCAGAGGGATAACCACTTCCTTTTTCTACTTGTGATGCCCTTCCTGCATCCCAGTACCCCTGGCTCTCCTTACTGACTTCTCACATTGCTACACCAACCTTTAGATCATATGATACATCTACCAGGTCCCTTTCCATTTTGCTGTTGTTAATACCTCCCTGCTAGTGTACTCTTCTCCTGGGTTTTGTTTCCCAGGTGCATTTACTTGCACTTCTTCTCATTGAATCAAGTTGCCTGTCTGACCATTCCTCCAACCTTCCAAGTCCCTTCTCATCCTTTCTACCCCCTTGTGTATCAACTCTGTTACAGATCTTTGTGTCATCTGCAAAGAGGCATACCTTTCCTCAGACCCTCTGCAATGTCACCTATAAAGATGTTAAAGGACTGGACCCAATGCTGAGCCTGAGGTACTCCACTAGTTAACCCCCTTTCTTTGGAATGTGTTCCATTCTCTTACCTTCTGTGTCCTGTTGTGCAGCCAGTTTGCTACAGGCTGCCACCTGGGACCAACTCCCAGGCTAGCTAACCTGATTATTAATCTTTTGTGCGGGGACTGTGTCAAATGTCTTGCTAAAGTATAGGTAGGCCATATCCACAGCCCCTCCTGGTCTGTGCTTTGGTCACCCAGTCAAAGAAATCAATTAGATTCATCTGACATGACCTTCCTGCTGTAAATCCATGCTGCTTTGGGTCCTGTACCCCACTGGCCTCAAGGTACTCAACTATTCTTTCTTTCAGAAGTGATTCCATCATTTTCCCTACCACTGAGGTCAAACTTACAGGTCTATAGTCTCCTGCTTCTGCCTTGCTCCCACTTTTGTGAAGGGGAATCACATCTGCCCTCCTCAGTCCTCAGGTACCACCCATCCTCCCATGATTTGTTAAAAGTGTGGTCAGTGGTGTCACTAGGTCCTCCCTTAGTTCTTTTAGGTTCTGGGTGAATCCCATCAGGTCCAATGCTTTGTCCACCTTGAGGTTTAGGAATTCTTTCAGGACTCTTTCTTCTGTAAATGGACAGGTGTCAACCCCTCTACCCAGAGTGCTTCTATTATCTGGTTTAGGTAACACCTCCTCATCTTCTTTTGTGAATACTGAGCAAAAGTATTCATTCAGTATCTCTGCCTTTTCACTGTCTCCCTGAGCCCACCTCCCCTCTCCCTTATTAATTTTCACTATTCCTCCCTTAACCTTTCTATGCTCCCTAATGTACCTATAAAAGGTTTTATCCCCCTTCTTAACTGAATTGGCTATTTTTTCCTCGGTTTGAGCTTTTGCTATTCTGACTGCCTTCCCACTTCTTTCTGCTTTAATTGATACAGTTCCCTGTTGTGCTCCTTCTATTATTCCTTATACTTTTGAATGTAGCCTTTTCTCTTAACCTTCCCTGCCACCTCTTTTGAGAACCATAGTGGTTTTTACTCGCTTTATTTTCTTTATTTGTTTCACACAAGGCTTGTTGCCTGTATGATGGCAGTTTTGATTTTTTCTCCATTGTTCTTCCACCCTCCTTTTTTGGCCATTTGCTAGTGTATTCCTCAGGTATTCACCCTTTTGCCATAGTCAGCCCTTCAAAGTCGGTATCCTTGTTTTTTGTGGCTTGTCTCCATGGTTGTGCTTATTGTGAAGCACACTGTGCAGTGGTCGCTTGTTTTCCAGATGTCTACTGACTTCTAAATTTGTGATCCTCTCTCCATTTGAGAGTACCAGGTCTAGTATTGCTCCCTTCTCAGTGGGTTCCAACACTAGCTGTCTGAGACCTGCCCCCTGCAGGGCATCGAGAATGATCCTGCTCTTGGATGTGGCTGTAGTACATGTCATCCAGTTAACATATGGCATATTCAGGTCCCCCATCAACAGTATCTCCCCTTTTTCAGCCATTTTGAGAATGTCCTCTATCATTTCTTATCAATTTCCTCCCTTGAGATGGGGTCTGTATACAACCCTATACCTGGATTGTGATGCCATTCACCTGTCTCCAAGGTGACCCAGGTGCCTCTTGTCCCCCCTTTACTTTTTAGTTCTGTAGCTTTGATCCTTCCCTTATGTATAGAGCTACTCCACCTCTTCTTTTCCCCTCCCTTTCCCTTCTGTAGACTGTGTACCCCGGTATATTGACATCCCAGTCATTGTTCTCTGTGTACCATGTTTCTGTGACTGCTACAATATCCAATTGTTCATCTTCCATCAAGGCTACTAGCTCAGGAATCTTGCTCTGAGACACTCATGGCCACACCCATCCCTCCATTACCTAGCCCATTCCCCTACACTTTCCCCCCTATCCTCCAGACAATGGCTTTAGCAGGCAGCTTACCTACTATACCAGCAATTCTTTACCTAAATCCTACTATCTCATTACCTACTAAATCCTCCTCCTCCTCCTCCTCCCCACCCTCTCCCCTGACAATGCCTACAAAGGCTGCTATTCTATCCCAGCTCTTGACTCACTTCCTCGTAACTCTATACCTCTTCATCCAGGTCCCCACCTCACATCCATGTTTAAGATAACTATACTACCCAGCACTTGTGTAACTATTGTCCCTCAACAAATTGTTTGATGATATTTGTTTTTAATTGCTTGTAACCAATTGTATTGTTTGTATATAATCCATGACTTCAAACATTGTTCTATATAATATATCTGACGTGGAACATTGTTCTATGTAATATATGACTTGGAACGTTGTTCTATGCAATATATGACTTGGAACATTGTTCTATGTAATATATGACTTGGAACATTGTTCTATGTAATCCATTACTTGGAACTTTTGTAAACGAGCTTCCCTGCTCAAAGGAGGTAATCTGAAATTGAAATAAATATATTCAAAATAAATAATTATAAATCACAATGGTGAGTAGACATTTGGAGTCCAGTAACAAAACAAATAATACTATGGTCCATTGGTCTTAATCTTCCCAATGCTTTGGAATTAGAAGAAGAATAGACAAAAAAAACATAACCTATTAAGGAAAGTAAAAAAAAAATATTAGCTATCAATCTCCTTGTCTCAGGAATTGACAAGCATTTGTCAATGCTGAATGTTGTCTTACTGGCATTGGCATTGGTAGTGCAGGCATTAGAGAAACACATAATAGGAATGGCAGTTAAGTATAGAACCAACGTCAACCCCACCCCAACCTGCAAAGAGTGACAGGCATTGGGGTGTGCCTTTGGGTCATTGGCCATAACACTCATGCCATTTCATCTAACCCTACCCTGCAGTCTCTGATAAGTGCTGCATTGTGCCTTAGGGTCATCAGGCCTCATGCTCACCCCATTTCATAAGGAAGTATGTTGAGATGGGTGCAGCATAGGAGAATGGGTTGAATGTTGGAGCTGAAGAGTCCAAGGCACACCTGGATGGCTGTCAGTGGCTGCAGGGTGGGAGTGGGGGTGCAATGGCATGAGCATTACAGCCGACAACCCAAAGGCATACCCTGACACCTGTTAGTCTGTACAGGGTGGGACATTATGGTTAGAAACCCTAATGCCCTGGGTGTTTATTGGTATTTGCACTCCAAATTTTCAACATGGCCTTTTTGTGACCCCACCCTATGAAAGCACATGGGACCTATGCTCATGAACAGTGTTGTTGTGATTTTGTTAATGTGTCCCAAGCGTTGATTTCCACAGTGACTACACCATTCTGCACCACATAAAAATATCAGCTGCACCATTCATAAGGAGCTGTGAAAAGAGGGGAATGTTAAAAATCTGGAGTGAAAATATTACAAATTCTTGAAGTTACGAGTGTGCATGAAAACTGCAACACACACTCGTAACAGTCTTTTCTTGGAATTCTTTCACCAAATTTTCAACATAGGCATTTTGGGACCTCTGCTCATGAACAGTGGCAGTAAGATTTTTTTCATCTGTCCCGAACATTGATTTCCCACAGCAACTGCGTCATTGTGTGCCAGATGTGTGAAACCACATTTCAGGCAGGATGTAAAAAATGACAGCTGCACTGTTCATAAGAAGGTGTGCAAAAATGGCAATGTTGAACATCTGGAGTGAAAATATTAAAAATTCTTGAACTTACGACTGTACATGTACACTGCTCAACACACGCTTGTAACATAGTCATTTTGTGGAATTTTTTCATCAACTGTTTAACATAGGCATTTTGGGACCTCTGCTTATGAACAATTTTACTGTGATTTCCTTACTCTGTCTGGAACATTGTTTTCCTACAGCGACTGTATCACTCTGCGCCGGATGTGCTAAAACATGTTTTGGGCAGGATGTGGAAAATAACAGCTGTATGCTATTCATAAGGAGGAATTATGAGAAAAAATAGCAATGCTAAATCTGGAGTAAAATATTAAAATTCTCAGTTACAAGCATGAGGAAACTTCGAATGCGCTTGTGACATAGTCATTTTTGAGGAATATTTTCATGAAATTTCAACATAGGCTTTTTGGGACCTCTGCTCATGAACAGCATTACTGTGATTTCTTACTGTGTCCTGAACATTGTTTTCCTTCAACTTCAATGCCAACTGTCGCCAGATTAGCGAAAAACACATTTTGGTGAGGGTGTGAAAGTATTATACCATGCTGTTTATAAGGAGGTATGAAAAAAATAGCAATGTTGAAAATCTGGAAATAAATATTAAAAAATTCTCAAAGTTACAAGCATGCATGGAGAACTACCTAACTGCGCTTGTAACACTGTCATTTTTGGAATTTTTCACACCAAATTGCAACATAGGCTTTTGGAGGCCAACTCATGAACAGTCACACTGTTGTTTATCTCAGGTCCCAAAGGTGATTCATGCAGTGACTACAAAACTAACTTTTGGAACTAAATAGCAAGATGACAGTGACTGAATTCATGAGGTGGGGTCTCAAGAAATGCATGTTGAAAATTTAGTGCCAAAATTCACAAAAAATGGCCGAGATATGCACCAAAGTTGAAAAAAAAACACATTTATGCCATTATACAGCTTCCTGGCATTTCTTCAGTTTGCGGTCAGCTTTGAAGAATGCAGACCTTTTCCCTGTCCACTGAAGATCATCGTGCCAGGCTCCAGAGGTAAGTATTTTTTTTTTTTTTAAATTTAAAGTTTATTGATTTGAAAATACAAAAAAGAAAAACACACAATCAGCCCTTACTACATCAGAAAGAACAATGCTACAGTGAAACAGACAGAACAACCAAATAACAAAGAGAACCCCCCCAAAGATAAGAAATACCCTACCTCTCTAAAGAAACATATTAAAGGAACATATTCTAACATACCTCCCACCCACAAATCCCCAACCCAATCAAAATCAGCAACAGAAAAACCAATGTATATTAATGAAATCCATTTCATCATCCCCCCAAATCAAACCCCAGGGTGCATCCAACATAAAGATCCACATTCTGGATAAAACAAATGAAGAGTCTCAGAAAATATATACATTAACAACTATTAAGGCCAGACAATTTTGGGAAACAGAACTTACTGTGATTAAGTTTACAGAAGAAAAGAAAAAGGATATGTGGACCTAAGGGATCAGGTCATAGAAAAGAAAAAAAAAACAATTAATTTAGGCCAGACAGAGGGCCTGGGTTTACCCATCTCCTCTGAAACAGATCAGGCCTTGTAAAACTGGCAGCTAGCTCTCAAATTGGAAATCGACTGCTATTTCAGTTAGCCAGTCAACAAAGGATGGAGTCAGCTGTCAGTCCAGTGTCTCAGTACCAGCTTTTTAACAGCCATAGACACCAAAGCCATATGATATCTCGTTCGACACTGTCGACCGAGAAAATCTCCCAGGACACATACCTCAGGACTGAAAAAGCCAGACAGACCTAAAGAGGTTGAGATAGTCCTTAATCTGAGACCATAGGGGGGCAACCTTCGGGCAATCCCAAAATATATGAACAAGGTTGCCAACACCTTGCAAGCACCTAAAGCAGCTAGGGTGAGAGACCCTCTTGAACTGAGAAAGCTTAGCTGGGGTATAATACAAATTATTTACAATATAATATTGTGTTAGTCGGAACCTGTCCTGAGTATGATATCTGTGAAGGTCTTTCAAGACCCCCGACCAATCAAGGGGACTGTCAGGCAAAAGACAGGTCCAGACATTTGAACCCACAGCACTCTCTGATGGATTATAGTTCAGGAGAAAGGAATATATCAAGGAAATAGAGTGAGGCTGGGAAGCAAGTTTGATAATTTCGGAAAGAAAAGGGAAGACCACGAGTCCTAGGACAGCACCAAATCTTTGATTAATTAAGTGTCTCAACTGATAAACCTTGAAAATAGCTCTATTGGGTATGTAGAAATTTACTGAGAATATCACCAGAAGAAAGAAGTGAATCATTGTTAAAAACTCTCGAGTCTAGCCTCCTTAATTTGTGGGAAGCCAGTCTGGGCTGATCCATGAGTTACCACTTATATTGGGATTAGAGATCACCGGCTGCCCACCAAATCAGGGGAGAAATATGGAAGTACTAAACATTGCAAAAGGACTTGATGGCAGTTGTTATAACAATATCTGGCATCCATTTGATAGTAATTTTGAGGATAAATAGAAGAAACATATTTATCATAATTAATCTCGGTAGAGAAGCGCTCAAGCTGGAGCCAGATTGGACAGGATACTTCGGTTCAGCGAAAACCATCTTCCCAATTTGGAGAGATGGGCCCCAATAGTACACAATAGAAGATTGGGTAATCTGAGACCCCCCTTTCTTTGAAAGTGATAATTTAAGCGTGAACGCCTAACGCCTTCGGGACCAGATAAAGTTGGAAAAAGCACGTGAAACTGTTGAATATAAGAGATGAAACCAGAGGTTAACCAAATTCAATGGGTAGAACACTCTGGGAAGGACATTCATTTTGAGGATATTTATCTGACCCCAAAGAGTGAAATAGGAAGAGCTGACCAGCGCTGCAGATCTCTGAGACCGAGTCCTTGAGTGGGTCCAAGTTTAATTCCTTCAGAATAGAGGGGTCAGTAGAGAAAAAGATCCCTAAATATTTAATAAATCTAGGGGCCCACCTCATACCGAAGGAGGAGAGCTCAGACCTATTAGTGTAGACGTTAAGAGGAAAGATTTCAGACTTGGAAATATTCAGCCTATAGCGAGAGAAGACCCCAAACCTTTCAATGAGACTTAGCACCTCCTTCAAGGAATCAGCCGGATCAGCCAGATGCAAGAGAATGTCATCAGCATACGCTGAAAGGACCAGCTCTCTTTGATGTAATCTAAGTCCTTTGATCTGGGCAGAGGGCAATTCTTCTAAGTAAAGGTTCCAAATACAAATTACAAAGTAGGGGGGAGAGGGGACAGCCCTGTCTAGTACCCGCATGTAAACGAAAGAGAGAGGAGAAAACCCCGTTGCAGTAGATTTTAGCAGAGGGGCAGTTATAAAACACTCGGATCCTATTAACAAAAATGGACGGGAAACCCATTCTCTCCAACACAGCCCAAAGGAAAGACCAATCTACACGATCGAAAGCCTTTTCAGCATCCAGAGAGACCAAAGCAGCCGGATACGGAAAAGATTGGGCATGTTGGGAAATATGCGAAAGGGTCCTCAGATGGTCAGCCGTAGATCTGCCAGGTATGAAACCGGCCTGTTCAGGACTCAGCAACACAGACCATACCATCTTAATACGTTCAGCTAGTATCTTAGCAAGTATTTTCATATCGTAATTTTGAAGTGATATGGGTCTGTAGTTAGCCGGGTCAGTAAGGACCTTATCAGGCTTGGGAATTAAAACAATAATTGCCTCAAACAGCGAAGGGTCTGCGTCCGGGGACACAGCCAGATATTCATATAATTTAAGGAGAGTGGGTACCAGATCCTTAGCAAAGAGCTTATAAAAGTTAGCCGGGAAACCATCAGGACCCGGTGTGCGATCCGGGGCAAGAGACGCTATAGCTCTCTCAATTTCGTTTTCTGAGATAGGGGCTAACAAAGTAGCTTGCTGAGTCTCCGATAAGCATGGAATGTCAATCTCTCTCAGGTAGTTGTTTAGTTCATAAGTGGAGTATGATGACTTGGGTTTACTATATAGATCTAAGTAGTATTCTTTAAAAATGTTAGCAATTTTCCTGGGTGCAGTAACAACCTCCCCTGATAAGGAAATCAGAGAGGAGATAATCCTGGAGCTTTCAAGTGCCCGTAGGCGTATAGCCAAAAGCTTACAGGACTTTTCCCCCTGGTCCAGATATTTCGCTTGAGTTTTAAGGAGAGAATACTCCGTTTTCTCCCTTAAAAGATCCAGGTATTTACTTTTGATTGCTAAAAGCTCTTTAAGATCAGTTAAGGAAGAAGTTGAGAAATACTTGGCCTCCAACTCCCGAATTCTACCCATCAAAAATAAGGAGTCAGCAAGTCCCTTTTTCTTCCTGAAGGAGGCCGTTTTAATAAACTCGCCCCTAAGAAAGCACTTTAGAGCGGACCAGACCATATCAAACCTGGGGGTTGAGTTGAAATTATCTACCAAGAATAGTGATATCAGGGAGCTTATTCTAGAGACAGTCTGTGGATCTTTTAGCATCCGAGTATTCAGCCGCCAGATCGAATCCCGAGAATATTCCGGAGTTAGGGAGAGCTTAATCCAAACAACCGCGTGATCGGAAAGGATGATTGGGTCAATACCAGTTAACCCAAGACTTGAAAGGAGAGAGACATTAATCAAGACCATGTCCAGATGAGATTTGGTACCATGCGACTGGGAAGAAAAGGAGAAAGCCCGGAGAGAAGGGTTAGCAAGCCTCCAGGGATCGCATAGACCTAATAGTGATCTCAGATCTGAGAAGGCTCTGTGGGCTGGAGAAGGAGGGCGTTTATCCTGGGGTTCCCTATCTAGGATCAGTGAGCAAGGAATATTCCAGTCACCACCCAATATAAACTGGGCAGGAAGGAACCTGACCAGTTTCTTACAAGTGACATAAAAATTCCGGAATCTCCCCCAACCGGGCCATATATAGACCCAAGTACCACATTCTCACCATTAAAGGTTCCTTGAACCAGCATAAATCTCCCTTCCGTATCTGCTACGGTCTTCTCTATAGCAAAGAGAACATGCTTTTTAATGAGGACTGCCAACCCTCTACTATAACAGGAGTTACCAGCAAGATAAGGATGAGAAAAACCCGACCGAGATAGTAGTTTGGTATCATTCTGACTGAGGTGTGTCTCCTGAAGGAAAAGAATGTCAATTTGTAGCAGCAGACTGTGCTGAAACATCTGTAGATGCTTGACCCGATCCCGAAGGCCACGCACATTCCAGGAAGCAATTTTAAGAGTCATCGTAACATTTTAAGACATAGTAGACGAGAACTAAATATCCAGACAACCACACAATTATGGAAAAGGAAAGGTGCACCCGACCCAACTATGTTTAATAAATTTAACATTGTTATAATCAAAATAATCCCACCCCAGAGCAACCCGACCCAGCTTTATCTATGACAGATAAGCCCCCATAACAATAAACATTATTTAAACAGGAAGTTTGTACTTTACAGAGTAACCAACAACCCCACCCTCCCTGCCCACCCAGCCAAAACCTGTCCTCAAATATCATATAAAGACCTATCAGTAAAAAACCTTTGCTACCCACCGAAATTCTGACCCTAAAAAACCATCCTCGAAAAAGATCATACAACCCAACCACCCATCCCTCAAAACCACAAAAAGACCCCAAAATCCCATAGTAACTATTTACAGAGGAAGGCCAGGGCAGAGGTAAGTCTAGTAGCAAACAATCATATATATGCTCTGGCCATCCAAACCCCATTGCGAACCCCTGAATCTCAGGTGCAAGGTACAAACAACTATACAAAAAGCAGAAAAATGTCCATAGTTTCGGAATAACAAAATAAGTCATCCCCTTCACCTGGGAGGGGTTAGCCAACCCCCTATCTCTTGGCTCACAACAATGCATCCAGCGAGCAGGCTTCCAAAGGCTCGAGCCCCCCCCCCATCGCCACTTGTCAGTATATCTTGCAGAAGAAAAAAAAAAAACCCGAGAATGATTTAATAAAGAAAGCCCAACAAAAACCCATTAAGGTAGGAGGAACAACGAAGAGGCATCCCCAGAGCTAACCAGTGCATCACCTTGCCCCCCCACACCTCCGAAGGGCATTGATCAAAAAGGTGACTTACCCTGTGGCAGGGCATTCCAGCGAGTCAGGGTGATCTGGGGAAAGGACACATCGAATGGCCATTCCAGTACCGGGGTGATGTTTCCAAAGGGAACGGAAAAACGAGCGGACCAGAAAACCGTCCTCCCCCCAGGAAGTCCCACTCGAAACAGCATCCCTTACAAAGGTTCCCTCTAAGTCACGGAACAAACAGGCCCACCACGGGGAAGTCTCTCCACCCCAACAGGCAGCCTCCCATCTAACCCTGCCACCACGTATAAGCTAAGGTAAGAAAGAAAAGAGGGCGAGGGAGAGAGAAGGATAAAATAACAAGGTGGGTACACTGGGAAGGGAAAGGTAAGCCATAGGTAGAAAGGCAAAAAAAAAAAACCCCGATCTCACCCAACCATCCAGCGAAGGCCAACTCCCCACGGCTAATTTATCTAACTTAGCCAAACTTCAAAAACGCTGAAAACATTTAAACAGTCCGTCGATGATTACTCAAGTTGGAGGCGAGATGTTAACAAGTCTATCATCCAGCCTTCTTAAAGAGCTCTGGTAGCTTTGAGGCGAGATTGCTTAGGGCCGCTTCTGGGGAAGTAAAGCTGGATACAGAGCCTCCAATCGTGACCCTCAGAGTTGCCGGGTAGGCCATTTTAAAAGGGATGGAAGCAGCGATCAATTTGGAGACAATCGGGTGATAAGCAGCCCTTTTTTCCCTTGTTTCTTTTGGGAGGTCCTGTGCAACGCGAAGTTTAGATGAGCCCCATAAAATCTCCTTAAGCTCTCGGGACTTAGTGAGGACATGCTGGCGTTCAACATAGCTTAAAAACTTGAGTATAACGGGCCGTGGAGAAGAGCCAGCTGGGGGTCTGGGTCGTAGCGAACGATGAGCACGCTCCAAATGATAGGAAGGACTTAACGGAGATGGGCCAACGACCTTCAACAGGAACTTCTGTAAAAAGGCCAAAAGATCAGGTCCTTCCTCCATCTCAGGTAAACCAAATATTAGCAGGTTATTCCTTCGGTTGCGTCCCTCTAAGTCTTCTGCTTTGGTTTGTAGCTTTTTGATCTGTTGTTTTAGCTCGACAATGATCTCTTCCATCTTATCTTGCTTTTGCTCCGTTGAGAATACCCTGGCCTCCACATCCGCCACTCTGGTGGAGACAGACGATAAGTCCATTCACAGCGACTTTAATTCAGTGGCCAGGTCTTTTAGGATATCTTTAACGGGTGTAAGTTCTTGTAAAAACTTGTCCTCGGTCAAGGGGAGAGCCGCTTGCGACTTATCCTCAGCCCGCTCAGCTTTACCCGGGCCTTGATTGCGTTGTTTTTTAGCGGCCTTATTAGGAGAGGCCGGAGGGGTGTGCTTAACGGAGGCCTGCTTCATCTCGGCCTCCATCCTACCAAGTAACAATTCCTTCCCGAGACCAATCGGAGGTACCGCTAAAGAGCACAGTAATTGAACGCCTTCTAAGCAAATTAGTATGTTTAGCGCCCGATAAATCGGAAAAAGACCGTGAAAACGGCGATTATAGGGGAGAGCTCAGCGCCAATGCTGCCATCTAGCCAGACGCCATCACGTGACCATCTCCAGAGGTAAGTATGGGGTGAGGGGGGGTGTGGGGAAGTGGGTGCACAGAGGGTGGGCTGAGGGAGGGGACAGGATGGTAAGGGACCATTTCCTTTGTTTCAGGTAACAAAAATAAAAATATTCACTACAGACCTTTTTCTTTTTTTTTTTACAGGTTTGGCCACACTGGGGTGGGCTCCCAGTGTGGCATATTTCTTTGTGGGGAGGCATGTTAGCCACACTGGAGTGGGTTCCCAGTGTGGCACACAATCGGGGTGGGACAGCTACTGGAAAATGGGGGGGTTAATATGCTGACAGGGAGATTGGGCACCCCCATTGTCAAGCGTATCTATGTTAGGAGGCATGATGCTGAGGGGGATTGGGCACCCCCTCAGCAGATCACATCAGCAAGGGGGTCACATATGCTGACAGGGGGACTGGACACCCTCCATGTCAACTTCCTAGAAACTGTGAGCGGTGGGTAGCGAGCCACTGCCCACCATGTTTATTGAAATGTTACACAAGGCAAGGCACACCCTGCAATGAGGGTTCGCTCCCTCACTGCAGCGGCTAAAATATTTTAAGTTGGTGGCACATTTTGTAACTGCTGTCATAAACAGTGTGCAATCTAATTTGTGCCATGGAGTCCAGCCTTAAAAAGCAGTGGCATCACTGGCCACAACACGACCGTGCCTCCAAAACCTGCTCTTCCACTTCAAGCAACCACAATATGTTATCTGCGTTGCATGTGCAAGACAACATAAAAATTGTTTTAGGTTTCAAAAGATAAATGTCTCTGAAGAATTACACAGAGATAGTTAAACTCTGTTACTCTTTCTATCAGATTCTCATCATCATCTCTGGACCCCAAGTCTTCCACCACACCCTTGCTGTTAATCTACTCCTCTCAGGGTGACCCTCTTGAAATGGTTCACTCCTTTAAATACCAGGGCTTGACCTTGGACTCTCACCTCACCTTTGATAGCAATGTCTCCTCAGTGATCAAGACCCTCTATCAGAAGCTAGGACTTTTGCACCACCTCAAGCCCTATCTTGTGTATACCTCCCACTGTGTCATTGCCTCCCCCTCCCTACTTCTGATTATCTCCTGGCTGCAGTGCCCCAATACTCCACTCCACTCAGGTCTCCCACCTCAACAAGCTTAAACAAACTTTCCACACTATAGCTCAATTTGCCCTTGGTGCGTATGCCAGAGATCACCACTGCACTGTCCTTGGCTCACTGGGCTGGCCTTCTTTTGAAGACAGGATGCAATTCCTCACCCATTACCTGACTTTCAAACTTGTGCATACTTACACTCCACCTTGCCTCCTGTCCATCATACTAAGTAACTCTGTAACTAGACCTTTAACATCTGCTGGCCTACCTTTGCTCACTATCCCTAAACCTTGTTTAGCAGTGGGTTGGTGTGTCTTTGCCTTTTCGGGTCCCTCTCTCTGGAACTCTTCCCCTTCCACTGTCCTGACCTGCACCTCTACACACTTGTTCAAGCCTTCTCCTAAATCTCACCTTGCCTCCACTCAGGTGTGCACGTTGTCCTGTAGACCACTCCCCTTATCTCTCATCACCCTCTCCTCTCCTGCCCACTTTCTGAGTTCCTTACCTGAACCTTGCATACCCCCCCCCCATATTTCTGTACTGTGCTCTGATGCTAAGTGCATTGTGCTTTGATTGTCTGGTTGATCTCAGTTGTGAATAAATTCTTACTGCACCTGAATAATCTGTATTCAATTTATCTAATTGTACATATGTGTGCATAGGTATTTTCTTTGACTTGTATCCGTCTACCAGTTTTCTGAAGATGTAACGTATTTACTGACACTGTAACTTTTTGCTTTGCTTCTTATGTATGTTTTTATAAAATTGTTTGTATACACTTATCATGTGGTATTGTTTATTGTGTCACTGTTCCTTCCCTTGTACCCCTATCCCCAGGTCACCCCTGAAAAAGGGACATTCATTCTCAGTGGGCCTACCACAGGGGTATCACTAAGGGCAGGCATCTGGGGCTGGAGCTCTGAATCTTTATTCATTAGCCCCAAATAAAAGATTCCCAATTTCTAAAACTGACCCCATCCTGGATGTTTGTTTTTCTACTTGGTGTGAGGAGTGGAGCTCAAGCCTCTAATCTTTTCAGACCCTAGAAACACCCCTGACCTACCCGGTTACCAAAATTCAAATAATAAAATAATAATCTTTCAAAATGAAATCAGTAGCCATTCTAATACTAGGAAAAAAAACATGGATTGTTTTTTTGAGCTAAGAACTTGAACCTATGAGCAGTTATCCATTATAGCAAACATGCAAGTCTGACCATTAATCCCTCCAAGTGTGGACTGGGCATGCAGGAAACCAGATATTTGGGTCATATTTGGGGAAATATAGAAAAAAGCCAGAGATAGACTTATATATAAAATGGGCAATAAAATCTCTATGTCCTGACTGGCTGAGACTTGGTTCTAGCCATTGCCTTCAGAGAGCACTGCCAATAGCTAAAATAAGTCTCTGCCAACCAATGCAACTCACAAGTCACATACAGAATTCATAAGCCACTTACTTTCTGATTTCCATCGCAAACATGGCTGCAACCTTTACTCATATACAAAAATCTTCAACAAGGCCTTAAAGGGCTGGTAGTATAGCCTGGAGGTTAGAATAACAAGCTGTGTGTAACCCCTTTCAAATGGGGGTTCCTAGAAATGCCAGTCTGGGTGTACCTTAGCCGGTTTTGTTCTGTCCTTCTCCCGCTGTCTCTCAGGCTTCTCCTGACTTGGCCTCTAATTTTTCTGGCTTCCCAGGTCCTGTTTGCCCTCATGTGTGCTCCAGCTTGCAGTCAAATGGAAATCCAGCCCCTCGGGGCTTAAACTGCTGACCACGGGCTCCTGCTGCAAAAGCACTGCCTCCAGGGCAGCGGGAGTCACGTTGGCGCGCAAAGCGCCTTTGATGTGGAGCCGCTTGTTTTGCAGTCACCTCGGGGACTGTGCCATGGGTCCCGGGATCCCTTCCACCTATTTGGGACCTGGTGACCATGGACAGCCTGCTAGGGAGCCGCTCAGATGGGAATTAAAGGAGTTTTGACTGGGGCTCATTTGAGTATGCCTGTGCAAGGCCCCGGTCATCTGAATAATGCATAACAGTGTGTCTGGCTGCCTCCAGGGTAGCTATGTTCAGCTCCAGCTGAAAAGTAAAGAATTAAAATGTTTTAAATAATGGAACTGTTGCTGCTTGTTGGGAATATACTGCACATGTGGGGAAAAGTGCTTAAAGTTAAAATGAGTACTGTTTCCCTGGCAATTCCAGTATTTGGGACTCTGTGTGTCAACCTGTCAGCTGCAAAGGAGCTTGCATAAGTGCAGTAGTGACAGGAAAAGTAAAAACCATATTTTTCATCTGTGCAGTGACTGCAAGTACAGCCTTTAAGCTACAGAACTGTGGGGCATTTGAGGCAAATAATTACTTCTTTCTGGCTTCACCAGGACACTATTCAGAACTGTATCTAATCTTCTATAAGGGACAGTGAGTTAAGCAGCCATTGCCAGCAGTACAGCCAATTGGAATTGCAGCAATAGATAGCCAGGACTTGTGGGACATTCACTGCATCTCATGGGTAAGCACCCAAGTGCTTATGGGGGCTTACAGGGACATTATTTTAGGCGCAAATTCCACAACCTAATTGTGCCTCGAGTATTCTGATTGACAGGTCCTTCAGCAACTTGGAGACATGTCACCCCATCCCTGCTACCAATCAGGAGTCGAGCTAGGAGCTCTATAAAGAGACAATGTTGCCAGTTTGTCTGGAGATTTCAGAGAGAGAGAGCTGAGAGAGAAAGCAGCAGAGCAGGCTCCAGCCTGCTGGGAGCCCCCCATGGGGAAGGGGCTCAGGCTTCAGCCATGCCATCAGGCCTGGGCCACTTAATTCAAGCCCCTTCAGTCTTCAGAGGGCATTTGTTATTTTCTTCAGTTAACAGTTAACTAGTTGCAGTAATTGTGCTTTCTGCAACAGCTAGTTTGGAGGTTGCCAGCACTGTCCTCCAGAGGCTAGCCTTCCCTCCCACGTCAGGAAAAGATGTGGACCGAAGAATCAGATGTCCAGCAGCAGTGAGAGCACTGACCAGACCAGATAACATCATGTAGGGGTGAGAGCACTGGCCAAGTACCTCAGCGGTGAGAGAACTGAAGAAGTCTTCAGGATGCCTTTGATTGCGGATGAGACCCGTGGAGGACCTGAGTGAGTACCCTCGTACGCCCAGGTGCGATGGAGAAACTAAGCAAGTAATCTTGGGGACTCCATGCCCCATTAAGAAATGTGTGCTGTGAAGTATTGAAGTCATCAGTCTGGGCTACTAACCCCATAAGAGACTGTCTAGTTCAAGTAATGGATGCATCTTGTCTGTGGCCCAAATGGCTAAGTTTCAGGTGCAGCAAGATGCTGGGCTTAGTGAATCATATAAACGTGTAGCTGTGGGTTAGAGTCCTGCCATCATGGAGCTGTCTGCGAAGATGCACTTGCCACTTCATGAGACAGGAGGCCCTAGAGCATATTAATGTCTATGATACCTTAAAGAGAATGTACCTGTGTCTGCACAGAATTTCGTCTAAGAGCACTTGGTATAAGTGTTAAATGTCTAGATGTGCTGGATAGGACTCCGCTTGTGGATAATGTTCTTGTATATAGAATGTACTGGATGTGACTGCCTGTGGCTAAAGTATGGGATGCTTGATAAAAGTGTCATTGCCAACTTACTCTGGATGGATGCCTTTTGGCATATAAAGTACTGGATGTGACCATGTTTGAATTGCATATAGGATGCTTGGCAAAAGTATCACCCTTATTGCTTTGGATGGGACTTTCAAATATTGTGCTGAATGCTCTGGATGTAAGATCCACATAGTTTATTCTGGAATGTTCGGAATTCTGCAAGTGCAGAGCAGTCCCTGATTTGTCTGCAAGTGCTGGGCAATCCCTGCTTTGTCTGCTAAAGTGCAGGGCAATTCCTGCTGTGGTTGTAAATAGTAATTTGCTGCTTTATAAAAATCTGTTTCCAAGTTGCCCCCACCCTCAAATTAATAGCCGGCCACCTCGACCAGCAGCAACTCCATCAGGCCTGCAACATCTTGGACTGTGGTATCTGTTTAACCAGTATGGTATGAGATTGTGGGGTTTCTGCTGTATCTGGGACTGGTACCAGTGTGGGTATTATTAATAATTATGTTTAACATCTGATTTATCAGCAGCTAGATAGCCAGGGCTCTGGATGTCTTAAGTCGAATGGCAAAATGTGATTTATATCTGCCTGTTAATATGTAGCCACCCAGCTGGAGGGTTCACCAGCAAAATCCAAAATGATCTCTGTACATGTGTAACTACGGTAAGATAACCTCTACTCCTCCTGTTTCCCTTTCCTAGTTCCTTTATTACCTCTGAAATAAATATCTTGTTGTTGTTGTTTGAAATCCTATGTGAGCATATTTTTAGAGAGAGTCTTTAATTCAAAATGTTGAAATGTGGGGAACTGTGTATTAGGGCATGTCTGGGGAAGGTAACTGGTCACCGTGGGTGGTGTAGCAGCTCAGGGGGCTACACCCAGTACCATCTCATCCACGTAAAGCACCCTGAGTGGAGGCACTGCGCAAAGGCTTTAAAAAATGTTATAAGTTAGCGAACCCAACCCCCTTAGCCTATGTCCAGAGTAGTAGGCAGGGGTGTAACACTGGGGGGTGGTGCTGCTCAGGGGTTACATGTGCATAAGTTTGGTACCTGCAGACGTAGGTTTGATTCCCACAACCTCCACTTGCATACTGTGTGACTCTAAGCAAGTCACTCAACCAGCCCAAAGCTCCTGGGTCACCTCTGAAAACAGGCACTGATGAATAATGGGCCTTACGAAGACTAAAATAAAATATGTAAACATTCATTAAATTAAATAACGTAAGTAAATAATGCAATGTTATTTTCAGTCCAGAGCCCCTCCTTACATACATACACAAATTTAAAAACTCAAATACTATTCAGAGTTTCTGTAGCTAGTGTTTCATTAATGACCATGACCCCCCCTTCCCTGCCAGTTTGACAGAGAACTCCCTGCTTCATACCTGGCAACAGATAAAATTGAGCTTCTGGTTCAAACTAATTCCTGTGTATATGTCTGTGTGTGTATACCAGTGGAACTTTGAAGAATTTTGAATTCACGTATTCCATGTTATCATTGTGTGTGTGTGTGTGTGTGTGTGTTTGTGTGTGTGTGTGTGTGTGATTGGGGGGATTCTACTACTGGAATAATGCAGAGTTTTGAATTCTTCTATTCTATGATAAACAATCACACAATGTATTTAATGTGAAAAAAGATGGATGATTGACAGGTGAGAAGTATCAGTGGAGGGACTAAATCCCAGTAACAAAATGAATAGTAGGTAGATCTTAACTTTCCTTATGCTTTTGCATTAGCAAAAGAATAGACCAACAAACCATAATCTATTAAGGAAGGTAATGAACTGTTAGCTATCACTCTCCTTGTCTCAGGGATTCAGAATTACTTTACTCGACTCAATATACCTAGCCTTTGATGTAATTTTTTAATCAACTGACTAGTGTGGTTTTCAAAAGACAAATGACAGTCAAGAATTACACAGAGATAGTTAAACTCTGTTATTCTTTCTATCAGATTCCCGCCATTATCTTTCAAGATAAAATCAGAATCAGCAGCCTTTCTAATATCTCCCATATCCTCCCTCCTAAATTCTCCTTCTAGCTCAGGTTCACTACCCTTCAGGCAGAGAATCATCTCCAATCAGGAAGCAAAACATTACATTTCCAACGCAATTTCCAATTCCCGGTACAGCAATGACTCACTAGATCTTAAACTTCTTCAGCTGACTCTGGATGTCATACTTCCCCACCTTACTAAAATCCTCAATCTCTCTCTCTGCCTCGGTCAGTTTCCCTCAACCTGGAAGAGTGCTTTAATCACTCCCATCCTGAAGAGTGGAGACTCCACACTTTCAAGCAACTATAGACCTATCTCTATACTTCCTCCTCTCTCTAAAGCACTGGAAAAAATAGTCTCTGACCAGTTTACTGAACACCTAACTAGATACAACCTCCTAAGCCACGCACAGCACGGTTTCCGGGCAGGCCATAGCACTGTCACCACTCTTTCCGAGCTCACCTTGTTCATACATGAGTCCCTAGACCAAGGAGACATTGCAGGTGCAATCTTTGTGGATCTTACCAAAGCCTTTGACACGGTTAGTCACGACCTGTTGCTTCGTGTTATGCCGGAGCTACACATGGTCCCCGACACAATGGCCTGGTTCAAGGACTACCTCTCAGGCCGGTCTCAGCAAGTTAGGTTAAATACTACCATCTCCACTCACAAAGCAGTGAGCTCAGGGGTCCCCAAGGGGTCTATCCTTGGCCCTCTTCTCTTTTTCCTCTTTTTAAACTCCCTTCCCAAAGCTTGCAGTGGCCATTTTCTTCTCTATGTGGATGACACGGTACTCTTCTGGAAACACCTGCAACCTATCGCCCTACAACAAGCCCTACAGGGTTTCTTTGGGTAGCTTGAATCATGGTTTGATGAGCACCGACTGATCATCAACTACTCAAAAACAAAATCCATGTTATTTGCGCACCGTCAAAGCCCACACAGCCATTCGGCCCTACTAATTAAAAACAAACAAGGACCCCTTCTTGAACGCGTCTCTAATTTCAAATACCTGGGTATCACGTTAGATACCTCTCTCTCTTTCCATAGCCACATTCAACTGCTTTCCACCACTGTTAACACTAGAGTGGGAGTCCTCTATAGAGTTAAACGCTGTCTACCCCTGCAGGCCTTGCACCTAGCTGTTTCTGCCTCAATCCTCTCCCTAATTGATTATGGGATTACGATATATGGATCAGCTGAACCCACCACTTTACATAGTATTAACACTGCCCTAAATAAAGCATGCCGACTAGTCACCGGCAGTGACCGTCTTACTCACACATGCAACCTTTATGCCCTGACTGGGTGGCTAAATCTCCAACAAAGACTTCAGTACCACAACTGCATACTGGCAAAAAAATACAACTCCAGAAAGCCCCACTTGGCCTTCTCCCCATAATCCAAACAGCCCCCACCAGGCGCAATACTCACCTCGCTACTAAACTCTCATTCCAGGTCCCCCACTGTAGGACATCAACGGGTCAAAGATTGCTTAGGTACCGTGCTCCCATGTGGCTTAATGCTCTACCTCCTCGACTCACTCAGACTCTCAGCATTTCCCTGTTCAAAGCAGGCCTCAAAGCCCACCTAATTGAGTCTGAAACCTGTGACTGTGGCTAGCTCTGCCCTCCTTTTATGCTTCCTAACCTCGTTAACCTCAGACACAAGGTCTACTTAGACCACATGACTATGCCTCCTCCCATTCACTAACAAATGATGCCACGAACACTGCCCACCTCTGCCAATGCATATCTAAGATAGAGCCTGGTATGTTATACCAGTACTGTTTGTCCAAAAATGAGTGTGTATGTTTTTTTTCTTATATACTGCTTTACTATGTATGTATCCTTATAGTACATTTCCCCTCCACCCCTGTAACTGACGTGCAGCCTTTGCAAATGAGTCTGTGACTCAAAGGGTTGTAATTCCTATCTTATGGAATAAATAAATAAATAAATAAAATAATACTAGAACAGAAAACAAGAACTCGAACCTGTTAGTAGTTATCCATTATATCAAACATGCAGGTCTGACCAGTAATCCTTCCAAGTGTGGATTGGGAAACCAGATATTGTAGTCATATTTCAGGAAATGGAGAAGAAAAGACAGAGATTTTCAAGATAGGAGCTAAAACTAACAGTCCTGTCCCTAAAACAAAGAAACATGTCGGGAAAGTCGCCTTTGGATTCGCACTCCCATCAATATGGAATAAAACCCAAAAAATACTTAAGCTGAAAACTCCAGTAAGTACCCTTTTGTTCAAAAGACTTTACCATGATGGCATTACGGAAATTTGCAACTGCTTTACTAGACACTAACTAACCTCCCTCCCTCAAATGGCAGACCGCAAACGGTGGATCCCCAGCTGAAATGTGTGCCTGTGCCTCTAGCAAGCCCACCAACAGATCCACAGGATTTATTGCCGAACTCCCATATCTTATTCTTTGACACTCTGAACAACTGCAGCCTGATTCTAGCACATGATACTGCACTTGGGGATAATTATCGTCTTTCACCCCCAAAAATATTCGGTCCCTCATCCATCCAACACCTCCCTGTGCTCCAACCTCCAGGACCCTCCCAGTTATACCCCTGCTACTATATTCCTCCTCTTGCACTTAGTACAATGGCAGCTTTCCTCCTCCATATGTCGCTGCATTTTGGGGCAAAAATTGCTTTGTCGCTTTTCGTATGGTCCTCCGCCCTCCCAGTCTCTCACTCTGCTCTGACAATTGGGTCCTCTTCACTTGCGCCCCTATTCCCCACCTCTCCCTACATTATGCCTTGATATCTTCTATCTGGTATGTCTACCCTTCCCCTAACATTTCCCACTACGAAATGCATGGTTTTTGGGCGTGGATCCAGCACAATTTCATTATCCACAACTCCTTGTAGTTCTATGTTCAATGTATATTACGTGTAAACGTGAATTTTTATTATAATAGCAGCTATTTTTACTGTTTGTACTATTGTAACTTGTCTTTCTGTATTATTACTGTAGGACCACAGGTCCACCTTGTAAATGAGCTTGCTCAATGGTGCCCACCTGGATAAATAAAGATATTGATTGATTGATTGATTGATTGATGTCTTGTCATTTTTAGGTTTGGCTGGTTACTGCAGAAGATTTTTTTCCCAGCTTTGCTCAGTTAGCTATTACCCTTACAGGTCTCACAAAGAAACAAGGGATGAATAATGTGAAATGGTCCCCAGATTGTGATATTAGCTTTTTAGGCCATCATGACTACACTATTTTCAGCCACTGTTTTAAAAGGTCCAGACTCTGAGAAGTAATTTCTGTTACAGACAGATGAATAAAAGCTAGGACTGGATGCCGTCCTGAGTCAGAATATAGAGTGGAAGGACCATCCCATTCTTTATATCAGTAGGAAGTTGCACCATAGAAAGACAAAGTACTCTACTACTGAAAAAGAATTCCTTGCTGTGAAATGAGTACTAAAGTCCCTTAATGTTTTATTTGCTAGGAGCTGACTTTGTGCTTGTAACTGTTCAAAATTCTCTCTTGTGGCTTAAACAAATGACAGATAACAATCCCATAAACACAAAGTGGTACATAACCTGGCATTATAGCCATTTAAATTCAAAGTGAAGCATAAATCCAGAAAGGAGAATGTCAGTGCTGATTTTCTGTCAAAATACAATTAAAGAATTGAGAATTCAGAAGGTTGAAAACAATTTGTGTGCTTAACTATGATGTTTGCTCTAATAAGTGTCATGAAAAACAGGGTACTGCATATGCAAATAACTATAAATGTTATAAAGTAATGTTAAAAGAGAACTAAAAGAAGGATTTGAAAAGTGATTTTAAACAGTAAAAGACAAAACAGGTTCTCTCTTAAAGAGGTTGGATACGGCCTTATCTGATTTCTTATGCAGAGAGAGTAAAAAGCATGGATCTGTTCTGTCCTCTCCTATTCTATCTTGTGTCTGTCTGATTAGGCAATCAAATGTTCCTTGTGGAACATGGAACTGGCCACTCAGATGGTCCAGCAATTCCCCCATTATCTCCTTTCCTTTCCGTTTCTACTCATAGAAACTTTGAGCATGGAACCATAAAAGTTGTCTGCAGATAAGGACCTCTTGGCCCACTTAGTCTGTCAAGTTTTCCCTGACTACCTTGCCACTGCAGATCCTACTCGATCTCCAGTTGACTCCTTCCCTTGCCTTTCTACCATGGTCCCACTTACCTGTTGCATGCATGCTTGAATACCTTCTCCATTTTGGCACCCACCACCTCCACAGGAAGGTTGTTCCTGGTGTCCACCACCCTGTCCATGAAGAAGTATTTCCTCACATTTCCTCTGAGCCCCCCCTTTAACTTCATAGTCTGACCCTTTGTCCTTGAGCTATCTCCCCATACCTTATTAATACCAGAGGTATTTGAATGTTTCTATCCTACCCCCCTCTTACCCTTTCTCATCTAGAGAGTACATAGTAAGTTCCTTGAGATTCTCCTTATAGGGCTTGTGATGCAGGTACTGTATCATTTTGGTAGCCCTCTTTTGTACTGCATCCACCTTATTAATGCTGTTTCTGAGGCAGGCCCTCCAGAACTGGACACAGTACTAGGGGTGGGATGCTACCAGTAATCTGTACATGGGTAATATTACCTCCATCTTCCTACTGGTGAATCCCCTCCCTATGCACCCAAGCATCCTGCTAGTATTCACCACTACTATATCACACTGCTTGGCTACCTTCAGATCATCAGAAATGATTGTCCCACTGTCCCTTTCCTGTTTGGAATTTGCCAGTATTGCCAGTCCCAATTGTTACATAGCCCTTGAGTTTCTGTGCTCCAAGTGCATGGTTTTGTACTTTTTTCCATTGAAAGCCAGCTGAAAAACCCTTGACCATTCTTCCCACTTTTTCAAATCATTCCTCATTTTTTTTCCACACACCCCCACCGCTTGTCTATATTACCTTAGAGTTAGTGCTACTTATTCCAAGAAGCAACAACGTGCCTTCTGTGAAACATCACCTTTCTTTTTCCCCGTATCCATGGAACCACAGTGCTGTCTGACTTACCCTTGGAGTCTTCAAGTGGAACTCAATTTTAGTTGAAAAGCTGATGCCGTTTAATGGAAATGAGTTTGAGGTGAGATGGTAAGTAGCACGGATTCAGAGCAGAACAAACTGCCTGTTTTTGAAGAGTCTGACAAGTTAAATGTGTCAACAACTCCAGAATAATGATACTTCCAGCACAAGGGGGTGGGCTCAAGAATTCATCCCCAGATAAACTCTGTGTTACTGTGCATCTTGTTTTTCCCACAACTGGTGAAATTGAAGTATTTGTTATAATGAAGGACTGGAATAATAATAATCGAACAGCTTGCCCATGGCCATGCAATTATATTAGGTTGGCACCAAAAGAACAGTGGAAAGATACAGATCCTATTACTGTTATAATGTTCTGTTTATGTAGTCTATACTGTATATTGATGTGTGGTAAGGGTCCATATTGGGGATTTCTACAGTCTCATTAATCTAACACATTGAGAGGGGCCAACCATGACATTGTAAGGGTTTGTTACACTCTTGTGCTGTAGAAACTTTTATATACATTAATAGGGAATCTGAGTGGTGTCTCATAGCGTAACAGACAACGAGTCTGAGGTTTGGGTGTGAGGACCATGAGGTGAAACTGAGCAGTTCTGTCTGCCCAAACCTCACAAGAGTGGTCCCTTATACCATTAGAGACATCCCTCAAAAGTCATATTAGCAACTTATAAATCAGTCAAGTTTAGTTAGAGTGATTTATAATAAGTTTAGAACCTTTTGTTAAATTTACGTATGCCATCCTCTCCCTTGTGCTGTAGTGGCACACTCTCCCCTAACACTCCTACACAAGACTGCACTGTATATAGGATAAGATATACTGTGCTACTCTGCATACTGATTGTCTGAAGTCACATTAGTGATTTATAGTACAGCATACATTTCTTGACCACAGTTTCTAACAAACTCAGTGTACACGGGTCTGGGCCCATCCTAAAAATGAATTATTGTACCTAACAAGTAATGTATTGCACAAGTCTGGGGCACTTCATAAAACAGGATTAGTATATGTAACAAACCATGTATGCACAGGTCTGTGACTCATCATGAAACAGAACTACTGCATGTAACAAATCATGTATGCACTGATCTGTGTCCCATCATAAAACAGGACTACTGCATGTAGCAAACCATGTATGCACTGGTCTGAGGCTCATCATAAAACAAGACTACGCATGTAACAAACCATGTCTGCACAGGTCTGAGGCACATCATAAAACAGGACTACTGCATGTAGCAAACCATGTATGCACTGGTCTGAGGCTCATCATAAAACAAGACTACGCATGTAATAAACCATGTCTGCACAGGTCTGAGGCCCATCACAAAACAGGACTACTGCATGTAGCAAACCATGTATGCATTGGTCTGAGGCTCATCATAAAACAGGGCTACTGCATGTAACAAACCATGTATGCACTGGTCTGAGACTCATCATAAAACAGGGCTACTGCATGTAGCAAACCATGTCTGCACAGGTCTGAGGCCCATCATGAAACACGACTACTGTATGTAACAAACCATGTATGCACTGGTCTGAGGCTCATCATAAAACAGGACTACTGCATGTAACAAACCATGTATACACAGGTCTGAGGTTCATCATGAAACACGACTACTGTATGTAACAATCCATGTATGCACTGGTCTAAGGCTCATCATAAAACAGGACTACTGTGTGTAACAAATCATGTATGCTCAGGTCTGGGGACTATCCTAAAACAGAACTGCTGTATCCAACAAGCCATGTATGCACAGCTCTGGGGCCCAGCAAGAAAGGGGGCTACTGCATCTAATAAGCCATGCATGCACAGGTCTGGAGCCCATCCTAGAAAACAAAACTACTGTATCAAACAAGCAATGCATTGCACAAGTCTGGGGCACATCTTAAAACATGATTAATATAATATATGTAAAAAAACATGCATGTGTAGGTCTGGGAACCATCATAAAACAGAACTACTGTATTCAACAAGCCTTGCACACACAGCACTGGGGCCCTGCAGAAAACAGGGCTACTGAATCTAACAAGTTGTGTATGCACATGCATGGGGTCCAGCAAAAAAAGGACTAGTGCATCTAACAAGTCATGCATATGCAGGTCTGGGACCCATAATTGTATAGGATTGCTGTATCTAACAAGCCATGCATGCTCAGTCTGGGGTAGAGATGTAGCAAAATGTTAATTTGCCTGTGAAGTTCAAGCAAAGTTGCCTAATTTGCCTCAGGGAATCCTTTCACAAAGTTTTGCTATTTAACAGGAAATTCACCATTGGTAACATCACCTTTCAACATAACCTGTAACTTCTCCTTGGGATACACAAGGCAAAGTTGGGTCAACACTACTTCCACCAATTACTCCTTTTGGGTTCTTTAGACACAACTCAGTCAAATTTTGTCAGATTTTTCTCAAGCTTGATATGGTTGTAGATTCTAAGGGGATGTATATATCTGGTACATTTTTGATAATTATTAGACTTAAATTGTGTATTTGGCACCACGGTCAGATTGGGAGATGATCTTTGGGTGTTGCTCAACCCATTAATTTTTCCGGGGGTAGTACATGTTACTATTGTAGTATATACTGAGATCCATGTTTGGATGTATATAGTGTCCCTTAACTCCAAAGACTGTCGGTGTTATGGCTTGTTAAAGTTGCAGTTTTATCTTTTGGGACATTGGGGTTAGTGTTAGGATTTGTTTTGTCACTTGCAACCTGTGCAGAAAACATGTTTCCTAGGTTGTTTCAGAGCTGTAGGAAGGCAATTGGGTGCCTTGGGCAAGAGACACATTTTGCACCCCCCCTGAAAAGAGCCAGGAGTCTGGGGGCAACAAGGCCCCCAGATGCTCTGGGGAGTTCACATGCTCTGTGGTGACTTTTGGGGCTTTTCTTGATAAAAAAAATGCACTTTTGCTGCATGGTCCCTACTCCTGATTTAATGGAAAATTGTACTGCCATGGAATCTGAGGTGTTGGAGACTCTGGCTGGCTGGCATCAGTGTGTGCAGCTGCAGTTGCTGTGGACAACTGACTGACCAACAGTGCCATCATCAACCACCCAACTATAAGCATTTTTAAAATATGCTGTGAAAGATTTCTACATAAAGCATGGTGTCTGGGTGCCAGGGAGGGAGATGCAAGGTCCCCATAAGCTCTGGAAGGGTTTACATCCTGTATGATGAGTTTTGGGGCTTTTCTTGAGGAAAAAACACACTTTTGCTACGTGGTCACTACCCCTGATTTAAGGTAAGGCTTTGCCTGCCATGGAATCTCTGGAGTAGGAGTCTCTGGCTGCCTGACATCAGAGTGTGCAGCTGCAATTGCTGTGGACAACTGCCTGACCAACAGTGCCATCAACCACACACTGCAAAATTGCTGTGAAAACAAGAGCAGTTCTAAGAAACATATTAGTTACACTACACATACATAGAGTTGATCTGAAAAATGAAGCTCTCTTTTGCTGATAAAGTTCCAACAAATAACATTTACTACTAGTTTGCACTTCCCTCTTCCCTGATGCCACATTGCCAGCTAAGATGGCAGAGGGAGGCTAACTGAATGAGAAAAAAAAATCTTTATTAATTTAATTGTATTGTATTTATGTATGTATTGGGTATTGCTGTACTATTCACTATTGTAATGTATATCTATATCTATATCTATATCTATATCTATATCTATATCTATATCTATATCTATATCTATATCTATATGGGGGATACATGACCGGCATGAGTGTGATATGGCAAATATTGTCACTCCTGCAGAGTGAGCTCTGGATATCTCATGAGTGCCGAAGGCATGAGTGAGATATCCAGAGCTCACGATGCAGGAGTGACAATATTTGCCAAATCACACGATCTGCCCATCATGTATACGATATATACAATACGGCCAAGAGTTTTAGAAGTTTTGTTATGCTGTCTTGTGTTCTGTTCATGTTTATGTGTTTGCTCATTCGGTGTGTGAGCTTTTCTGAATGGGCTTGCAGTATTATAAACTCTGGGAGACACATGAGTGCGTTTTGCAATGCTAAATGAGTTAGTTTTAGATAGGAGTGAGAAACATAATTTTGTGAGGCTGTATTATTTAGAAGTCTGGCTGCAGTGAAGCTGAGAGCATCACAGTAATTGTAATGAGCTGAGAGGCAGAGTGTCAGAACAACTGATACTGTTTTCAGTGGTAATTAAGTTAGCTGCAGGAAGAGTGCAGAGTGTTCTGTGAAATTGTGCTCTTTAGGATTCTGGCTGCAGTCAAGCTCAGAGTATCACAGTAATTGTAATGGGTGAGAATCAGAGTTTGAGGAACAAGCGAGAGTGTGTTTCAGTGGTAGTTGAGTTAGCTGCAGGCAGTAGTTTAGACTGTTCTGTGAAGCTGTGCTGTTTAGAATTCTGGCTGCAGTCACAGTAATGAGCTGGAAGTTGGTGGAGGGAGGGATAGGTACATTTTGTAATGCTCACTGAGTTCGCTGTAGCCAGCAGTGAGACCTCTGAAGTAGTTCTGGATTTGTGTCTATGGTAACAGCACAGGTGTTTCTTGCATGCTGAGGGGAAAGCTGCCTAGAATGATGACCTTTTGTGACCTGTGTGTGTAAATGGCTGATATCATCACAGTAGAGCAGAGGATAAAAATATCACACTGCAGTGGATGATACACTGTTTTATCTCAATCATTTTCCATTCACCCCTATTGTGTGTGTGTGTGTGTATATATATATATATATATATATATATATATATATATATATACACTCACACACACATATTTATAAAATGGTAAGAACATGAGAATCAGTGGAGCAATGGCATTGGACAAACACCATCAGGTGACCGTGCGTATATCAGAGTGTGACCGCACACCTGCACTTTTACTCCCCTTCAAAACAATTGTGCCATTTTATAAGATAGATAGCCCACTCTACGGTGTGCTGTCGTGCTCTGATATATGCATGCCTTGGGTGGTTGATGCACTTGGCCTATGGCCTCATGTGTACAACGCACACCAAGGCATGCGTATATCAGAGCTTGACCAAACACCTAAGAGTGGGTTGTCTTATATATATATATATATATATATAGATATATACCACTTGAGGGTGTCGGTCATGCCCTGACATACCCACGCCTTGGTGTGTCAACCCAAGGCGCGGCGAGTATCGTGGCACAAACCACACACCCTCAGAGTGGTTTATCTATCTTATAAAATGTCAAAATTGTTTTGTAAGGGGGTAAAAGTGTAGGTGTGCGTCATCTCTGATATATGCACGGTCATGTGATGCTGGTCAGCTAATGATATTGCTGCAATTTCTACCCATTTTATATATATATATATATATATATATATATATATATATATATATATATATATACTTAAACACAACCAATTGACACTTCAGTGCCAGTGCTGCTGCTGCCCATGCCCAGGCCCTGGCTGTCCTGAGTGCTGCAGTGCAGCTGATTCTTCAGATGATTCTAGTAGTGAGTAAGTCTGATACTGAGTGTTAGTACTAGGAGATGGGGTCCAGTCAGGCCACCACATCACCAAAGCAAGAAATCCCTGCCCCTACAGACCATAACTGACTATGTCTGGAATACTTCAGCTTCTCCATTACACTGTGACTGAGGTAGCACATTCAGACAGGCACTATTTTTTAATTTTCTTTACAGTTTAAAGAGGGGGAATTGCAGCAATGTTTTTGAGGTCTGGTGCGTGGTCCCAGGAAATCTGTCAATCTATTGGGGAGGGAAGTCTGATTCTTTATTAAAAGCAATGTAGATGCATTCTTGATTCTTGCAGCATGCATGGGTATGCATGACAAACTATACTTTTGTATACTGAACATTTGAAAATGCAATCAGTACAGGTGTATTTTCTAATGTCTCATTTAGCAGATATAGGAATTTCCTATATCTTTAAAACTGAGACATAAGAAAATACACGTGTACTGACTGAGGAGTCATCTGACACAAGGGGCCTGCCATTCAGAGACCACAGTCCAAATCATTATAACCCACCACCCAGTCCCACCAGATATACAATAAAGAAACAAGCATGTCCCAACCAACTTGAGGGAGACTAGTCAGTGCAGTGCAATGGAGTCACAGTATGACTCGATCTGACTGGAGACTCTGCTCTGGGTCTGTCTGTGTTGGCCTTCCCACCACCTGCCTGCCTGGAGTATTAGGAAAGCAGCGTGGGGTTGGGGGGCCTCCCTGGTGGAATGGGAGTGCATGAGGGATGTGGGTCAAGAGGAGAGAAAATGACATGGTGGATGGGAGGGATGGTACCACGTGGTCCACCCATGCCACGGCAATCAGTCAGCCCAAGGCAGCAGAGCATGGCAACTTCTTCTCTCCCATCCCTGTACCATGAACTGCTAAGCTGTCACAATGCCACCTGCACACCAGCCAAGCCAGGCCCGGGCCAGGTGGGCCCACAAGCACAATCAAATTAAAATCAGATTTCCCAATACCTTCCTCCTGATCACTGAAGTGCACTGCATTTTCTGAAATTCCAATCAAAAATCTCCCCCCCGCCACATACAAAACACTCACATCTCATCTCACTCACTGACACCATCACGTACAGTGAACAAACTAAATAACAGAGTACAAATTTTAATGAATTTTCATTTTAAAACAATAAAATGGATATGGAATTCAGGGTCACACAGACACACAGGAGACTGGACGGACTTAGAAAACAGACTCAGACTGTGCTGTAGACTGACTACTATAGTGCTGCACTGCATTGCTTTGCTTGTTTGCTTACACTAAAATCCTTATTACTGATGGGTGATCTGAATATGCCAGATGTTAACTGGAGTGCAGTTGCAGCAGCCACTTCGAAGAGTGGGGTTATACTAGATATCCTACAGGGGGCATGCCTTAGACAACTAGTATTGGAGCCCACTCGAGAAGGAGCAATCTTAGACCTGGTTCTCTCAAATGGAGATGAAGAGAGGATCACAGATGTAGAAGTGGGTAGCCATCTGGGAACTAGCAACCATCTTATGGTTCACAATAAACACAGCAATAGAGTCAAGCCATACAAAGGCAAAAGTACTGGACTTTAGGAGGGCTGACTTTGTCAAAATGGGTGAGTGCCTAAGGAATGCACTAGCAAATGGGCAAGAAGGAGGGGTGGAAGAACAATGGGGAATAATAAAAACTGCCATCACAGAGGTAACTAGCCTTTGTGTGAAACAAATAAACAAAATGAAACGATGTAAGAAACCGCTATGGTTCTCAAACGAGGTGGCAGTGAAGGTTCAAGAGAAAAAGAAAGCATTCAGGAAGTACAAGGAATCACAGAAGAAGCAGGACAGAGAACTGTATCAGTTAAAGCAAAAGGAAGCTGGGAAGGCAGTCAGAACAGCAAAGGCCCAAACCGAGGAAAAGATAGCCAACTCAGTCAAGAAGGGGGATAAAACTTTTTATAGGTACATCAGGGAGCAAAGGAAGACCAAGGGAGGGATAGTGAGGCCTAATAAAGGGGAGGGAGGTTGGGCAGAGGGAGACTGTGAAAAGGCAGAGATACTAAACAAATATTTTTGCTCAGTATTTACAAAGGAAGAGGGGGAGGTACCTAAAACAAACAGTAGAAACACTCTGGATACAGAAGTTGATACCAGCCCATTTACAGAAGAAAGGGTTCTGAAAGAACTCTTAAAACTGAAGGTGGAGAAAGCAATGGGGCATGATGGGATTCATCCCAGAATTCTAAAAGAACTAAGGGTAGAACTAGTGACATCACTGACTACCCACTTTAACAAATCATGGGAGGAAGGGGGGGTTACCCGAGGACTGGAGAAGGGCAGATGTGATTCCTCTTCACAAAAGTGGGAGCAAGGCAGAAGCAGGAAACTACAGACCTGTTAGTTTAACCTCAGTGGTAGGGACAATGATGGAATCACTTCTGAAGGAAAGAATTGTCGAGTATCTAGAGGCCGGAGGGGCACAGGACCCAAGTCAGCATGGATTCACAGCGAGAAGATCATGCCAGACAAATCTGATAGATTTCTTTGACTGAGTGATTAAAGTAGTAGATCAGGGAGGGGCTGTGGACATGGCCTACCTAGACTTTAGCAAGGCATTTGACACAGTCCCGGACAAAAGATTAATATACAAGTTAGCCAGCCTGGGAGTGGGTCCCAAGATGACAGCCTGGGTAAAGAATTGGCTGGAGAATAGGACACAGAGAATAATAGTAAATAAAGTCCACTCTGAAGAAAGGGGGGTTACTAGTGGGGTACCGCAGGGTTCAGTATTAGGACCGGTCCTCTTCAATGTCTTTATAAGCGATATAGCAGAGGGACTGGAAGAAAAAGTATGTCTCTTTGCATATGACACAAAGATCTGCAACAGAGTTGATGCACAGGGTGGGGTGGAAAGGATGAGAAGGGACTTGGCAAGGTTAGAGGAATGGTCAAATGTATGGCAGCTTAGATTCAATGCTAAGAAGTGCAGGGTAATGCACCTGGGAAACAAAACCCCAGGGGAAGAGTACACAATGGGGGGTGAGATACTAACAACAACAAAAATGGAAAGGGACCTGGGGGTGGTCATAGCAGATGACCTAAAGGTGGGCAAGCAATGTGAGAGGGCAGCAAGGAGGGCTGGGGGGATACTGGGATGCATAGGTAGAGGCATCACAAGTAGAAAACAAGAAGTTATTATCCCTCTGTACAGGCAGCTGGTGAGACCCCATCGGGAGTACTACGTGCAGTTCTGGAGTCCCAATCTCCGCAAAGACATAGACAGGATGGAAGCTGTCCAGAGGAGGGCAACTAAAATGGTGCAGGGTCTGCACCGGAAGACATATGAAGAGAGACTTAAGGAGCTTAATATGTATAGCCTCGAGGAAAGGAGGGAGAGGGAGGGACATGATAGAAACTTTCAAGTACATCAAGGGAATCAACAAAGTCCAAGAGGGTAGCATCTTTCAAAAAAAGAGGTGTGCAAGAACAAGGGGGCACAATTTGAAGATAGAGGGGGGAGGCGGCTCAGAGGTAATTTAAGGAAGTATTTTTTAACAGAGAGGGTTGTGGATACATGGACGGCCTTCTGGAGGAGGTTGTGGAGTCAAAAACAGTGGTGGAATTCAAGCATGCATGGGACAGTCATAAGGCAATTCTAGGTGGCGGGGGTAGGAAGAAGTAGGCTGCTGGTTAACTAGGATCTGCAGCTTATCCATTAGGTAGGGAAATGAGCAGACTTGGTGGGCCAAACGGTCCTTATCTGCTGTCAAATTCTATATTTCTTCAAGACAGACCTGACTAATGTGGATCTCTCTTGCCTTCTCTGTCTATCATCTCTCCCACTCCTCTCTCTCTACACTATAAGGTCTATCACTTTTTTTGCTGCCAGCTAGTCTACTCTATTATCTCTAGTCCTTACTCTTAACAATAACTGGCTTCGCTCTCACTGTGTCCAAGGTTAACAGCCTCTCACTCTCAGTACCACGCGCTCTGCCCATACCTTTTATATTATTGGGTGGCGCTGGCCCACCCACAGTTTTTCTTTCTTATTATAGCGCCACCACACCACATAATTATTTGCCTGCAGCTCATGTGATACCCCCCCCCGACTTGCTGGTCCTTGGACAGCAGATACATCCCTGCTTCCAGCCAGATATAATTACAGTTTACAGAGCGAAAAGAAAAAACAAAATTTAATGCAGAAGTGCAAGTTAATGAAAAAATGAGCTTCAGTGGAAAATTGCACCCCTTGGAGGCTTGTGCCCATGGTGCACCTACCCTTCCTACAGTACTGGGTTGTTTAATGATGCTCCTCTTGTCACTTCCCACAACCCTCGCCAGCATGGCTGCCACAGATGTGGCAGAGAAAAATTTGGCTACAATAATGACACCACTACCAGCTACTCCTTTGCTACTACCTGCCCTGGAGCCCACAGAACACACTGCCACAGATATAGTTTTTTTTTTAACTGCAGCATTTTGAACACTTCTTTGCTACCTCCTTTCCTTTTAGTAGAGTGTATCTTCCCGATCATTTTTAAGTTCGCGCCTGTGCGTCAAACTTCTTGGGATGAGTAACTTTTGAGGGGGGTGTGACACAGTCTGTCCAATGCAGAGTGCTCTGCAAGGGGGTCGACAGTATTATACCAGTCATCAGCCAGTTTGATCATGATGCTGTTTTCCCTGAAGTGATCTGTACCTGAAAAGAAAAAGCAGCACCCATCATGTGGTGGCCTTTTCCTTTCATCTGCAGGTCACCGTGCAGCAAACAGTTGTCTGTTTCCCAATCAGCCTGGCTGACTTCTCTGCCACCCTTCACCCTTCCTGGAAAGTGGGAGGAGGCACCTTGCTCCCCTGCCTCCTCCACTTCTCACTGTCTCCTTTGGCTCCTCTTCTCCCATCCATTATGAGTAGGCCACTGCCTAAGCTCCGTATGGACTGGGAGTATTACTATGCAGTGCCCGAAGGCACTTTCACTTTAAGCACAATTGCACTAGTGTATCCACCCCGCCTGCATGATCGGCGATGCTCAGTTCCCGTGTCAGCATGTATCCCCCTAAAGGAATGTGATAAATAAATTCTGCTGGTGAAATTTCATCGAAAGTGCTGATTTCACTTCCGCGAAAGTTCGGAAATTATTTTTGCAACTTTCGTGGAAATTCCTCCTTAAAACTATGGAATAAGTATACAAATTGTAAGTTAACTTATTGAACTGTGCTGTTGGGGAGCTATGACGAAGGGGGTAGGGGGTTGTGGAGTCCATGCCGGGACCCCCTCTTCCACCGCAGTAGAGGGACTTCAGCAGAGCCGACTTTGGAGATCGGTAGTGGGAGCGGCCAGCAGAGCAGTACTGTGGGCCGAAATAAACTGTAGGTGGAAAAATGAAGAGGAGTGGCAGTCATTAGCAAGAGAGGAGGAGGCACCAAAGTTTATACTGAAGTGTGAACCCTACTGGCTCATTGCTGTCAGGGAGCTGCGGTGATGGGGGTAGGTGGTTGTGGAGTCCATGCTGGGAACACCTCTTCCCCTGCAGTCGAGGGACTTCAGCAGAGAAGCAGAAATTTAATTTTAACCCCCACCCATCCCCCAACCCCTCCAATATTAAATGGCCATCGGGGGCTCCATCCTAGCATTATGATTGGAGTGGTAGGAAAAAGCTGAATTCTGGAAGGAGGAGGACTTTCTGAGACATTCTAACATAACAGGGGGAACTGAAACTCTTCATGGCAGAGAAATCATCCTGATAAGGAGATGAATAAGGGGCAATGTGTTTCAATTGTTGTAGTAATGTACTACATTGATTGTTAGGTGTTGGGGAGGTGCTTAACCTATTAAGCTGTTAGCTACTTATATGTTTTCCTAGTTTAGCCTGCTAGATCTGTTAGCAAATAACTTAATACCTTGATTAGGAGCTGGTTTATAAGGTGGTGGTGTAAGCTGTTAGCCACTTATATGTCTACCTAGTTTAGATGCTAGATCTGTTAGCTGATAACTTGATACCTAGATTAGGAACTGGTTTATAGAGTGGTGATGAAGCTGCTGGAGTGGATTACCTAGTTACACTGTTAGAACTGTTAATAGCTAAAGTCTTTACCTAAATTAGGAGCTGGTTCCAGGGTTGGGTTTATCTGCTGGAACAATTAGGAGCTGTAGGACTTCATTTTATACCCCCAGTATGGCCACTTGGGGAAGGGCTAGGGATAGTACCCCAGGGGGAGGAGACTGGGCAAAGGGGGATGGTCCTAACAAAGGTACAGTAGGATGGGTAGGGTGGCCTTCAGCTACCACGGCAGGTATCTTTGGTAGGGTTGTGGGTTGCACAGGCTGTGGAGTGGCATTCATACTAAATTGGGCCTGGAGGGAGGGAGGCTGCCCACTCTGCAGACAGTTATTGCAGATCAGGGGAGAGATAAACTGGCTAAGGAGACAGTTGGAGGAGCTAGGGGGAGCAATGAAGAAAAATGGGAGGGGATATGGGTGGCAGGTGGGAGGGATAGAGTGGAGGCTGGAGCATGGATCAGAAACTAGAGTGGACTACGTTTCAAAAACCAGGAGGGGAAAACTTAGGGACCGTGGACCCTTGGCAAGGGAAGCTGACACCAGAGTGAAACTTTCTGGGGTAAACGGTCTGGCTCAAAGGAGGGGGGGTTATGTCAGTGGAGATTGATATGGGGCAGCCTAGAAGATCAGACAGAGGGAAAGTTGAACAAAAAGAGGACAGGCTAGGAGGGGTGGATAAGGGGCATTCTAGAAGGGCAGTCAGGGGAACTCAGATCAGGAGAGGGAGATTGGCATAGAGTATTACAATAAATTTGAGCTACTACACAGCCTAGAAAGTGAGGAAGGGGGAGGTGGAAATGAGGGGAAAGAAATCGAGGGAGGAGGGAGGAAATTGGAAACCCAAGGGGGGTTGGGGTCCAGAAATGAGAAGGATAGAAATTGCTCCAGTGGGAGAAGTGAGAACTTAACTGTTAAGCAAAAGGGAGGGAGGCATCATACAGAGGGCATAGAGGTTGAGGGCACGAGGGACGAGAAATGGAAAGATAAGGAGGAGAGGGAGGGGAGCCCCTCGAGGAGGATGGACCCTACCAGAGGGACCAACAGGGTGCCATCGGGGGTAGAAGTATAAATATGAGGGGGCAGGATGACTGACTGTGAGTAAGGGAAATTATAAAGACCAGGGGGACAGGGACAGACAAGAGAGGGATAAAGGGGATACCCAATCAGGGGGCATCTGAGGCAATTGGGCATACAAAGGGCAGCAGGAAGGGGAGGGTAACAAGGGGTATCTCATCAGGAGGAGGGAGGACTCCCAGGGGAAGGAGGTAATGGATCAAGGGGGGAGGCATGGTCGGGAACACAAAACAGAAGAAATCTAAAGGTTGAAGGGGTCATTAAGGTTCTACTGCGGTGGGATTCCATGCTTAGGGGGATACACTGGGAGGGATGGGGGGGTCATCCCAGCCAGGTTAATGTAGTAAGTATTTCTGGGATGACAGTGTGCAGGGCAAATTTCCTGGTGTACGAGCTGGCTAGAGATTGTGGAGGGAAACCTGACTACCTGGTGCATTTGGGGACAAATGATATAGAGGGAAATAATGTACTGGAAATCCAAGCTAGGTTCTGAGAACTGGACAGAGTATGTTGGGTTAATGGATGCAACATTTCCTTCTAGGAAATATTGCCAGTACCAAGGGCCTCTGTGGAGAACAAAATGAAGAGAGTGGAGATGAATGACTAGCTTAGGAAGTGAGGTAAAGAAAGGGGGCAGGGCATTGCAGGACTGGGGGGTTATGAGACAAGGGACTGTATGCAAGAGATAGGTTTCACCTTCACCTGATAGGGAAGGAGGTCCTTAGCAGGGATTGGCAGACTATATTCAAACTAAGTGGGGTTTAAACTTGTGAGGGGGTTAAGGAGGAAGACCAGAAGTTCCTACCTCTTGAAGAGGGGCCTAGCCTTCAGCCCCAAGGGGGTGTGGGCAACAGACCAGGGGAGGGCGATTTAGTGGGGGCGAAAGGAGGTCGGACACGTATGATATTCAGGGGAAGCATGGCAAAGGGGAGCAGGGACAAGGATTGGGGGAGGTGGTGATAGTAAATGCCAGGAGCTTGGGAAATAAGGGGTCAGAGTTCCAGGCCATGTTGTCTGAGAGAGGGGTAGATGTGGTGGCGATAACGGAAACATGGGCCAACACAAACCAGGACTGGTATTAAATGTAAAGGAGTACACTATGCTTAGGAAGGCTAGAAAGGAGGGCAGAGGGTGAGGAGTGGCTATGTTCATCAGAGATAGCATAGAAATTTCCAGGGTAGAAGAGGCAGAGGGAAATGTGGAGGCCTTATGGGTCACCTTACGTACCCCAGTAGGAGGAAAGATCAAATTGGGAGTGGTATATAGGCCCCAGGGATGGGGAATGTTCTGGAAGATTGTCTGCTTGATAACATTATAGCCCAGTGTGGGCCAAAGGGGGAGGGAGTAGTGCTGATGGAGGACCTTAATATGCCAACTACAAACTGGGAAACCATGACTTCTAAGGTGGCCAAGGAGTAGAGACTGCTGGACGGCTTTCAGGATGTGTTCTTCATTCAACATGTGTTGGAGCCTATGAGAGAGGGGCATGTCCTGGACATGGTCCTGACGGAAAGGGAACTAGTGAGGGATCTGACAGTAGGGGTTCCCCTGGCTGGGAGTGACCACAACACTGTCTGTTTTCGAATAAGTCTTGGGGCGGAAGGGGGGATAGTTCTAGGACTTTGGCTGTGGATGTCAGATGGACAGATTTTAGGGACATGGGAAACACAGTCAAGGACCATTTAAAGAGGAGTAAAAGTAGGAAGGATGTTGAAGGGAGATAGGAGGTCATCAAATGGAGACTGCAGGAGGCAGTTAGGAACTGTGCAAAGGTGAAGCAAAAGGCGGTGAGGTCACATAAATCATGCTGGTGGTCTAGGTAGGTTCAGGACCTGGTCAGAGAAAGAAGACTGCATACAGATATTACAAAAAATGAGAAGGGAAAGGGAAAAGGAAGCTTATTGTATTGCAGCCAGACAAGTCACCCAGATGGTAAGGGAGGCTAAGTCCAGTAAGAAGCAGTGGCAGGCACAGGGGATATGGGTAGGAGAAAGGGGTTCTTTAGGTATATCAGGGAGTGGAGACAAACCAATGGCCAGATCAGCAGATTAAAAACAGAAGAGGGTGGGTGGAGTAGCCAAGGGACCAGACGGAGGTCCTACATGAGTACTTTGCCTCCATGTTCACTAGGGAGGGGGATGGGGAACTTACAAAGCAGGATTGGTAGGAGTTAGAAGGGACAGGGGTTAAAAACGGTGGAGCAAAAGACAAGGATAAGCTGGGAGGGATGAGTACCCTAGGGGTTTCACAGCGGGATAACTCGGTCAGTAGGGGGGAGGGGTCAGATGATGAAATCCCCCTGAACGGTTGTGAAATGCCCTTAGAGCCCTAAAAAAGGAAAAATCTCCTGGGCCAGACAGCATTGTTACCTAAAGACTCTCAGTGTGTAGGGTAAATAATAATAATACTAATAATACAGATTCTTATCTCTTTGGAGTCTGCCAAGAAACATTCATAAACAAGCAAGAGTACTAATAAATATTTATTATACTTCTTACGCCAAGCACGTGACAAAGAAAATCACAGGGGAGATGGGTTTCTCAGAACTCTCCTGAAGAATGTACATAATCTCCAGGATTGTAGGATCTCAGGTAGGTTCTCCAAGATCTTGTTCTCTCTCCGTGCTCTCCTGAAGCTATGGTAGGTTGCAGGAGGTTAAATACTACAGATAACTGCATAGCAACAGAGATTACCTCATAGTTACAGATATGAGAAACAATATGTATTGGATAATGACTTAGGAGACAAAATTACTAATGAGTATCATATGAGACAAATAATATGCTTCCATTTGCATTATGGCTTGGACAAAAGAAATGCCGATGAGTTCAAACTACACATGGCATTTCTTGCTTATGTATAATACAAGACATAACAATGGTTTTCTCTCTGTGTCAGCTTGCTTAGACAAAGAGAAGTGCTGACAGGGCTCTATTACACATTGCATATCTGCCTGAGTGTAAAACACACATTACATATAATTATAGGAGAATATACATATACAATAATCACTGATGATCCCTCAGAGTCATCTTATCAGTGATTAGGTAGATTATATGTGGAATACTGTATATGTAAAGGACAAACATAATGCATTATAGTGAGGTATAATAGTCATGCATGATCTAATCCTATGAAGGATGTTAACATTGGCAAAAATTAGCAGCAAAGCACATTCCTGACACTCATGCTTATTTGAGGGGTGCCTAAAATCTACATGTTAGTGCAAAATAGCAGTATCACAGTATAATAGACCAGGAATAGAGTGTGATGTGTATGTGGGATGATAAGGGGCATAACCCAGGTGTAACAGCATACATTCGAGAGTTCTTCGGGAATTGGTGGATGTACTAGCTGAACCCCTGGTGGAGCTACAATAGGTCACTTGAGACAGAGATAGTGCCTAGGGACTGGAGAGAGGCATATGTGGTGCCAATCCATAAAGGGAGGGTCGAGGGAAATGACGAGTAACTATAGAACTGTCAGTCTGACGTCGGTGGTGGGAAAAATAATGGAAAATATACTGAAGGATCATTTGGGGAGGTTCTTGGAGGAGACAGCATGCCAGGATAGTCACCAACATGGGTCTGTGCCGGGTAGATAGTGTCAAACTAACCTTGTGGAGTTCTATGAATGGGTAACATCAGAACTAGACAAGGAAAAACCTGTGGATGTGCTATTCTTGGACTTCAGCAAGGCGTTTGACTCGGTCCTGCACAAAGGCCTACTGGAGAAACTGAGGGGGATGGGAGTAGGCCCATTGATGGTCAGCTGGATAAGAAACTGGCTGGCTGAGCACACCCAGAGTGTAGTGGTCAGTGGGGAGATCTCAACCCCTAGAGGGATCATTAGTGGGGTACCACAAGGCTCAGTCCTGGGGCCAATCTTGTTTAATGCATACATCTCAGATATCAGGGAAGGTATAGGGTGTGAATTGAGTCTCTTCTCTGATGACTCCAAGCTGGGAGCAGTGGTTGAGGGGGAGGAGGAGGAGGGGGAGTAGGGGGAGTGTGACCCTGCAAGGGGACCTGAAGGCCCTGGATAGGTGGGCTCACATCTGGAAATGTAATTTGAACTCCTCCAAGTGCAAAGTGTTACATCTTGGGAGAGGGAACCCCAAACATGAGTACACCCTCGGTGGGGAGGTGTTGGTGGCCATGGCAGGGGAAAAAGATCTAGGGGTCCTAGTGGATCCAAGTATAAATAACTCCAAGCAATGCAGGAGGGCAGCAGTCACGGCAAATAGGATGTTGGGCTGCATCACAAGGGGGATCACCTCAAGGAGTAGGGAAGTGATTCTGCCACTGTACAATGGTCTGGTTAGACCACACCTTGAATATTGTGTGCAGTTCTGGATACTGCACTTGAGGAGGGACATACAGCTCCTGGAAAGGATCCAGAGGAGGGCAACCTGGGAGTGGGTCCCAAGATGACAGCCTGGGTAAAAAATTGGCTGGAAAATAGGACACAGAAAGTAATAGTAAATGGAGTCCACTCTGATGAAAGGGGGGTTACTAGTGGGGTACCACAGGGTTCAGTATTAGGACCGGTCCTCTTCAATGTCTTTATAAGCGACATTGCAGAGGGACTGGAAGGAAAAGTATGTCTCTTTGAAGATGACACAAAGATCTGCAACAGAGTTGATGCACAAGGTGGGGTGGAAAGGATGAGAAGGGACTTGGCAAGGCTAGAGGAATGGTCAAATGTATGGCAGCTTAGATTCAATGCTAAGAAGTGCAAGGTAATGCACCTGGGAAACAAAAACCCAGGGGAAGAGTACACAATGGGGGGTGAGATACTAACAACAACAAAAATAGAAAGGGACCTGGGGGTAGTCATAGCAGATGACCTAAAGGTAGGCAAGCAATGTGAGAGGGCAGCAAGGAGGGCTGGGGGGATATTGGGATGCATAGGGAGAGGCATCACCAGTAGAAAACAGGAAGTTATTATCCCTCTGTACAGACAGTTGGTCAGACCCCATCTGGAGTACTGCATGCAGTTCTGGAGACCCAGTCTTCACAAAGACATAGACAGGATGGAAGCTGTCCAGAGGAGGGCAACTAAAATGGTGCAGGGTCTGCACCAGAAGACATATGAAGAGAGACTAAAGGAGCTTAATATGTATAGCCTCTAGGAAAGGAGGGAGAGGGGGGACATGATAGAAACTTTCAAGTACATCAAGGGAATCAACAAAGTCCAAGAGGGTAGCATCTTTTAAAAAAAGAGGTGTGCAAGAACAAGGGGGCACAATTTGAAGATGGGAGGGCAGCTCAGATGTAATTTAAGGAAGTATTTTTTCACAGAGAGAGTTGTGGATGCATGGAACGGCCTTCCGGAGGAGGTCGTGGAGTCAAAAACAGTGGTGGAATTCAAGCATGCATGGGAAAGTCATAAGGCAATTCTAGCTGGTGGGGGTAGGAAGAAGTAGGCTGCTGGTTAACTAGGATCTGCAGCTTATCCAGTAGGCAGGGAAATGGGCAGACTGGGTGGGCCAAGCGGTCCTTATCTGCCAACAAATTCTATGTTTCTATGATACAGGGTCTAGGGGATTTAACATATGAGGAGAGAATGGAGGCACTCAGCCTCTTCTCATTGGAGGAGAGGAGGGACCGGGGGGACATGATTGAGGTCTTCAAGTACCTCAAGGGAATTAATAGGGTAAACAAGGAGGGGATCTTTAGATTAAAGGAGGGGGGTATTACCAGAGGGCATGGTCTGAAGTTGGAAGGAGGAAGGATGAGGGGGGAAAAGAGGAGGAAGTATTTCACTGAGAGGGTGGTGGAACCTTGGAATGAGCTGCCTGGTGAGCTGGTTCTGGCTTCTGTGGTGGAGGGGTTCAAGAGAGGGTGGGACAGGTACAGAAGGGGGAGTAAGCAGGGGGGCCTGGGAAGGATGGCATTAGGAACAGAAAAGTGATGGGGGGAGCCTCAGTACCCTACTGGGGTCCTAAGGCATGAGCAGACTCGACAGAACAAAAGGCCTATTCTGCTGGCAATTAGTATGTTAGTATGTTAAATATGCAGAATGAATCACTGCCAGTGGTCAATTCTGAGGCTTTTTTAACTGCAGTTTAATTCATTAATCCACCCCCTGCTGATCAGGGGTCCGAGTAAATAAATAAATAAAAACCTTCAATCCCTCCCTCGGACCTTCCTGGTGTCTAGTGCCCCCCCACCCACCGATCATGGGTCCCAAGTAAAAAATCCCTGATCCCTGGTGTCTAGTGGTTCCCACCCTTCCCTGCCAGGGGATCACGGCCTGTGGGTCCCGCTAAAGAAGAAACAAAAACTCTGATCCCTTTCCCGATGTCTAATGGCCCCCCACCCACCAATCATGGCCCCCTAAAACATTTTATTTCCCTGGGGTCTAGTGGACCCCCCTTCTTATCCTGGATTCCCTTATTCCACAAAAAAAACCAGACAGCTCTCCACCGACTCATCCCCGTTTATTCCCAGTATTCCCTGGAGTCTAGTTGACCTCCATCCCTGTTCCCTTATAAAAAAGTAATCCCAATTCCCTGGAGTCTAGTGGACCTCCCACCCCAATTGTTCATCTGCCACCACCCTGCCCCCCACACCCTGCCCCTGAGTGTGCCACCAGTGCAGCCCTCCTCTCTCCTTCACTACTGGTGGCCTACTGAACTGTCAGTGAATGACCGCTTGGCTGTACAAGCATGCATTCATTCACTGACAGTTCATTAAACTGTGGATAGAATAAATGCCACAGTTTATATGCATTTTCCACCATTCACAAAGAAAAATACATGGAACCTGGTAAAAATCCACAGAAAATTACAGTTTCACCAATGGCAAAACTTCTGAAATTTCCACACAATTTGTGAAATTCAGCAGAAGTTCCACAAAAGTGGAATTCACAACTTTCGCCCACCCCAATCCCCCTCTTTAATGTGGCACACTGGGAGCTCACCCCAGTGTGCCAAAAAAACTACCTCTGATTTTTTCTGACACCAGGATGCCCACTCCTGGTGTCAGATGCACCACCTCCATGTCCCTATATTCTCAGCCGACCTCGGGGTGCCCAATTTCTGGGTTGTCATTGATCCCCCACAAGTTGTCTGACACACTGGGAGCCCACCCTAGTATACTGAAATCCACGTTATTAGTATTTTACCTATGAAAAAGAAAACAGTCCCAAGAGGTCTTTTTTTTTTTTAATCTGAAAAAAAGAAAACAGTCCCTCGTCATTCCCGTCGGCCCCCATCCTCCAACCTACACCCTCCCTCTGCACACCCCACCTCCCCACACCCCCCTCACCCATACTTACCTCCTGAGGTCAGGAGCAGTTATCTTCTGTGGACTGGGAACACATCTGCACTCTTCAAAAGTCAACCGCAAACTAAAGAAAATCACGGTAAGCCCTATAATGGCAGTCAATAGGGGGGGTTCAACTTTGATTGATATCTCAGCCGCTTTTTGGAGTTCTGGTCCCAAATTTTCAACATGAGTTCTTGGGACCCCTCCTCATGAACACTGTCACTGTTATTTCTTTTCTCAGTCCTGAAAGGTGATTTCACAGTCGCTGCGTGGAATCACCTTTTGGGAGCAATTAACGAAACAGCAGTGCCACTGTTCATGAGGTGGGGTCCCAAAGAGCCCTTGTTGCAAATTTGAAGAAAAACTCTCAAAATGACTGCTTTACGAGTGTACATTGCTGAGTTTCAATGTTTAATATTTTCACTACAAATTTCCAACATTGCCATTTTTTCACACACCCTTATGAATAGTACAGCTGTCATTTTTTGCATCCTTTCTGAAATGTGTTTTTGCACTTGTGGCACAGAATGGTATGGTCGCTGTGTAAAATCAACTTTCAGGACAGATTCAGGATCCACATGGGAACAAAAGAAGGAGGGTGTGCAGGAAAGAGGTTTGGTTTATCTTCTGTTTTAACTGAAATATTTGAATGGTTTGTACTTAATGCTGTGTGTTATAATTACTACTTTGAGTTACGACTGTTACTTGGGCTGTGATATTGTAACTGTTGAGTCTTGTGTGCTGGTTGTGGGAACACTTGTTTGGCAGTGATAATTAGAGTGAAATTTAAATGCAATGTTTGCCTGGAGGGAAGAGGCCTCCCACCCACCCTGTGTTGGAGGCTTTCTTAAACACTGAAAAGCCACTGGGAGTTGGTCTTGGAGGGCTGTGGGTTTCTGTTTGTGACTGAAACCTGAAGCAACAGGAACTGGTAGCCTGTGACATCATACAGTACCTGATGTCTGCATACACGTACTGTTAGCTGGACTGGACTATGTGTGTTTGTGAGACTTGGGAACGCTATTGTGGGGGTTGTAATTGGGTAGGTAAACAACTGCAGTCAGTATAGAGAGACTGCATTTCACTGTCCTGTATAGGTAGTGTGAATCACGGGTAGGATTGTAGTGTGCAATGGTTGTGCGGCAGAAGTGTGTATGAACATACTGTGGAGACTGGGAGGGTGCCCAATATGCCACAATCTAAGGAGGCTCAAGGAAGAGGTTCAGTGGCTTGGCAGGGAGCTGGGAAGGTTGAGGGGGGAGGGGAGAGTTGCATTGGTAGAAGAGCTGACATCTGAGAGTATCAGGGGGCACCACAGGGAAGGAACAGTGGGTCAAGGGAGGGGTCAGGGTGAGGGGGAAAACTAGACAGTAAGCCAGCTGAGGAAGGGTGGACACTGGTAGGGCCTAGCAAAAGAGGAGCAGCAGTAGGCAGGAGGGAGGAGAAAACACATTGTACAGCAAAGAGGGTAGGGAATATGTTTGTTGTACTAGTGGCACAGGGGAAAGAGGATACGGGAGGAGATTGCACAAGGAATAGTACTCACAAAGAGCCGGGAGTGAGGAGCATTACTAGTGGAGAGATTGAACATGGCATGGCAGGGGGAGAGATAACACTCTGAGAGGTGAGAAGGGAGACGGAGGTTGGCAGTCAAACAGGAGCAGGGGGAGTGGTCTCAATTGAGAGAGGCAGGGGGGAAGACACTGGGGCAAATGGTAAAAGCACCATCTTGAGGGGTCCCAAAAATGAGAACCTGGGTGGGTTGGTTGCGTTGGGCACAAGGAAAGAGGAGGTGGGTGTGCTGGTGTTGGGGGACTCCATACTCAAGGGGATCAGATGGGGCAGCAAGTGGGAGAAGCACAGTTGGATATGGGTGGAGTCCATACTGGGATTAAAGGCAGACGAGGCAGGACAGGCAATCCTAAGGTGCGCAAGGAGGGGTAGGAGGAAACCGCACATTGTGGTACATGTGGGGACAAATGACCTAGCAGGGGAAATGGTGGAGGTAACAAGGTAGAGGTTTGAGGAAGTGGGAAGGTTGAGTGAGGAGACTGGGGAGTCTGTGACCTTCTCAGAGGTGCTCCTAGCACCCTGCGCAAGCACAGTGAGAAAGGAGAGGATTAGGGAGTTGAACACATGGCTGATTGAATGGTGTCAACCTAAGGGATATGGAGTTGTGGGTGGCTGGAGCAGCACCTGGGATAATGATCTGTTTGCAAAGGATAGGCTGACCTGAGTGGGGAGGGGAAGGAGGTATTAAAGCAAAGACTGGGGAGGTATATTCCAACAAAGGTGGATTAAACTAGATGGGGGGGTGGCAAGTGGGCAACAGTTAGGCAGGGATCCAATAAAGTGGAGTCACAGTCTACCCACCAGGCTAGCAGGGAAGGACTTGTGGCGGCTAAAAAGGGAGGGAGTAGAAGGGAGGAGATGGAGGGCAATGAAGGGAAGGGGGCAAGATGGAGGGTGGTCTTATTGAATGCTAGAAGCTTAGGCAAAAAATCAGCTGAGCTACAGGCACTCCTGGCAGTGTGGAGGGTGGATATGGCAGCTGACATGGAAACATGGGCAACTGAGCACTGGGACTGGGATTTGGCAATCCCAGGGTACAAATTATGCAGGAAGGACAGTAAGCAAGGGAGCGAGGGTGGGGTGGCAGTCTATGTGAGGGATGGGATCAGATACACAAGGGACAAGGGGGAAGAAAGGAGAACGAAGGCAACCTGGCTGCAGCTCCTAGACTCAAGGGGTAGGAAACTAAGGATTGGGGTGGTATACAGGCCATTGTCCCAGTCTTAGGAGCTTGACAGGCTATTAGCGGGACAAATCAAAAAGGTATGTAAAAAAGGGAAGGTGGTCATCATGGGGGATTTCAACTTGCTGGGTGTTGACTGGAGCATTCCGGTTACCTCCAGTGCTAGGGAACTAGTGCTTCTGGATACGATCCAGAAGGGTCTCCTGACACAGTTGGTCAGTGTACCTACTGGGCTTAAGAACACTTTAGATCTGGTATTGTGAAATGGAGAGGCAGTAAGGGAAATAAGGTTGGAGGACCCACTGGCCGACAGCAATCACCAAACAGTGTGGTTTAACATCACCATCTGTAGGGAGCCAGGGAAATCATTAACCCGGGTGGTAAACTTCAGGGGGGCGGACTTTGGGAGGATGCGGTAAGTACTGAAGGGGAAACTGGAGGGCATAAGGCAGGAGATGGATGTGGAGCAGAAATGGGATATTATTAGATGTGTGATTACAAAGACAATGGAAGCCTGCACCAAGACACAGAGTAAGAGGAGCAGAGCAAGAAAACCATGCTAGTTGAATAGAGAGGTAGTGGAGGTGGTGTGGGCAAAATGAGAGGCGCACCAGAGGTATAGGAGAATGGGAAAGAAAGGGGATAGGGAGGAGTATGCAAGATGGTCCAGGGAGGTGACCAGAAAAGTGAGAGTAGCCAAGGCTAAGAGGAAGCTGAGATTAGCATAGGGAATTAAAGGGGGGGGGAGACTTTTTCAGCTACATCAGGGAGAAAAGGAAGTGCAAGAAGACAATAGTGATGATAAAAAAGGGTGGTCAGTCGATGGAAAAGGGGGAAGCACAGGCGGAAGCACTGAATGAATACTTTTGCTCAGTGTTAACAGAAGAAAAGGGGGAATCCCTACCTCCATTGTCTGGGAGGGTGGGGACAGGGGAGAGGAGATGACAGATGGAAAAATTGAGGGAGGGAGGTAGAGTCTTAGAGGGACTGAGGGTAGACAAGGCACCAGGGCCAGATGGTATCCACCCCAGGGTGTTGAGAGAGATGGCAGAGGTATTGGTGGAGCCACCGGCAGATCTGTACAGCACCCCACTGGAGTCAGGATGTGTGCCACTAGACTGGAGGATGGCACATGTAGTGCCATTACACAAGAACGGAACAAGAGATGAACCGGGTAATTATCGCCAGTAAGTCTCGCCTCCATAGTGTGCAAACTCATGGAAACAATACTAAAGGAAAGACTGGTATTGTACCTGGAGGACAATGGTCTCCAGGATGTGAGGTAGCATGGGTTCGTTCACTGATCTACTACTTTAGCCACCCAGTCAAAGAAATCAATTAGATTTGTCTGACATGACCTTTCTGCTGTGAATCCATGCTGCCTTGGGTTCTGTGTCCCCCTGGCCTCTAGGTACTCATCAATTCTTTCCTTCAGAAGTGATTGCATCATTTTCTCTGCCACAGAGGTCAAACTGACAGATCTCTAGTTTTCTGCCTCTGTCTTGCTCCCACTTTTGTGAAGGGGGATCACATCTGCCTTCCTCCAATCCTCAGGTATCACACCATCCTGCCATGATTTATTAAAAAGGGTAGTCAGTGGTGTTACTAGTTCTTCCCTTAGTTCTTTTAGAATTCTTGGGTGAATCCCATCAGGCCCCATTGCTTTATCCACCTTCAGTTTTAGGAGTTCTTTTAGAACCCTTTCTTCTGCGAAAGGACTAATATCAATCTCCCTATCCAGAGTGCTTCTATTGACTGGATTAGGTATCTCCCTCTGCTCTTCCGTTGTGGATACTGAGTAGAAGTATTCATTCAGTATCCCTGTGTTTTCACTGTCACTCTCTGCCCACCCGCCTTCCTCTTTTTTTCTGCCTCAGTATCCTTGCCTTAGTCTTTCTTTGCTCCCTAATGTACCTATAAAAGGTTGTATCCCCCCTTCTTAACCAAGTTAGCTATCTTTTCCTCAGTTTGGGCCTTTGCTATTCTGACTGCCTTCCCCACTTCCTTCTGCTTTAATTGGTACAGTTCTCTATCCTGCTCCCTCTGTGTTTCCTTATACTTCCTGAATGCTATCTTTTTCTCCCTAACCTTCCCCGCCACTTCATTTGAGAACCACTGTGCTTTTTTCTTTCATTTTGATTTGTTTATTTGCTTCACACAAAGGCTTGTTGCCTCTGTTATGACGGTTTTGATGTTTCCCCATTTTTTTTTTTTTTTTTGGCAGGACCACCATCTGCCCTCAGCCCTGGTCACGGCCCCTGGAGACCTCTGCCACCGCCCATCGTTGCCAGGGTCCCACGGTCACCCCCGGCTTACCCCCCGGAGGGCGGATCCAGGGCCACCACTTCTGGTAGCCACGGGCTAGTGTCTGGTTGGGGACCCGCACCGACGGTGCCGAATTGAGGTCCTCCAGGGAGGGCTTCATCTCGATGGTGGTCCTTGCCCACCTCCTTTTCCGCCATTTTTCGGAGGCGGGAATGTGCAATGACGCCAGTGTCCGCCCCGCCTCCCGGAACTGCAAGCATCGGCCGCTTGCGATCCCCCGGCCTCTGCCAGGGGTCCGCAGTGCACCGACTGCTACCCTCGCCCTCTCCCCGGAGAAGGAGAGCAGTCCATAGGATGCTCTATCCTTCTCCCCCCGGCTGGCCCTCCGACGATCTGGATCTGTTCCCGAACCCGGGTCGCCAGCATCGCAAGCGGAAATCCCACCGCTGCACCAATGGGCTTTTCCCCATTGTTGCTCCACCCACCTTCTTGCCTGTTTGCTAGTGCTTTTCTGAGGCACTCTCCCATTTTGACAAAATCAGCCCTCCTGAAGTCCGGTACCTTCACTTTTGTATGGCTTGACTCTACCGCTAAGTTTATCATGAACCACACTGTTTGGTGGTCACTTGTTCCCAAATGGCTACCCATTTCTAGATCTGAGATCCTCTCTCTGTCCCCATTTGAGAGTACCAGGTCTAAGACTGCTTCCTCCTGAGTGGGTTCCAAAACTAGCTGTCGGAGGTATGCCCCTGTAGGACATTGAGAATCACCCTGCTCTTGGATGTGGTTGCAGTAAAGGTGTTCCAGTTAACATCTGTCATATTCAGGTCCCCCATCAGCAATATCGCCCCTTTCTCTGCCATCCATTTCCTTGTCCATTTCCTCCCCCTGAGATGGGAGTCTATATACAACCCCTTTGAGGATTGTGGTGCCATTTCCAGTCTCCAGAGTGACCTACAGTGCCCCCTATCCTCCCTGTTTTGTGCTCTATACATATGAACCTCTGAACCTATAAGTGCTTTGATACCACCTTATCTGTTCAAGTGATGAGGAAAGGGATTAGCACCTGACCACAATGAAAAAAAGCATTAATTGGGCAGGGGCATTCTTCTAGAGAAATTGACAGGGTGGTGGAATGTGTTACGTAGATAGCAAAAGAACAACTATTCGCTACATTGTAGTACCAAAAGAACAACTACTTCACTACAATGTAGTATCAAAATAACAACTACTGTACTTCACTACAAAGAAAAGACTACCACTACCAGAATTCCCTTGGTTGTCATGTACAACCCAGATCTAGAGAAACTACATATGATTATCAGGGTCCTCCAATCAATATTTAGTAAGGATGCTGCCTTAAAATGTATCCTTCAAGAACCACCTGTACTGTCTTTCAAGCAACCACCTAATCGATCTAACCTGATTGTCGGGAGCTAACCTATACCTAACATGAACAACAGAACACTAGGTGGTATGAGACCCTGCAGTTGTTCTGGATGTACAATGTGGGCTCATTTCATTTTACATTTTGTCAACACCCCAAGAAGAGACAATTCAACATACAGGGGAATTATACTTGAGCATCTCAGAATGTTGTTTATTACATTCAGTGTAAGAAATGTCCATAAACAGATTATGTGGTGGAGATTGGACAGCCGCTTTGAGCCAGTATTAACTCACACAGACATGATATTAGAATGAAGAAAACTGAAAAGCCTGTTGGACAACGTTTCTCTCAGTCCGATTACTCCATCTCTAACTTATTGGTCCTGGTTCTGAAAGGCCATTTTGAAAATACACAACAGACGCAAGCACTGGAGGTGAAACTGAATTTTCTTTTGAACACGGTGCAGAATGGCATACACATAGACATCAGTTTCCCAACCAACTACAATATATAAAGTGCTCCTGTTTTGTTTTTGCCCTGGTTTCAGGCACAACACATGGACAGTTATTTGTTTAACATGGTTCTAATATGCTTACATATAAAATGGTTCTATTTATTCTGTCTAAATGTGGATTCAGAGGTTTGTTTTTAACTGGTGCGTGGTGAGTCTCTGGGCTGTTGTTTCACATATACTGTACAGAACTGCTATTTAGTAGTAAAAGAGTTTAGTTTCATACAAGCATATTGAGTACGTTGACATCAGGGCAGCAGAGCCCTGTGTACAAGGCAGTTCTTTTTCAGGCTGCAGCTTAAATGTTCACAAACAATACTGACTAATGAACACCAGTTGCAGACTGCACATGTTTAAACAGTGTGAGTTTAAATATTCACACATAATATAGACAAATGAACACATAGTTTTAGTTAGAAACATGTTTACATAGTGCAATCATTGAAATGATGTGTAAAAAATCATGCGTGTTACTTTTCTGTGTTGTGCAGCATGTCTACAATTTCATTAAAGTGCTTAGCACCCAGACACACACAATGTCTCATTATGCTTCCCGGGTTTATAAGGCTGAGTTTAACTAAGAAGGGAAGGGGTGTTAATCTCTTAGTTTAACAAATGTAAAATAGCTGTTCTAAGTGCTTAGAACACACACACACACACACATATGCTCATGCACACATGCACACGCACACACACACACAGTTATGTGTTTTACATATTTCTAATTGATATGCTTTGGTGCACACACACACATTTTCTTTAACTTGGCATTAGGGAGACTTGAACATCATAGGATTTATTACATACAGCAGCATTCCATTCTGTGACATTTGACTTACTAGTCTCAGGGATGCCTGCTTATCTCTGGTTATATTTCTTAACTAATTGCTAATCTGTCACACTCATATGTAAAATGTTTTTTTTCTCTGAACTTTAAAAAGTGAGTTTTCCTAAATATTTGCCATTTCTTCTGAAGAAGACCTCAGTTTGAGGTTGAAAGCATAAGGTCTTTCTGTACTCTCTGTTGGTCCAATAAAAGGCATTAATTAAATCACCTAGTTTGTACATCTTGTGCAAGGACCAATACAGCAACAAACATTTGTTTTGACAAAAATGCTACAGAAAGGTACTATCAAAATACGTTTTTTTATAATTAAATATGCTTTATTGGAATTTCAGAAATACAGAACTAACACAGGAATGTACTACAATAACACACAGCAACTCTAATCTAACATACTAACAGTAGAGCAACAATAAATAGAAAAAATAATATAAAATACACTCCTCAATATCCCCCAGTACCCCACCCCATCCTAGAGCACCTAAAGGAGTCAGACAAACAAAAAGGAAAGGGTTTCCAGCGTTGATGATGGAAAGAGGACAGAGATAAAAGAAGACAGCAAGTGAATCCTAAGAAAAAGCCCAGGTGTAATTCCTGGGCTAACTACTAAAAAATGCTGGTAGGTATCGAAGAGTGATGGCAGGGTCTCGAGGTTACATATACTATCAAAATACTTTAATAAACACAACAAAGTAAACCACAGAATGAAAATGAGAAATTACTCACTACAGATCAAAAATGATGAGCAAGAAAGTAAGAACATCTAAATATAATTCAAGTGTCCTCCTAAGACAAAAAGGCTCTGGATCTTTCTGGCCTGCCTTGCTTTACAGTACATCTACCCTCCCCCACCCTACTGCTTCAGTGACTGACAAAACAGAACCCACTACCTTAAAGCAGCAGTGAACGGACATTTGTTTTGGTTTCTCTTATTTTTATTGTGCAACATGCTTTTTTAATACATTTACTGATGTCATACATTCTATTCATTTTTATCAGTTTGACTTCTCTCATATTCTGAATAGACCTTTGCCAGGACCACTATCTTGATTCAGAGTGCATCATGTTTTTTTTTTCCTGATATAAAAATGATGCACATGTTTTCCCAAACTCCTTTGCAGTGTGGGCTGTGCATGCTCACGTTACTGTTTGTAAACAACTAGAACCAAGAAAGGTTTCAGTCAGAGTAGTTCTAGGGGTTTAATGCCATTTTTTTCTTTGTCTGAGTAAGTTATATATAGTATTCTGTTGATAAAAAATAAAAGTAATCACTGTTTAAATGCCTTTCATGTGTTTGTCTAGTTTGCATATTATTTAATTATGTATGTGAAGGTGATATTGCATCCCTCTGGTGGCTTGTAAGGAATGCCATGTTATCCCCCCCACACACACACACACACAAAATGGACCAACTGTACAGCCATAGCTGACACTGACAGGAAATATTGCAGAGAGATCCTTCACACAGCCATCAGTGATTCACATTATTTTTTAAAATCAAATTTAATAATCATCAGGAAATTGCCTGGTACTGTATGGCAGTGACTAGACAATTTTTAAACTTGGATTTGATAAAGTGTTTTGATCACTGATAGAAGTATAAGTGATCCCTGCAGCATTTGGGCTTTTTGCTGCTTGTAGCATTATTGTTATTCCTTGCCTCAAATATCGGTAGAAACACCTTACTACCTCATTCAACTTTAAGGCTAAATCTGACCTCACATTACAACTGAAGTCCATGTCTATCTTTATTACTTCACTGACAAGGGAGATGTAGTGACTGAGGTGGTTTGAGAAATGACAGACTGATGTACTGGAGTTAATAGGCACGCTGCTGACACCAACTGCCGACTTTCTGCTGCTTGCCTATTAAGAACCCCAGTGCACACATCCACATCTACCATTCTCACCCACCTCAAGTGAAAAGTGTGGGTCAGGAAAGCACAGGGTCTGGAATGACAGAATAAATCAGCACCACATGTATTTGGGGTCAGGAGGCAATGCAATTTTACAGTTTGATCGTGTGTTCACTTTGATTTAGTGTTCTAGTGAACTGCACTCTCTTCCTGTTGTTTTTGAGCCTTAGTTATTGGAGACTTCCACATCTGTATCAGGGAACACCTACCAGCAAGATCAGGGATGAGGCAGAGCTATTCTTTTTCTAAAAACATCTAAGGACGGGACTAGAGGTGGGAGGGTCTTGTCTCAGCCTGGGATGCTTTTGACGAGGCATACAACATGGTTCAGGATGATGATTGTGGAAAAACAGCAAGTAACCATAGCCTACAGTCAGGCTTAGTGGTGTCCTGCTTTTATGGCTGTGGGCGGAGCCTACAGTCATCCTGCTTTAGCTTGAAAGAAGGGCTTTCCATGAAACACATTTTTAATAGTTTTCAGTGTATTCTTCCATAATTGCAAATCCCTTTGGCAGTTAAAAAATACCCCCGTCTTTCTTAGCTGCTTTTCTCTGAGAGCAAATGTGCACACCTTCCACACAAATCTAAATATCTTTAAAACTATTCAATGTGCACAGAAACAACCAGCATGAAAGTTGTTCAGGCAAAAAAGACCTTTCACATGAGAGTAGTCACTAATCTAAATTCTTTATATTTTGTAAAATATGGTCTTCCAAACAACCTCATTTTTTGCCTCAAACAGCCTCTGCCATTCCTTCAGGGTTATACCAAATGAGTCTACAATTCCCAATGAATTGCTAAAGACTCCCAACATTAACTCTAAATTCAGCACAGTTGTTCTGACCAATGTTATCTAGCCTTATTTAAAGTACACACACACCTCAGACAACTCCCGGAGAGAGTTGTCTTACATTCTGTACTCACAGATTAGTTGTTCCTTCCTCACAGTCATGGAATGAACAAAAAACACCTTTCTTTCTCTGGTAGCTGTCAGATTCTACTCATTGTTCTTGCTTAAGGTAGCTGTGAACTTCAGGAACTTCAGGGGATTACCACTTGGATTCACAAGAGTTGCATTCCCTTTCACTCCCTCTGGAGTGAAACTAATGAGTCCTGCAGGAAAACTGAAGATTTTACCAAACTAGGGTGAGAAATAACAGAGCTCCCTTTGATAGAACCCCAGTGGCAGACCTCCTGCCCCTCTGACTGCCACACTTGAACTTACTGATGAACATTCTAAGTCCCGAGAGCAGCTGACTCTAAAATGGTTATGCTGCTATGAGAGTTCTAAATGACATAATCATCCTTCTCTCAGGCTAGCTGAGTAAATAATGATGTCATTATGTAGAAAGCCCCTAATGAGATCTCCACCACCTGCCTTTTCCTACCTGACTATGACTAGAACAAATTGGATTCTAGTAACCCAAGGGGACTGGGTTGTTACATGTAGTTATGTCAGTACCGCCATGTTGGGAAAGGCTAACTCTGGGGCAAACTGCACATTTGTGAATATCAGGCATGTGCAGTACAGTAATCCCTGCAGTATTACAGCTGATCCCTGTGCAGTGAGGGCACAGTATGTTCTGTTCACCACTCTTGCCACTCATAAAAGCTCTCCACAGCCATATTTGCTCTGACTAGAACTTTTTGTACAACCATAGAAACATAGAAACATAGAATTTGACGGCAGATAAGGACCGCTTGGCCCACCCAGTCTGCCCATTTCCCTACCTACTGGATAAGCTGCAGATCCTAGTTAACCAGCAGCCTACTTCTTCCTACCCCCACCCCCCAGAATTGCCTTATGACTATCCCATGCATGCTTGAATTCCACCACTGATTTTGACTCCACAACCTCCTCCGGAAGGCCATTCCATGCATCCACAACCCTCTCTGTGAAAAAATACTTCCTTAAATAACCTCTGAGCCGCCCCCCCTCTATCTTCAAATTGTGCCCTCTTGTTCTTGCACACCTCTTTTTTTGAAAGATGCTACCTCTTGGACTTTGTTGATTCCCTTGAGGTACTTGAAAGTTTCTATCATGTCCCCCTCTCCCTCCTTTCCTCGAGGCTATACATATTAAGCTCCTTAAGTCTCTCTTCATATGTCCTCCGGTGCAGACCCTGCACCATTTAGATTCCCTCCTCTGGACAGCTTCCATCCTGTCTATGTCTTTCGGAGATTGGGTCTCCAGAACTGCACACAGTACTCCAGATGGGGTCTCACCAGCTGTCTGTACAGAGGGATAATAACTTCCTGTTTTCTACTGGTGATGCCTCCCTATGCATCCCAGTATCCCCCAGCCCTCCTTGCTGCCTTCTCACATTGCTTGCCCACCTTTAGGTCATCTGATATGACTACCCCAGGTCCCTTTCCATTTTGTTGTTGTTAGTATCTCACCCCCATTGTGTACTCTTCCCCTGGGTTTTTGTTTCCCAGGTGCATTACCTTGCACTTCTTAGCATTGAATCTAAGCTGCCATACAATTGACCATTCCTCTAACCTTGCCAAATCCCTTCTCATCCTTTCCACCCCACCCTGTGCATCAACTCTGTTGCAGATCTTAGTGTCATCTGCAAAGAGACATACTTTTCCTTCCAGTCCTTCTGCAATGTCGCTTATAAAGACATTGAAGAGGACTGGTCCTAATACTGAAACCTGTAGTACCCCGCTAGTAACCCTCCTTTCTTCTGAGTGGACTCCATTTACTATTACTCTCTGTGTCCTATTCTCCAGCCAATTCTTTACTCAGGCTGTCATCTTGGGACCCACTCCCAGGCTGGCTAACTTATATATTAATCTTTTGTGTGGGAATGTGTCAAATGCCTTGCTAAAGTCTAGTTAGGCCATGTCCACAGACCCTCCCTGATCTACTACTTTGGTCACCCAGTCAAAGAAATCTATCAGATTCATCTGGCATGACCTTCCCGCTGTGAATCCATGCTGCCTAGGGTCCTGTGCCCTTCTGGCCTCTAGATACGCGACAATTCTTTCCTTTAGAAGTGATTCCATCATTTTCCCTATCACTGAGGTTAAACTAACAGGTTTATAGTTTCCTGCTTCTGCCTTGCTCCCACTTTTGTGAAAGGGAATCACATCTGCCCTCCTCCAGTCCTCGGGTACCACCCCATCCTCCCATGATTTGTTAAAGAGGGTAGTCAGTGGTGTCACTAGTTCTACCCTTAGTTCTTTTAGAATTCTGGGATGAATCCCATCAGGCCCCATTGCTTTGTCCACCTTCAGTTTTAAGAGTTCTTTCAGAACCCTTTCTTCTGTAAATGGGCTGGTATCAACTTCTGTATCCAGAGTGTTACTACTGTTTGTTTTATGTACCTCCCCCTCTTCCTTTGTAAATACTGAGCAAAAATATTTGTTTAGTATCTCTGCCTTTTCACATTCTCCCTCTGCCCACCCTCCCTCCCTTTATTAAGCCTCACTATCCCTCCCGTGGTCTTCCTTTGCTCCCTGATGTACCTATAAAAGGTTTTATCCCCCTTCTTAACTGAGTTGGCTATCTTTTCCTCAGTTTGGGCCTTTGCTGTTCTGACTGCCTTCCCAGCCTCCTTTTGCTTTAACTGATACAGTTCTCTGTCCTGCTCCTGCTGTGATTCCTTGTACTTCCTGAATGCTTTCTTTTCTCTGAACCTTCACTGCCACTTCCTTTGAGAACCATAGTGGTTTCTTACATCATCTTGTTTTGTTTATTTCTTCACACAAAGGCTCGTTACCTCTGTGATGGCAGTTTTATTATTCCCATTGTTCTTCCACCTCCTTCCCGCCCATTTGCTAGTGCATTCCTTAGGCACTCACCCATTTTAGCAAAGTCAGCCCTCCTAAAGTCCAGTACTTTTGTCTTTGTATGGCTTGACTCTATTGCTGTGTTTATTGTGAACCATACTGTTCGATGGTGCTAGTTCCCAGATGGCTACCCACTTCTACATCTGTGATCCTCTCTCCATCTCCATTTGAGAGTATCAAGTCTAATATTGCTCCCTCTTGAGTGGGCTCCAGTACTAGTTGTCTAAGGCATGCCTCCTGTAGGGCATCTAGAATAACTCCACTCTTCGGAGTGGCAGCTGCAACTGCACCCCAGTTAACATCTGGCATATTCAGATCACCCATCAGCAATATCTCCCCTTTTTCTGCCATTCTAAGTATACTTTCTATCATTTCCTTGTCCACTTCCTCCCCCTGAGAAGAGGGGTCTGTATACAACCCCTGTGTGGATTGTGGTGCCATTGCCTGTCTCCAAATTTACCCACAGTGCTTCTTCTCCTCTGTTTTCCCTTTTGTTCTGTTGCTTTGATTCCTTCCCTTATGTAAAGAACTACTCCTCCTCCTCTTTTACCCTCCCTGTCCCTCCTGTAGATAGTGTATCCTGGTATGTTTACGTCCCAGTCATGGTTTTGCGTGTACCATGTTTCTGTGACTGCCACGATATCCAGATGTTCCTCCTCCATCAAGGCCACTAATTCAGGAAGCTTGTTACCTAGACTATGGGCATTGGTGCTCATTGCTCTCCATTTTTTGATGGCCTTACCTTCTGTTGCAGCATCCCCCACTGACCGTTCTACCTTGGTCTTTTTCTCATTTAGTACCCTGTTTTGTAGGGAGATGCTGGGATTTTTCTGCTGCTTGTCAGTGCCTCCCCATTGACTAGTTTAAAAGCTTGCCAATGAAGCATTTAAACCGATTGCTCAAAAGACTTGTTCCCTCCTGGACAGATGCAGACCATCCTGCTAGTATAGGCTGGTGTCCCTCCAGGTGGAACCCCAGTCCCCAATGAAGCTAAACCCCTGTGTCTGCACCATTTTTTCAACCATTCATTAAACTTCATGGTGCCAATTACCTCGCCTCCCCATGCCTTTGACAGGCAGCACCTCTGAGAAGGATACTGTGTTTGCTACTTGTCTTGGGCCCCTCCCCAACTCTGCAATGTCCTCCTGCACTGCTCTAACCTCATGATGAGCCAAGTCATTTGTCCCTAGGTGGACAATTACGTCCAGCTTAGAATCCCTTGCAGCTGTTGTTGTGATCCTGAGGATGCCTTCCTGTCCCTCCAAGCCATGGCACCAGGCAGGCACCTTACTTCAGATTTCCCAGCTCCTCCCAGTTCTATCCCCCTAATAATTGAGTCCCCCACCAGGAGCTGCTTCCTTTCCTTGTGGTGTCCTCTGCCTCCTTCCTGTGGGCCTCCTTTGTGACAGTTGTCTTCAGCCTCCTTAGTCTCCTCTGCGGGTGTATCTATAGGGGAGCTATGCTCCCCCAGAATGGCGTATGGATTGTGGTGTGTAAAATCTGACTGGGTGTGTCTCTGTTTCACCATCCTCATCCTCCCTGAGCCCACTGTGGTCCAACTGCTGTGCTTTCTTTGCAACCTCTAAGGTAGTGGTGGTGGTTCTGGTGCTCCCTGGATGGGGGAGGTTCCCTTCCTACTGTCCATTGTGGCCTGGGGGAAGGTCCCCGTACTACTGTCCAGTGTGGCCTGAAGACGGGCAACTTCCTCCCTCAGGGCAGACAGTTGTCTACAAATAGGGCAGCATCTCAGCCTCCAGAAAGACTCCCAGAAGACTGCTGCCCCACAGCCATTACATTGCACTACTCCCCACATTTTTTTTTTTTGTATGATTGGTTTGTAATGTAGAAATATATATTTATATTATACAATGTTTATGCTTATATTGTCAGTGCAGTGTGCTAGAGAGGATATGACAGTGACATGCACCTTGCACTCTTGAGAATGATGTCAGAACCCCAGGTATAAAGGAACTATTTCCAGGGGTGGGTGGGGTGAGGGGTGGGAAGGGGTTGGGCCTAAACTGTGCCCTCGCAAAACAATCAGCTAGAAGCTCTGACCCACTGCTGCAATGAGTGCCTTCCTGTCAGGAAGATGCCCTACACAACAATTTGATAGAGAAATACCCTGCTAATCAATCAGAGAAAAATCCACACATCCAGGTCAGACACAGGTAAACCTTCCCAGCCCTAAAACAGGCCTGGTGGTTTGTGCTCTGAGAGCTGTCCACCATGTACTGGCTTTTCTTCTTTATCAGGAAGACAGGAGAGCAGCTGAGAATCACACAGTGTGGTACTGTGTTTAGGAAAGCTGCTGAAAATATTTAAGTCCTGCTTTCGTTTACAGAGACGGCATGTTTTAGATCTGTGGTGATTATGTTCTTGTTTACAGGATGTTACATGATTGGAGAGCTTACTCAGCAGGGGAGATCAGAAACAGGCTGGACACTAGTAAAGAAACTACTGCTCTGTGAGCAATAGCTCGATGAAAATGCTAACATCAGATTTCCCACCTGGTACTCGGGAATGAGCATGTACCAGAAAGAAGTCATGCAACCAACAACATTATAGGAGTACAGGCAGGCACGCCAAGTGTGAAGGCTGGCAAATTGATATGTGCAAATTAATATATATAAAGATTAAAAGTAAGCATAATAAAAAAAAATACCAAAATACAAAAATTGTATATTAAAACTGGAATGAATGCCACAGCACACAGTGATGCAAAACATGTACATTTATTTGTTGTGTCTGTTCATTGCACTGCTGCTTCAAAGTAAATAATCACCAAAAAAAAAAAACACAATTTTAGCAGTACAAGGCCATCTAGATCAATTTGTGAGCAATTTGGATTTAAAAGCTCAGTTCTGAGATGAATTTGACATCTTTTTCCTGAGACAAACACACATTGACTTCTGAAGAAGAATATTAGGGCAGGAGGACATGTTCCTGGGATGAGGAAGGGGGAGGGTGCCAGCGGAGGGATAATCAATTCAATGGGGAGTAGGAGGAGCAGCTCCAGGGAACTAAATGGAGCTACACTCTCAAGTAGACTTGACAGACACTCATGCCCTGGTTCTGCTGGCACATTCATACGGTCATATTTATTAGAGGTAAGATTATATGTTTCTCCTCTACTAGAAAAAGACAAAGAGAACAAGAACTCCTACAGAAGGAAAAAACATTGAGGAAGTTAACCCAGACATCTACAGTGAAGCCTGCCAGAATTAAGCACAGTGTCACAGTTTTCTGCATGACAAAAGGGACTAATTTCCATTGGAATTGTACAGTTTACTGCAGTAATTCTGCTGTAGCATGCTGCAGAATTAGGTCTAATCCTGGTGAGCTTCATTAGAAGTTCTAGAAGATGCCCAAAATAGATTTATGTATGTATGTATGTATGTATGCATGCATGTATGTATGTATGCATGTATGCATGTATGTATGTATGTATGCATTTATGTATGTATGTATGTATGTATGCATTTATGCATGCATGTATGTCTTTGGTAACCAATTAGGAGCAGTGATCCAAAAGACCATTTCAGGCATGACCCATGTCACAGAGTGGCAACAACTCAGAAACAACAGTACATACAAGGCACAGTAAAACACACCCCAACATGAGGTGGTGCAGAAAAAAAGAAATTGACAGTAGGTAACCAGTCATGCAAATAACAATGTGACAAGACAAAAGTGAAATTTTCATTTAAATAACAGTGTATGATCTCAATGATTCATTTCCATACAAGTGACAACAACCATAGCTGTACAGGGTAGACAGTCAACATTTTCATTTTCCCTTAGGTGTCTAAAGAGGATCAAAGAGGATCAAGGACAGGTTTGAGGGTTAATTGGTGGGGGGGGAGGATGACAGGGTGAGAAAAGAAGAGGCAGGAAAGATAGGGGCAAAAAGTAATGCCTACACATTTATTTATTTTTTTATTTATGTATTGAAGTCTCAGAATTATAACACCTTTGAGCTAGAGGCTCATTTACAAAGGCTCCACATCATTAAGGAAGAAACAGTGGAACAGAACAAGAATGGAAAACAATTCTACATAGGCTTAATGACTATTCAGAAATACATAAAGTACAATAGTTCATAATAAGTGCAGCATAATGATCATGGGTTACAAGTTACAGGGACTATACAGAGTTTTGTAGTGGCAGGCAGATGAGTGACCTTGTCATATGCCATATGGCTGAAGATTTCACAGAGGGAGGAAAGAGGGCAGTGAGAAACCATTAGAAATGGAAGGATTGCAAGCAGCCCAATGTAAGCACTGAACAGAGGATGGTGCATTATATAGCATGGGCAATAAATAGGCCTAAGAGTTATTGTTGGGTGCGGTGACACTTAGTAGCAGAAGGGGTAATCTAATGTATTGTTTGTCCTTGTGACATGCTATATGTTGGAATGACAGAAAGGCCAGTGAAAAAGAGGGTTCAGGAACACATTAGGAATATTGTTAATAAAAATCCAAACAGTCCAGTAGCAGTACATTTTGAGTTAGTGCATAACAGTAATCCTGACGGTTTACAATTTATAGGACTGGAATGTGTTAAAAGGAGGAATAAAGGCAAAACTGGAGTGTCATTTAAAACCAGTTTGCAACAGAGGAAGTGTTTTTTGGATTTGGAAACTTAAAAGTTTAAAGCCAGTAGGGCTAAACAATGTTTTTGATTTAAAACCATATTTGAAGTAAGGATTTTGTTTTCCTCCTTCTTCTTTTTTTCTTTTCTTTATCCCCCCCCCCCCATTCTTTTCTTTCTTCCTGTGAATTGTATATTCCTAAAATCTGAATAATAATTATAGATTATAATTAAAGTAAGATGTTTGTCTGAAAGGTAACTTGGATGTTTTGTTGTTTGTAGTTTACAACTTCCTTGTCTTTGCTGACTGCCTCAAATTCCCTACATCCATGCTTTAAATGGTTCAAGATACACCAAAACATCATTGAAAGTGGAAGAACCTCAAAAAAAATTTAGAAGTGAAACAATGAAATATTCCAAATGAATCTGTGTTTGTAATAAAATGTTATTATAATATGTTAATGTTTTATATACTGGTTTTGGATAATTGTATGATCAAGTGCATAGCAATGGCAAAACATAAGAATTGTAGGGTAAAATGTAACCTCTTTAAAAATGTTAATAAATTTATGCCATTGATAGAATGCCATTGCAATATGTTGATGTGGGACATATCTATCTGGGTTAGTTGTATCTTAAAGTATATAGCATTGGCAAGCTATAAGGATTGTAAAGTTAAAATGGAGTTTTTAAAAATATGAATGGGAAAAAGCATATTAAATTAAAAGTTTAAGTGTCTTTGAGTAATATCCAGTAATTAGTAAAGAGCTGGTATATTAAGCAGGGTTATAAAAATGTTTGCTACAAGGGGTACTTTAAATTTTAAATTAAGAAATATTTTTTTTCTGTTAATTGCATGATTGATTTTCACAATGCATGTGCACTTTGGGTATTTAAGACCATAGGGGTTTTGGTTCCACACCCCCTTAGGAAGCCTGTGTGATGAAGCGCAGGGGTTCATGGTGGCTGACGCTTTAGACTAAGTAGGTGGTTTTGCTTATCTGTATATGTAACTTTCCATCTGCAGAATGTATGTTTAGCCAGTTCTAAATGAGCACTAAATTAGCACTTTAGATGAAAATCATTTTTATTCATAAGTACTTATATGTAGCCCTATGAATATTTATATTACAAAATAAAAAGAGATTATGGTGCATTGAAATATTTTGTGCGTATGTGAATTATTTTGGCTACATACTAACCTACCCATAACTTGCTCACTAAAAAATCTTTTTGTTTTAATTATTAGCAGCAGTCACGAGCCAGGCTTTCAGATTCTGTTTAAAGCCAGGTGGGTGGGAATAAGTGGATGGATAGTGGGAGCTTGTTCCATAGGGAGGGCACTGAGATGGAGAAAGCTTGAAATCCAATAGTAGTGGAGACACGGGATACTTCTAGTGGGGGGAGTGTGGATGTCCTAAGTGTCCTTGAAACCAGGAGGGATGAGTAGGGGGACAGATGTTGGTTTCTAAGTGAGGTGTCCACCAGGCAGCCCATTGCGTAATTGAAGCGACTTTGTAGAGGGAGCCATCCTAGGGACTGGTAATGTGTGCAATGATGGGTACAGTGGGGGTCTTGAAGGATGAATTGACAGAAAGAGTTGCATGTTATGTTTAGCCATGAATGTAAGGTAGAGGAGGTGAGGGAGTAGACAGGGGAGCAGTAGTGAAGGAGGGGTAGTAGGTTGCTATATGCGATGGCAAGGCATACTTCAGCAGACAGAAAATGTTTGAGGCAGTATGTGGCACCTAATTTCTGGTGGATTCTCCACACAGTGTTGTTGACATGTTCTTTTTTTTTTTAAGTCTTTTGGTAACCAGGTAAGGCCCACTGGGCACAAGTGCCTGTGTTCAGGGGCGACGTGGGAGCACTGGGTGATTAAGTGACTTTCTTAGAGTCACACAGTATGCAAGTGGAGATTATGAGAATCAAACTCAGGTCTGGTCTGCTGGCTGTACCAAGCTCATTCACACCTCGTTCCTCTAACCTCTAGGCTATACTGCCAGCTGAGTTCTGAGAAAGAAGCAAAGGGGGGAAGGGTAACACCTAAGTATTTGAAGGATAGGACATTTTTAAGGGGAGGACCCACTGGAACGAGTACAAGAAGGGAAGAGTTGATTTTGGTGACTTTGGCGAAGAAAGGTTTACAGCCAAAGAGCATAGATTTAGTCTTTTTTTCATTGACTAGGAGGTTGTTGGACAGAAATCATTGGTGGGCGGAGCAGTAGTCTCATGTGAGGGTGGAGGAGATGGATTCAATTGACTTGTTGCTGTGGTAGAGGACCAGATCATCAGCATAGAGACAAGCTTTACAACTGAGACCATCTCTGGGAAGTGCATTAACAGACATGGAAAAAAGCAGAGGTCTGTGTATGGAACCATGGGAGACTCCAGTGTGTACAGAAAAGGCAGCAGAGGTTGCTTTACCAATGGCAACAGACTGAGACCTTTTAAAGAGATAGCCATGTAACTTAGAAGCAGTTACAGTGGAGCAGCCAAAAAGAAGCAGGATGGAGTGGAGGAGGTGGTGGTCTACAAGGTCAAATGCCTTTGACAAGCCTACGAAGACAGCACCTGTGGCTTTGCCCTGGCCCATGTTTCTCAAAATATGATCAGAAAAAGAGGCCAAAGCTGAGGAAGTACTGTGGTGCTTGCAGAAACCATGCTGGAGGGGACATAGGAGGTTATATTTTCTAGATGCTCTTATATAGAAACATAGAAACATAGAATTTGATGACAGATAAGGACCACTTGGCCCACCCAGTCTGCTCATTTTCCTACCTAATGCATAGGCTGCAGAACCTAATTAACCAACAGCCTACTTCCTCCTACTCCCCACTAGAATTGCCTTATGTCTGTTCCATGCATCCTTGAATTCCCCCACTGTTTTGGACTCCACTACCTCCTCAGGAAGGCTGTTCCATGCATCCACAACCCTCTCTGTGAAAAAATACTTCCTCACATTACTACTGAACCATACCCCCTCTATCTTCAAATTGTGCCCCTTGTTCTTGCACATCTCTTTTTTTGAATGATGCTTCCATCTTGGACTCTGTTGATTCCCTTGATGTACTTGAAAGTTTCTATCATGTCCCCCCTCTCCCTCCTCTCCTCAAGTGTGTACATATTAAGCTTCTTTAATCTCTCTTCGTATGTCTTCTGGTGCAGACCCTGCACCATTTTAGTTGCCCTCCTCTGGACAGCCTCCATCCTGTCTATGTCCTTGCAGAGATGGGGTCTCCAGAACTTGTTGCAGAACTCCAGATGGGGTCTCACCAACTGTCTGTACAGAGGGATAACAACTTCCTGTTTTCTACTGGTGATGCCTCTCTCTATGCGTCCCAGTATCCCACCAGCCCTCCTTACTGCCTTCTCACATTGCTTGCCCACCTTAAGGTCATCTGATAAGACTACCCCCAGGTCTCTTTCCATTTCTGTTGCTGTTATTATCTCACCCCCATTGTGTACTCTTTCCTGGATTTTGTTTCCCAGGTGCATTAATTTGCACTTCTTTGCACTGAATCTAAGCTGCCATACATTTGACCATGCCTCCAACCTTGGCAAGCCCTTTGCATCCTCTCCACCCCACCTTCTGTACCAACCCTGTTGCAGATCTTTGTGTCGTCTACAAAGAGACATACGTTTCCTTCCAGTCCCTCTGCAATGTCACTTATAAAGACATTAAAGAGGACCAGTCCCAGTACTGAACCCTGCGGTACCCCACTAGTAACCCCCTCCGTTATTCAGAGTAAACTCTGTTTACTATTACCCTCTGCATCCTGTTGTCCAGCCAGTTTTTTACCCAGGCTACCACCTTGGGACCCACTCCAAGGCTGGATAACTTGTATATTAATCTTTTGTGTGGGACTGTGTTGAATGCCTGCTAAAGTCTTGGTAGGCCGTGTCCACAGCCCCTCCCTGGTTTATTACATTGGTTACCGAGTCAAAGAAATCTATTAGATTCATCAGACATGACCTTCCTGCTGTGAATCCATGCTGCCTTGGGTCCTGTGCCCCACTAGCCTCTTGGAACTCAACAATTCTTTCCTTTAGAAGTGATTCCATCATTTTCCCTACCACTGAGGTCAAACTAACAGGTCTGCAGTTTCCTGCCACTGTCTTGCTCCGGGAAGTATACAATTTATTCAAGCAATTTACTTAGGAGGAGGAATGAGATGGGCCAATAGTTGTCAGTGGAGAGGGTATCACTAGCTTTGAAGATTGGTACCACATTTGCATATTTTCAGGTGTGGGGATCAGTGGATGTATAGTAAGGGTGAGGTTGAAAATGAAGGTAAGGGGTTTAACAATTGTGAGGGTGATACTTTTTAGGAATTCAGGGTATAGTCCATCACTGCCAGGGCTTCCTTTGGCCTGAAGAGACTTCAGGAGTTTGATAGTGACAGTTTGCCCAATAGCCCTGAAATGGAAGGGTGGGGGCAGGGTGGTTGGGGGGGGTTGTTTGGCTGGAGGTTCTGGGCTGGGGAAGTCTGGGGGGAGGAGTTTGCTCAGATAGGAGGATAGGTCTGTGAATTTCACTTTGAAAGCATTGGCAGTCTCAGTGGGGTCAGAGATGGGCCTAGAGAGGGATGTGAGTTGAGTTATTTGCCTGTTGGTCTTGGGGTTTTGGAGTGACTCAATGGAGGCCCAGAAATTGCTAGGATTTCCAATGTTATTGCTTTGTTGGTTGAGGCAATATTTGTGCTAGAGTGATTTTGCACCCTATTTGCGGGTGTTGTGCAATTGTCTATAGGCATTCCAGAGTTGGAGGGAGGGGGATGCTTGTATGCCTTCCATTTATTATCCCTATCTTTCATTAGTGCCAGTAGTTTTCTGGATCGCTACCAGGTGCAGCCCCCTCTTACCCTTCTGGTAGTAATGGGGAATTGCATGTCCTGTAGATGAGAGATGGTGGAGGTAAAGGAAGTGACTGCATCAGAGATATTGCTGTGGTGGTAGAGGGCAGACCAAATTATTGCATGAAATAACAATTCTCCAGGGAGAAACTAATGCTATCCTTTCTCAGAAAATGGAATATGCTGTCTTTAGTGTTAAACAAAAATATTGGGAGGCGGGCGATAAGGCAGTTAAACTGCTAGCCTTCAGGTTTAGGAAAATGCAGCAGCAGAGTGTAATCTCTGGCATCAATAATCATTCTGTGAAAATTCTACTAAGTAAAAAGGACATTGATGAGGATTTTTAAAAATTCTAAAGTCCTATCTACTCCTAGCTAGCCCTTCCTAAAAATTAGACAACTTTTTTGTGAAACATACACTGCCAACAACAAGCCCACTAGATAGAGATAAACTGGGGAAAGATATATCAGTGAAGGAAATGATGCAGACTATTCAGGATTTACCATAAGGTAATACATCTGGGCTGGATGGGTTTCCTGAGGAGTCCTTCAAACCCTTCACTCCTATACTTATGAATAGAGTGCATCTCACCTTCTGAGAGAAATGGCATAATAAGATATTGCCACTTATGATGAAAGAGACTTTTCATACTTTAATCACCGTGAAAAGACAAGGATCCATATGATTGTTCTACTATAAACCTATATCTTTAGATTATAGCATTTTAACTAAAATTCTGGCTAAGAGACTGCAAAATATTTTTACAAAAATAAATGGAAGAGAACAAGTGGGATTTATACAAAATAGGTCGGGGCAGATTCCATTTGCTGGTTATTTAATCTGATATGGTGGGCCAGTAAACAGTAGGAGCCTTGCATTGCATTTCCCCTCAATATTTTTAAAGCCTTTGAATCCATTCAGAGGCATTTACCTTTATATTAAGGACCGGGTCATAATTGGGCTGTGAGGAAAATGTTACTACATTGGTATCTCTGATTTATGACAATCCAGCAACACAACTCATAACTAATGGTATGTTTTTATCCCCAATCAACCTGGCCTGCAGCACCCAGCAGGGCAGCCCTCTCTCCTCTCACTTATTTATTATGGCCTTCAAACCATTAATCCTATCTGATAATATACATTCTAGTAATACTGGATTTACATGCAGTTATTATGAACAGAAGTCATTTTCGTTTATGCATGACTTACTATTATCACTTAGTAGGCCATCTGAATCCAGTAAGCAGGTTAAATTAGTTCTTGAATCCTTCCAAGAGCTTTCTGGCCTTAAAATTATCTGGGGGAGAACTCAATTATCATCCAATAATCTAAATACAATAAGTAGGGAAAACTTGGAAGGTGATCTGGACAAGAAATGGTTTAAGCATAGTTTCACATATTTAGGTCTGCAGATTTCCAAGCAGTTAGGAAGTGTTGCAGAACTGAATTTTGCTCAGCATTTGAATGACATTGAATTAGATCTAATTAGATGGGACATGACTAACCTGTAATTTTGGTGAAGGATCAAAAGCAGTTAAAATATTGATGGTGATGCCTAAAATCTTTTATACTTTTCAGTATTTACTGATCACATTAGTTAAGAAATACTTTAGGAATATAGAGAGGATAGTTAAGAAATTTCTCTGGAACTATAAGCCTCCTATACTTAACCTTTTCAAATTAAGAGACCCTCAAAACTTGGGTGGGATTGCCTTCCCTTGGTGGGACTGTTACCCATATGTGTTTGTGTTAAAACAATCTGTAGATCATTTGGTAGAACCCCCGAATATAGTCTACTATCAGCTGTTAAGGCTTGAAATGGAAAAACATCTGCTAAAACCATACTGCCTCATTGGTGATATGTTCATACCTACCCCTCATAAACTGAGGGCTAATCTATATATTCAGTCTTCTATACAGATTCTCAAAACAATACAAAAAAAAACAATAATATACAGTATAAGGTGGGTTATGACATGCTTTAAAAATTAGCCTCTGATTGGGATTGGGAACAGTTTTTTAAGGGTCTTGATGTCCCACGAATGTGGGTATTAATAAAATCCTTCCTACATGAGTTGGTAGAAATCCATATACCCACAAGGAAACAATATTATAGAAGAGGTAGGATCCCCCTTCAGTTTACTCTTAAAATGAGGAAATTACTTGAGGCTAAAACAGAACTTATAAACGTGCTGGAGAAGAGTGAACAGTCAAATACAAGAATATGTATAGGGCCAACTGACGAGACTCCAAAAGAAAGCAATTAGAGCAGCTAAAAAGGACTTGGAGTTGAGATTGGCTACTAAGGTGAGGGATAACAAGAATGCATTCTACAATTATGTAGGAAGTTTAAAAAAGAACAATAATCAGATTGGACCACTGAAGCAAAAAGAAAACAACTAATGGTTACTGAATTGCAGGGCGTAGCCGATGTATTTAACACCTATTCTGAAAGTGTTTATCAGAAGGGTGATGAGATCACACTTGCAAACTCAGGAAATTAATCTTGCAGATTAGTTTATAACTGCAAATATGATCAATGATAAACTCCTTACCCCTGGTCCCATTAAATCATCAGGCCACGATGAGTTGCATCCAAGGCTTTTGAAAGAGTTAGCTGTGAAAATATGCAAGCCTTTTTGGGTAGTTTTTCAAAAATCATTACATGAAAGAGTATTACTAGATGACTGGACAACTGCCCATGTCATACCAATCCGTAAAAAGTGATCAGAGTCTGCATGTAGCAATTATAGGCCAATTAGCCTTAGCTCCATTATGGGTAAAACCCTGGAGGCATTAGTGAAGGAAGCAGTTGAGGAACATCTGCATGATAAGGGGCTGATAGACCTCTACCAACATGGGTTTAAGAAGGGGCGATCCTGCATTACCTATTTAATATATTTTTTTGACCCAGTTAGTCCAGCATTGGAAAATGATATACCTGTGGACATTTATTTTTATTTATTTATTTGTTTAAATCTTGGATTACAACTACCTTTGAGCAAGGAGCTCTTTTACAAAGGTTCCATGTCATTACTAAAAACAGGATATAAACAGGACAAGTAAAGCATGGTACAATTGAGTACAAAAAAAAGGGATAAAGGAAGTCCTTAAACAGGGGATGGCTGACTACATTCAAGAAAGGTGGGGTTTAAACTTGTGAGGGGGGGAAGGGATAAGGGAGGGGCTGACCAGAAGCCCTCTCCACCAAATGAGGGAGTAGCCTTCAAACTCAAGGGGAGGGGAAACAGGCTGGGGTGGAGGTTTCAGGAGGAGCAGAGGGAGGATGGAAGTATAAGGAACCTGGGTGGGGTTCGACAAAAGGATCAGGGATAAGGGGTGGGGTTGGGTTAATAAATGCCAGGAGCTTGGGAAACAAGTTGCCAGAGTTCTAGGCCATGCTGTTCAGGGGGGTGGATGTGGTTGCGGTCATGGAGACGTGGGCCAACAAAAACCATGACTGGGACCTAAACGTGCAGTGGTACACTATGCTTAGGAAGGATAGAAAGGAGGGCAGAGGGGGTGGAGTTGCTATGTGCATTAGAGATGACATAGAAATTACTAGGGTAGAAGAGGCAGAGGGAAACATGGAGGCCTTATGGGTCACCTTACAATCCCCAGCAGGAGATAAGGTCAAGCTGGGTGTAGTATATAGGCCCCCCGGGATGAGTGATGTTCTAGAGGATGGTTTGCTGGACAACATCATTGCCCAGTGTGGACCAAAAGGGGAAGGAGTGGTGTTGATGGAGGACCTTAATATGCCAGGTGCAAACTGGAAAACCATGTCCTCTAAGGTGGCCAAGGAGCAGAGGCTGCTGGATGGCTTCCAGGATGTGTTCTTAACACAGCATGTGATGGAGCCCACAGGGAGGGGCATGTCCTGGACGTGGTTCTGGCAGATGGGGATTTGGTAAGGGACCTGGTTGTAGAGGACCCCCTGACTGGGAGTGACCACAATACTGTCTGGTTTCAAATAAGCATGGGGGGAGGGGGGATGAGATCTAGGACACTGGCAGTGGACTTCAGGGGGGAAGACTTTGTGGGCATGGGAAATATTCTCAAGGATCACTTGAAGGGGATTACATCAATGACAAGTGTGGAAAGGAGATGGGAGGTCATAAAACGGGGACTTCATGAGGCAGTCAGTATCTGCACTAAGTTGAATCATAAGGGAGCAAGATCACATAAACCATGCTGCTGGTCCAGTGAGGAACAGGTAGCGGTCAGGGAAGAGAAGGTGGCCTACAAAAAATATAAAACAACAAGAGGGGATAGGGATAAGGAAATGTATCATTGTGCTTCTAGAAAAGTCACCCGGATGGTGAGGGGAGCAAAGTCCAGTAAAGAGCAGCAGCTGGCACAGGGGATACATTGAGGGGAAAAGGGGTTCTTCCGGTTCATTAGGGAGTGGAGAAAAACTAAGGGCCATCTCAGCAGATTGAGATCAGAAGGAGGGTGGGTGGAAGAGGTGAGGGACCAGGCAGAGGTATTTAACGAGTACTTTGCCTCTGTGTTCACTAGGGAGGGGGATGGGATATCTACAAAGCAAGGCATTATGGGGATAAGCGGCAGTGAGTGGGATCAGGGGAGCAACAGAAATGGAACAAGAGGGGGGAGAGGTACCCCAAGGGTGTCACATCTGGATAAGGATAAAAAGGCCAGTAAGGTGGAGGGGACAGATGATGCTATCTCCACGAAAAGGGTCTGGTTAGCCCTCAAGGCCCTAAAGAAAGACAGATCTCCTGGGCCAGATGGCATTCATCTGAGAGTACTATGGGAATTGGCGGACATACTGGCTGCACTCTGGTGGAGCTCTTCAACAGGTCACTTGAGACAGGGAGGGTACCTAGTGAATGGCGAGAGGCACATGTGGTGCCAATCCATAAAGGGGGGGGGTCGAGGGAAGTATCAGGTAACTATAGACCCATCAGTTTGACCTCGGTGGTGGGAAAATGAATGAAGAGTATACTAAAGGAACAATAAGGGGTGTACTTGGAGGAGGAGGGAGGTCTGGATAGTCAGCAACATGGGTTTGTGCTGGGTAGATCATGTCAAACCAATCATGAGGAGTTCTATGAATGGGTAACATCAGAACTGGACAGGAGAAAGCCTGTGGATGTACTATTCTTGGACTTCAGCAAGGTGTTTGACTCTGTCCCCCACAATGGTCTGGTGGAGAAACTGATGGGGTTAGGAGTAGGCCCTTTGAAGGTCAGATGGATTGAAAACTGGCTAGCTGGATGTACCCAGAGAGTAGTGGTCTGTGGGGAGCTCTCAAACCCTAGAGAGGTTGGTAGTGGGGTACCGCAGGGCTCGGTCCTGGGTCCGAACCTGTTTAATGCATACATATGGGACATCAGGGAGGGTATAGGTGTGAAATGAGTTTCTTCACTGATGACCCAAGATGGGAGCAGTACTTGAGGAGAAGAGGGAGGTTGGCCTGCAAGGACCTGGACACCCTGGAAAGCTGGGCTCACACATGGAAATTACTAATATCACCAAGTGCAAGGTGTTGCATCTTGGGTGGAAACCCTAAACACAGGTACACCATGGGAGAGGAGGTGCTGGAGGCCCCATAGGGAAAAGACCTAGGGATTACAGGTGAAGTAATGGGCGAATAACTTGACAGTGCAGGAGAGCGGCTAGCAAGGCAAACAGGATGTTGGGATGCATCAGTGGGGATCACCTCTAGGAGCAAGGAAGTGATTCTGCCGCTGTATAATGGACTGGTTAGACCACACCTGAGTACTGTGTACAGTACTGGAGACCACATTTGAAGGGGACATACAGCTCCTGGAGAGGATACAGAGGAGGGCAACTAAGATGATACGAGGGCTAGGGATTTGACGATGAGGACAGACTTGAGGAGCTCTGCCTGTTTTCATTGGAGGAGAGGAGAGACAGGGGGACATGATTGAGGTCTTGGCACCTCAAGGAATAAATAGGGTAAACATGGAGGGAATCTTTAGACTAAAGCAGGGAGGTATCACCAGAGGGCATGGTTTGAAGTTGGAAGGGTGAGGGGGGAAAAGAGGACGAGGTTTTTCACTGAGAGGGTGGTGGACCCTTGGAATGCACTGCCTGGTGAGCTGGTTCAGAGATCCACAGTGGAGGGCTTCAAGAGAGGGTTGGACAGACACAGAAAGTGGATGTATCAGATGATGGCCTGTCCCATGGGGGTGGGGATGGATGATAGGGGTTTCTGGAACACAAGGGAGGGGAGGGCCTCAGCACCCAACTAGGGAGCTGAGGTTCGAGCAGACTCGATAGACCGTAAGGCCTAATCTGCTAGCAAATAGTCTGTTAGTATGTAAAACAAAGCATATTGAACAGTCAAAGTGAAATAAACAAAGATGCAAAATGCTAATGCATATACTTCACAGTACAAGCACAAGAAAGAGCATACAGTCAATTTGATAGCAGCTAAAGGCTTTGTCGAGACTCATATAACACAGAGTGGGGGGCTTGAAAGAGATAAAGAAAGTGGGAAGGGATGGTGGAAGGGAGGACCAGAGGAATGGTAGGGCAGAGGGAGGGGATGGATGGGGTGGAAAGGTGGACAAGAGGAAAGATGAGGAGAGGGGAAGGAGAGGAGGGGAGTAGAGGGAGATGGGGAGGGGTAAACAGATAAAGTGCTAAGTTGTTAAGATTAAGGGACAGACTATTTGGTTAAGGTTATTGGAGTGAGGGTCTAAGCATGGCAATCACGTAAGCTTAATATGGACATATTTTATGTCAATTCTGAAAAAGCTTTCAACAGCATATCCCATACTGAATTAATTAAATTCTTGAGAGAGATCCATCTGGATGAGAACATAGTACTCTGGATTGCAACATAGTTGTCCAGAAGGAAACAAAGACTGATGGTAAAGGGTGGTTATTCTGGATGAGTTAGAGTTTTTGGTTGAGTCCCACAAGGATCGGTGTTGGGTCCAGCTTTATTTAATATCATTGTATCATCCATCACTTGTACAAATAAGACCTGGTTGACAAAATGTGTGGATGATATTAAAATAGGCACGATGGTCACTAATGCAAATGATGCAAGAGTGCTTCAAGAAAATATAATGCTCTGGCAAATAATGCATACAACCAGAAACTAAGGTTCAATATAGAAAAAAGTAAATAGATGCATTTTGGGAGAAGAATCCCTAAATTTAAATATTATGTCAATGGAATTGAGATCAGTACCACTGAATCTTAAAAAGACCTGGGAATACTAATCAATAACGACCTGAATTTCAGTGGTCACTGCTCCAGTATAGCAAAAGCTGGATATAGAATGGTGGCACCGATTAGAAGGAACATTATGAGCAGGAACAGGAAGGTGGTGATGCCACTTTATGTGTCTCTGGTGTAGCCATACCTGGAGTATTGTTGTCAGTTTTGGACACCATGCTTAAAAACTGACTTAAGGAGGGACGAGGGGTCAAGTTGGTTTATTGGAGGATAACTAAATTTGTAGAACACCTAAAAACTAAGACCTATGAGAACAGACTCTGGGACTTGGGCTGGTTCTCACTTCAATATAGGAGACTTCAGAGAGCTATGTGCTTTGTATATAGAGCTTTTGACAGCCAGGACTTATGGGAATGTGCAGGGTTATGTTTAAAACCAGTCACGAAGACAGTTAGGGGGCACCATATGATGTTAAAAGGTGATCATTTTAAGAAAAAATAGAGGGGAACTAAGTTCTCTCAGAGGGTGGTATTACAATGGAATTCACTACCAAGTTCAGTGGTGACATGTAGGAACATCAATCATTTTAAAGGGACACTGGACAATTAATTATCTGTACACTACATTACAACATATATTTAAATTTTGGTGCAGGTCAACAAAGGCTAACATTAATTGACCTATATGTAATCTTATGTATCTTATGAAAATCTTATTACTAACCCAGATAAAACTCCTCTAGAATTCATGTCCTTTTGGTCCAATTCACTGTTATCAAATAGTAAAGGAACATTAACTAACACTGATTGGCTGGGCGCAGGCATCTCTAAAGTTTGTCAGGTTTTTAATCAGGCTTCTAGGTCCCTTTCCTCATTCCAAGAAAAAAGGGACAGATACAGTGTGCATAAATTCCAGTAACATTTTTATCTTCAGTTAAGGAAACCCTAGGGAATTCCATATTGTCACCAAATTTTACCATACCTAAATGTAAACAATGGACTAGTTGTCAAGGTTTAGGACTTGGTGCAAGAGACTGGGATTTGTAGCTCAGCTCCCTAGAAGTAGCAGTGGTGGATAAGTGGGGGTGGCCACGTTTTGGTTTCTGTACCACCTCACCCCCCCACCCCCGTTGCGTTGAATGAATAAAAAAAGATGTTTCCCTCAGCGTAGCCCTGTGGAGAGCTTGCCTTTCATGAGCAAGAAGCTCTCACCAGCACAGCATGACTTGCTCCCTCACAGGCAGCCCCCCCCAAGATTGCATGTTTCCCTTTACACAGGGGGCTTTCCACCTAACTCCTAGGTCCCCCTTCCTACAAAGTGGAGGATACTTGTGCTGTGGATTGTGGGGACTAGTTGGGGATCTGGCAATCCTGGGCTAGCTGAATGTGGCAAGCCCATAGTTGTAAGACAGACCAGGGGCAAGCAGAGGACTTGGATTGTGGAGTCAAAAACAGAGGTTGAATTCAAGCATGCATGGGACAGCCATAAGGCAATTCTAGGGGGTGGTGGGGGTAGGAAGAAGTAGGCTGCTGGTTAACTAGGATCTGCAGCTTAACCATTAGGTAGGGAAATTGGCAGACTGGGTGGGCCAAACAGTCCTTATCTGCTGTCAAATTCTATGTTTCTATCTTTCTATGCCACTTCTTTCCATAGGTGCTAGGTTTTACTAATTCTTTTCTCAGTGGTTCAACTCTGGGGTTGTGACTACATCCAACGGTCTTGTAATGGCAGAATTCAGCATGGGTCCATAGGTACTTTGTTAAGTTTTGCATGCTGGAAAGCTTGCAGGTCATGAGACCTCGGGCATCCTCCTGATTAGTGTCTGAGGATCTCGTAGGATACTGGGTCTTGGTTGACATCTTGATCACAGCAGTTGGAAGTCTTCTGTGAACCCTGCAGTAAACAAAATATAATGAATAAAGAAGGTTGGCCCATGCAAAGCCATGATATGGTCACTGACAGATTGCATGATCTCCTGTGATACTGGAGATGCAGGGACGTGGCAGTCAGTCAGAGCGAATGCCCAACATGGTGCCACCATTTTCTGTGCGGCAAAAGTGCTACACATATCATAAGGTTATAAACACATATGTCTGTCTTGCCTTGCGATTAACAAGTTACCGACATTATTTCAAGCAATCATATAGGAAGGAATTGATTGGACTTTCAAAATTAAAAAACTATATATATTAACAAACGGATATTTATTTTAGTTATTAAAAATGCTGGTAACTAATAAAGGCACACTGATCCGAGGCTCATTTCCAGGACATCATGTATGAGGGATGACCCTGAGCAAGTTACTTCATCAACATGTGTTCTCTTTTTAATCAAGCAGCAATACTAGCACACTGTGGTAGTGAGGATATAGTTTGATACGGTAGGTTCTGGGTCTGTTCCTGCAGATTGTTTGTGACAGTGCTATTTACATACACCTGAGGATTCAGCCTATCATGACATCTCAGCTCCTTCACACACAAAAACTTAAAGAACTGATAATAGTCTGAAAAATCATTGCAATCATTGCTGGGAACAGCAGAAGGGTTATGGATTTATTTTCCAGATAAAAGAGCCAGCTTAGTATTAAGATGCGATAGCTTATTTTTCTTGGAGAATGTAGGTCCTCAGAAATGAATAAAATTGGTTCTCACTTCTAAAATAAATACAATGCTAGGGAAGAGTGAAAGACTATGTGGGGATTACGAAAAGGGATAGACAAGGACACTAATACATGGTTGTTTGCCTCTACACTGTGCTGCTGGTAGCCAGGTGGCTGGCTGCTATCTTCAGAAGCCACATCACTTTACTGGAAAAGGGAGAATTTTAAATCAGGATGGCCAAGCAAGCTCAGTAGTGTAGTGGGTACAGATACTGCCTGTGTGGCCGCTAGACCTGGGTTCAATATTAGGTGTGAGGATTTTTACACAGTCATCTGGAGCTCGTGTTCAGTGCCAGGAGCCACCAGCAACTCTGCCTGATGACAAGTCATAAGTGCAGCAGTAAGCAAAAATAATTGCGAGTAGTGGCCAGTTAAGATGTACTTTCGTTTTTAGGTATGGATGTTGGACACTGTCTAATAGTTTGACAGACAGGGATGCATTTCTGCTTAAATGAAAACCAAAGAAAAACAACAGATGCATTGTGGGCATATCCATTTGACCATCATGCCCAGGGAGCCTTCTGATCTGCTGTACTTGATTGAAGCACAGCTGGCTTGGTGATGCCATGCTTGCATGATTACATACTTTCTTCCATCTCTCTGGTGTGGGTGAACTTTACTTCTCCAGGCGGAAAGTCAGACATCCGCTATATTAATCCTAAGGCTGCCAACAGGATTAGAAAGTACAGGAATTTTGGAGTGATATATTTTATTTATTTATTTAAAAGTTTTACCAGGAAGGTATACTGAGCAGACTACTGCTCAGTTCCAGGTGCGTCCTGAGGGAAGGGGGCATGGAAGACAACAGTCCATGGAGGATATCAGTCTGCTGCCCTGCAAGGGTTAAGATAGTGTCAGGAAGCACAAAGAGAGCTATTTGGCTAGGAGTCCCCACTCACACATGCTAAACAGCAGCAAGGCTGAAGGCAAGTCAGGGGCCCTTCTTAGACAGTTAGGAGCACTCCCCTCAGTAAAAAAAATGTATATGCATATATATATATATATATCTATATATCTATAAACAGTATAGATATATATACATTAATTAAAAAGAAATAAATAATATGGAAGCATGTGTAGGCCTATCGTCTACAGCATCACTAGAGTGTCCCTGCGAAGAAGTATTCGGTGGACCAGGTAACAATAACCCCTGACAGGGAACATTCGATCCCACAGACAGCGGAGGTGGGCTTGGAGGAATAACGGCACCAAGAAGCAGATGTGGGATAAGGGTATTACAACTTTAGTGGGGTGTCACAGCAAGAAGAATTGAGGAAGCACAGAGTGATCCAAAGAGGACTGGGGGTGGTTCCAGTAGGCGTGGAATCAGACCTGCACAACATTTTATTGGTGGAGCTACAGCAGTGCAAGCACTGGGCAAAGGAAGAAGGAGTCTTTTTCACAGGTATGCCTTCCTTATAACCTGGGGAGCAGCACTTACAGTCACGGCCAAAGACATGGTCAGATATTTCCTGAAATTTCTATGATATTTCTAGAGAAATCTCCTGCTTTCTCCATTTCCACAGTAGAGGCAGCAGAGAGAAACTCTTTAGAAATGTTGTGAAATATCTGGAAATATCTGACCACATCTGTGGCTACTACTATAGGCAGCAGCAAGATGGGGCACAGATGTGCCACTGGAGAGCAGCAGCATCCCTTCAGTGTGAGGGACATGTGACAGGAATGATCTAGTAAGTTCTTTTGTTGAGGTATTGAGTTAATGCATAATGGGCTGTCATATGTCAACACATCATGGCTTCTAATGTCACATGACCTAGCTGGTCTTATGGGAAACATAGGCCAATGTGGTCAGTCGAATGTTCCCTTGGACACATTCAGTTACAGGTTAGGTAAGGCAGACTGGAGAGCACCAGTTTGAACATCTCAGACAGCATAAAAGGAAGATGCTGGGTCACAAGCCTTGGACATCCTTCAAAATACAGTCATATGGTGGACAGGGCAGTGGAGGGTGTGGAGTGAGCAGTGTTGGGTAAGTTACTTTTTCTATTACTTTTGGTAACTTGTTCCAGAAAGCTCTGTGCAGTCACTAGCAAGGATGCAGAATCATTCACAAATCTGGACTGTCATGTATGGTATGGGCTGCATGCCCATTGGCTCTTTCTCTGCACCAATGGGCGTGCAGCCCTACCGGGCAGTCAGTCGGCAGGCAGCGGGGCAACAGGCGGGTGGGATGCCGCCCGCCGGCTGTGGGGGGTGGTGAGGTGGTGGGACTTGCGTGGGTGGGTGGGGGAGGCACTAGCCACCAGGGCAATGTTGGGGGATTAGTGCAGCATTTACATCTCGTGATCAGGATGTGCCACTAGACCACCAGTGCTGGAATTCGGGAGGGGAGGATTCTACATACTGCCCGTGATCATCAGGCTTTTCGGTCCACTGGACCACCACGGCTGAATTTGGGAGGGGGATTCTACACTACTGTCCGCGATCTGGCTTTTCGGTCCACTGGACCCCAGGGGATACGTTCGGGGGCCACATTGCTGCCGATCGGGCTGGTGTGGGGATCGCTATGCCTGATCGCGGACCCAGTGGGGGTGGTGGGGGATTCACAGTGTCTGCCCGCGATCCAGGCTGCAGGGGGCACAGGGACTGGGTTAGGCAGCCACAGGTGGTAGCTGCTGTGTTGCACCCTGCAATGCAGCAGCTCACCTGTGGGTGGCCCTCGATTTTAGGGCTTTTTTTGGCTCAAAGTTGTGCAGGCGCAGGTTGGGGTTGCGCCGCACAACTTCTTACAGCCCGGCTGAATATCGGACTGTCAGTTTATGCATGGATCCTCCTCCAGTTCAGCATACACATTCATTTGCATTGCGCTGTTGCTCAGCCTGCTTGTTACGCAGCTGCCTCCTGCTGAAACTATCGAGAATGGTACTGACTTCAAGCATGCTAACCCTATTACATGGCGCAACCTTTGAATATCCGCCCCAAGACTAAAACAGTATTTATAAACAACTGCACTGAGCTTCAAGTATTAAAATGCTCTAGAGCTGCATTTTGAATTGATAAACACTCTAAGCATTTCTTATTTCTGGTGTTATACTATTCAAGAGTTTCATAGCAGTATATTTAAAAGTTACATATATATATATATATATTTATACAGTATATACAGTATATATATATATATATACACACACACACAGATATATATATATTATAGTGGCACAGTAGTGCCACTATAGTTAGGGTTATGTAACCATTTCTATGTTAAACCTCAAATGTTGCACTTTAATAACTTTTGAACTGTTTGTCCAATTTACCTGAAATTCGGAATGTAGAAAGATTTATCATCGTCTCTGGATCTGGACATTTTCGTTTTGATTGGATGTACTGTTGCAGAATCATAGCATGCTCAAAAAGTGAAAAAATCCCAAACATTCTGTTTTCTTTGTCCACCCATAATGCACTGAAGAATGCATTTGAGTGAGTTCAAATTGGGTAGGCTGCATGGGTCCTGGCTAGCACTGGTGACTTTTGAAGAATTTGTAATAAATCTTGTTCCATTCAAAGGTTATGCTATTTTTACTCTCCCATTATATTCAATGGGAAAATGTATATGTGTTCTGTGAAAACAATTGTAATCACATTTTTTGATTGAGCTTGCCAAAAATGTTGTGTAGCTGCCACCATCTTGTTTTCAGTTAGCGATGGAGAACAAAACATTATAACTCAAAAAATGCTGCACTTCTGAACACAGGGATCATTGGGTTTACCTAAACGGGCCCCGAGGAACATGCCTAGGGCATTTGTTTGTGGCTAGCTAGCCTGGAAACATGTATTTGTTTTTTCATTTTTCAATTATGACTTCTTTTTGTGTTGCGAAAACTTTGGCAACAACTTTATATATGATCGCGGCAACATTTTTTTGATAGCAATCACATTCCCATTATAGAAATGGAGAATTTGGCTATGTATTGCTTTTCTTTGTCACTTGATTGTGCCAAGGTGGATTGCACAATTGGAATGAAATTTTCAGGGTACGGCGTCCTAGCGCCACAGATGTGCCTTTCACTGGTTTGGAGTGAAAAAAATTAAAGAAGGCCCTGCCTGCAGCATTCCAAAGTTCAGAAATGTCCCCCTAGGATAACATTGTGGTGGTTGTAGTTTTTTGTCCGTTCATTGTATCAATGTGGATTGTGGTACTGGCCTGAATTTTTCAGGGTGGACAGGCCTAGTCCCACAGGTGTGCCTTTTGGTGGTTTGATATTAAAACATTGAACAGTCACATAGTTACAGCATTCCAAAGTTCAGAAATTTTCCTGTTGGATAACATTATGGCACCCGTGATGCCTTTCAGGGCCCATAGTTCGAAAATGGTTCATGATATGGATTTTTCATTACAAAATTTCTTAGTCTCCCACAGGAGAACTAAGTTCAGAACTAGTTTAAAAAACCATGAAAGCTTTTCAATTTTAATTTTTTTCCTACCTTGTGCAGTTCCTGATATATTTGTGAATTAGTGTTCCAATTGCTCATTTTCATGGCTGTAGGCCACAATTATGCTCTCAAACTTAGCACTCACATTGTGTTTCACTGCCCCATCTCAGAAACGATGAAACATACAGTACACATTCCATCAACATTATGTTGCCAGACCTACTCACTCTCACCGTTACTGCCACACTTGAATTTTTTTCCCACCTCTTACAGTTCCCGAGATATGGGCTACTTACTGTTACAAAGCCTCTTTGCATTATATGGCTGTGGTATGGCTTCATACCTATGAGTAAGTGGGAATGCAGGGCCCTGAGAGCCTGCACTCCCACAAACACATTCCATTTACTACTCATGTTACACTTTTTAAAAAAGAAAGGAAATTCCTTGCAAAAACTTTGTTAATGCCTGATGGTGTGTGGAGGGTGTGTGGTGGTGGTGGTCGGGTGATACATAGATACATAGACAGTGTAGGCAGATAAGGGCCTATGGCCCACCCAGTCTGCCCATTTGAGTTTGTAAGTTCAGTTTGTTTTCCTAGAAGTCTGTTGCCCCTTACCCCTGACCTCCAGAATTCCTTTATGTCTATCCCATGCATTCTTAAATCCCGTGATTGTTTCAGCCCCCACCACTTCCTCTGGCAGGGTGTTCCACTTGTCCACCACCCGTTCTGTGAAGAAATTCTTTCTCATGTTTCCTCTGAATCGTCCCTCCTCCAGCTTCATCCCATGCCCTCTAGTCCTGGAACATCTTTTCGCTTAAAATAGTGTTTTCCTGCACCCAGTTCCTCCCTGTAAGATACTTGCATGTCTCTATTATATCCCCTCTCTCCCTCCTCTCCTCCAGGGAGTACATGTTCAGTTCCTTCAACCTGTCTTCATAGGACTTGTGATGCAATCCATGCACCATCTTTGTTGCCCTCCTCTGAACCTTCTCTACCCTATCTATGTCCTTACTTAGGTATGGGCTCCAGAACTGTACACTGTACTCCAGGTGGGGCCTCACTAGTGTCTTGTATAGTGGAATTATGACCTCCTTTTCCTGCTGGTGATGCCCTGCCTATACATCCCAGCATCCTATTTGCTTTACCTGCTGCCTTGTCACACTGTTTCCCTACCTTGAGGTCATCAGAGATGATAACCCCAAGATCCCTTCCTGCTTGGTGCATGCTATATCCTCACCCCCAACTGATATATTGTGCCAGGGTTTTTGTGCCCCATATGCATTATCTTGCACTTCTTTGCATTGAATTTCAACTGCCAAACCCTGACCATTCTTCAAGTTTCTGCAGGTCGCTTTCATTCTGTTTACACCCTCTGGTGTGTCTACTCTGTTACAGAGCTTTGTGTCATCAGCGAACAGTGAAATTCTGCCCTCTAGGTCCTACGCAATGTCACTGATGAAGATGTTGAATAGGACCGGTCCCAGCACTGATCCCTGTGGTACCCCACTGGTCACTCTTCCCTCAGTGGAGTGACAGTCATTTACCACCACCCTCTGTGTCCTGCCACCCAGCCAGTTACCTACCCACCACACTACTATCCTGCCCTGGTGATAACCCTAACGTGGAATTTCCACACTTTTGTCGATGTGGAAACAACCTTAAATTACGCATTAACGAAGTTTTTGCAATGAATATATATATATATATATATATATAATATATATATATATATATGTATTTTATAGTGGCACGGTAGCACGACTATAGTTAGGGTTGAGTGGTCAGTTTCATGCTAAAGTCAAAAGTTTGGACGTTAATAACTTTGGACCCATTCAATGGATTTGCCTGAAATTTGGTACACGCGGTGGGGCACACTAGACCTCTTGATTTGCCAAATCCCATTTTGGTCAGAGTGCTGATCTTTGTGTACGAAAGCGCTGAATAATGCAAAATTATCCATTTTTGGAGGCACCTTTTGGCATTCTTAATGTGGTCTTACACGGCCACCATGTGGCATGCCACTCTATGAGATGGCTCATTTGAAAGAGCTTTGGTGGCCAAACATGCTGCATTTTGTTTGGTGAAAACATATTAAGGCATTCAAAAGTTATGGCACTTTTACGTTCCTATTATAAGTCAATGGGAAAATTTATATGTATGTCTTGTGATCAAAGAATGGGGTTCTGGCCATCTGCCCCGCCTAGCGGTCAAAGAATTTGCAGCCTCGTGGTTCAAGAATCTTTGTTCCCAAGGAATTTCAAAATTCTTTGACCGTGAGGTCCGTCATCTTGTTTTCAGTTTTCCGATCGCACAAATACAAATATCTCAGCTCAGGGTCACTTCTGAGTAAAACTTCACTAGGTTTTACTCAGGGGACCCCGATCTATCGAGCCATGGCTTTGGTTCCATCCAAATCAGTCTAAAAATAGAGTTGTAAGCTTTTAAATTCTTCATTCGTGGCTCGCTAATGATCTTTGATCACAGCATGCAAGTTCTTTGATCGGCGAAACTTTGATCACGATTGTGCATCATGGTGAAGGACGAGATGGCCAAATTTTAAAATAGGTTTTTGTAGCCCAGGGTGCCCTATTAAGTAAAATAAAGGGTGGGTTTTGGTCAGGAGCATCCCTCTTCTATATCTGAATAAAGTAGTGTACTTTTATTATCCCTGGTAGTCTAGCGGCCCTCCCAATCCTAGCAATGTATATAATGATTATATTATTCCTGGTAGTCTAGTGGCCCCCCAAATGAGTATCCTATTATTATCTTTGTTTATTATCCGTGGTAGTCTAGTGGCCCCCATGTGTCTTTATGCATTTTTTAATAATTATATCCCTGGTAGTCTAGTGCCTCCTCACCCACGATCTGTAGTTCTTAATTATAAATATTCCTATCCTGGTAGTCTAGCAGTATCCCCTCCATCATAATAAAACTGACTTCTATTTAGCAGTACCTGGTAGTCTAGTGGCCCCCACCCATCCATGACAGCCCACCCAGCACCCTCCACCTTTCCCAGTTGGCGATTGGCACAGCCCACCTCTCACCTCCATGGCCAGCCACTGACTGTGTGTATTACCAGCGGCAACTGAAAGAGGCTCGGAATTTCCTGGCTGGCCGCAGAGGTGAGAGATGGGCTGTGCCAGTCGCCGGCTAGGGGTGCTGGGTGGGCTGTCATGGATGGGTGGGGGTGGGGACCACTAGACTACCAGGTATCTAAATAGAAGTCAATTTTAATATGATGGGAGGGGGACCACTAGACTACCAGGGATAGGAATATTAATTATTAAGAACTGCAGATCACGGGTGGGGGGGGCACTAGACTACCAGGGATATAATTATTAAAAAATATGTATAAACACACATGGGGGCCACTAGACTATCATGGATAATAAACAAAGATACTAAGAGGATACTCATTCGGGGGGCACTAGACTACTAGAGATAACATACATCATTATATACATTGCTATGATGGGGAGGGGCCCCTAGACTACCAGGGATAATAAAAAGTACACTATTTTATTCAGATATAGAAGAGGAAGCCCTGACAAAACCCACTTATTTTTTTAATAGGGCACCCTTGGAGTACAGAAACCAATTTTAAAATCTGGCCATCTAGTCCCTCGCTTCTTTGTTCACTGAGCGAGCAATTTCTTTGACCGCCAGCATGCAAATTCTTTGATCGCAAGATTCTTTGATAGCGATCATGCATCGCGAATGAGGGACGAGATGGCCAGATAAAAAATAATTTTCTCAGCTCAGGGTGTCCTAGCAAGACAAATGAGTGTGGGTTTTACTCAGGGGGCTTTGTTTTGATGAATCATGGTGGTGGATTACCACAATCTGGTAACATTTTGTAAATTACAGCTAATTTTTATTCTTTGGTCATGACCACGCAAATTCTTTGATCGCGAGCCTACAAATTCTTTGATCATGAGATTCTTTAATCGTGATCATGCATTGTGAGGGTAGGACAAGATCGTCAGATTAAAAAATCAATTTTCTCAGCCCAGGGGTACGCTAGGAAGTCAAATGAGGGCGGGTTTTGCTCAGTGCGCTTCGTTCTGTCGAACCATGGTGGTTTACCGCAATTCTTTCAGTTTTGTAAATTATTAAAGTTTTAATTCCTTGTTTGTGAGCCTGCAAATTTTTTGATCATGAGCCTGCAAATTCTTTGATCATGAGATTCTTTGATCACCATCTTTGATCGTGAGGACAGGACAAGATGGCCAGAATTTTTATAATGGAATAGATAGGGAAATTTTACCAAACTTTAAGATTTAATAACTCGGAAACGGTTTGCTCTTTTTACTTGAAATTTGGAGGGTGTTTACAGAATGTCCTAGATGTGAATTATGTTGTATAGGTGTCAGAGACCATTTTTTTGTGGAGATATTGCATGACGCACTTTAAACGTTGCAGACATTGTTTTGCTTGTGGTGGTGGCTTGAAATTGATAGGATACCTAGCCTTGGTGTCATGGATGTAGTTTTCAGTTATTGTGTATTTTAAATGTCAACAGGTGCAGAATTGTGCCAGTCTGATGAATGAAAATCTCGTACGTTAAAATGTTATATCTCGGACACGGTTTGGTTTTTTCACTTGAAATTTGGAGGGTGTTGACAGCATGTCTTGTGGATGAAAATCACAGTGTTTCTGTGTAGAAAATATTTTTTGATGCAGATGTGGGTGGTGCAGTTTACGTTCTTGGACAGCGTTTTGCTTGTGGTGGTGTCTTGAAATTGATAGGATACATAGCCTTAGTGTCATGGATGTAGTTTTCAGTCGTGTGTGTTAAATGTCAACTGGTGTGGAACCTTGCCACTCTGATGAATTAAAATTTCAAATTATGATGTGTCATATCTTGGACACAGTTTGGTCTTTTACTTAAAATTTGGAGGTGTTGACAGCATGTCTTGTAGATGTTAATGGAGTGTTTACGTGTCAGACCATATATTTTTTCGGACATATTGTGTGGCGAGTTAACATTTTGTGGACAGAGTTTTCTATTGTTGTACTAGATCTACATTTGTGTGGTGGCTGGCCTTGCTGTTGTGAATGTACTTTTTAGTCATTAGGTGTGTAATGTGGCCTGACACTTACAAGTTGGTTAGGCCTGGCGCTCCCACCAACTTGCGAACTTCTACTTTTCTATTCTTTCTTAAAAGTAAGGAAATTCTATGCAAAAACTTTGTTAATGCATCATTAGGTCTCTTCTACAGTGAAAAAAGTGAGGAAATTTGATTTTAGGGTTCCCACCCATTACACCCCACCCCAGTCCACCCCCACCAACAGGCATTGGAGTGTGCATTGAGGTCATTGGCCCTAACTCTCACCCCATTCTCCTACACTGCACCACTTCAGCTTGTCTACACATGGGATGGGGTGAGAGTTGAGCCTAAGCACTCCAACACACACCCCAATGCCTGTTGGTGGGGGCAGGCTGGGTGGGAGTGCAAGGGTGGGAACCCTAAATTGAATTTCCTCACTTCACTGTAGAAGAACCTAACTGATGCATTAACAAAGTTTCTAGCATAGAAGATATATATATATATATATATATATATATATATATATATATATATATATCTTCTATGCAAAAATCTTTTTAATGCATCATTTGGGTTTAAAACACAATAGTCAGGAAATGAGACCTTTAGGGTTGCCCCATCCCCTTGTGGACCCGCCCATCATCCCAAGATTGACAGCTGACGGGGGTGTGTCATTGGGGTTGTGAGGCCTAAATGTCACCCATTCTTCTTTAATGTGACCTGTGACTATGATTACATATGAAATGGGGTGACGGTAAGGCTACACATGGCAATGACACCCCATCAGCTGTCATACGGGATGATTGGGTGGAGTGCATGGGCAACCTGAGTCTCATTCTGTCTTTTGTGTTTTAAACCCCTAAATGATGCATCAGCAAAATTTTTTGCATAGAATTTCCTTATGTTTTGAGAAAGAATAGAAAAGTAGAAAGTTGCACAAGTTATTGGGAGTGCAGCCCTTTGGGCCCCTTGCTCCCACCAACTTGCAAATTCCTGCCTAAGATAAGAGTTCAGGTACTGAATATCATATGTATTTTTGGCAGTGCTTATGGTTGGGAGTGTGGGGCCCACCACCTTGAGAGAAAGCAAAGTGTCAGTTATCAGAGTGGCATAATTCAGCCCCTGTTTACATGTCAGACACCTAACCACTACAAATTACCTCCATGGCAGTAATGCTAGGCACTCTATAAATGTTAAGCCAGTACCACAATGCAAAATGCCATATGCAAAACATAAAGTGTGTCATGCAATACGGGTGCAGCAAATTAATTTTCCAACACCTAAACACCATAATTCACATGGACAGCACATCCCTCAACATGCTTCAAATTTCAATATAAAAGACCAAACTGTTTCTGAGACATAAAATGTGAAGGTTTCAGGTTTTCATTCATCACAGTGGCAGAATTCTACACCTATTAACATTTTATACACCTAACGACTGAAAAGTACATTTATGGCACTAAGGCTAGCTACCCTAGTAATTTAAAGTCACTACCACCATGGAAAATGCTGTCCACAAAACGTAAACTGCTTCACACAATATTTCTGTGAAAAATGTATTGTCTGACATCTAAATTCACATCTACAGGACATGCCGTCAGCACTCTCCAAATTTCAAGTTAAAAGACCAAACCGTTTCCAAAATATTTAATTTGAAAAATTGCTAAAATTGTGCTACCTGGTCCCTCCCAATCTGGCCATCTAGTTCCTTCCTCTTGATCAAAGATCGCAATCAAAGAATCTCATGATCAAGGAATTTGCAGGCTCACGATCAAAGAATAAAAAATGTTAAAACTATTTTTAGAGAAATATACATGAAACCACAGCCATGACTAGACAGAACAAAGGCCCCTCAGCAGATCCCATCCTAGTTTGCCTTTAGAAGTGACCCCTGTGCTGAGAAAATTTTATTTTTCATGTGGCCATCTAGTTGCGCCCTTGTAATCAAAGATTGTGGTCAAAGAATCTTGAGATCAAAGAATTTGCAGGCTTGTGATCAAAGAATTTGCAGGGTTGCGATCAAACAATAAAAAATGCTTAAAGTCAATTCTTAGCAGAAATGCATGAAACCACAGCCACGCCTAGATAGAATGAAGCCCCCTGAGGAAAACCCACCATCATTTGACTTAATAAGCCAACTCCGATCTGAAAAAAATGATTTTTTCAAGTGGCCATCTAGTCACACCCTCACGATCAAAGATCGTGGTCAAAGAATCTCACCCCTATAATATATTCCATGACCAAGCATGCAGACATGCTACAGTAAAGAAGAATAGGGGGAGATTTAGGCCTCATGACCCCAATGACACACCAAGGCATCTGTCAGACTGTGGTGGTTTGGGGTGGTGTGTGTGAGAGGGGTTAGGGGTTCAACCCTAATGTCTAATTTCCTCACTTTTTTTGCTTTAACCCTAAATGAAGCATTAACACAGTTTTTGCATAGAATTTCAGTACTTTGTGAAAAATATAAGTAGTAAAAAACACATATTGGTGGTATTGTGGAGCCCAGCTCCCACCAAGTTACCAATTGTTGCATAACAATATGCATCTGGCCCAAAGCTCTCTTATGCAAACTACAGAGCCATGCAGCAGCACTATAGGGCACCAAACCCTTGTAACAGTAATTTTCGCATATCTTGGGAAACGTAAGACCAAGAAAAAAAATTGGAAAGACCATACCCATATCTCACATTGTTTCCAAGCTATGGACACCAAAAGCACTGGAGAGGCACTCTTTCAACCCTTGTGACAGTACTTTCACAATATCTCATGAACCATGCAATGTACAAACAAAATTCCACTGCAAGCTTACTCTAGAATGTCAAATCTTTTTCCAGTGTCTTAGATCACTAGAAGGTGTTCTAAGTCATCTGTAGCGAAAAGTCTGTATCTCGCTTCATTTCCGATATAACGTCGCTGAAAGTCATGACACAGACTGCAATGTAATCCTATGGGGAAAATGTGAAATACATCATTGAATATTTCTGCTACAAATTATTTCCCCAACACCTAAACAGCATAGTACACATCTCTTTGACATCCCCTCAACACCCTGCAAATTTCAAGTAAAAAGATCAAACTGTTATCAAGATATGGTCATCCCAATTTGGGCCATCTGGTCTTTCTCATTAACATTCCAAGAATACATATACATTTTCCCATAGGGATATAATGGAATTTCAAATTGTAATAACTTTTGAACAGATTAATATTTGTTCACCAAACAAAGGTGGCATCTTCCTTGGCCAAAGCTCTTTTTACGTGCCAATTTCGGACCAATAGCCTACATGGTGTCTGTGCAGTGCCACGGACAAAAAATGAGCAAAAGTGGCGAAAAGTGAATTTGTTGGCACTTCGCAGCGCAAAAACCGTAGGTCCGACTGAAACGCAATTTAGTAAATCAAGAGACCTATCATACCAGACTGTGAATTCCAAATTATGTGCAAATCTGTTGAATGATTGCAAAGTTATTATCATGCAAAATGTGAGGTTTAACATTAAAAGTGCCTACCACAATGCAAAACACTATACGCAAAATGTAAAGTGCGTCATGCACTATCTCTGCAGCAACTTAATTTTCCAAAACCTAATTACCATAATTCACATGTACAGGACATCCCCTCAACACCCTGCAAATTTCAATTTAAAAGACCAAACCGTGTCCGAGATATAACATTCTAAAGTTTGAGATTTTTCATTGGTCAGAGAGGCAGACATTCGCACCTGTTTGTATTTTACACACTAACGATTGAAAAGTATGTCCATGGCAGTAGCTAGCTACCCTATACATTTCAAGCCACTACCACAATGCAAAATGCTGTCCACAAAACATAAACTGCACCACTATATCTCCAACAAATGTATTTTCTGACACCTAAGCACCAAAATTCACATCTACAGGACATCCCGTCAACACCCTCCAAATTTCAAACAATAAGACCAAACCATTTCTGAGATATTTAATTTTAAAAGTTGTTAAAATTGGGCTATCTGTTCCTCCAAATCTGGCCATCTAGTCCTCCCTCCCTCCCTCGGATCAAAGAATCTTTGATTGTGAGCCTACAAATTCTTTGATCATGAGGAGGGACCAGATGGCCAAAATCCCATTCTTTGTTCGCAAAATAACCATATAAATGTTCCCATTGACTTATAATGGGAACTTAAAAGTGCTAGGTATTGACTGGCAACCTGGTGGGGTGGGGCAGCAGGATGGATGCAGCAGCCCCGCTTCTCTCTTCTCTGCATGTTTGTGGTGCTCTGTTTTAGGTTTTAGAAACTTATTTGTATGAATGAAACTTCTTTTAATTTCTTTTTTTGCTAAGTCTTTAAGATCCTTAATTTCATTTAGGAGTCAATAAACTATGTGTAACCCCAAGGGGGCGCCACCCTTAGGGCTACTACCCCTGTCTGCCCCCACGGAGGCAGGGTGAGGGGCCCAGATCCATGGACGGGTGCCTCCACCCAGAGGTCGGGGTTAGCACAGTTAAGACTACCTTCGTTACAGCCCTCTGGGCTACTGCAACCCCCCTTTCGTCCCACTAGTGACTCACACTAGGTACCAACAATTCTGTTCACCAGTACACTTACCCCATGGATAATATATTCCAGCTCCCTTCGGGGAACCCCCTGTAAAGTAAGGTACAATTATATCACAGTCACCATGCAGCAACTTGTCAGAAAAGTACAAGCCAGCCAGGGTGTAGTTATAACACAGCAATCTGATTTATTAAAAGGGCAGATAACAGGGGAAAGGGGGAAAATCAGGATAATTGGCTTATACTGTTGCTATCTACCTAGGGCTCTGTGCACAGGCCTAACCCTACAAGTTACTGTCCCTGGGTACCCAAGCCCTAATGGCTAGTCCAAACCATGGCAGCTGGTAGGGGCCCTTACACAAAGAAGAACGAAAAGTTTAATTAAACAGTCAGCAGTATAGCAAGACCATTTGGAACCACTGTTGCACATTTAGCAGGAGCTACCTGATTCAGTACTCACAACCTCCAGACAAGACAGAGTCCTTCACCACCAGCAGGGCTGAGTCTGAGCTCCATGAACCGCCTCACATTTATATGACAAACAGCAACAGCAGAGGGTACCACCAGGCAGCTGCTTCTGGGCTCTCCCGTTTTTCACAGTCACTAAAGCACTACAATGGCAGCTTGTTTTCTCTCTCCCACGGACTGAGTGCAATTCAGCAATCTTCGCCAGTCCTCTAACAGGTCGAGCCTGGTGGGTAGCTGTACAAGGCACAGTCTCCTCTGACCGCCCGCCGATGGGTTTTTTCGGATCCTCCTTCAGGCAAAACGGCCGCTTCAGGCCTTCACGTGCTTCCCGTGCGAACTTTCCCAGCGCAGAAGCACACAGCTCCTCTCTCCTCACCAGGCACAATGGATCTACCGTCCAGCAACAAGGGGCTCTTCTTTCAGTTCGGGCGCTACCCACTTCCATTGGCTGGCGGAACCTGCCAGTCACTTTTTCCAGCTCTCATTGGTGCGAAAACGTGCCATCGCCCATAATCAATTTCTCAGATACAAACAGCCCCTCTATTGGTCAGCCAGTTCTGTAGGGTCCCAAGGTACTGATTGGTCCAATTCAATAGTTCGGGACCAAAATGGAGGAGGCAATCGAAACCCTCTGTGCTGCAAAACAAGGCAGGTTAGAACAACTACATTATCATCATTATTTTATGTTATTTTAAGCAAACCATCACATTTTCCATCAGGGCTCCCCCTGCACCACTAGCGATGGCAGAAGGGAGCACTTACTCTGCAGCACGGGCGGGATTCGAGCATAGCAACACTCAAACCCCCTCCCATTCCAACCAATTCGGACTGCAACAGGCAACCCTTAAAAGGACAGCTTGCAGAGGCTTTTAGGAGCACTCCACGGTTCCTCATTTAAGCGGCTTCATGCCGATCACCAACCCATACATAAGGCATATTCGGAACCCCCATCTGCAAGGGGATTACATATGTACTAAGCAACCGTTTAATCAAGACATTCGACGTTTCAGTGTTTTTGTTGTTGAGTTGCTTAGAAGAACTTCATGGAATGGAGAGGAACTGATTATGTGCTCATTTTGCTTGGAAAGGTGTTTTTGTGCTGTTTTTGTACCATTGTTGTGTGAAAGAACAGAACTACCGTTACTCTGTAGATGAAAGATTTAGATAGCTTTACCCACCTCACGATAGTTTGGGATGGGAAAGCAATGAGAGAAAATTCGATAGATGCTCGGAGGAAATTGAGCAGTAATGATGGTGGTATTCTGGTCAAACTGTGCAGGATCTTGCGTGGCCCTTTCCTTAGAATGAACAATGAGGGAGTATTTCCAAAGAGGAATTCTGGAAGTACTTCATGTGCTGATAGGCATATTAAAGCCTATAATGGGTATGCTAATGTTGCTTAAAGGTCGGTGGCTTATATGTTATAAGCAAGAGTGACTCACTGCACTTAGAGGAAGTGCCTTCTTTTGCTTTGCTTTGCAGATATCTGGTACCAAGTGAATGGAGTTGCCCTGGAATGTTAAGGTTGAGGTTTTGTGAGCAGCTGTGGTGGAACTGGGGAGCTGGATTGACCACTGAATTTGGGGCCTCTTTCCCTTGTTTCGGGCAAAAGGGAATGGAGGAATGTGAAAATCTTTCCTTTTATGCAAGTTCCTCTGTCTAAAGCTGCCTGGTATAGATATAAGGAGCTTAGTGTTTGAGGGGTGTCTTCCTTTTTCAGAGAAGCTATTGTCCTTTCTTGTACTTAATGCCCAGATAAGCATTTTGCTATATGGAAATGGAAGCTTATAACGTAATGCAGCCCATACAAGAATGGTAATCGAACGCTTGTGGTCTTTTAACAAGGTAGCTTCAGTGAACGCTAAGGAAAAGCGCTTTGACTATTACATGTTTTACTTTTTGTCAGAGTGAAGCTAGTCTTATTTTTGGAGTTTTGACATTTATGGCTCTTTGAAATATTTAATCAGTGGACTTTCTATTGAAGAGCACTGTATTATCTTATTATCTGTATTATCTTTACTTTGGGCTTGCAATATGACAGTTTCCAACCTGAAGGAACTCTTGGACCGAGTGCTTCTCCATTAGCATTTTGTCACGTCACTTGACCTTGCACAAAAGGGTTACCCCCATTAAAAATTATATCATTTATGGAGAATTTCTGAATTACAAATTGTATTTAGATGAACACTGATTGCAATGTCCTAAATGAGCAAAATTTTATATTTTATTATTTTATTATTTGTTGCTTTTTTCTGTGGGATATTATGGGATATTGGATACTGTGTGTTATGGGCCAAATGTTGTTTCCTTTTATTATTATAAAGCCATTATGATTTTTCATCCACGCTTTCAGCACTACTTCAACAAATTATGCTTAAAGGGGCTCACACTAATTCTGTGTAGTCCTTTAGGTGCTTTATTCAGCTTCTGGAGAATTTGGATATATCTCTGAAGGGCCACTTTGGCTTGCAATATTAGGAGCTAGTCTTAAAGTCGTGAACCTAGAATTGAAGGGAACTGTGAAGACTCCTTTGGAGAAAATCCCAAACTTACTATGACCAGAGCTGGTTGAGATAGCAGCGGGTCTCTAATTCTCATTATAACGGGGTGTAGTCGGAGTATGGGACCGCATGCACGGTGGGATGCTTTGTAATAACACCCCAATTGGATGGGTGTTACTGGCAGCCCTTTACCTAGCCTGGGTCTGGTACATAGATACATAGATAGTGCTGGCAAATAAGGGCCTATGGCCCACCTAGTCTGCCCATTTGAGCTTGTAAGTTCAGTTTATGTTTTCCTAGAAATCTATTGCCCTTTACCGCTGACCTCCAGAATTCCATTATGTCTATCCCAAGCATTCTTAAATCCCATGATTGTTTTTGCCCTCACCACTTCTTCTGGCAGGGTGTTCTACTTGTCCACCACCCATTCTGTGAAGAAATTCTTCCTCATGTTTCCTCTGAATAATCCTCCTTCCAACGTCATCCCATGCCCTCTAGTCCTGGAACATCTTTTTCACTTAAAAATAGTGTATTCCTGCACCCTGTTCCTCCCTGTAATATACTTGTATGTCTCTGTCATATCCCCTCTCTCCCTCCTCTCCTCCAGGGAGTGCATATTCAGTTCCTTCAACCTGTCCTCATAGGACTTGTGATGCAGTCCATGTAACATCTTTGTTGCCCTCCTCTGAACCTTCTCTACCATGTCTATGTCCTTACATAGGTAAGGTCTCCAGAACTGTACACTGTACTCCAGGTGGGGCCTCACTAGTGTCTTGTATAGTGGAATTATGACCTCCCTTTTCCTGCTGGAGATGCCCCTGCGTATGCATCCCAGCATCCTATTTGCTTTACCTGCTGCCTTGTCACACTGTTTCCCTACCTTGAGGTCATCAGAGATGATAACCCCAAGATCCCTTTCCTGCTTGGTGCATGCTATATCCTCACCCCCCAACTGATATATTGTGCCAGGGTTTTTGTGCCCCATATGCATTATCTTACACTTCTTTGCTTTGAAATTCAACTGCCAGACCCCTGACCATTCTTCAAGTTTCTGGAGGTCCCTTCTCATTCTGTCAACACCCTCTGGTGTGCCTACTGTGTTACAGAGCTTTGTATCATTGGTGAACAGTGAAATTCTGCCTTCTAGGTCCTGAGCAATGTCACTGATGAAGATATTGAAAAGGACCGGTCCCAGTACTGATCTCTTGTGGTACCCCACTGGTCACTCTTCCCTCTGTGGAGTGACAGCCATTTACCACCATCTGTGTCCTGCCACCCAGCCAGTTACCTACCCACCACACTACTGTCTTGCCCACACCCATATTCCCCAGTTTGTGTAATAGTCTTCTATGTGGCACAGTGTCAAAGGCCTTGCTGAAGTCCAGATGGGCCATGTCCACTGCCCTCCTCTGATCCACCTCCCTAGTCACCCAGTCAAAAAATTCTACGAGGTTGGTCTGACATGACCTCCCCCTGGTGAAACCATGCTGCCTTGGGTCCTGTAGTCCACTGACAACCAGGTGTTCCACTAATCTCTCCTTCAGTAGTGCTTCCATGATCTTCCTCACTACCAAGGTGAGGCTGACTGGTCTGTAGTTCCCTGCTTCCTCTTTGTTCCCACTTTTGTATGAGGGGATTACATCTGCTGTCCTCCAGTCTTTGGGTACCTCCCCTGTTTCCAGTGATCGGCTAAACAGGATAGCCAGAGGTTCAGCAACCACCTCTCTTAGTTCTTTAAGGACCCTGGGGTGCACCCTATCTGGCCCCATTGCTTTATCAACTCTTATTACTTCCAGTTCCTTCAGGACCCTTTCTTGTGTAAAGGGACTTGTGTCCATTTCTGCACCATTCTCACTCTTTGTACTCCCTTCAGACCCATTACCCTCCTCTTCCTCAGTAAAGACTGAGCAGAAATACCTGTTCAATATGGCAGCTTTAATGTCGTCATCCTCCATGTGGCTCCCATCCTCCTCCCTTCACTCTCACTATCCCTCCCTTTGCCTTTCTTTTTTCACTTATGTTCCTATAAAAGATTTTGGCCCCTCTACCCACTGATTTTGCAATGTGTTCTTCTGCCTGAGCTTTGGCTTCCCTTACTGACCTCCCTGCCTCCCTTTGCTTCTCTTGGTACTTCTCCCTATCCCCTTCTGCCTGTGTCTTTTTCTATTGCCTGAATGCAGTCTTTTTTGGCTTTCACTTTCTTTGCTACCTCTTTGGAAAACCATTATGGTCTCCCCTTCTTTTTCGTCTTGCTAACCTGCTTAATGCATAATTCTTTTGCTCTTGTAATCTCCATTTTAAATACTGCCCACTGTTCCTCAACCCCTGATTCCTGCCCCATTCCCCTTAATGCCTCATTCAAGTATCTCCCCATTTTCCCAAAGTCTGCCCCCCTAAAATCCAGGATACGTGTTTTTGCGTGGTTTGGTTCTGCTCTTTCTGTGATTTCAAACCACAATGACTGGTGGTCACTGTCTCCCAGGTGCTCCCCACTGTTACCCCCATCACACTGTCCCTGTTTGTGCACAAGGTCCAGTATTGCCTTCTGCTGAGTTGGTTTCATGACCAGATGCTTGAGGAAGCACCCTGAAGGGATTCCAGGATAAATCTGCTCCTAGTTGATGCTGCTGCTAGGATGCTCCAGTACACGTCTGGAATACTGAAGTCTCCAACCAGTACTACCTCACCCTTGTCTGCCATCCTTTGGATGGCTAGCACCAGCTCCCTATCTGTTTCTTCCTCCTGGGCTGGTGGTCTATAGACTACACCTGTGCGGATGGCTGGCCCCATTTTCCTATCCAGCTTAACCCACAGTATCTCTCCCCCATTTTGTTCCTCCTGGATCTCTGTAGCCCTTGTGTCATTTTTCACATACAGTGCCACTCCTCCTCCCTTCCTACCTGCCCTGCCTGTTCTGAATTTGTTGTAGCCAGGTATGGCCATCTCCCAGTCGTGGTTATCATTACACCAGGTTTCAGTGACGGCCACTATGTCCAGGTCTGACTGCACCATGACAGCCTCCAGATCTTCCATCTTGTTGCTAAGGTTCCTGGCATTTTCGCACATGGCTTTCCATGATTTGACCTCCCTAGACTTCGCTGTTCTACTCAGCCCCTTCCTTGGTTGTTCTTTATCCCTGATTCTCCTTGCTGTCTGCCCTTCTGCTGAATTTTGCCCCCTTTCTGCTTATCCACCTCTTGGGTGCTAATCTCCATCTTTTGCACACTGCTTTGCAGAGATAGCCTCTTCTCCTGTTCACATAGAAACATAGACTTTGACAGCAGATAAGGACCGCTATGCCCATCTAGTCTGCCCATTTCCCTACCTACAGGATAGGCCGCAGATCCTAGTTAACCAACAGCCTATTTCTTCCTACCCCCCACAAGAATTGCCTTATGTCTGTCCCATGCATTCTTGAATTCTCCCTCAGTTTTAGACCCCACAACCTCCTCAGGAAGGCTGTTCCATGCATCCACTACCCTCTCTGTGAAATAATACTTCCTCACATTGCCCCTGAACCGCCCTCCTTCTATCTTTAAATTGTGTCCCTTGTTCTTGCAAGTCTCTTTTTCTGAAAGATGCTACCCTCTTGGACTTTGTTGATTCCACTGAGGTATTTAAACATTTCTATCATGTCCCCTCTCCTTCTTTCCTCAAGGGTATACATATTAAGCTCCTTTAGTCTCTCCTTCACGGCTTCTCTTGCAGACCCTGCAGCATTTTGTTGCCCTCCTCTGGACTGCCTCTATCCTGTCTATGTCCTTGGAGATGGGGTCTCCAGAACTGGACACAGTACTCCAGATGGGGTCTCACCAACTGTCTGTACAGAGGATAACAACTTCTGTTTTCTGCTGATGATGCCTCCCTATACATCCCAGTATACCCCAGCCCTCCCTACTGCCTTCTCACATTGCTTGCTAACCTTAAGGTCATCTGATATGATTACCCCCAGGTCCCTTTCCTTTTTTGTTGTTGTTACTACCTCCCCACCATTGTGTATTCTTCCCTTGGGTTCTTGTTTCCCAGGTGCATTATTTTGCACTTTTTTGCATTGAATCTTAGCTGCCATACTTCTGACCATTCCTCCAGCCTTGTCAAGTCCCTTTTCATCCTTTCCACACCTCCTTGTGTATCAACCCTGTTGCAGATCTTTGTGTCATCTGCAAAAAGGCATACTTTTCCTTCCAGTCCCTCTGCAATGTCACTGATGAAGACATTAAAAGGACTGGACCCAATACTGAACTTATGTACCCCACTAGTAACCCCTTTCTTCAGAGTGGACTCCATTTACAATTACCTTCTGTGTCCTGTTGTCCAGCCAATGTTTTACCCAGGCTACCACCCTGGGTCCCACTCCCAGGCTGGTTAATTTGACTATTAATCTTTTGTGTGGGACTGTGTCAAATGCCTTGCTAAAGTCTAGGTAGGCCATGCCCACAGCCCCTCCCTGGTCTACTACTTTGGTCACCCAGTCAAAGAAATCTATTAGATTCGTCTGACACGACCTTCCCACAGTGAACCCATGCTGCCTTGGGTCCTGTGCTCCACTGGCCTCTAGGTAGTCAACTATTCTTTCCTTCAGAAGTGACTCCATCACTTTCCCTAACACAGAGGTCAGACTGACAGGTCTGTAGTTTCCTGCCTCTGTCTTGGTCCCACTTTTGTGAAGGGGAATCACATCTGCCTTCCTCCAGTCCTCGGGTACCACACCATCCTCCCATGATTTATTAAAAGAGTAGCCAGTGGTTTCACTAGTTCCTCCCTTAATTCTTTTAGAATTCTGGGGTGAATTCCATCAGGACCCATTGCTTTGTCCACCTTCAGTTTTAGGAGTTCTTGCAGAATCCTTTCTTCTGTGAAAGGACTGGGATTGACCCCCCTATCAAGACTGCTTCTGTTAATTGGATTAGGCACTTCCCCCTCCTCTTTTGTGAATACTGAGCAGAAATATTCATTCAGTATTCCTGCTTTTTCACTGTCCCCCCACCGTTCATTCTATTCAGCCTCACTATCTCTCCCTTTGTCTTTCTCGCCTGCTGATGTACCTATAAAAGGTTTTATCCCCCTTCTTAACTGAATTGGCTATCTTTTCCTCAGTTTGAGCCTTTGCTATTCTGACTTCCTTCCCTGCTTCCTTCTGCCTTAACTTGTACAGCTCTCTGTCCTGCTCCTTCTGTGTTTCCTTATACTTCCGGAATGCTATCTTTTTCTTCATGACTTTCACAGCCACCTCTTTTAAGGACAATAGTGGCTTTTTCTTTCATTTTGATTTGTTTATTTGCTTCACACAAAGGCTTGTTGCCTCTGTAATGGCAGCTTTGATAATTCCCCATTGTTGCTACACACCTCCTTCTAGCCTGTTTGCTAGTGCTTTTCTGAGGCACTCTCCCATCTTGCCAAAGTCAGCCCTCCTAAAGTCCAGTACCCTCACTTTTGTATGGCTTGACTCTGTAGCTGAGTTTAATGTGAACCACACTGTTTGATGGTCACTTGTCTCCAGATGGCAACCCACTTCTAGGTCTGAGATCCTCTCACTGCCCCCGTTTGAGAGTACGAGGTCTAAGATTGCTCCCTCACGAGTGGGTTCTGAAACTAGCTGTCTAATGCCTGCCACTTGTAGGGCATCAAGAATGGCCCTGCTCTTGGATGTGGCTGCAGCAAATGTGCTCCAGTTAACATCTGGCATATTCAGGTCTCCCATCAACAGTATCTCCCCCCTTTCTCTGCCATTCTAATAATGCCTTCTATCATATCCTTGTCCATTCCTTCCCCCTGACATGAGGGTCTGTACACAACCCTTGTGTGGTTTGTGGTGCCCTTTCCAATCTCCAAGGTGACCCACAGTGCCTCCTCTCCTCCCCTCCCTGTTTACTCTTTTGTTCAGTTGCTTTTATCCCTTCCTTTACATAGAGAGCTACTCCTCCCCCTCTTCTCCCCTGCCTGTCTCTCCTGTAGGTTATGTACCCTGGTATGTTAACATTCCAATAATGGTTCTCTGTTTACCATGTTTCTATGACTGCTACGATATCCAGGCATCCCTCTTCCATTAAGGCCATCAGATCAGGGAGCTTGTTGCCCAGACTACGGGCATTGGTACTCATTACCCTCCATTTCCTGATGGCCTTACTCCATCAGCTCAGGGAGCGTGTTGCCCGGAATATGGGCATTGGTACTCATGACCCTCCATTTCCTGATGGCCTTACTGGTTCCACTGCTAGCTGTGGGGGTGAGCAAGTGGGTACCCTCTTTGCTGGCCTGCCACCCCTTTGCTAGTTTAAATGCCTGTCAATGTAGCATTTAAACTTATCATTGAGTGCTTGGATTCCTCCAGGATGGATGCAGGCCCAGGCTTGAACAAACCTCAACCCCTCCAAGTGGGTCCCCAGTCACCAATGAATCCAAACCCTTCCTCACAGCACCAGTTCTTCAACCATGAGTTAAAGTTCCTGGTGCATGCACCCTTATGATCTCCCTTGCCTCTCACAGGTAGTACTTCTGAGAAAGTGACAGAAGTAGCTACTTGCTTGAGACCCCTTCCCAATTTCCTAAACTCTTCCTGAACTTCCTTTGGCTCCCCATTTGCCAGGTCATTAGTACCTAGGTGGATAATGACATCCAGCTCACCTTCCGTCTTGCCTTCCCAGTGATCACCAGGATCTTCTTTCCATCCCTCCATGTTGTGGCGCCTGGTAGACACTCACCTCCTGTCCTCCCCTCCTGTGTTCCTAGCTGGATCCCTCTTATGATGGAGTCCTCCACCAGGATTCGCTTCCTCCTCCTCTGTGGTCCACTGCTCTCCCACTAGGGTCACCTCCTTAGCTAACCCACATCCTTTCCTTCAACTTCTCTGCTTACCTCTATTTGGTTGTTCCCATTTGCCAGTGTTTCATATGAGTTCTTGAGTGGAACAGGATCTGGGATGTGCCTCTGCCTGACCACTCTAACCCTCCCTGAGCCCACTGTCATCCAAGTGCTCCTCGTTCTCGGCATCCTTTGAGGCAGTTGCATTGGACTGGGTGGTCTCTGGATAGGGGGTGATGGTACTCTGACCCAGTTTACTTCTCTCTGAGTCTGGCTCGTCATCCCACAGTCCAGAGATGCATGCAGATAGGGGCATCACCTCAGTGTCCGAAGGTCTGCCCTGAATATGGCTGCCCCACAGCCACTGCATTGCACTACTCCCCACATTATACTGCTATTCCACTACTTGACTGTTACTGAAGCTCTCCTAGTTGCCTTTTTATTAATTTACTGTCCTAAAAATCCTGCCACTGATCCTCAGATACTTGTCTTTAAAAAAAAAGAAAATAAACCAACAAATAAATAAATTAGTCAAAACTCTTGTGCTGAGGGTGGGCTTCTTCCCCCTTATGCCCCTCCTACTCAACACCCCTTACTATCCCATGTGTTTAGCTCCTGTCAATCAGATTTAACAGGGCATATAATTAAGAGTTGGGGAAGGGGACTGGGGGGGCGAACATTTGCAGCAATTAAAGACAGCAAAGAAATACACCACCACTATGTTTTAAATTTTCAACAGCCCAAAAACAATTCTAAATAAAGTCAGCAAAAAAATTACAGTGTCACTAAAAGCCCACAATCTAAGTTTAAAAGAAAAGGTGGGTATCGGTACATAATTTTTCACATGGTACCTTCAAGGGTATAGGTTTGACTTGTGACAGCTCCAGATATGGTGGCTAAATGTTAGGCCTTACTGGGGATGAGTTTATGGCTATCTTATGCTGCATGATATATTATGCTGTTACATAAGTGATCTGTTGCAATATTAGCTGATATTGTCAGCTTCTATCACAGCCTTTTGGTTGTGAAATGTTTTGTAATGATATACAATATTGTAATGGCTTTTTTGAAACAATACTAAATGTTAGATATTTTAACAAGTGAATGTTTCACTTTGTTCCCAGGAACGCTGCTTTCTAGTTGCCCAAATTAGCTGCTAATGGTGGTATTAGCCCCAAATTATTGTACCGAAAGCAGAAGGAATGGTGAGGATTTTGTTGGGGGGCTTAAGTCTTTTAAGACCAAGAATTGAAATAGAATTAGCTGGTACATAATTACCATCATACCGAGTGCAATTGGAACATGGGACCGTATGCACAGTGGGATGTTCTATATTAGCTCTCCAATTGGATAGGTGTTACTGGCAGCTTCTTTCCTAACTTGGATCTGGAGGGTGAGCTTCCCTGCATAATTCCCCCACATAGTGCTTCTGAGAGTAGAGTTCTATTTGTGTCTGGCCCATATATGTCAGTTAAATGACAGGTTTGACATGGATAGTCCCCTTATTAGGGAGAATGGGTGGCTCTCCAGATACCACTGATAATAATAAATGCTTAAAGTATTGTTTATAACTTGATACATTATGGTCATTAAGCATTTTATGATGTATAGAGGTGGTAGATTCACCTGTTTATATTGATATTTAAGTGTTTGGCTATCTTGGTTGTAAATGAAGTGTTTTTTATGTATCTATATCTCAAAATGATATTAATATTATTGTGTTATGTATTATAATAGTCATTGTACAATGTTGTAATGATTTTTAGCTGAATAATGAAAACCTTGATTGATTGATAAAAGTGCTATAACTTTTGAATGCCTCAATATTTTTAACCAAAGCGGCGGCATGTTCAGCCAGTGAAGCTCATTCAAACCAGTCATGTCACAGAGTGGCACACCACACAATGGTCATGCAGAGCCATGGAAATATTCAAAACTGCCTCCAAAACTGGATAATTTTGCATTTTCAGCTTTTCATGTGCAAAGATCATAAATCCGTTGAAACGAAATTTAGCAAATCAAGAGATCTACCATGCCCCATCGTGCATACCACATTTCAGGCAAATCTGTTGAATGGGTTCAAAGTTATTAATGTGCAAAATTTTGAGTTTAACATAGAAGTGACATCTCACCTTAAATATAGTGGCACGACTGCACCACTTTAATATATATATATTTATACAACACATGTGCTGGAATAAATTCTGTTATAAAATGTGATATCTTAAGCAGCCAGTAGAGATAACACTGATATCTCCATGTTTCTATATGTCATCATGATACAGTATCTTCAACACTCCTATACGTCACAGTGTTACAGTATCTTCTAAACTCCTATACATCATCTCATAAATCCTACTGACCTCTTTGAAAATGAAAGTCCTCTTGTGCTGCTTTTCCATAACCTGTGCCCCCCCACAATGCGACTCTTACACCTCATATATCCTACGTGCCATCATTTTCAAACAAGTATTAATTAAAAAAAGTTTCTGCTTGATCCTGCCATTTCCCTGTGGTGTCAGCAGTTTTCATTTCTCACTTCCTAAACTGGTAGCGCGACCGAGTGCTTTCAGAGCTGACAGAGATTCAAAAAAAGCAATCGCACTGTAAAATGTTAAAAATACAGTTCCTTTTAGCTAATATTGCAGAGCTTTGTTACAATCTAGCTGCCAAAAGTAGAAACAAAAGAAAGTGTGAGTCAGCAACTTCAGAGATATGAACGTGAGTGCGTGTGAGTGTTACTACAGCAGCACTCGTTCCCGTTCACATCTCTGAAGCTGTCACCTCACGCTCTCTTCTCTTTGTATGTTAGTAGCTGGATAGTAACAAAGCTCCAAAATATTATCAAAAAGGCACTGTATTTCTAACATGTCACAGTGAAGGTGCCTTCTTTTGAATCTCTGTCCACTCTGAAAGTGCTCGGTCATGCTACAAACTTAGAATCTCAGAAATGAAACTGTTTGCTGACAGCACGAGGAAACGGCAGGATCAGCCAGATAAGTTTTTATTTTAAAAATGATTTACCAGTTATAGCTACAGGGCTCCCACATCTACAGGGATTTCTATAAAACCTGAAGCCGTGTAAAAATAAACTTGTTCCCGTAAGCTTTTATTGGTTATACTGCAAAACAGAACAATTAAACAGCCATAGAAATTAATATAATCTTCTTGAAAACACAGGAGCATTGCTCTGCAGTTACTGGAAAAATGGCTAATCAGTCTGAAAGCACTGTGTCAGAGCTGCTGGAGAAAGAGGAGGTTGGCTGATAGTCCTGCCTCATCAATAAGATATGTGGTGGATTGTCAAGTTGGAGATGTGGAGAGTTGTCTAAAACTTATGTAGGTGGTTGTCTTGACAACCCAGCACATATGTTATATAAACAGAACATGACATGGCCTGACTGAAGATATTATTTATCTTCACTCTGGGGCCAATGACATCAAGATATCTCACTCGTGGCTTTGCCACTCGTGAGATGTCATGATATCATTGGCCTTTCGTGAAGATAAATATTATATCTTCAGTCAGGCCACGTCATATCCCCTATATACATATATACAGTGTATATGTATATATATATATATATATAGGACAAAGAACCTCTGTGCGTAAACACTGAGGCAAGGGTTACCCCAAAGGGCATTTGGCTGGGAAGCCAAGTTTCAAGAAAATACAAAGTCACACATGCCCCCACAATGCAAAGCATCATGGGCTGCATATGCAAATCACCACAGAATGTTATGCTGGTCCAACTTTAAGCAGAATTGCATGGTGCCGAAGGCCCCTCACACAGTTTGCAAAGGGTGCTAACAGAAGACATAGACACGTGTTTAGTCCTACCAGGACTCATCAGTATGCCTCATCTGTTTAACACCCCAGTGCACTGGACCAGCTACCCTAAGGCAGTGTGCCTGGGATATATTGTGGTGAACCCATTAAAATAAAAAAGTTAATCTGTCCTCATATGTCTTCTGATGCAGTCCCTGCACCATTTTGGCTGCCCTTCTCTGACTGCCTCAATTTGTTAATGTCCTTGTGAAGGTGTGGCCTCCGATACTGCACGCAGTACTCCAGATGGGGCCTAACCAGTGTCTTGTAAAGAGGGATTATTACCTCCCTCTTACGACTTGTGATACCCCTACTAATACACCCTAACACCCCCCTAGCCTTACCAACTGCTTTAGAGGTCTGCTTGGATGATTTCAGGTCATCAGTGATGATGATGCCCAAGTCTCTTTCTTCCTTTGTGACTGCTAGCAACTCCCCTCCCAGCCTATAGGTGGCTTCAGGGTTTCTCTTCCCTATGTGCATGATATTGCACTTCTTTGCATTAAATCCCAGTTGCCACTCTTCTGACCATTTTGCTAGTTTATCCAGATCTCTTCTCATTCTGCCCACCCTATCTGGATCATCTACTCTGTTGCAGATCTTGGTGTCATCTGCAAACAGACAAGCCTTACCCTCTAGTCCATCTGCAAGGTCACTAATGAAGATGTTGAAGAGGACTGGCCCCAGAACTGATCCCTGAGGTATCCCACTTGTGACTTGCATCTCTTCTGACTGTATACCATTTACCACCACTCTCTGTTTTCTGCCCGTCAACCAGTTTGCCACCCAGTTGACCAACTTCTGACCCAACCTGAGCCTACCTAGCTTATTTATCAATCTTCTATGTGGAACAGTGTCAAAAGCTTTGCTGAAGTCAAGGTAGGCGACATCAACTGCTCCCCCTTGGTCCACCACTCTGGTTACCCAGTCAAAGAAATCTATGAGATTAGTTTGACAGGACCTTCCTTTTGTAAACCCATGCTGTCTTCGATCCTGTGCCCCTATGGATTCCAGGTGTTGTACTATCCTTTCCTTAAGGAGTGCCTCCATAATCTTGCCCACTACTGAGGTAAGACTGACTGGTCTGTAGTTACCCGCCTCCTCCCTGCTACCACTCTTGTGGAGCGGGATCACATGAGCCCTTCTCCAGTCTTCTGGGATGTCTCCTGTGCTCAGAGACTCACTAAACAGTTCTGCTAATGGCTCTGCTAGTTCCACCTTTAGCTCCTTAAGTACCCTGGGATGTATGCCATCAGGTCCCATTGTCTTATCCACCCTAAGCTTAGCAAGCTTTTGTAGGACCCTTTCTTTTGTGAAGGGAGTAGTGCTCACCTCCCTTCCCACTGTGTCCATGATGCTGAGCTGTGGGCTCTGCCCTACCTTCTCTTCAGTAAATACTGAGCAAAAGTATCTGTTTAGGATAGATGCCTTTACAGGGTCCTCCTCCTCCTCACATGCTCCCTTTTCTCCATTAAGCTTAGCACCCTCTGGACTTTCCTTTTCACTAATGTATCTATAGAAAGTCTTGTCACCTTCTTTTACTGTTCGTGCTAGTGTTTCCTCAGTTTGGGACTTTGCCTGCCTTACTGCCTTCCCTGCTTCCCTTAGGGAAGTTTGTATAGCCTCCCAACTTCATCCCGCTGTGTTCCTTTATATTTCCTGAAGGCCAGCCTTTTGGCTCTGACCTTTCTGCTACTGTATTTGAGAACCAAAGTGGTTTCCTTCTTCTTTGCACTTCCTTTTCTGTCTAACACAATGGGATGTTGCTTCAAGTATTGTATCCTTAATGCTTGCCCACTTTGCCTGTACCCCCTCACCTGTGTTTCTTTTTGCCAGGGCTAGCTTAACTCTGTTGGCCATCTTATCAAAGTCAGCTCCTCTGAAGTCGCATATTTTTGCCTTGGAATGGGATGATTTAGATGTAGTAGCCAAACTGAACCATACCATGTGATGGTCACTGGCCCCCAGGTGACCTTCTACCTGGAGATCTGTGATCCCTTCCTTGTTAGTCAGTTCTAGATCTAGGATAGCCCTGTCTCTTGTGGGTTGCTGTACCAGTTGTTTGAGGCCCTCCCCCCCTGCAGGGAATCAACTATATGTCTAGTTCTGGCGGATGTTCCTGCTGGTATTGACCAATCTGTATCCGGCATGTTGAAGTCTCCCATTATCAGAACCTCCCCTTTAGCTGTCATGTTTTGTATATCTTCTAACAGTAATGTGTCTATGTCCTCCCCCTGGTCTGGTGGCCTGTAGACAACCCCACTTCTTATGGCTGTTCCATTTCCTGTTTCCAGGGTGACCCACAGTTCTTCTGGCTCCTTATGTGTATTCTGAATTTCTGTAGCTTTGATATTTTTATTGACATACAGGGCCACTCCTCCCCCCCCTCCCTTTTTGTACATCGATCTCTTCTGAACAATACATAGCCAGGTACTGAAGTCTCCCAAGTGTGGTTACTGGTAAACCACGTCTCACTAATTGCTACTATGTCCAGTTTAGCCTCTGACATTATTGCCTGCAGGTCTGGGATCTTATTTCCCAGGCTGTGAGCATTTGTGTACATGATTTTCCATTGGCCAGATTTTGGTGTGGTAGTTGTTGGGTGAGGTTTGGCATTACCCCGTGCGTCGTATGGGGAGACAAACCTTTTTCTTACCTGGTGATGCAAATGAACTGCAAACATGCCGAATCCCTGTTTGACCACTAGCTGAGGGGGGAGGGGTGTTCTTCCCATTCGACGTATGGGATGCTGCACCCCTCTCCCCAAATATAGAGAGTAAGCAGGTAAAGTGAGAAACTTAACAGTTGACTCTGAGAACAATGCTGCAGCAAGGTAAAGTTAAGCTCTAAGGTTTTAACACTCACAAAATTCCAACAGAGGGCTGTAAATCACTCTTTAGTAATAGAGCAGGTACCACAGTACTTGGGCTCTTAAACCTTTTAACTGAGAGCGTGAGAGAGGGAGAGAAATAAAATTGCTTTTTCTTTAGTAAAATTCAAAAATTAAGGCCCAAGGTGAGAAGTGCAGTGCAGAGGTTCACTGAGAGCAGGGCCTAATTTCAAAAATGCTGAGAGTCAATGGGCTGAAAACTGCCAATCAGAGTGCAGACGCTGAAATTCAAAGTCCTACACGCCAATCACTAACGTCCCTTAAGGGGCTTACGGCTGTTCTAGCGGCCACTCCAGGCTCACAGTAGTGGTGTAGCACAGTCCAGGCCAGGCAAGTAGGTCCTGAAATCAGCAGTTTTCTGTTGGTTTCTGGGCCCTACAATGAACTGGAGTTCAGAGGATTTCAAGTGGCAGTACAGCAGGGGGAAAAAGCCGTGGGGTCTGCCATCAGTATGAGCAGGACAGCGGGTCACTTTTCAGGGCAGGTATCTCAACTTCTGCTCCAGAGGTGAGGTTCAAGCCCAGCTCAGGCATGGCACACCTGAAGGGGCTTATAGCTTATCTAGCTGCCACTCCAGGTGAGCAGCCATGGCATGGCCCAGTCACAGACTGGGCAAGCAGATCATGAAATCGATGATTTCCTTGCTGTTTGTGGGCCCTACAATGAACCGGAGTTCAGAGGATCCAAAGCAGCAGTAAAGTAGGGGAAAAAGCCATGCAGTTTCCCAACAGTAGGAGCAGGACTGCAGGTCAGTTTCCAGGGCAGGTCTCTCAGCTTATTCTATGGTGGTGAGGTCTGAGCCCCATTTGGGCACAGCACAAGTTTCTGGGAGGAGCCTAATGTTATTAATGTAGTCTTTTTAGTATTCAATGTTTGTGAGCTCATTTGTGTTAAACCACTGAATAATGTCAGTGGCCATCCAAAGTTCCATTGCCAGCATCATAGACTATGGTCTTATTATATATGGGTCTGCAACTACCACTGCTCTCAAACGTATCGCAACCTCCCTGAATAAGGCCTGTCATCTCATCACTGGCTCACATTGCCGTACCCACTCATGTGACCTTTAATCCCAATCTGGATGGCTTCAACTGGACAAACGCATAAAATACCAAACCTGCATCACGGCCAAGAAAATTATAATGGGGCTTGCCCCACCTGGTGTCTGTGCCTTCCTTTAACCTAAACATAGGAACGTCACTACAAGAAGATCCAAATCCCATCTACTACATATTCTACGACGTTGCACGACCCAAGGACAAAGATCATTTGCATATCAGGTGAAAAAACTAAAAGTGGACAGAGATCTTTTGATTATATTGCTCCATTTATTGGAAGCTTGGCAGAAGACACCAGGAGAAAGGACTGCTGTGTGACTGACCTCTGCTGGGGCTAAAGAAGTAGAACTCTTGTACTTGGACCTTTAATTTAGGGTAAATAAAACTAACAAAATGAAAAAAGTGTGTGTTTGTCTGAGTTAACTGAACTGAATGGTTATCTGAACAGTTATCTAGGTGTAAATCTCAGGTGATTGAAAGGACTTGATAGCTGAGAGGTTTAAATTACTTGTAGAAAGATCTAGTAAGTAGGGGGAGTGGTTTAGCTAGAAGGAAGCTACATTTAAAGACTGCCTTAGAAAGATTATCCTAGTAGCTTGGCAGAAGACACCAGGAGAAAGGACTGCTGTGTGACTGGACTTCTCTACTGGGACTATATTGCCCTCCTTCCCTTCCCTTCACCCTCCCTCCCAAAGCTAGTTCTACTTTTATAGGCACATGATTTGGCTGACAACAGGAACCTCCTGTTTAGGAGCAGGAAGTGAGCCATCACAGAGCCACCAAAGGCCCACCATCCTAGAAGGGTGAGAGTAGCTCTCCGGCCCCCTCTAGCTGCTGGAGGTCTGCCTCTGAGCAAGTAAGGGGTCTACTGAGAAATATGGGATATTCTTGTCTCAGAACAGGACAATCAGGAGCTTAAAGGGCACACAGTCAGAAAATAAGGAGAAAGAGAAAAAAAAACAGAAGAAAGAGTAAGGATTGCAAACAGTTAAGGGGCCAGAAATAAGACATGATGGGAGTGGTGCAGTGCAGCAGCTGTGGAGCAGCAGTCTTCCGGGAGACGTTCTGGAGGATGTGGTGTTGCCCCATCTGCAGGCACCTCTCTGAGCTGAGGGAGGAGGTTGCTCCTCTCCAGACTAAGTTGGCCAGGATTTGTGGGACCTCCTCTTCCATACAGGGACCACCAGTGCCACTGCCATTGCCTCAGGGGTTGCCAAGAAAGAGGAGCGGCTGGACCACAGTGGGCTCAGGGAGGGTGAGGGTGGTGGAACAGAAGTGCATCCCTCCAGTTGTACATCTCCACAATCCCTATGCCATTCTGGCAAAGAGTGGTTCCTCTATGGAGGCACCCGCAGTGGAGACCAAGGAGGATGCTGGGAACCTCCACAAAGGATACCCATAGGAGGGTGGCAGGGGACCCCGCAGGGAAGGAAACAACTCCTGGTGGGGACCCATTGTTAGGAAGGTAGAACTGGGGGAGGAAGGGAGAGGGAGGTAAGGTGCCTGCCTGGTGCCATGGCTTGGAGGGACAGGGAGCGAATCCTCAGGATTGCCATAGCAGCTGCACGGAGAGGGAGCTAGATGTCATTGTCCACCTAGGGACAAATGACCTGGCTAAGAAAGTGATTAGAGAAGTGCAGGAAGAGTTTGTGGAATTGGGGAGGGGACTTAGACAAGTAGCACACACGGTAACCTTCTCGGAGGTGCTGCCCATCTATGGTGTAGGAGAGGCTAGGGTGTTCCACACCATGGTATTCAATCAGTGGTTGAAAAACTGGTGTGGAGCTCAGGAATTTGGCTTCATTGGGGACTGGGGGTCCACCTGGAGTGATGCAAGCCAATACTGGCATGATGGGCTGCATCTATCCAAGAGGGGAGCCAGGATCCTAGGCGATAGGTTTAAATGCTTCATTGGCAAGGATTTAAACTAGCCAGGGGGGAGGCACAGGAAAGGAGCAGGGAAATCCTAGCCCCCCCAAAAAAATAACAGAAGTAAGTGCGGTAAACACCAACATAGAGGTGTCAATAGGGAGAAGGGCAGGGGTAAATGGAGAAAGGGACAAAGGCAAGAAAGACAGGGATGAGGCAGAAAGGAGTAAGGCCATCAGGAAATGGAGGGTAATGAGTACCAATGCCCATAGTCTGGGCAACAAGCTCCCTGAGCTGATGGCCTTGATGGAAGAGGGATGCCTGGATATCATAGCAGTCACAGAAACATGGTCACAGAGAACCATGACTGGATGTTAACATACCAGGGTACATAACCACAGGGGAGACAGGCAAGGGAGAAGAGGGGAGGAGTAGCTCTCATGTAAAGGAAGGGATAAATGCAACTGAACAAAAGAGTAAACAGGGAGGAGAGGAGGCACTGGGTCACCTTGGAGACTGAAAGGCACCACAGTCCACAAAGGGTTAGGTACAGACCCCATGTCAGGGGAGAGAATGGACAAGGATATGATAGAAGGCATTCTTAGAATGGCAGAAAGGGGAGATACTGTTGATGGAGACCTGAATATGCCAGATATTAACTGGAGCACATTTGCTGCAGCCACATCCAAGAGCAGGGTCATTCTTGATGCCCACAGGTGGCAGGCCTCAGACAGCTAGTTTCAGAACCCACTCATGAGGGAGCAATCTTAGACCTCGTACTCTCAAATGGGGCAATGAGAGGATCTCAGATCTAGAAGTGGGTTGCCATCTGGGAACAAGTGACCATCAAACAGTGTGGTTCACGTTAAACTCAGCTACAGAGTCAAGCCATACAAAATTGAGGTTACTGGACTTCAGGAGGGCTGAGTTTGGCCAGATGGGAGAGTGTCTCAGAAAAGCGCTAGCAAACAGACTAGAAGGAGGTGTGGAGCAACAATGGGGAATCATCAAAACTGCCATCACAGAGGCAACAAGCCTTTGTGTGAAGCAAATAAACAAATCAAAACAAAAGAAAAAGCCACTATGGTTCTCAAAAGAGGTGGCTATGAAAGTCAGGAAGAAAAAGATAGCATTCAGGAAGTATAAGGAAACATAGAAGGAGCAGTACAGAGAACTGTACCAGTTAAAGCAGAAGGAAGTAGGGAAGGCAGTCAGAATAGCAAAGGCCTAAACTGAGGAAAAGATAGCCAACTCTGTGAAGAAGGGGGATAAAACCTTTTATAGGTACATCAGCGAGCATAGAAAGACAAAGGGAGGGATAGTAAGGCTGAATAGAATGAATGGTGGGTGGGCAAAGGGGGACAGTGAAAAAGCAGGGATACTGAACGAATATTTCTGCTCAGTATTCACAAAAGAGGAGGGGAAAGTGCCTAATCCAATTAACAGAAGCACTCTTGATAGGGGGGTCAATCCCAGTCCTTTCACAGAAGAAAGGGTTCTGCAAGAGCTCCTAAAACTGAAGATGGATAAAGCAATGGGGCCTGATGGAATTCACCCCAGAATTCTAAAAGAATTAAGGGGGAACTAGTGAAACCACTGACTACTCTTTTTAATAAATCATGGGAGGATGGGGTGGCACCCGAGGACTGGAGGAAGGCAGATGTGATTCTCCTTCACAAAAGTGGGACCAAGACAGAGGCAGGAAACTACAGACCTGTCAGTTTGACCTCTGTGGTAGGGAAAGTGATGGAGTCACTTCTGAAGGAAAGAATAGCAGAGTACCTAGAGGTCAGTGGGGCACAGGACCCAAGGCAGCATGGGTTCACAGTGGGAAGGTCATGTCAGACGAATCTAATAGATTTCTTTGACTGGGTGACCAAAGTAGTAGACCAGGGAGGGGCTGTGGACATGGCCTGCCTAGACTTTAGCAAGGTATTTGACACAGTCCCACACAAAAGATTAATAGTCAAATTAACCAGCCTGGGAGTGGGTCCCAGGGTGGTAGCCTGGGTAAAACATTGGCTGGACAACAGGACACAGAAGGTAATTGTAAATGGAGTCCACTCTGAAGAAAGAGGGGTTACTAGTGGGGTACCGCAGGGTTCAGCATTGGGTGCAGTCCTTTTTAATGTCTTCATAAGTGACATTGCAGAGGGACTGGAAGGAAAAGTATGCCTCTTTGCAGATGACACAAAGATCTGCAACAGGGTTGATAGACAAGGAGGCATGGAAAGGATGAGAAGGGACTTGGCAAGGTTGGAGGAATGGTCAGAAGTAGGGCAGCTTGGTTTCAATGCAATGAAGTGCAAAATAATGCACCTGGGAAACAAGAACCCAGAGGAAGAATACACAATGGGGGGGGAGGTAGTAACTACAACAAAAAAGGAAAGGGACTGGAGGGTAATCATATCAGATGACCTTAAGGTTAGCAAGCAATGTGAGAAGGCAGTAGGGAGGGCTGGGGGTATACTGGGATGCATAGGGAGAGGCAACAGCAGCAGAAAACAGAAGTTGTTATCCCTCTGTACAGACAGTTGGAGAGACCCCATCTGGAGTACTGCGTCCAGTTCTGGAGACCCCATCTCCGCAAGGACATAGACAGGATAGAGGCAGTCCAGACGAGGGCAACTAAAATGGTGCAGGGTCTGCAAGAGAAGCCGTATGAAGAGAGACTAAAGGAGCTTAATATGTATACCTTTGAGGAAAGGAGGAAGAATACAATACCCTGCACCATTTTAACTGCCCTCCTCTAGACTGCCTCCATTCTGTCTATGTCCTTGTGGAGATGGGGTCTGCAGAACTGCACACAGTACTCCAGATTGGGTATCACCAACTGTCTGTACAGAGGGATAACAACTTCCTGTTTTCTACTGGTGATGCCTCTCCCTGTATATCCCAGTATCCGCCCAGCCCTTGCTAACCTTTAGGTCATCTGATATGACAACCCCCAGGTTCTTTTCTATTTTTGTTGTTGTTAATAGCCCCCCCCACACACACACATTGTGTACTCTTCCACTAGGTTTTTGTTTCCCAGGTGCATTACTTTGCATGTCTTAGCATTGAATCTAAGTTGCCATACTTTGATCATCCCTCCAGCCTTGCCAAATTCCTTCTAATCCTATCCACCCTCCCTTATGTATCAACCCTGTTGCAGATCTTTGTGTAATTTGCAAAGAGGCATACTTTTCCTTCCAGTCCCTCCAGAATGTCACTTATTAAGACATTAAAAAGGACCAGATCCAGTACTGAACCCAGTGATACCCCACTAGTAACCCCCCACTTTTTTCAGAGTGGACTCTGTTTACTATTACCTTCTGTTGTCCAGCCAATTTTTTACCCAGACTACCACCCTGGGACCCGCTCCCAGGCTGGCTAAATTGTTTATTAATCTTTTGTGTGGGACTATGTCAAATGCCATCCTAAAGTCTAGATAGACCATGTCCACAGCCCCTCTACTGATCTTCTACTTTGATCTCCCAGTCAAAGAAATCTATTATATTTATCTGACATGACCTTCCCGCTGTAAATTAATGTTGCCTGGGTCCTGTGCCCTGCTGGTCTCTAGGTACTCAACAATTTTCTTCAGAAGTGATTCCATCATTTTCTGTACCACTGAGGTCAACCTAACAGGTCTGTAGTTTCCTGTCTCTGCTTTGTTCTACCTCTTTGTGAAGGGGAATCACATTCACCCTCATCCATTCCTTAGGTACAACACCATCCTCCCATGATTTATTAAAAATGGTAGTCAGTGGTATCACAAGTTCTCCCCTTAGTTCTTTTAGAATTCTGGGGTGAATTCCATCAGCCCCCATTGTTTTGTCTGTCTTCAGTTTTAGGAGTTCTTTCAGAACCCTTTCTTCTGTGAAAGGACTGGTATTGCCTGCCCCCCCATCCACAGTGCTTCTATTAAATGGATTTGGTACCTCCCTCTCCTCTTCTTTTGTGAATACTGAGAGGAAGTATTCATTCAGTATCCCTGCTTTTTCACTGTTCCTCTTGCCCATCTACCCTTCCCTTTATTAAGCCTCACTAGCCCTCCTTTAATCTTTCTTCACTCTCTAATGTACCTATAAAAGGTTTTATCCCCCTTCTTCACAGAGTTGGCTATCTTTTCCTCAGTTTATACCTTTGCTATTCTGACTGCCTTCCCTATTTCCTTCTGCTTTAACTTGTACAGTTCTCTGTACTGCTCCTTCTATGTTTCCTTATACTTCCTGAATGCTATCTTTTTCTCCCTAACCTTCCCCATCCCCTGTTTTGAGAAGCATAGTGTATTTTTCTTTCATTTTGATTTGTCTGTTTGCTTCACACAAAGGCTTGTTGCCTCTGTGATGGCTGTTTTGATCACTCCCCATTGTTCCTCCACCCCTCCTTCTTGCCTGTTTGCTAGTGCTTTTCTGAGGCACTCTCCCATTTTGACAAAGTCAGCCCCCCTAAAGTCTAGTACCCTCACTTTTGTATGAGAGTATCAGGTCTAAGACTGCTCCCTCCCACATGGGTTCTGACACTAGCTGCCTTAGGCATGCCCACTGTAGGGCATTGAGAATGACCCTGCTCTTGGATTTGGCTGTAGCAAAGGTGCTCCATTTAACATTTGGCATATTAAGGTCCCCCATCAACCAAATCCCCCCTTTTTCTGCTATCCTAAGGATGCCTTCTATCATTTCCTTGCTCATTTTCTCCCCCTGAGAAGGGGGTCTGTATACAACCCCCATGTGGATTGTGGTACCATTTACGGTCTCCAGGGTGACTCACAGTGTGTCCTCTCCTCCCTCTTTACCCTTCAGTTCTGTTGCTTTGATCCCATCCCTTACATAGACAGCTACTCCTCCTCCTCTTCTACCCTCCCTGTCATTCCTGTAGATTATATACCCTGGTATGTTGACATCCCAGTCATGGTTCTCTGGGTACCGTGTTTCTGTGGCTGCCACAGTATTCCAGGCATCCCCTCTTCCATCAAGGCCAACCAATCAGGGAGCTTGTTACCTAGACTAAGGGCATTGGTACTCATTGCACTGCATTTTTTAATGGCCTTACCCCTTTTAGCCCCATCCCTGTCCTTACTGCCTTTACTTTTTTCTCCATTTACCCCTGCCCTTTTCCCTATCAACTTCTCCATCTTGGTGTTTACCTCATTAACTACCCTGTTTTTTTTTTGGAGGGGCTAGAATTTCCCTGCTCTTCTTTAGTGCCTCCCCACTTGGCTAGTTTAAATGCTTGTCAGTGAAGCATTTAAACTTATCACCTAGGATCCTAGTTTCCCTCCTGGACAGATGCAGACCATCTCACCAGTATAGGCCTGTATCCCCTCAAGGTGGACCACCAGTCTCCAGTGAATCCAAAACCCTGAGCTCTGCACCAGATTTTCAACCATTGATTGAATCCCATTGTGTGGAACACCCTAGCCTCACCCATGCCATAGACAGTCAACACCTCCCCAAGAAGTTTACTATGCATGCTATATGTCTAAGGTCCCTCCCCAACTCTACAAACTTCTCCTGCACTACTCTGATCCCTTTCCCAGCCAGGTCATTTGTCCCTAAGTGGACAATTACTTTCAGCTCCCTCTCCCGTGCAGCTGCTCTCGCGATCCTGAGGATTCACTCCCTGTCCCTCCAAGCCATGGCATTTGGCAGTCACCTTACCTCCCTCCCTCTCCAGTTCTACTCCCCTAATAATTGAGTCCCCCACCAGGAGTTGTTTCCTTCCTCTGTGGGGTCCCATGCCACCCTCCTGTGGGTCTTCTTTGTGGAGGTTCCCAGAATCCTGCTTGGTCTCCACTGTGGGTGCCTCCATAGAGGAACTACACTCTGTCAGAATGGCATATGAATTGTGGAGAGGTGCAACTGGAGGGATGTGCCTCTTTTCCACCACCCTCACCCTCCCTGAGCTCACTGTGGTCCAACTGCTCCTCTTTCTTGGCAACCTCTTAGATAGCAGCGGCAGCCCTAGTGGTCCCTGGGTGGGAAAGGATATCCCTTGAGTCCTGGTGAGATCAACCTGGAGACGAGCAATGTCCTCCATCAATCATGAGATGTGCCTGAGATGGGGCAGCACCACATCCTCCAGAACATCTCCCAGAAGACTGCTGCTCCACAGCCACTGCACTGCATCACTCCCATCATGTTTTATTTGTGGCCCCTCAACTGTTGTTTTGTGTGCTTACTGTTTCCTCTCTCTGTTTACTTTTCTCTTTTCTCCCTACTTTCTTAGGCCTTTGATACAGTCTCTCACCCTTGTCTCCTGTCCTGCCTCAGGTCAGCTGATCTCTCCCCTAATGCCACTGATTGGTTCAAGTCTTATCTGTCAGGCAGATCACAATCTGTCCATATGGCGGATGCCATCTCCCCCTTCCTCCCCATTACCACGGGAGTCCCTCAGGGATCTATTCTTAGGCCACTCCTTTTTTCTATCTTTCTCAATGATCTCCCTCTGATTTGTACATTGACTAACATGCACATGTATGCTGACGACACCGTACTGTACACAACAGGCAAATCAGTCTCTGATGTCACCTCCAGGCTCCAGCTAGATTTCAACAATGTCCAACTCTGGCTTAGAGATCACCACCACTTTCTAAACTCAAAAAAAACAGTCTCTATGACTTATGGCACTAGGCAGAGGTTGGTAAGGCTCTCATTCCCTGCCCCTTTTCACACCAATGATGGGACTGTATTAGATGACACCTCTTCCTTCCGCTACCTCAGATTTGGCCAGACAGGACCTAAATTTCTCAGTCCACATTGACACCATTCAGAAAAAACTCCGGCCTAAACTAGGGGCCCTTTACATCAACAGAAGAAGTATCCCACTTCCTGCTAGGTGTGAGCTGGTATAAAAAATCATATTGTCAATCTTTGACTACTGTGACATAGTATACAGTGCTGCCCCTCAATCCTCCTTATCCAGGTTGGATACTCTCTTTAGTTCCTTCTGCTGGTTTGCCTTAGATGCCCCTGCTCTGAAACACCACTGCACACTCTACCGCTCTCTAAATTTTCCCACCCTTGCCAACAGGAGAACCCTGCACGCTACCAAATTTACCTCAAAATTCTGGCTAGGTTTCCTTCCCTCTTACCTCTCCACCTCCCTATCTGCCCCTCCCCCCTCCAAATACTCCCTCAGATCTGGCAACTCACGGTCTCTGACTATTTCTCACAGAAGCACTACTTCAGGCCATATGGCCTTCTATCACCGCCTACCTAAACTATGGAACCAACTACCGACCCAAATCCGCCACTCCTCCTCAGTCAGTTCTCTCTCTACGTCCCTAACAAACTACCTAGTGACAAACTGTAACTGCACCTACGTCTCACTGGATTCCAGTCTCAGCTGCTGGTCTATACCTCCCCCTTCCTCCAGCTGGGTCTAATAATTTATTTATTTATTTACGAGTTTAACCAGGAGGGCATACTGAGCAATGATTGCTCGATTCCAGATGCGACCTCGGGGACAAGTCCCAATACAATACTCAAATACAGGTACATATAGATTAACAGCACACTGAGTGGTCCGCCTGCCATCTAGAACAAAAAGGTAGCTAGATACTGGAACAATAGGAAAAGGGAGGAGCATACATGGGGGTAGTGTTTACAGGGAAATCACATCAACAGTAATCTAATACATAGTACATACTAGCTAAAGCATGAGCAACTAGAGGTGAGATGCTCCAGTGAGTCACTTCAACTCATAGTCTGAAATTCATATTGGCCCTAGCTAAAGCATGAGCAGCTTAAAGTAAAGTGGGTCCCCCATCCTCACCCCTCCTGCAACCAAACACTTATCTGCACTTCTCCTGTACCACTCCCCTTCATTTAGTGCTCTAATCCTGCCCTTTCTGCCAGACTCCCTCTATTTATTCAATCTGGAAATGTTAATATTCATGATTGTTGTAATCTTGCACTGTCTGTTTTATGTATTTAACTGTTACCTGATTCTATGTATACTGCTTGTTTTATGTTATGTACTCCCACTTCCCTTCCCCCAGGATATACCATGAGACAAGCATTTTATAGCTAAGTGTAATTTTCCTGGTGAAACATTTCAATAAATTAAAAAATTCTGCTTCAGTGCCCTTACAGCTCCTGCTCTTCCTGTTCTGGGACAGGAAGTTTCTGTTTTCCTCAGTAGTCTCCTTCTTACTTGCTCAGCGCTACTCTTTTCCTTCTAGGATGGTGAGTCTTTTGTCCCTCTGTGATCACCCACTTCCTGCTGCCTAAGCCACCCCCCCAATTTACAGCTCCCTTCTTCACCAAGCTAACTGCACAGATAACAGTTCCCTTCACCCAACTCAGACAAACACACTAACTTTAATTTTTTTTCTTTGTTAATTTTTACCCTACATTGAAGATCCCAGTAGTAGAGTTCTAGTTCTTAAGTCCCAGTTGAGTGGTAAAGTTCTAATAACACTGCCTTCCTCTTGCTGCTCTCTGCCAAAAACTATTTAACACAGTTTTAAATCCAAACACCTGGTTCCCTGCTGACTAAGCCACTCCCTCTAATTCCCAAATACCTTCTTCACCTTTAAATCCAAACACCTGGCTTCCTGCTGTCTAAGCAGGCAGGACCTAAACATATATGAGGAGTGGTTGAGAGTGTGGCAGCTAAGATTCAGTGCAAAGTAGTGCAAAATCATGCACTTCGGGCACAGAAATTCAAGTAAGGAGTACAAGATCGGGGGGAGGTACTGATGGCTACCAGTCAAGAAAAGGACCTGGGATAATCATATCTGCTAACCTAAAGGTAACCAAACAATGTGAGAAGGCTGAGGGAAGAGCCAGTGGGATGCTAGGGTGCATAAGAAGAAGTATCACCAGTAGGAAAAAAGGTAGTTACCCCACTGTACAGATCACTAGTGAGACCTCATCTGGAGTGCTGGTTACCAAAAGAATAAAATAAATAAAAACTGTGTCCAGTTCTGGAGACCACATTGCTGGAAGGACATAGACACAATAGACGCAGTCCAGAGAAGGGCAACAAAGATGGTGCAAGGACTGCACCAAAAGTCATATGAAGAAAGACTAGAGGACATCAGTATGTATTCCCTGGAGGAGAGGAGAGAGAGGGGGATATGATAGTGATATTCAAAACCATCAGGGGTATAAAAAGGTACTGGAAGGTAGCATATGTCAGAAAGAAGGTGCAGAAAAACAAGGGGGCACAATATGAGGCTAGAGGGGGTAGGCTTAGGGGCAACTTGAGGAAGTACTTTTTCACAGAAAGAGTAGTGGATGCTTGGAACAGTCTCCCTACGGAGGTGGTGAAGGCAAAAACAGTAGGAGAATTCAAGAATGCGTGGACACAAGAGTACTCCAGCAATAGGGAAGAGAGGATAAGCCGCAAATGAAATAGGTTCTGAGGTAATGCATTAGGTAAGGAAAAGGGGATGAACTAGGTGGGCCACACGGGCCTTATCTGCTGTCACCTTCTGTGTAGCTGTGTGTATTGTTGTACTCTGTCTTTGCAGTCCAGTGCAACCGTAATTGTTAAACAACTTTATTTGGTTTCTTTCTGTACATAACTTGTGACTTTTTATACAATGATCTGTATCAATTTCTTTTCAAACCTGTAAGTAATTGTTCTGCTTTAAGTGCTTTGAGCCTGACCTGACTGCATTTCCTCTGGAATTGCTTACTGTACCTCTAAACTTTTGTGACTATAGATTTGTAAATGAGCACTTGTGCTCATAAGTAATCTTCAAAGTTTTCAATAAAAAAATAAAATAAATACAGCCTAGAAGCCAGAACAACTAGCTGTGAATAAGCTTGGTACAATAAGCAGGCCTGGGTTTGATTTTCATAACCTCCACTTGCATACTGTGTGAACATGAGCAAGTCACTTAACCTCCCTCTGCTCCCAGGCCACCACCCTAAATGAACCTTAGTCAGTTGCCAAATAACCCCAAACATGCCCTCAGTATTACATAATGCCTGTCTGTAAAACAGTTTCTCAACTGCGCTTTGGAAATGTATATCTGACAGGCATGTAAAAAAAAACAGAAAAAAAAGACAGATGGAAAAACACCTCAAGTGTTGATGTAGTCTGTCCCAAGATTACCTACTTGGAATCTTTCAAGCATTAATCATTTCCCTCATACTCACCTCTCATTTCTACATTATCCTACATTTTAACTTCTATAAATACATCACAATTTCTCTAAAATCCTTTCCTTACCTCCTTCTGTCACATAAACATATATATATATATATATATATATATATATATATATATATATATATATATATATATAGAGACAAAGAACCTATGTGCAAGCACAAAGGATATATGTGTATATATATATATATATATATATATATCTATATATCTCTATATATATCTATAGATATCTATACATGAACATATGAATGTGTGAAGATGCCAGCAGAATTAACACTTTTGGTCTATGTAGTCTGCTTGTTGTGCATGGTTCTCAGCTCAGGCTGGTGTCCCTTCTCCCCCTCCCCTACCTTTACATCTCTTTCCTCCACCCCCCCACCATAACCTTTATCTCTACTACTTTGACTGGGTGACCAAAGTAGTAGACCAGGGAGGGGCTGTGGACATGGCCTACCTAGATTTTAGCAAGGCATTTGACACAGTCCCACACAAAAGATTAATTCACAAGATAGCCAGCCTTGGAGTGGGTCCCAAGATGGTAGCCTGGATAAAAAATTGGCTAGACAACAGAATGCAAAGGGTAGAAGTAAATGGAATACTCAGTGAAGAAAGGAGGGTTACTAGAGGGGTATCACAGGGTTCAGTACTGGGACCGGTCCTTTTTAATGTCTTTATAAGTGACATTGCAGAGGAACTGGAAGGAAAAGTAAGTTTCTTTGCAGATGACACAAAGCTCTGCAACAGGGTTGATACACAAGATGGAGTGGAAAGGATGAGAAGGGACTTGGCAAGGTTGGAGGAATGGTCAAATGTATGGCAGCTCAGATTCAATTCAAAGAAGTGCAAGGTAATGCACACGGGAAACAAAAACCCTGGGGAAGTGTACACAATGGGGGGTGAGATACAGACAGCAGTAAAAATAGACAGGGACCTGGGGGTAATTATATCAGATGACCTAAAGGTGGGCAAGCAATGTGAGAAGGCAATAAGGAAGGCTGGGGGGATACTGGGATGCATAGGAAGAGGCATCAATAGTAGAAAACAGTAAGTTGTTATCCCTCTGTACAGACAGGTGGTGAGACCCCATCTGGAGTACTGTGTGCAGTTCTGGAGACCCCATCTCCGCAAAGACATAGACAGAGTGGAGGCTGTCCAGAGGAGGGCAACCAAAATGGTGCAGGGTCTGCACCAGAAGACATGCAAAGAAAGACTTAAGGAGCTTAATATGTATACCCTAGAGGAAAGGAGGGAGAGAGGGGACATGATAGAAACTTTCAAGTACCTCAAGGGAATTAACAAAGTCCAAGAGGGTAGCATCTTCCAGAAAAAGAGATGTGCAAGAACAAGGGGGCACAATTTGAAGATAGAGGGGGGACGGCTCAGAAGTAATGTGAGGAAGTATTTTTTCACTGAGAGGGTTGTGGATGCATGGAACAGCCTCCCTGAGGAGGTCGTGGAGTCAAGAACAGTGAGGGACTTCAAGAATGCATGGGACAGACATAAGGCAGTCCTACAGGTGGGTAGGAGGAAGTAAGCTGTTGGTTAACTAGGATTTGCAGCTTATCTGTTAGGTAGGAAAATGGGCAGACTAGGTGGGCCAAGCGGTCCTTATCTGCCATCAAATTCTATGTTTCTATGTTTCTATCTCCTCCCTGCCTCTCTTGAAGCTGCCCACTGTCCTATATGCTCTCTGCAACAACTCAATTAACCTTTAATTTTGTGTTTTTTCCCCCCAAAACTACCACCATTGCTTGCTGCTATGCCAATGTAATACCAAAATGTATGGAAGTTTAGAATCAAAATGGATAGACGGTATAATTTCTACCTTTCCAAATGCTGGCATTGAGTGCACATCATAGTGAACACTGTTACTAACCAAGAGGAAGAGCAATGCCTACATTGAATAGCTATCACAATGGATGTCATTATCAACCAGTAGGAAAAGGAATGCCTTACATTTTGCAGAAGGTCGGGTTTGGCATCTCTGTGAAACCTGTTTCTGTGAAAATGTTGTTATAGCGAAGAGGGATCATTCCACCGATGATGATGTCTCCATCCTTGCTGATTCCTTTTTCTGCCACAGTCTGTAGTTTACAGCCCTTCTGAGAGCTCAGTGCAGGAGCGGAGGATAACAGCAGCAATGGCAGCAGAACCCAAGCCATCATATTAAATATTTAGTCAGATCGAAAAGCTTCAGTTGACTCTTGTGGTACTGCAAGGATAGGAAGGTAAGCTGCGTTATCCACATCCTTTATACAGATGTCACAAAATTTTGAAAGAATGACTAGTACATTAACAATCTGATGAACGATGGGATATGCTTGTCAGTTTAAAATCAGCTGTGGAAAACAATTCATCACCCAAACAACATAATGCACAGTTGTACCGTTCCTTTATGTCATGCAATGCATTTCTTGTCAAAGTCCAGTTATACTGATGGTAAAAAAAAACTTTTCTAGGTGTGGGAGAAGAGGAAAAACTCCACAATTTGCATAGTGCTTACTTTAGTGTGAAAAAATTTATGAAGTAAAATTTGTGCAACTGCCCAGGTTTTACTACACAAATGACTGCACTACACAGGCGCTATGTAACTTGTGATAAATTTTACTACCCAAAGTGATGTACTTCGAGTAAACATCATCTCGAAGTGCACTTTGTGTCAATTCATGAAGTAAAATTCACTTTGATTGGAACAAATTGAGTAGCAAACACCATGTAAATGCTGGGGCCTATTCATGAATGCCTACACACTGCATAAGGGCAGCACGTAGGCATTCTCATGTTTGACTGCCATGCAGCAGTGTCCTGTGCACCCCCAGTGGCAGGCACCGCAGGCATGCTAGTGCATTTTGACATGGATCCCCAAGCTAGCTACATGGCACTGTGCCGGGGGCGGGCCAGGGCATGCCCAGCACTGTGTCCATGCACAATGGCACTGTGCACCAGAATGGGACTCATAAATTTACATGAGGGGGGGAAACGCTGCTGTAAATATTTATGTACACCCTACAAGTCACCAGCAGGGTGCAGCAGCACTGGGTTACTCCATACACAGCTGCCGCAGCATGCAGGGCTCCCTGGGAGGGCTTGGGGTGACAATTTTGGAAAATGACCACTGTTAATATCCTGTTGAGTATGCACCATCCCATGATACCCCACCCACGTGTGGATGGGGATCCACTGTGGAAGCTGGGATAGGCATCCCGCTGGATGCCCACCTATGGCCCACACTCTGCCCATGCAGTGCTACAATCCACCACCATGTGGCTGCACATTGGAGGAGTAGCAGAGCAGTCAGGTGGACTGTGATTGTGAATGTTGGCATGCACACTCCTAGGTGCAGGTGTGTAGTGGTGTGGGAGGGATATGCGCATTTTACATGTACTTCCTACCCATTAGTGCATAGGACCCACTGTGCATAGAGTGTTGCAGGCAAATTCACTGTAATTCACAGAAAAATGTTAAATTCACAACAGGCCTAATCATGACTTTGTGTACAATTTGTTTTACCTACAACAGTCCATATTATTACACAGTCTCTGCATCAACAAGTTGTGTACTATCATACCCCTAAATAACTCATTTAACTAATAGTTCACATCTGCTGGCTGTATTTGTTTCAGTTTTTTACTTAGAATTTTCTGTTACAGGATCATGGAACCCTGTCCCCTTCTCTATTACAAAATGATACATCTGGGAGAACTATATTGAATGGGTCTGGAGGTTGGGGGTAGTCATGTGTTCAAATTGCTAAACTGAGTAAGTAGAAAAGCTGGGTTTCTAACAGAGTTTCCTGACTCACAATCCTTGGACTTTTATTTTCTTATCCTAAAATAGTTTATTTTTTTTTGTTAATTAATGTTGACATTATTTAAGGTTGAAAAATATTGAGGTATGGCTTTGAATTATATACAGTACTATTGTTTATGTTCCAGTTGTCTTTAGATAGCAAAAAGGAGAATGTGACTATTAAGCAGGAACTCATTGGTTCCTGATAACTATCAAATTTACTAATCATTAACTACATCAACATTTATTGACAAGCTGTGTGCAGTGATAGGCAGGAAGTTTGTTACTAGCCTGGTAAATGTCATGGGGTGACATGCTGCCTCATACAGCAAAGTAGTTAATTACTGGCAGAGGCTTGCTAGCTGCCTGGAGGCTAGCAGGACTTGGAGGCTTGTTGGTAGACTAGCAAATGACAGAGTTAGCAAGCTGATGGAAGGCTTGAAGTAATGCATGGTAACTAAATGATATGCAGAGAGTTGGATGACAACTTTCTGTAAGACATTACTTGCAGTGGCTGAGTATTTACTTGTTAACTGCTATCAAATACTAGCTTCAGTGGCACTCTGATACCTTTTGTTGACAGGGCTGGTTAAGACCCTGTCCCATTTGTTATGCAGAGAGAGTTAAAAGCAAGGATACATAGCCGGTCTGGTAGGGCATAGGGCTGCTGCGCTGGCACCTTATCTTATGCCACACTGGTGATCCATGTTCAGGAGTGGCCTCAGGTCACCAGGGTGCCAGCTCGGGGTGGGTTAGAGTGGGATTGAGCCATGGCTCTCCCCTCCGAAGGGGTGGATGCCCACCTGGCCATAGTCCCGCTTCCACCAGATGGAGGTCCGTTGGGCAAGTAGATGGTACAGTACAGTGACAAACATCAGGGGTCACTGGATCCTAGCATGTGCGTGCACCTCCACACATGTATAATTCTGTCACTTGTCTCTTGTCTGTTTGATTGTGTAATAAAATTGTCCTTGCTGATCCTCAGGACTGGCCACTTTGATGGTACCACGATATCCACCTATTATCTCCTTTCCTTAACTTTCTGTTTCTATTATATCTTTCTTCATTTGATTATCTGTGGTTAAAACCTACAGTGCATGTGAATCTTTATGTGAAACTGGGTTCCCTTGGTTTGCATATGCAAATAGTTATAATGTTGAAATGATTACAGAAAGTTATTTGGAACACAGGGATTAACGTTGAGATGCAGTGTGGCCTCCACAAGCTGCTCTGCAGAGCAATCTGCATGAAATCAGACCTGGGGCAGAATATGTTAATTGGTGACACCAATTATGAGGACTAACACTCTTTTTGGCTGGTCAAAGAAAGGTCAATGAAACAATCTTGTATCTTGTGAAAAACAGGAGATGTAACTTACAAGCTCATAATGCCAAAATTATAAACTGCCAATGGTAATGTAGTATATACTGTATGTCAGAATGACAAACCTGACTTGGCAGTGTACATTTCAGAGTTTAGTGTGACTCATTGTAACTATCAATAACTACTGGTTGCTGGTCAATACAAAAATAGTGTTGCATTTTGTCAAGGAGATGTAACTTACAAGCTTTGGATGCAGAAATCAATTTCCAGGGAAATAATTCTTATAAAGAGAGAACAATGCATTGTTAAGAGATAAATGGAGCTTTACTAGCTGCTAGTTATAAAGTCCAATAAAAAAAAAACTTGTTGCATTTTGTGAAAAACAGGAGATGGAACTTACAAGCTCATAATGCTGAAATTAATTGCAATGGAAAGACTTCTTACAAAAGACAGAACAATGCTTTGTTGAGAAAGAGAGAGAGAGAGAGAGAGAGAGACTGAGATTTGAAATGGTAAACAACTCCTTTGGTTAAGGTCTTTGATTTCTTTATTTTACTGCCTATGTAAAGAGCTATTCTGAACAATATTATTTTTAGGGTTGCAACGAGCACAGCCCTGCAGACCTCTTGTGAGCAAAAGAATAGCTCCACTCCAACTGAACATTTGGCAGCTGCTTCACAGTTGCCTCTGCACTATGAGAAGCAGTTTGCAGTATCACTGCAGTCTTCTAATAAGCACTCTTTTGCTCACTATGTTTGTCTCAGTTGAGTCATTGTAGACTTCTGTTGACTCCTAAATCCACCTCCCTCTGAGGGATCAATCAGTCTCTCTCTCTCTCTCTCTCTCTCTCTCTTATCTGTCTTGCACCAGCCCTTCTCCCTACACCCCCAGAGAAACTTAACAGTGACACAGGGGTGCCCAATCCTACAGTATCACCAGGTGTATGTGACCCCTAAACACACACAGTCACTTCTCAGTATTTTTGTTTTATTACCCCACCTACCCAACCCTCCCTCCCTCCCTCTCAGCACCCACCACCCCACCCCTGCATTACTAAAAGAGCTGTGCCTACTGCTAGGTATCACTGCCATAAGAACCTCCCTTTATTACCCTCAGGAGATGGTCTTGTGAAACATTTTAATCAAACCTAAAACACATGTTAAAAAGGTTTATGAAAGGTGAAGGGAAAGATTGGGACTAATATTTATCTTACCTGCATTTTGTTAGAGAGCTGCCAGAAACACCAATAGGGTTCTCAACCTTTTTAATGCTGTGTTGTAGACATCCTGGAGGGCCAAATGTAGTAAAAGAAATATGGGAGGATAACCCCACTTAGAAAGAATCATTTACATCTTATATGTGTGCACTTAGAAAGAAACTGGAAAAATATGTTGAAATTGCTCACAGTACCAGGAAGTGGCCACAAGACAGTAGAAGGTGAATTCAGACCTAGGGCTAAAAGAAAATGTTTTTGAGCCAGATGAAAAGGTCTTGTTGTTGTTACCCACTACAGAAAACAAACTGTTAATAAAGTGGCAAAAGCCTTATAAAGTGATGAGACGTACTGGTACAGATAACTATGCGGTTGAGACCCCTGATAGGGGGCTAGGAAACCCCTATCAAGATACACTATCCTAACTTTACACCTGTCTTTCACACCCAACCAGGATGGAGCTCTCTCGGTGTTTAATAACAGTCTGGGGGAAATCCAAGACTGGATGGATTCTAGTTGGTTAAAGTTGAACTCGGAGAAGACTGAGGTTTTGGTGGTGGACCCGGGTGGTCAGATTGAGAGGTCATATACTGGCGCGCCTTCTGGAATTTTTCTTGGTGGCGTGTCACTACTGGCCTCTGAATGGATGCGCAACCTTGGGGTGATCCTTGACGATAGGCTGACTTTTCAATCTCAGGTGTCGGCAGTTGTCAGGACCTCCTTTTACCATCTTAGGAATATTGCCAGGGTTAGGCACCTTGTTCTGTCTGACTTCTTGCCAACGTTGGTCCACGCCTTTGTGTCCTCATGCCTAGACTACTGCAAAGCCCTTTACTTTGGGCTTTCTGGGGTTGAAATCCGCCACCTACAGCTGCTGCAGAACACAGCAACCCGGGTTTTGACTGGGACAAGTAGGTCCTGTCATATTACCCCAGTACTGCGCAAACTGCACTGACTTCCTATATGGTGGTGGATCACCTTTAAAGTCATTTTATTGACTTTCAAAGCCCTTCACGATCAGGGTCCATCCTATCTGAAAGACCTACTGGTTCCTTACTGCCCTGGCCGATCACTTCACTCGGCCAACATGGGGTTGTTGGAGATTGCAAGAGTTAGTTTAAAATCTTCTGGCAGAAGAGCATTTTCTCATGCTGTACCCACTCTTTGGAATTCTCTACCATGCCGGTTAAGGGATTGCACCTCCGTGGAGATATTTAAGAAAGAATTGAAAACATATTTATGAAAAATGGCCTTCTTAGATAGTTAAGTGAATTGTAACATGTTTGGAATTTTATTGTAATTTACTATGTTTTTATGATGTATATTTATAATGTCTTTTTAGTGTTTTGATGTTTTGTATTGAAATTTGAATTTATGATTTTAACTTGTTCAGCGCCTTGATATATTGAAAGGCGCTATATAAATAAAATAATTATTATTATTATTATAAGATCAAGATATACTATCCTAGCTTTCTGAAGAAATGTTGAAAACATCAAAGGTCGCTTTGTTAGTCTTACCAGAAACTGCTAAAGAAGATACTAATATAGCTTATGAAAGACTGGAACAAACTGTAATGGCTGATGCTGCAAAAAATGAATGTTTCCTTACCCATAGAACGCACTGCAGAAATTCATAATCTGGTAAAGACATTTAGAAGCACTTTTATCACAGTGCCAGACTGAGCAAAAGGGGTCGAGCATGTAATTGTGACAGAGAATACTCACCCTGTCAGACAAAAGACATACAGATTACCAGAGCGGTTAAGAGCAGAAGTGGTTAAGGAAATACAAAAAATGAAAGAGTTTGGTTTTATGGAAGAATCGAGAAGTGGTTGGTCATGACCAGTAGCGACTGTAAATAAAAAGGAAGGGGGTGTAAGAATCTGTCTTGATTTTAGGAAACGTAATCAAGTGTCTGAATTTGACAGCTATCGTATGCCCAAGATAGATGATTTGTTGGATAGAGTAGGAAGTGATAAGTACATCAGTACCCCTCCATCTCACCAAGGGTTACTGGCAAATCCTCCTCACTAATGAATCCAGAGACAAAATTACATTTTCCACTTCCGTTGGATTCTGTCAGTTCACTACCATGTTGTGCGGTTTACATGGTACACATGGTATATTCCAGTGGTACATGCATATAATTCTAGCCTCTCACACTGGTTATTGGGCTACTTACCTGGATGATGTTGTTGTGTCCAGTGCAGAATGGATAAGTCACCTGGAACATCTTCATTTTTATTTTTCTGTAGTGGAAAGGCATGTGAGCAAAACTGCTCATTTTCATTAGCATCCAGTTATAAATATTCAACAATACCAAAAAGAACAAATTAATACAACCATATACAAAATGTATAAAACAATATGTGTAACTCCTCTATAAGACAAGGAAAGATGCTCATGAGAAGTGCAATAAAATGGAATTTGAAATGAACGCTCCATTTTAACCTAGCGGAGCATCGATGAAATAAGGAAACCATACTGTTGGGCATCTTACCCTAATGAATTTTATAAAGGAATATCAAAACCCTACTGCTAAATCTCTCTTACAAAGAAAACCAACTAATAGCCTTACATAAGACCAAGAGCTGCCCCTGACCAGGAGTACATGAGCAGTTGTGGCCCGTCTACCTACCGCAGCCGCCTCCCCTAGCTGTATCTGCTGCTAATCCCACATATCCAGAGTGGCCCCTGACTGGGCTTCCATGAGCAGTGTGGCCACTCTACCTGCCAGAGCCAACCACCTAGCTGTATCTGCCACTAGACCCATAGAACCAGAGCGGCCCCTGACCGGGTGTCCTCGTGCGGTGTGGCCCGTCTACCTGCTGCAGCCAGCCCCCAAGCTATATCTTCTCCTAGATCCACAGGTAATCCAGTGCTACTGCTGCCAACAGTTCTGCTCCTATTACCAGTTCAGGAATGCTGGTACTCAAAGGACCAAAAGCACACAAATAAATTAAATGAAACTCCAAAATGAAGCTTAAAGAAATTTAAATCCAGAATTGTGGTGTTAGACTTCACCACACCACACTGCCCCAGCGCTTCGGCAACTCATCTTCCACAGACAGCATGGTCATAGCTACACACAGTTACATTTTATAGGGCTGAATAGCCCTGGCAGCAGTGACATTTCTCCTTTGTTTTTTTTTTAATCTCATTTAAACCATTTAAAGGAACAGTAACACATATGTGCTTCAGTATATATGTCCCAAAACACAGTGAAGTCTACCACACCTTCCCTCAAAACATCGGAATACCCCCATTTTACTTTAAACAAATCAGCAGGAACCAAAACATTAAATATATCAAGAGGGTCCTTGGAAAAACTAGTATGGATAACGATCAGATCGATATGAAGCAGGTAGCTGTTGCTCTTGACGCTCTGGCACTGCCAATCACCAACATTTTCCACATCTCCTTAAGAGCAGGAGTCTTCCCTGAAAGTTAGAAAACTACTCTTCTCATGCATGTCTTTAAAAGTGGGGACAGATCCCTCTTAGCCAACTATAGGCCCATTTCTATACTTCCCCTATTATCTAAAGCCCTTGAGTGGGTTGTTTTGGATCAGTTAACAGAATATCTTAGCAAATATAAACTTCTTTGTCAACAACAGCATGGATTCTGTAAGAACCATAGCACAATGACTGCGCTCATTGACCTCACCACTCACCTCTTTGATGCCCTAGACAATGGGATGTCAGTGGAGTCCATCTCCATGGAACTCACAAAAGCCTTTGATACAGTGAACCATTATATCCTGTTAAGAAACCTAATTACCCTTGTCCTCTCCCATGAAACAGTTTCCAGGTTTAGCAGTTACCTTTCTCACAGACATCAGTCTGTACGAATCAATGGGACAGTCTCCGACACAAAGAAAGTATTAATGGGCGTCCCACAAGGATCAGTTCTCAGCCCTCTGTTATTCTGCATTCTTATAAATACGCTTCCTTCTGTCTGTCCTGCAAAAATGTTACTATATGCTGATGATGTGGTTATCTCAATCCCAGGAAAACAACTATATGAAATAACCACAGCACTTCAAGTCAGCTTCCTAAAACTTGAGACCTGGTTTACAAAAAACCATACTCCTCCTTAATCATAAAAAGACAAAAGTTATGCTTTTTTCCACACCACACAATAAGAAAAGATATGGCCCCTAACTATCAACAGCAAAGAAGGTTACACACTTGAACAAGTAAATAACTTGAAATACTTGGGCATCTTTCTGATAACATGCTGTCCTTTTCACTCACATTGACCATGTCATGAAACCTGCTAACATCAAACTTGGTATCCTGTACCACCACGAACAAGCAATGTCCTCGGAGGCACTGAACCTAGTTGCCAGGAGCTCGTATTATCAATAATTTTGTTTCCGTAGGTACTTTGTAGTATTTTACAGTTTTTTCTCCCTGTCCCATCCCATGCATCCCTGACTTGAAGCACATCCAGCCTTTGTATCACCCCATCGTATTAGTCGCTCTGCTACCTTATGCCTGCCACTTGACTGCTATCCGGTGATGGTTAGACTTTGGATGGGAGACCCCACCCAGCAGAGGAGAACCAATGCTCAATCATTCTCCCCATGCCGGCACCCCGCGACCCGAGGTCATTCCCAAGCCTGGGTTGCTGGAGTAGCGGAGGTGAGACATCCAGCACCTCTGCCCTGAGTGCCCTGAGCCAGCTTATTATCAATAATTGATTACAGACTAGTAATCTACAGTGCTGGGTCTGACACAGCCTTGCAAAAAATAAAAATGCTTCTAAACAAGGCATGCAGGCTAGTCTTGGGCACAGAGCAGTTGACCCATATATGTACCCTTCACTCAGTATCTGGATGCCTACTACAACATCTGAGGGTAAAATTCCAGGCCTGCCTAGCTAGTGAAAAGGCCCTACTAGGCCTCTACCCTGCATCCATGCCAGGTATTTTCCAATGAGACTTACCTGCTAAGTCTACAAGAAGTGCAGCTGAAGGTGTTCGCCAAGTCCCCTTTAGATGAACCTCATTTGCCCAATGAGCGCTGTCCTATCTAGGGCCTATGTACCTTAATGACCTTCCAGCTTCCCTCCTTAACTGCAAAAAACTAGGACCCTTCAAATGAGAGCTCTGCCTCCTTCTTAAAGGGGACACTCAGTGTGCCTGCTCCTCATGAAACATAGAAACATATACTTTGATGGCAGATAAGGACCACTTGCCCACCCAGTCTGCCCATTTCCTACCTACTGGATAAGCTGCAGATTCTAGTTAACCAACAGCCTACTTCCCACCCCCCACTACAATTGCCTTATGTCTGTCCCATGCATGTTTGAATCCTCCATTTTGGACCCAACAACATCTCCAGGAAGGCGGTTCCATGCATCTACCACTCTCTCCGTGAAAAATAATTTCTCACATTACCCTGAGCCGTCCCCCCTCTATCTTTAAATTGTGCCCCCTTGTTCTTACACATCTCTTTTTATGAAAGATGCTACCCTCCTGGACTTTTTTGATTCCCTGGAGGTACCTGAACATTTTTATCATGTCCGCCCATCCCTCCTTTCATCAAGGGTATACATATTAAGCTCTCTCTCAGTCTCTCTTCATATGGTTTCTGATACAGACCCTGCACCATTTTAGTTGCCCTCCTCTGGACTGCTTCCATCCTGTCTATGTCCTTGCATAGATGAGGTCTCCAAAACTGCACACAGTACTCCAGATGGGGTCTCACTAACTGTATATACAGAGGGATAACCACTTCCTTTTTTCTACTTGTCATGCCCCTTCCTATGCATCCCAGTATCCCCCTGGCTCTCCTTACTGACTTCTCACATTGCTTACCAACCTTTAGATCATCAGATATGGCTATCCCCAGGTCCCTTTCCATTTTTGTTGTTGATAGTACCTCCCCTGCTATTGTGTACTTTTCTCCTGGGTTTTTGTTTCCCAGGTGCATTACTTTGCACTTCTTTGCATTGAATCAAGTTGCCATATGTCTGACCATTCCTCTAACTTTGCCAAGTCCCTTCTCATCCTTTTTACACCCCTTGTGTATCAACTCTGTTACAGATCTTTGTGTCATCTGCAAAGAGGCATACCTTTCCTCCAGACCTCTGCAATGTCACCTATAAAGATGTTAAAGAGGACTGGACCCAGTACTGAGCCCTGAGGTACTCCACTAGTAACCCCTTTCTTTGGAATGTGTTCCATTCACTATTACCTTCTGTGTCCTGTTGTGCAGCCAGTTTACTACCAGGCTACCACCCTGGGACCCACTCCCAGGCTGGCTAACTTGATTATTAATATTTTGTGCGGACTGTGTCAAATGCCTTGCTAAAGTCAGGTAGGCCATATCCACAGCCCCTTCCTGGTCTATTACTTTGGTCACCCAGTCAAAGAAATCAATTAGATTTGTCTGACATGATCTTCCTGCTGTGAATCCATGCTGCTTTGGGTCCTGTGCCCCGCTGGCCTCTAGGTACTCAAAAATTCTTTCTTTCAGAAGTGATTCCATCATTTTCCCTACCACTGAGGTCATACTTACAGGTTTGTAGTTTTCTGCTTCTACCTTGTTCCCACTTTTGTGAAGGGAAATCACATCTGCCCTCCTCCAGTCCTCAGGTACCACCCCGTACTCCCATGATTTGTTAAAAAGTGTGGTTAGTGGTGTCACTAGGTCCTCCCTTAGTTCTTTTAGGATTCTGGGGTGAATCCCGTCAGGCCCCATTGCTTTGTCCACCTTGAGTTTTAGGAGTTCTTATTTATTTATTTATTTAAGAGATTTACCAGGAAGGCATGCTGAGCAGACTACCGCTCGATTTCAGATGCGCCCTGGGGTTTTGGGGTTACAGTGGGAACATGATACAATCTGAACAAAACACACAGTGGAACATGATATAGTCAGAAAACAACATACATAATGAGTAATAGAACAGCTGTGGGTAACATACATAATGTGACTGGAGCAAATTGACGGTAGGCAGATTATTGTACAGTATACAGTGTTGTACAATGAAGCAGGTCAAAACAGTGGAGAGACCAGACTTGATTCTTACGCTGGGCTGGTACAGGAGTGAGGGGGGAGTTGGGGGGGTTACAGGAGCAGGTGGTAGAGAAGTGCATATTGAGAAGGGCATTAAGTTGGGGAGTACTTGTGGAGTGTCTAATATCGGCTGCCAGGGAATTCCATAATTTGGGTAAACTAAAGCTGAAGACAGCCTGGCTGGACCAGGTGGATCTATGTGGGCTATGCAGGAGCCTAGCGTCGCTGTTTTGGAGCATGTAGGATGGTGGGAATAGGTACAGTTAAGGAGGCTGACATGTAGGATGGGAGTGATTGTGACCAGAACTTTGCCGAGGTTCTAGCGCAGTGAAGTGATCTTCTGTTGTGTAAAGAGGTGAGGTTCGAGGATTGGTAGAGGACACAGTGGTGGGTGCTGGGAGGGCAGTCCAGTGAAAAGCAGCAGAAGGAGTTAAATAGGGGGTCTAGCCTTGCTAGGGAGGTTTGAGGGGCAGAATAGTAGACAATATCACCATAGTCAAATATAGGGAGGATCATTTTTTGGACTATTTCTTGCCAGGTTGGCAGGGGTATGTAATTTTTATTCCGGTAGAGGGCTCCCAACATGGGGTTCAATTTTTGTGTGTAGCATCAATGTGTGCAGAGAAGTTAAGGTGTTTATCTAGCCAGACACTTAGATAACGATAGGAGGTGCAGGCCTCCAGTGGGGAGCTTTCCAGAGTGTAGAACGTAGGTGACGCAGTAAGCAGTGAGAGTTTGGTCCGGGAGCCAAATATGAGGGAGACTTTTTTTTTGAATTTAGGACTAGTTGGTTTGAGATGAGCCAACGTTGGACGGAGTCGAAGTCCTTCTATAGGCAGGCTGTCTCATCGCTAGAGGATGGGCCAGAGGCGAACAACACCTTGTCGTCAGCGTACATGTGGATGGCCGTATTTGGGCAGGCTGCAGGCAGATCATTGAGAAATATAGAGAACAGTAGTGGGCTTAGAACCGACCCTTGGGGGACTCCACTGGTGACTGGGAGTAGGGTGGATGTAGCTGAGCCAACGCTGACAGATTGGGACCTGTTTGACAGGTATGAGTGGAACTAGTTATTTGCAGTAGCTGACAGCTCGGCTAGAGCAAGTTTAGCCAGCAACAAGGGGTGGGAGACGGTTTCGAAAGCTTTTGCCAAATCAATAAATATGGCAGCTGTTAATTCCCCTTTGTCCGTACCCGTGAGGATAGCATTTGTGAGCCGGAGGAGGGAGGAGGTGGTGGTGGAGTGATTTTTCCTGAAGCCGGCCTGGTAAGGGGTTAAGAAGTTTATCGACTCAAGATAGTGGTGGAGTTGGAAGAGGACAAAACATTCTTAAAGTTTGGCTAGGATGCAGAGCAGGGATATAGGGTGGTAGTTGGATGGTGAGAAGAGGTCCCCTCCTTTAGGAAGGGGAATGACTGTGGCTTGTTTCCAATTTTTGGGGATTGTACCGAGTTTAAATGACAGGTTGAAAAGCAGGGTAAGCGGGTGGGCTATGGCAGGTGCTGAGAGCAGGAGCATTTAGGAGTCTAGGCCAGAGGGACATTTACCTTTGTCTGGGTTGAGAGACATCAGTAATTTAAGCACCTGAGCTGATGATACAGGGCAAAGGGAGAAAGAAGCTGAGGAGGGTACAATAGGGGGATTAGTGGGTGAGGGAAGGGGAATGGAGGAGAGAAGAGATGATGCTGCAGTGGAGAAGTAGGAATTGAATTCGGAGGCTACCATGCTGGGATCTGTGATGTTTTTCCCTGCAATGTTAAGTGAGGGGGTAGGGAGTTGGGCCGGTGGGGGGAGAGAAGGGATTTTATTGACTTCCAGAATTGAGATGGTGACCGAAACTGTTATTCAAAGCATTTTTGAAATAATTAGATTTGGCTTGCCTTATGAGCCTAGTGCAGGCATTGCGTAGTGACTGGTAGTGTTGCTGGGCCATATGACTACCTGAGGCCTTGAAGTATTTCCAGGCGCAGTCTCTGGCTCGTAGTTGTTGCATAAGGCTTGTTGTTACCCAGGGTAAATGGGATCCTCTTACTCGAGATCGCCTGAGTGGAGCATGGCTGTCCCAGATGGAGAGGAAATTTGAGGAGAAAAATTCCAAGGCATCATCAATAGAGGAGGCCTTTGGGATGAAAGACCAGTCAATGCTGGTGAGGTCGTTTAGGAGCACTGGCAGATCAAGGTACTTATAAACTCTAGTGAGAAGTGTCCTGGGTGGGGGAGCAAATGGTCTGAAGATTTTGCACACCATGTAGATCATATGGTGGTCACTAAGGGAGTTGGGTAGTAGGCCAGCTTAAATGATCCGATGAGGGTGGGTGGTAAGCGCCCAATCCAGGAGAGTATGTTTGTTGGATTTAAGGTTTAGGCGAGTTGGTTCAACTATTTGCTGGGACAGATTTAGGGCATTTATGTGTTGCCGAGATTTGGAGGCTCCCTTGCCTAGCCAATTAAGATTGAAACCTGGGCATAGAAGTTCGCCACCCGTACGTAAGGGACCCCAGGGTGCCGAGATGGTCAAGGATGCTACCCAGTGGAGCTTCAGGTGGGTAGTAGGAACCGGCTATATAAATTGGGATGGAATGAGTCAGGGAGATTTTGACTAGGAGGGAATCTATAGGTTGTATGGGGGCCAGCAAGGTGATAAAGGAAAATTGAAGAGCAGAGGAGATGTACATGGCAGTGCCACCACCCTTCTTTCTGCCCTGTCTATCCTGGCGGATTAGGGCGAAACCAGGTGTAGAGAATTCGACAAGGTTTTAGCCAGGATTCGGTGATGGTTAAAATGTCAGGGCAGAGAGTGAGGACAGTGGTTTGTAAGGCAGCAATTTTATTTAGGATGCTGCATATGTTTAGATGGACAATCTTAAGTCCTTTAGGGAGGGACGAGGTTGTTGTGGGGTGTTGAGTTCTTTCAAGACTCTTTCTTCTATAAATGGACTGGTGTCAACCCCCCTACCCAGAGTGCTTCTATTATCTGGTTTAGGTAACTCCTCCTCATCTTCTTTTGTGAATACTGAGCAAAAGTATTCATTCACTATCTTTGCCTTTTCACTGTCTCCCTCTGCCCACCTCCCCTCTCCCTTATTAATCTTCACTATTCCTCCCTTAACCTTTCTATGCTCCCTAATGTACCTATAAAAGGTTTTATCCCCCTTCTTAACTGAATTGGCTATTTTTTCCTCGGTTTGGGCTTTTGCTATTCTGACTGCCTTCCCCACATTTTCTGCTTTAAATGACACAGTTCCCTGTTGTGCTCCTTCTGTGATTCCTTATACTTTTTGAATGTAGCCTTTTTCTCCTTAACCTTCCCTGCCACCTCTTTTGAGAACCATATTGGTTTTTTACTCCGCTTTGTTTTCTTTATTTGTTTCACAAAAAGGCTTGTTGCCTCTATGATGGCAGTTTTGATTTTCCTCCATTGTTCTTCCACCCCTCCTTTTTGGCCATTTGCTAGTGTATTCCTCAGGTGTTCACCCATTTTGCCAAAGTCAGCCCTTCTAAAGTCCAGTATCAATGTTTTTATATGGCTTGTCTCCATGGTTGTGCTTATTGTGAAGCACACTGTGCAGTGGTTGCTTGTTCCCAGATGTCTATTGACTTATAAATTTGTGATCCTCTCTCCATTTGAGAGTACACAGAAAGAATTGTTGAGTACCTAGAGGCCAGAGGGGCACAGGACCCAAAGCAGCATGGATTTACAGCAGGAATCTCATGTCAGATGAATCTAATTGATTTCTTCAACTGAGTGACCAAAGTAATAGACCAGGGAGGGGCTGTGGATATGGCCTACCTAGACTTTAGCAAGGCATCTGACACAGTCCCGCACAAAATATTAATAATCAAGTTAGCCAGCCTGGGAGTGGGTCCCAGGGTGGTAGCCTGGGTAGCAAACTGGCTGCACAACAGGACACAGGAGGTAATAGTGAATGGAACACTTTCCAAAGAAAGGGGGGTTACTAGTGGAGTACCCCAGGGCTCAGTACTGGGTTCAGTCCTCTTTAACATCTTTATAGGTGACATTGCAGAGGATCTGGAAGGAAAAGTATGCCTCTTTGCAGATGACACAAATATCTGTAACAGAGTTGATACACAAGGGGTGGTAGAAAAGCTGAGAAGGGACTTGGCAAGGTTGGAGGAATGGTCAGACATGTGGCAACTTAGAGTCAATACAACGAAGTGCAAAGTAATGCACCTGGGAAACAAAAACCCAGGAGAAGAGTACACAATAGCAGGGGAGGTACTAACAACAACAAAAATGGAAAGGGACCTGGGGGTAGTCATATCAGATGACCTAAAGGTGGGTAAGCAAAGTGAAAAGTTGGTAAGGAGAGCCAGGGGGATACTGGGATGCATAGGAAGGGGCATGACAAGTAGAAAAAGGGAAGTGGTTATCCCTCTGTACATACAGTTAGTGAGACCCCATCTAGAGCACTGTGTGCAGTTTTGGAGACCTCATCTACGCAAGGACATAGACAGGATGGAAGCAGTCCAGAGGAGGGCAACTAAAATGGTGCAGGGTCTGCAGCAGAAGTCATATGAAGAGAGACTGAGAGAGCTTAATATGTATACTCTTGATGAAAGGAGGGACAGGGGGGACATGATAGAAATGTTCAAGTACCTCCAGGGAATCAACAAAGTCCAGGAGGGTAGCATCTTTCAGAAAAAGAGATGTGTAAGAACAAGGGGGCACAACTTAAAGATAGAGGGGGGAAGGCTCAGGGGTAATGTGAGGAATTTTATTTTCACAGAGAGAGTGGTGGATACATGGAACAGCCTTCCTGAGGAGGTCGTTGGGTCTAAAACAGTGGGGGAATTCAAACATGCATGGGACAGACACAAGGCAATAATAGTTGGGGGTTGCAGGAAGTAGGCTGTTGGTTAACTAGAATCTGCAGCTTATCAAGTAGGTAGGGAAATGGGCAGACTGGGTGGGCCAAGTGGTCCTTATCTGCTGTCAAAGTCTATGTTTTTATGTTTCTATGTACCAGGTCTAGTATTGATCCCTCCCGAGTGGGTTCCAACACTAGCTGTCTAAGGCCTGCCCCCTGCAGGGCATTGAGAATGACCCTGCTCTTGGGTGTGGCTGCAGTACATGTCATCCAGTTAATATCTGGAATATTCAGGTCCCCCATCAATAGTATCTCCCCTTTTTCAGCCATTTTGAGAATGTCCTCTATCATTTTCTTGTCCATTTCCTCCCCTTGAGATGGGGGTCTGTATACAACCCCTGTGCAGATTGTGATGCCATTCCCTGTCTCCAAGGTGACCCAGGGTGCCTCTTGTCCTTCCCCTTTACTTTTTAGTTCTGTAGCTTTGATCCCTTCCCTTATATATAGAGCTTCTCCACCTCATCTTTTCTCCTCCCTGTCCCTTCTGTAGACTGTGTACCCAAGTATGTTGACATCCCAGTCATGGTTCTCTGTGTACCATGTTTCCGTGACTGCCACAATATCCAATTGTTCATCTTTCATCAAGGCTACTAGCTCAGGAAGCTTACATTGAGACACTCATGGCCACACCCATCCCTCCATTAACTACCCCCTTCGCCTACACTTGTCCCCCTGTCCCCCATATAATGGCTTTAGCAGGCAGCTTACCTACTATACCAGCAATTCTTTACCTAAATCCTACTATCTCATTACCTACTAAATCCTCCTCACCACCCTTTCTCCTGACAATGCCTACAAAGGCTGCTATTCTATCCTAGCTCTTGACTCACTTCCTCGTAACTCTATACCTCTTCATCCACCTCCCCACCTCACATCCATGTTTAAGATAACTATACTACCCAGCACTTTTGTAACTATTGTCCCTCAACAAATTGATTGATATTTGTTTTTACTTGCTTGTAACCAATTGTGTTGTTTGTATATAAGCCATGACTTCGAACATTGTTCTATATAATATATGACTTGGAACATTGTTCTATGTAATATATGACTTGGAACATTGTCTATGTAATCCATGACTTGGAACATTGTTCTATGTAATATATGACTTGGAACATTGTTCTATGTAATCCATGACTTGGAACATTGTTCTATGTAATATATGACTTGGAACATTGTTCTATGTAATCCATGACTTGGAACATTGTTCTATGTAATATATGACTTGGAACATTGTTCTATGTAATCCATGACTTGGAACATTGTTCTATGTAATAAATGACTTGGAACATTGTTCTATGTAATACATGACTTGGAACATTGTTCTATGTAATCCATGACTTGGAACCTTTGTAAACGAGCTTCCCTGCTCAAAGGAGGTAATCTGAAATTGAAATAAATAAATGCAAAATAAATAATTATAAATCACAATGGTGAGTAGACATTTGGAGTCCAGTAACAAAACAAGTAATACTATGGTCCATTGGTCTTAATCTTCCCAATGTTTTGGAATTAGAAGAAGAATAGACAAAAGAACCATAATCTATTAAGGAAAGTAAAAAAAAAAATATTAGCTGTCATTCTTCTTGTCTCAGGAATTATCAGCATTTGTCAATGCCGAATGTTGTCTTACTGGCATTGGCATTGGTAGTGCAGGCATTAGAGAGACAAGTAATAGGAATGGCAGTAAAGTATAGAACCAACATCAACCCCACCCCAACCTGCAAAAGAGTGACAGGCATTGGGTGTGCCTTTTGGGTCACTGGCCATAAAGCTCATGCCATTTCACCTAACCCTACCTGCAGACTCTGACAAGTGCTGCGTTGTGCCTTAGGGTCATCGGTCCTTACGCTCATCCCATTTCATAAGGAAGTACTGTATGTTGAGATGGGTGCAGTATAGAGAATGGTTGAATGTTGAAGCTGAAATGTCCAAGGCACACCTGGATGGCAGTCAGTGGCTACAGGGTGGTAGTCGGGGTGCAGTGGCATGAGCATTACAGCCGACAATCCAAAGGCACACCCTGAAGCCTGTTAGTCTGTACAGGGTGGGACATTATGGTTAGAAACCCTAACGCCCTGGGCATTTATTGATATTTGCACTCCAAATTTTCAACATGGCCTTTTTGTGACCCACCTCATGAAAGCACGTGGGACCTATGCTCATGAACAGTGTTGTTGTGATTTTGTTAATGTGTCCCGAACGTTGATTTCCCACAGTGACTGTGCCATTCTGCACCACATAAAAATATCAGCTGCACCATTCATAAGGAGCTGTGAAAAGAGGGCAATCTTAAAAATCTGGAGTGAAATTATTACAAATTCTCGAACTTACAACTGTACGTGCACATTGCTCAACACACGCTTGTAACATAATCATTTTGTGGAATTTTTTCACCAACTGTTTAACATAGGCATTTTGGGCCTCTGCTTATGAACAATTTTACTGTGATTTTCTTACTCTGTCCGAACATTGTTTTCTTATAGCATCTTGCCTTTGCGCCAGATGTGCTAAAACACATTTTGGCAGGATGTGAAAATGACAGCTGCACTGTTCATAAGGAGGTGTGGAAATGGCAACGTTGAAAATCTGGAGTAAAAATATTAAAAATTCTCAGTTACAAGCATGCGTGGAAACTGCACAATGCACGCTTCTGACATAGTCATTTTGTGGAATTTTTTCACCAAATTTGCAACATAGGCTTTTTGGGACCTCTGCTCATGAACAGCATTACTGTGATTTTCTTACTGTGTCCTGAACATTGATTTCCTACAACGACAGCGCCACTGTGCACCAGATTTGCAAAAACACATTTTGGGCAAGATGTGGAAAATGACAGCTGGTCTGTTCATAAGGAGGTGTGAAAAAGTGGCAATATTGCAAATCTGGAGTAAAAATATTAAAATTTCTCAAAATTACAAGCGTGCATGGAAACTGTGCAATGCTCGCTTATAACATAGTCATCTTTTGGAATTTTCCCCCCAAATTTTCTACATAGGCATTTTGGGACCCCTGCTCATGAACAGTGTTACTGTGATTTTCTTACTCTGTCCTGAAAATTGTTTTCCTACAGCGACTGCACCACTGTGTGCCGGATATGTGAAGACACTTTCTGGGAGAATGTGGAAAATGACAGCTGTTCTGTTCATAAGGAGGTGTGAAAAAATAACAATGTTGAAAATCTGGATTAAAAATATGAAAAATACTTGAAGTAACAACCGTACACAGAAAATACGCAACACACGTCCATAACATGGTCATGTTTAAGAATTTTTTCACCAAATTTGCTACATAGGCTTTTTGGGACCTCTGCTCAATAACAGTGTTACTGTGATTTTCTTACTCTGTCCTGAACATTGTTTTCCTACAGCAACTGCGCCACAGTGCACCAGATGTGTGAAAACACATTTTGGGCAGGGTGTGGAAAATGACAGCTGTACTGTTCATAAGGAGGTGTGAGAAAATGGCTATGTTGAAAATGTGGAGAAAAATATTAAGAAATTCTCGAGGTTACAAGCATGCATGGAAACCGCACAATGCACACTTGTAACACTGTCATTTGTTTGGAATTTTTTTACCAAATTTGCAACATAGGCTTTTTTGGAGGCCAACTCATGAACAGTCACACTGTTGTTTTGTTATCGGTCCCGAAAGGTGATTCTGTGCAGTGACTTCAAAACCACCTTTTGGGACCAAATAATGAGATGACAGTGACTGAATTAATGATGTGGGGTCCCAAGAGACGCATGTTGAGAATTTGGTGCCAAAATTCACAAAAATGGCCGAGATATGCACCAAAGTTGAAAAAAAAAATTATGCCATTATACAGCTTACTGGCATTTCTTCAGTTTGTGGTCAGCTTTGAAGAGTGCAGACCGTTTCCCCATCCACTGAAGATCATCGTGCCAGGCTCCAGAGGTAAGTATGGGGTGAAAGGGGTGTGGGGAGGTGGGGTGAACAGAGGGTGGGCCCGAGCTGGGGAGCGGACATGATGGCTAGGGACCGTTTCCTTTGTTTCGGGTAACAAAAATAAAAATATTCACCGCAGGCCTTTTTCTTTTTTTTTTTACAGGTTTGGCCAAACTGGGGTGGGCTTCCAGTGTGGCACATTTCTTTGGGGGGAGGCATGTTAGCCACACTGGAGTGGGTTCCCAGTGTTGCACACAATCGGGTTGGGACAGTGGCTGGAAAATGGGGGGGTTAATATGCTGACAGGGGGATTGGGCACCCCCTCAGCAGTTCACATCAGCAAAGGGGTCACATATACTGACAGGGGGACTGGACACCCTCCACGTCGGCTTCCTAGAGACTGTGAGCAGTGGGTAGTGAGCCACTGCCCACCATGTTTATTGAAATGTTACACCAGGCACGGCACACCCTGCAATGAGGGGTTGCTCCCTCATTACAGCGGCTAAAATATTTTAAGTTGGTGGCACGTTTTGTAACTGCTATCATAAACAGCGTGCAATCTAATTTGTGCCACAGAGTCCAGCCCTAAAAAGCAGTGGCATCACTGGCCACAACACGATCGTGCCTCCAAAACCTGCTCTTCCACTTCAAGCAATCACAACATGTTATCTGCATTGCACGCGAAAGACAGCATAAAAATTGTTTTACTCAATACAACATGCCTAGTCTTTGATGGAATTTTTTAATCAACTGAATTGTGTGGGTTTCAAAAGATAAATGACTCTGAAGAATTACACAGAGATACAGTAGTTAAACTCTGTTACTCTTTCTATCGGATTCTCACCATCGTCTCTGGACCCCAAGTCTTCCACCACACCCTTGCTGTTAATTTACTCCTCTCAGGGTGACCGTCTTGAAATGGTTCACTCCTTTAAATACCAAGGCTTGACCTTGGACTCCCACCTCACCTTTGACAGCAATGTCTCCTCAGTGGTCAAGACCCTCTATCAGAAGCTAGGACTTTTGCACCACCTCAAGCCCTAACTTGCACATACCTCCCACTGTGTCATTGCCTTCCCCTTCCTACTTATGATTATCTCCTAGCTGCAGTGCCCCAATATCTCCACTCACTCAGGTCTCCCACCATAACAAGCTAAAACAAACTTTCCACACTATAGTTTGATTTGCCCTTAGTGTGTATGTCAGAGATCACCACTGCACTGTCCTAGGCTCACTGGGCTGGCCTTCTTTTGAAGCCAGGCTGCAATTGCTCACCCTTTACCTGACTTTCAAACTTGTGCATGCTTACACTCCTCCTTGCCTCCTGTCCATCATACTAAGTAACTCTGCAACTAGACCTTTAACATCTGCTGGCTTACCTTTGCTCACTATCCCTAAACCTTGTTTAGCAGTGGGTTGGTGTGTCTTTGCCTTTTCGGGTCCCTCTCTCTGGAACTCTTCCCCTTCCACTGTCCTGACCTGCACCTCTACACACTTGTTCAAGCCTTCTCCTAAATCTCACCTTGCCTCCACTCAGGTGTGCACGTTGTCCTGTAGACCACTCCCCTTACCTCTCATCACCCTCTCCTCTCCTGCCCACTTTCTGAGTTCCTTACCTGAACCTTGCATACCCCCCCCCCATATTTCTGTGCTGTGCTCTGATGCTAAGTGCATTGTGCTTTGATTGTCTGGTTGATCTCAGTTGTGAATAAATTCTTACTGCACCTGAATAATCTGTATTCAATTTATCTAATTGTACATATGTGTGCATAGGTATTTTCTTTGACTTGTATCCGTCTACCAGTTTTCTGAAGATGTAACGTATTTACTGACACTGTAACTTTTTGCTTTGCTTCTTATGTATGTTTTTATAAAATTGTTTGTATACACTTATCATGTGGTATTGTTTATTGTGTCACTGTTCCTTCCCTTGTACCCCTATCCCCAGGTCAACCCTGAAAAAGGGACATTCCTTCTCAGTGGGCCTACCACAGGGGTATCACTAGGGGTGGGCATCTGGGGCTGGAGCTCTGAATCTTTATTCATTAGCCCCAAATAAAAGATTCCCAATCTCTAAAACTGACCCCATCCTGGATGTTTGTTTTTCTACTTGGTGTGAGGAGTGGGGCTCAAGCCTCTAATCTTTTCAGACCCTAGAAACACCCCTGACCTACCCGGTTACCAAAATTCCAATGATAAAATAATAATCTTTCAAAATAAAATCAGTAGCCATTCTAATACTAGAAAAAAGTCATGGATTGTTTTTTCGAGCTAAGAACTTGAACCTGTGAGCAGTTATCCATTATAGCAAACATGCAAGTCTGACCATTAATCCCTCCAAGTGTGGACTGGGCAAGCAGGAAACCAGATATTTGGGGAAATATAGAAAAAAGCCAGAGATAGACTTATATATAAAATGGGCAATAAAATCCCTATGTCCTGATTGGCTGAGACTTGGTTCTAGCCATTGCCTTCAGAGAGCACTGCCAATAGCTAAAATAAGTCTCTGCCAACCAGGGCAACTCACAAGTCACATACAGAATTCATAAGCCACTTACTTTCTGATTTCCATCATAAACATGGCTGCAACCTTTACTCATATGTAAAAATCTTCAACAAGGCCTTAAAGGGCTGGCAGTATAGCCGAGAGGTTAGAATAACAAGCTGTGCATGAGTTTGGTACCTACAGACATAGGTTTGATTCCCACAGCCTCCACTTGCATACTGTGTGACTCTAAGCAAGTCACTCAACCAGCCCAAAGCTCCTGGGTCACCTCTAAAAACAGGCACTGATGAATAGTGGCCCTTACAAAGACTAAAATAAAATATATAAACATTTATTAAATTAAATAACATAAGTAAATAATGCAATGTTATTTTCAGTCCAGAGCCCCTCCTTACATACATACACAAATTTAAAAACTCAAATACTATTCAGAGTTTCTGCAGCTTGTGTTTCATTAATGACCATGACCCCCCCCCTTCCCTGCCAGTTTGACAGAGAACTCCTGCTTCATACCTGCAGCAGATAAAATCGAGCTTTGTTCAACCTAATGCCTGTGTATACAGTATGTCTGTGAGTGTATACCAGTAAAACTCTGAAGAATTTTGAATTCATGTATTTCATGTTACCATTGTGTGTGTGTGTGTGTGTGTGTGTGTGTGTGTGTGTGTGTGTGATTGGGGGTGATTCTACTACTGAATAATGCAGAGCTTTGAATTCTTCTATTCCATGATAAACAATCACACAATGTATTTAATGTGAAAAAGATGGATGATTGACAGGTGAGAAGCATCAGTGGAGGACTAAATCCCAGTAACAAAATGAATAGTAGGTAGATCTTAACCTTCCTTATGCTTTTGCATTAGCAAACGAATAGACCAACAAACCATAATCTATTAAGGAAGGTAATAAACTATTAGCTATCATTCTCCTGTCTCAGGGATTCAAGGTTACTTTACTCGACTCAATATGCCCAGCTTTTGATGAAATTTTTAACCAACTGACTAGTGTGGTTTTCAAAAGACAAATGACTGTCAAGAATTACACAGAGACAGTTAAACTGTTACTCTTTCTATCGGATTCCCATCATCTTTCAAAATAAAATCAGAATCAACAGCCTTTCTAATACTAGAAAAAAACAAGAACTCGAACCTATGAGTAGTTATCCATTATATCAAACATGCAGATTTGACCAGTAATTCTTCCAAGTGTGGACTGGGAAACCAGATATTATAGTCATATTTCAGGAAATGGAGAAGAAAAGACAGAGATTTTCAAGATAGGAGCTATAGCTAACAGTCCTGTCCGTAAAACAAAGAAACATGTTGGGAGAGCCGCCTTTGGATTCGCACTCCCATCAATATGGAATAAAACCCAAAAAATACTTGAGCTGAAAATCCCAGTAAGTATCCTTTTGTTCAATAGGCTTTACCATGATGGCATTACAGAAATTTGCAGCTGCTTTACTAGACACTAACTAACCTCCCTTCCTCAAACGGCAGCCCGCAAACTGCGGCTCCCCCAACTGAAATGTGTGCCTTTGCCTCTAGCATGCCCACCAACAGATCCACAGGATTTATTGTCGAACTCCCATATCTTATTCTTTGATGCTCTGAACAGCTGCAGCCTGATTCTAGCACATGCTACCGCACTTGGGGATAATTATCGTCTTTCACCCCAAAAAATATTCGGTCCCTCGTTCATCCAACACCTTCCTCTGCTCCAACCTCCAGGACCTCCCAGTTATGCCTCTGCTACTATATTCCTCCTCTTGCACTTAGTACAGCGGCAGCTTTTCTCCTGCATATGCGCCATATAAGGCGACAAAGTCCTCCGCCCTCCAATCCTCACTATGCTCTAACAATTGGGTCCTCTTCGCTTGCCCCTATTCCCACCTCTCCCTACATTATGCGCTTGATATCTTCTATCTGGTATGCCTACCTCTCCCTAACATTTCCACTACAAATGTAGAGTTTTTGGGCTTGATCCAGACAAGTTCATTATCCACGACTCCTTGTAGTTCTATATTCAATGTATATTACCTGTAAATGTGCATTTTTACTATAATAGCAGCTATTTTTACTGTTTGTACTATTGTAACTTATCTTTCTGTATTATTACTGTAGTACCGTAGGTCCACCTTGTAAATGAGCTTGCTCAATGGTGCCTGCCTGGATAAATAAAGATATTGATTGATTGATCAATTGATGTCTTGTCATTTTTAGGTTTGGCTGGTTACTGCAGAAGATTTTTTCCCAGCTTTGCTCAGTTAGCTATTACCCTTACAGGTCTCACAAAGAAACAAGGCATGAATAGTGTGAAATGGTCCCCAGATTGTGATATTAGCTTTTGGGCCATCATGACTACACTATTTTTAGCCACTGTTTTAAAAGGTCCAGACTCTGAGAAGTAATTTCTGTTACAGACAGGTGAATACAAGTCAGGACTGGATGCAGTCCTGAGTCAGAATATAGAGTGGAAGGACCATCCCATTTGTTATATCAGTGGGAAGTTGCACCATAGGAAGACAACGTACTCCACTACTGAAAAAGAATTCCTTGCTGTGAAATGAGTACTAAAGTCCCTTAATGTTTTATTTGCTAGGACACAGGTGGGCATCAGGGTACAGCAGCCCTGACAATAGCGCAGGGTGCACATTGTGCAGCTGCCCAGACCATTTGGGGCAATTGAAGTGCGTGGCAGGGTTCAGCAGCCCCAGCTGTGGATGAAGGCAGCATGAGACTCTAGGGTGTAGCACAGCACAGCAGCCCTGACTGTGGACATAGGAACAGGGGGCAACAGTGTGCTGTGGCCCTGACTGTGGGTGTGGGAACAGAGGGCAGCAGGGTGCAGCAGCCCTGAATGTTCAGGCAGGAGATAAGGGTGGCAACAGGATACAGCAGCCCAAACTGTGGGACAGGGTGCAGCAGTCATGCCTGTTTGGGACAAGAAATGTGAGGATCAGGATGAAGCAAAAGATTTGACTCTGGTGGCAGGGGGGACAGGAGGGTGCAACTGCCTCAACTGTGGAGGCATGCAATAGGGTGCAGAAAATGCCCTGAATCTTGTGGCAAGTGGCAGCATGATGCAGCAGCCCTAATTGCAGAGCCATGGGGCTCTAGAGCACAGCAGGCCATAGCAACCCCAACTGTATAGAAAGGAGCAGGGTGCAGCAGCCCTATCTCTGGTGACGGGATAGAGAACAGCATGGTGCAGAAGCCTTGACTGTGGTGCAGAACACAGGGGGCATCAGGGTACAGCAGCCCTGACTGTGAGATGGGGTACACGTGGTGCAGCAGCCCTGACCATTTGAGGCAATGGAAGTGAATAGCAGGGTGTAGCAAAAGCCCCACCTCTGGTAGCTAGGGCAGCATGGTACAGCAGTCCCAGCTGTGGAAGCAGGGAACCTGGCACTCTAGGGCTTAGCACAGCATAGCACAGCACAGCAGCCCTGACTGTGAAGACAGGAACAAGGGGCAACAGGTTCAGCTACCCTAACTGTGAGGGTGGGGGGGAGAGCAGGATGCCGAACCCCAATTGTTTGGGCAGGGGGAGGCAGGGTACAGCAGCCCTGATTCTTTAGGCAGGGGATGGAGGCAGCAGGGTGCACAATCCTTGACTGTGTGGGAGAAGATGGTGGAAAGCAGGATGCAGCAGCTTCAAATGTGGAGCAGAAGGAAGGGGCAGGGACAGGTGGCAGTAGGCTGCAGCTGCCTCAGCTTTGAGGCAGAGACATGGTGCATCAGGATGCCACGTAATGTTCCTAGTTACACCTAACAATGTATTTTCACACAGAAACCACCAAAGAACTGAAATTTGTGAGTTCTCACAGCTGCCTGTCACACTCTGCTACAGTATTTCAAGCACATGTACTGCTTGTCAATCTGACATGAAAAGAAAATGTTCTTACATGAAATCTATTTATGGAGGCTACATTAAAGACAAATTGTTTCTGTGAATGAACAAAATTTAGATTTATTGTTATATATTTAATAGCTATGTTATACAGTTAGAAAAACAATCTGAGTTTTGATTAGAAAGAACTGAGAGCTGTGATACAGACAAGCTAATTTCTCAGAGAAAGATTTCCACTACTTCAATTCAGCCTTGAAATTAAAATGATCGTCTTTTTATGAGAAGATAATGTTATATTTTAAACTGATCTATCTAAACACAAGCCAGAGACTGTTTGTAAGAAACTTGGCGAGCTCAGCAAACCATTAACTCTACAAACTGCTGCTCTGATTGGGAATCTGAAACAGCAAGCTACTCCAAAATGATGTCATTGCACTCTAAGTTTGACTGAGAGGACAGAAATAACTCCACTGTTTTCAGCTACTGTAGAGCAAGTTAACACGTGCTGATTTAAAGAAAACCACAAAATCAAACAGCGTGAAATTTTCAGGAAACACTAATCATGACACAAGGACTTGAGCAGCAACTTTTTAAAGCTTTTATAAAAAATATGTAAAAACCGTTGCACATGATCTTTAAATGTTTCTATCCTCCGCCCCCCCGCCCTTACCCTCTCTCATCTAGACAGTACGTAGTCAATTCCTTGAGTTTCTCCTTATAGAGCTTGTGATGCAGGTCCTGTACCATTTTGGTAGCCCTCTTTTGTGCTGCATCCACCTTATTAATGTTGTTCCAGAGGCAGGCCCTCCAGAACTGGACACAGAACTAGGGGTGGGATGCTACCAGTAATCTGTACATGGGTAATATTACCTCCGTCTTCCTATTGGTGAATCCCCCCTCCCTATGCACCCGAGCATCCTGCTAGCATTCACCACTACCATATCACACTGCTTGGCTACCTTCAGATCATCAGAAATGATTGTCCCATTGTCCCTTTCCTATTTGGAATTTGTCAGTATTGTCAGTCCCAATTGGTACATAGCCCTTGAGTTTCTGTGCTCCAAGTGCATGGTTTTGTACTTTTTTTCCATTGAAAACCAGCTGAAAAACCCTTGACCATTCTTCCCACTTTTTCAAATCATTCCTCATTTTTTCCCCACACCCCCACCGTGTGTCTATGTTACCTTAGAGTCACTGCTTCTTATTCCAAGAAGGAACAACGTGCCTTCAGTGAAACATCACCTTTCTGTTTCCCCGCATCCATGGAACACAGTGCTGTCTGACTTACCCATGGAGTCTTCAAGTGGAACTCAATTTTAGTTGAAAAGCTGATGCCGTTTAGTGGAACTGAGTTTGAGGTGAGATGGTAAGTAGCACGGATTCAGAGCAGAACAAACTGCCTGTTTTTGAAGAGTCTGACAAGTTAAATGTGTCAACAACTCCAGAATAATGATACTTCCAGCACAAGGGGTGGGCTCAAGATTTCATCCCCAGATAAACTCTGTGTTAATGTGCATCTTGTTTTTCCCACAACTGGTGAAATTGAAGTATTTGTTATAATGAAGGACTGGAATAATAATAGTCGAACAGCTTTCCCATGGCCATGTAATTATATTAGGTTGACACCAAAAGAACAGTGGAAAGATAGAGATCCTATTACTGTTATAATGCTCTATTTATATAATTTATACTGTATATTGAAGTGTGGTAAGGGTCCATAATGGGGATTTCTGCAGTCTCATTTATCTAACACATTGAGAGGGGCCAACCATGACATTGTAAGGGTTTCTTACACTCTTGTGCTGTAGAACTTTTATATACATCAATAGGGAATCTGAGTGGTGTCTCACAGCATAACAGACAACGAGCCTGAGGTTTGGGTGTGAGGACCACGAGGTGAAACTGAGCAGTTCTGTCTGCCCAAACCTCACAAAAGTGGTCCCTTATACCATTAGAGACATCACTCAGAAGTCATATTAGCAACTTATAAATCAGTCAGGTTTGGTTAGAGTGATTTATAATAAGTTTAGAGCCTTTTGTTAAATTTACGTATACCATCCTCTCCCTTGTGCTGTAGTGGCGTACTCTCCCCTAACACTCCTACACAAGACTGCACTGTATATAGGATAAGATGTACTGTCCAGTGGCGGAGGCAGGTTTGGGATCCTTTGGAAGTCAGGGGGGCCATTCAGTCAATCATGGGCTCCACAATGGGCACTAAACAGTGAATAAAGATGGTTGTGGGGCACCACTACTCACACTGGGGCAGCCAGGAAGGGCAACCGCCCCTCCAGCCCCCCATCTAGCTCCACCTCTGAGCTCTGCATACTGATTGGCTGAAGTCACATTAGTGATTTATAGTGGAGCATACATTTCTTGACCAAAGGTTCTAACAAATTAAGTGTGCACAGGTCTGGGCCCATCCTAAAAATGAATTATTGTATCTAACAAGTAATGTACTGCACAAGTCGGGGCACTTTACAAAACAGGATTAGTACATGTACTGTAACAAACCATGTATGTACAGGTCTGAGGCTCATCAAAAATGGGATTACTGTATGTAACAAATCATGTATGCACAGGTCTGTGACCCATCATCAAACAGGACTACTGTATGTAACAAACCATGTCTGCACAGGTCTGAGGCCCATCATAAAACAGGACTACTGCATGTAACAAACCATGAATGCACAGGTCTGAGACTCATCATGAAACAGAACTACTTCATGTAACAAATCATGCATGCACTGCTTTGTGTCCCATCATAAAACAGGACTACTGCATGTAACAAACCATGTCTGCACAGGTCTGAGGCCCATCATAAAACAGGACTACTGCATGTAACAAACAATGTCTGCACAGGTCTGAGGCCCATCATAAAACAGGACTACTGCATGTAACAAACAATGTCTGCACAGGTCTGCGGCCCATCATAAAACAGGACTACTGCATGTAACAAACAATGTCTGCACAGGTCTGAGGCCCATCATAAAACAGGACTACTGCATGTAACAAACCATGTCTGCACAGGTCTGAGGCCCATCATAAAACAGAACTACTGCATGTAACAAACAATGTCTGCACAGGTCTGAAGCCCATCATAAAACAGGACTACTGCATGTAACAGACCATGTCTGCACAGGTCTGAGGCCCATCATAAAACAGGACTACTGCATGTAACAAACAATGTCTGCACAGGTCTGAGGCCCATCATAAAACAGGACTACTGCATGTAACAAACCATGTCTGCACAGGTCTGAGGCCCATCATAAAACAGGACTACTGCATGTAACAAACCATGTATGCACTGGTCTGAAGGCTCATCATAAAACAGGACTATTGTATGTAACAAATCATGTATGACTCAGGTCCGGGACTATCCTAAAACAGAACTGCTGCATCTAACATGCCACACAGAGATCGTGCATGGAAAAAATTATAGAGAACAGGAACACAGACAACCCTTCCACATATAGAAAACTCCATCGGCAAGTAAAAGGGTACTTTCTGGCGGTTTTTGTAGGTATTAACCATTTGACTGATTCTGAAATCACCAAATCCCTGCTCTCACCCCTCCCCATCCCCATACTATGGACTAGGGTTCCCATTTCCGACCCTTCTGTCGCTGAAGCCTTTTAATATTTCTCCAGTTGCAGCGATCCTATCCTCCTCCCAACCCCACTCCCCGTGCCCTCCCACAGCTCTCTTCTCCAAACCTACCCCCCAGTCCTCCTCAGCCTCATCCCATAGCTGATGCCCACCAAAACCTACCCCCAGTCCACCATTCTCTTCCAGCCAGTAACCCAAGTTGAAGTATCTACTACTATGGGCCTAAACCCAAACAAAGTGCCCTATTTCTGGATGCAAAGATGTTATTCTGTTGTACCAGTCATCTTTGCCCCTCACTGCCCTTTTAACCTCTCATTCTCTTTGCAAGGTGCCCTTGGCTGAAAATGGCTACAGTCATACCCACAAAGGTGGTGATCCTCCTCCTCAGAAAACCATAATCCATCCCCTGCTCCCATTTGGCCATGAGGAGCGGTTAGTCGTCCCAGCTCACCCCTATCTAGAAGCCTCCTTTACCCGTTTCAATCAGGTTCGTGAATCCTCCACCAGCACCTCCCTCCACGTCACTGTGTATCTCGCGGGCGCGGATAAAGGACCTGACATCAGCCATCTTCTTAGACCTAGCAAAGGCTTTTGATACGTCCTCATTCACTACTCCTCTCAAAATCTCCAGAGCAGGAATCTCTCAGTCAGCTGGCTGGTTTCATGACTATCTAGCAGACAGGATGCATCTGTCAAACTGGCCTCGCATATCTCAAACCCACTGCCAGTCACCGGCGTCCCAGGATGGGTCCTAGGCCCTGCTTTTTCCATTTTTAAACAACCCTCAGCCTGTTCCACTCATCTGTCAAATTGTACAGGACACTGTCTTGTATGCCTCCAGTCCCATGACAGTGCCAAACCATACTACAGGAGGTTTCTGTTATCCAGTGCTGGCTGAGGACAAATAGCTATTCTAAACCCAAAAACAGTATCACTATTTGGAACCAACAAAGACTCTCTTGTAATCACCTGCCCCTCATACCTCGGATGGGACCCTCTTGGACAACTGTGCTCCTTCCGATATGGGCATCTGGTTAGACCAGCACCTAGATTTTACGTTCATATTGACTCACTACAAAGACTCCTCCCCAAACTAGGTTCTCTATCCATGACAAAATGCCTCCTACCCAAGCCAGGCGCATTGTCCAACAAATGATTCTCCTGTTTCTACTCTGGCACATAGTCTCTCCACAGCCCCATGTCCACTCTAGCCAGCCTAGTTACCATGTTCCACTCTTTCTGCCAGTTCATTCTAGACTGTCCGTAGTCCACACCATTGCTACCTATACAGTTCTACCCTGCCATCCCCTCCATGATGTGAACAAATAAGTGCTGGGTTGGCCAAATTCTGTCCTCCTCCCCATCTGGCCTCTACTCTCCAATCAACTCTCTGGCTTACTCCTCAGGAATCCGGGGACTCAGACTGCTGCAGGTCCCGTTTCTAAAGTACCAAATAGCCACCTTTGGCCACAATCCCAAGATTTGGAATGCACTGCCAGCTCATAAGACGCTGGAACACTTTTAACAACCCCTCTTCTTAGAACCCACTTTGTTTCCAGCTGCTACTGTTATGACTAATTTCAACAAATTATTATGCTTTTGTAATACAAGTATAAGTAATGTATATTGACCTTGGCGCCTGTACAATGTTATTGAACCTCTGTTTGTCCTCTAAATCAAATGTTTATATGCAGTCCTTGGCTTCCTAACTGTTCTGCTATTTATATATCCATGTATTGTTGTTGGTCTCCCTTTGGTCATTAGCATCGAGTTTTAGCCTGTATGCTTTCTGGTAACCGGAATAATAAATAACAACAACAATGTATGCACAGCCTGGGTGCAGCAAGAAAGAGTGCTACTGCATCTAATGTTATGCATACACAGGTCTGGAGCCCATCCTAGAAAACGAAAACTACTTATCAAACAAGCAATGTATTGCACGTCTGAGCACATCGTAAAACATGATTAATATGGTATCTGTAAAAACATGTATGTAAAGGTTAGGAACCATCATAAAACAAACTATTGTATTCAACAAGCCTTGTAATAGCACTGAGCCCCAAAGCAGGCTCTGAATCTAAAGCTTATGCACATGGCTGGGGTCCAGCAAAAAGGACTAGCATCTAATAAGTCGTATGGAGTCTGGACTCTAATTATATAGATTGCTGTATCTAACAGCCATACGCAGGTGGGACCTATAATTATATAGGATTGTTGTATCTAACAAGCCATGCATCGCAGGTCTGGGACCTATAATTATATAGGATTGCTGTATCTAATAAGCTGCATATGCAGTCTGGGACCTACAATTATATAGGATCTGTATCTAACAATCCATGCATACATAGTCTGGGACCTATAATTATATGGTTGCTGTCAATATGCTATGCATATGAGTCTGGACCACTAATTATTATAGGATTCTGTATCTAACACATGCATACGCAGGTTGGACTACTAATTATATGATTGGTTGTGTATCAAGCCATGCATATTTGAGTCTGGGACCACTAATTATAAAGGATTGTTGTGTTTAACTTGCGCATACGTGGGTCTGGGACATGTAATTATATAAGATTGCTGTATTACGCCATGCATCGCAGGTCTGGACACGTGTTATTAGGATTGCTGTATCTGTTGCCATGTATACGTGGTCTGTGACCTATAATGATTGCTGTCTAATAAGCTATGTCCTTGAGTCTGACCCATGATTATATGGGACTGCTGTATCTAGTCGGTCTGCATGCGCAGGTCTGTGACTCATGATTATATAGACTGTTGCACCAATCAGCTGCATTCAGGTCTGTGACCCATGATTATATAGGGCGGCTGTATCTAATAAGTTATGTATACTTTAGTTTGTGACCCTTGATTATCTGGGACTGCTGTATCTAACAAGCCATGCATACACAGGTCTGTACCCATGATTATATAGGACTGTATCTAACAAGCCACCACACGCAGTCTGTGACCCATAATATATAAGGCTGCTGTATCTAACAAGCCATGCATACACAGGTCTGTGACCCTAAATATATAGGATCTGTATCTATCAAGCCATGCATCGCAAGACTGGGACCCTAAATATAGGACTGCTGTATCTAACAAGCCATGCATCGCATTGTCTGGGGCCCCTAATTATATAGGGCTGCTGTTCAATAAGCCATCCTCATGGTCTGTGACCCCAATTATATAGGATTGCTTTGTCTAAGAGTCTTGCATCATGGAGTTTGGTACCTTGGTATGTAGGATTGCTGCATCTATCAAGCCATGCATCCGGGTCTGGGACCCGTAATTATTAGGATTGTTGCATCTATCAAGCCATGCATCGCGGGTCTGGGACCCGTAATTATAGGATTGCTGTATCTAACAAGCTATGCATGCGCAGGTCTGGGACCCAATTATGTGGGATTGCTGCAACTAACAAGCCATGCCTCGCGGGTCTGGGACTCGTAATTATAGGGATTGCTGTATCTAATGTTATGGCTGCTAGTCTGGGACCCTAATTATAGATTGCTGTCTCACGTATGTACTCAGTCTGGGTGAAAGTAGCAAAGTGTTAATTTGCCTGTGAAGTTCAGGCAAAGTTGCTCAATTTGCTCAGGGAATCATTTCACAAAGTTTGCTATTTAACAGGAAATTTAATTGATAACATCACTTTCAACATAACCTAACTTTGTCCTGATACATAAGGCAAAAGCCATATCTTTTCACCAATTACTCCTTTGTCTTTAGACACAACGGTCAAATTTGCCAGATTGTCTGCTTTATAGTTGTAGATTCAAGAGGGTATATATCGGTACATTTTTAATAATTATTAGACTTAAATTGTATTTGGCACCACGGTCAGATTGGGAGATGATCTTGGGTGTTGCATAACCCATTCTTTTCAGGGGTATTGTGTTACTACTGTAGTACCTGAGATCATGTTTGAATTTATAGAGTGTCCTTAACTCCAAAGACTGTTGGTATGGCTTGTTAAAGTTGATTTTATCTTTCACATTAGGGTTAGGTTAGGATTTGTTATGTCACTTGCAAACTGTGTAGTAAACATGTCTCCTAGGTTGTTTCAGGCCGTAGAGCGGCAATTGGTGCCTTGGCAAGAGACAAATTTGCAGCCTGGAAAGAGGTAGGAGTCTGGGGTTGCTAAGGCCCCCAGAAGCTCTGGGGTTCATGCTCTGTGGTGACTTTTGGGGCTTTTCTTGATAAAAAATGCACTTTCTCCATGGTCCCTACTCCTGATTACTGGAAATTGTGCCTTGGAATCTAAGGTGTTGGAACTTGGCTGGCTGGCATCAGTGTGCAGCTGAATTGCTGTGACAACTGACTGACCAACAGTGCCATCAACCACCCAGCCTATACATTTTTAAATATACTGAAATTTCTACATAAAGCATGGTGTCTGGGTGCAGGGAGGTGCAAGGTCCCCATAAGCTCTGGAGGGTTTACATGTATGGTAGTTTGGGGCTTTTCTTGAAGAAAACACACTTGTTACGTGGTCCCTGATTTAAGGTAAGGCTTTGCCTGCTGGAATCTCTGGGTGGGGTCTCTGCTGCCTGACATCAGGTGCAGCTGCAATTGCTGGACTGCCTGACCAACAGTGCCATCAACCCGACTGCAAAATTGCTGAAAACAAGAGCAGTTCTAAGAAACATATTGTTACTCTACACATGCTTAGGTTGATCTGAGCTCTTTAGGGAAAAGAAAATTGCTTTTTGGATCAGTTCTAACAAATAATATTTTACTAGTTTGCACTTCCTCTTCCTGTGCCACGCGCTAAGATGGCGGAGGGCAACTGAATGTGAATAAAAATCTTATCAATTTAATTTATTGTATTTATATGTATTGGGTGTTGCTGTACTATTCACTATTGTAATGTATTCATCTCTATATATATATATATATATAGGTATATGATGGGGAGTGTTATGGTAATAGTTTGGATATCTCAAGTGCCAATTCTGGGTGAATATCCAGAGCTCACTCTGCGGGTGTGTGTTGCCATAGCACGATCTGCCATCATGTATTAGTATATACAAGGACCAAGTGTTTGTAGTTTTGTTATGCTGTCTTGTTTTTTCCTGTTTATGTGTTTGCTCATTCTGTGTGGAGCTTTTCTGAATGGGTTGGATGTTATAAACCTGGGAGACACATGATGTGTTTTGGAATGCTAAATGGTTAGTTTTAGGTGGACTGAGAAACAATTTTGTGAGGTTATTGTTTGAAGTCTTTTCAGTGACTGAGAGCATCTGATGGTGTAATGAGCTGAGGCAGAGTGTCAGAATAGCGATACTGTTTTCAGTGGTAATTGTTGGCGGGCAGAGTGCAGTGTTCCGTGAAGTGTGCTCTAGGTTCCTGCCAGTCTTTCTGAAAGTATCACAGTAATTGTAATGGGTGAATCAGAGTTTGAGGAACAAGTGAGGTGTGTTTCAATGGTAGTTGAGTTAGCTGAGCAATAGTTTAGACTGTTCTGTGGCGCTGTGCGTTTAGAATTTGGCTGCAGTCATAGTAATGAGCAGGAAGTTGGTGTGAGGTTATAGGTGTTTGAATGTTTGTGACTTAGCTGGAGCAGCAGTGAGACCTCTCAGTAGTTCTGCATTTGTGTCTATGTAACAGCACAGTTGTTTCTTGCATGCTGAGGGAAAGCTTAGAGTGATGACCTTTTGTGACCTGTGTGTAAATGGCTGATATCATCACAGTGAGCAGAGGATAAAAATATCACACTGCAGTGGATGATACATTGTTTATTTCACTCATTTACCCTCACCCCTATTGTGTGTGTGTGTATATATATATATATATATATATATATATATATGTAAATGTCTAATGTTATATTTTGTATACCAATAACTTAATGTATGTCCTGGTCATAAATGATATATACACTACAAAATGAGACAGCTGGAAGAAATCATTAAGTCCTGGGTATTATATAATTTTAAAATACTATAGTATGTTTCTCTCTGCATCATTTAAATCTAAATTTCTAGAATTTTTAAAACCTTTTCTGTAATCTGGAAACAAAATAATGTTCTTCTCCTGAGACTACATGTGTGAAGGGCATTAACCCATCAGCATGAGCAGTGCTGTTACATGTTGCCTATTCTTTCTTTAAGCTTTTGGTGGCCTCCACATAAAACTAGAGTGTCCTACAGCCAAATATACAATATTGGGTGCTGCAGTTAGCAAAGTTCTAACGATATTTCTTCTGGTCACTGGGTGCTAAATTTTTACCACACTTCATGAATTTAAAAATGGTAATTGCCAGGTTGGAAGTTCCTTAGGTAAGGTGCTAATTTTATCTTTCAATAGTTCTGTGAAACCTCCACAAAAATAACTCAGCACCAAAGTATCTCTCAAATTAGTCCCTTCTATAAATGATTCAAGGGAATGCCATCTCCGCTGAAATTTTTTTTCAAAGGTGAGAATATACAATGTTTTGTATAATATTATTAAACAAAAACCAGTGGACTAAAGTGGTGATAAATTTAGGCATATCATTTATATGTACAATGTTTATATTGTTATTTTTCTTCTCTTTTCCTTTTTTTTCATTAGGTGCCTGTTTAGATATAATGTTCCTGTCCATTTGTTCTGCTTTTCTTCTGCTTTTTAATGTCCCTTTTTATAGGTTTCAATAACATTAGCCCTGTTCCATAAATCATCCTGTAAGTTCATCAGCACTTTCCAGATAATCTCCATGATGTGAACAATTCTGCTCATATCTAAGAAATTGACCAGTGCAGATGTTGGCTGTAACATGTTTAGGATGACAGCTTTGAAATAATGAAATACTGTTTCTGTCCATGCTTTTCTGGAACAATTTGGTCCCAATGTCCCCATTGTTTTTCTTTATCACCATAAGATCCCAAAACTATATTTCACTGGGATCTGTTTTCAGTTCAAATTTTAAGTAATTTGTCTTCTCAAATATGTGACAAATGATTTCAGCTCCACACTTGTGCCTTTCCAAATAAAGAACAAATTGTCTATGTAGCATTATAGAAAATCTATGCATTCTAAATCGGATTCTCAGAACCATAGATACACTTTTCTTCCCATTTTGATAAGTAGATAATTGCATAATTAAAGCCGCTGCCCCGTAGCTGTTCTTTTCTTTGCAAAACATCTAAGTACCAATCATGAAAGCATTAGAAGTGAGAAATTTTCTGTAAGGGTCACCAAAAATTCCACATGCCTGTGTGTGGGATGTTTTTTGATACAAACTTTCTCGTTTCCAGGCCATCTCGATGTGTGATGTTAACTATAAAGAAGAACAGACATCCATGGTAGCAAAAATCAATTGATTCATCTCACTGTCTACAAGATAATTAATAAACAGTATGGTATCTCCCAAACATGAACATGTTTTTGTGTTATAGGTTTAATACAATATCTATAAATTGTACAATGTACTCTATCAGTGACCCATAACACCACTATAGGTCTACAAGGAGTTATTCAGACCCTTGTGAATCTTAGGGGTCCATGTAAATTAGTTTATGGGATGTTCACAGTCGAAAATCAAAAGTGTCCTGATCAATCAGTCCTTCCAATAATAATTTGTTTAAAATGATGCCGTCTCTCTTGTTTGAATTTACCATGAGAGTCATTAGAAAAAGCTGTAAAAAAATCCTTGTTACCCAACTCTATGAACATCTCTAATTCATAATCTGATGTGTTAAGAATTATCAACCCCTCCTTGTCAGCCAGTTTGATGGTAATTGCTTTATTATTTTCAATCTGTTAATGGCTTCATTTCTCCCACAGTACAGGCATAATATTTAGCTGGTGGCAATGTCAGGCTTCCAAATCCCTGATGCAAGCTTTTCAAAACAGTTACTGCTGTGTTTCTGTGGGAAAAGGTGAATTTTTCTGAAATTGGATGTTCACATTTGAATCAGCTGCTCACTGTCACTATTGTTGCATGCTCTAATTGGTTTCTATCATAGAAAAGCTCTAAGATGAGTTTCCTCATGAACTTGTAAAATCATCACTGCCTCAAATTTTTTCACAGTCCGATGTTGGGAAAAAAGCGAAAGCCCTTTTGTAATACATTACTTTCAACTTTATCAAGTATATATTCAGAGATGTTAATCATAATAGTTTGATCAATTATCAGTTAATAATCAGTTTCATCTGTAATGATTGGTGTTCCCTCTCCCCTTGATATGCCTCTGTTTCCTTTCATTATTCCTCCCTTACCTTGCATGCCTCTTTATGTATGTCTTCTTGAAATCAGTAAATCTTAGGCTGCTCCAACTCGCACTGGATATCCCCGAGTTGATATTTGGCAGATGTAAGATCTGGGGCTGTTTGAGTAGGAGAGGTGGGAGTGGGGCTGAGAAGCAGAATGTTGATTCTGCATTCCTGAATTCTGTACGGATTGGGAACTAAAAATTTCTGTTGTACTCTGAATACTTCTTATTAGAGGATAGCTTCCTAATTGTGGTCTAAAAAGGATCCGTAACATCAGATTCAGATCACTTGTATACACATCAGGATATGATTTTATGCCATAATCACACATGAGACTGTTACTTAAAATGGATTAACTGGTTTTCTTTGTTTGTTCACTCAAAGATTCCATCTTCTAATAATTCATATATACATTCAAATGTACTTGCTTTTACCTTTCAATTCTGGTATCTTGTTTTAATAGTATCTTCCAACTGTTTGATACTAGTACAAATTCATATGATCAGAAAAGGACAAAACCAACTTTTCTCTTTCTATAAGTTCTAATCGATCTTCTGCTCCTCTGATTCTGCATCTTCTAAAAATGTATTCTATCAACCTGTTGTAGTCTTTAAAAGATGTTTCTGCCATTCGGATACAACAATTTCTCTGTTACCACCAAAGGCTGGTTTAATAGTCCAACAGGCCCCTCGGCACTCTATTCACCGCTAAATGTGCTAATAAGAAACACCATATGCCAGTAAAGTCAAAGCATTTAAAGCTATCCTTGTAACAAGATTAAAGCTTTAATGTACAGAGAGTGCATCCTGCTCATTAGAATATTTTGCAGCCTCTGCGTGAGGTCTCGTATACATTTGTAGAAATGGATTTATAGTGCTTTTTGAACAAACAGGAAATTAAAAAATGTACTAGAAACAACTTGACTGGAAGGGCATTATACATCTGGTGTGGAATCTAAAAAGTTGGACAGTAGAAAAAGGTGCCAACCTATTTCTGTCCTGTGAGTACTGATTTTGGTTTGGAACCCACATGGTGTTCTGCAGCTGCTGTTCTTGTTGTTTGCTGTTCCATGTTTGGTGCTCAGCAACTGTCTATGTGATTAAGAGGTTGTTTTGTCCTTATTAAAACATGTCACATGGTAATGCTTCTGTACCAGTAACAATACACCTGCCCGGCAGGTTGTTTCCAATACATTTCAGGATTCCTGTTTGTCTCAAAAGACACCATGTATCCATTCCTACAAACATATAATGAGACCCACACCAGGGCATAAAATATTCTAATTAACAGGATGTACCTCTGGACAAGGAAGGTTAGTTGTTCTTAATACATCAAGATTATGAATTACAGATGTTAAGAGAGTTGGTAACAAGATTTTATACAGCTTTATCTAATGACCCTATGAGTAAATTTAAACAAGAGATTGGCATCATTTTAAATTAATCATTATTGGAAGGACTGATTGATCAGGATACTTTTGATTTTCTGACCGTAGAACATCCCATAAAACCAGTTTTATATGGACTCCCTAAGATTCACAAGGGTCTGAATAATCCTCCTTGTAGGCCTATAGTGGTAAGCACAGGGTCGCTGACAGACAACACTGCACAATTTATAGACTGTCATATTAAACCTATAACACAAAAAACATGTTCGTATTTAAGAGATACCACACTGTTTATTAATTATCTTGCAGACAGTGAGATGAATCAAAATTGATTTTGATACATGGATGTCTATGTTCTCTTCTGAACATCCCACATCAAGATGGCCTGGAAAGTCAGAAGAATGTTTGAATGAAAACCATCTAAACTCAGGCATATGTAAAAACCTTTTGGTGACTCTTGAAAAAGTTCTCACTTCTAATGCCTTCATGTTTGGTAACAAGATGTTTTTGCAAAGTAAAGGAACAGCTACGAGGACAGACATAGCTAATGTAGCAATTATCTACTTATCAAAATGGGAAGAAAAATGAATCTATGGTTCTGAGAATCACATTTGGAACTCATAGATTTTTATAAATGCCATACGACAATTTGTTCTTTATTTGGAAAGGCAGTGAGTGTGGAGCTGAAACAGTTTGTCACATATTTGGAGAACAAATATTCACTTAAAATTTGAACTAAAAATGGATCCCAGTGAAATACAGTTTTGGATCTTACTGTGATAAAGAAAGCAATGGGGACATTGGGACCAAATTTTTACAAATGCACAGACAGAAACATTTTTTATTATTTCAAAGCTGTCAACTAAACATATTGAGCCAACATCCCATTAGTCAGTTTCTTAGATATCAGCGGAATTGTTCACATCTTGAGGATTATCTGGAAAGTACAGTGCGGTTTATAGAAAATGGCTGCAGTATTGAAACTATACAAAGGACGTAAAAAATAGAAAAGAAAAGCAGAACAATGGACAGGAACATTATATCTAAACAGGCTCTAATGAAGAAAAGGAAAATATAAGAAAAATAACAATTTAAGCAGTGTAAATATAAATGAACCGCCTAAATTTATCACCACTTTTAGTCCACAGGCTTTTTTGTTTAATATATACAAAAACATTGACATAGATCTCACTGATGAAAAGAAATGTTGGCAGATGGCAAAATTCCCCTAGAATCATTTATAGAAGACTAATTTGAGAGATACTTTGGTGCACAGTTATTTTCAAGGTTTCACAGAACTATTGAAAGATAAAATTAGCACCTTACCTAAGGAACTTTCAATGTGGCAATTCCACGTTCTTGTAAATTCATAAAGACTAGTAAAGAATTTCAGCACCAGTAACGAGGAAGAAATATAAGATTAGAATTTTGGTACTGCAGCACTCCCAATATTGTATATTTGGCCAGTTGTAGGACATGACTAGTTTATGCGCGAAAACTACCCAAATGTTTAAAGAAAGAGTAGGGCAACATGTAACAGCATTGCTCATGCTGATGGTTTTAGTGCCCTTTCACAGCATGATAATCTCAGGGAGAAGAACATTATTTTTGTTTCCAGATTATAGAACAACTTTTTTTTAAATTCTAGGTAGAGATGCAAGCAATAAGACATGATGAGGTATGAATTATGGCCTGATACAGTAAGAGCACATCCCAGATGCATTATAGAGGCACGAGATGTTTAGCAAAGTGCCTTTAGCACCTGGAAGTGCTTTATCAGGCCATAACCATCACACCTGAAGTGTCTTATTGTGCTTATAAATGGGCCCCCAAAAGACCTGTTAAAATGCATACACAAACTGTATGCAAAAAAGTAAAAAAGGTCAGTAGAAAATAAAAATAGTCTCTGTAATTGTGTTTAAGTGGAGCTCAGCTGCCCACACACATACTCCTGTCATCTTTGACTGCACTCCCAGCTACCTACACACCTGGCCCATGACATAAAGTAAAATATGTATTCAAAAAGTATCTGGATGATCCTACCATTTCCAAAGTGTGTGAGGAAGGAGGTCATCAATTCTGACAACATAATATTGCATGAGTGAAAAGTCAGTGCAATAACATGATGATGTGCCATCATTTAAAATAAGGTAGCGTGTATTTGAAAAAAACCAAACGTGTCTCTTTTAAGTAGCTTTACTTTAGTTGTTTCCTTTGAAAACCTGCCCAAAGTCAAAAACCAAGAGGGCAAGTCCACAGTTCAGAGAACTCTACGCGAGTCTGTGAGTGTCAGCTATGGCAACACATGTTCACGCTTGCCTCTAGTACTCTTGGTCTTGTCTTTCTACTGTCGCTAGCTGTATGTGTCTAAAAAAATCATGAAAAGGGTCAAAAAAGATACAGACTAGATAGTTCAAAAACTCTAGCACTAAAATTGAAAGGGGTGGTTAAGGACCCGACTGTACTGAATGAAAATAGCAGGGATGACTGGAGAAACAGCATCCATGGTAAAGAAACAAAAATTAGGGTTAGAACAGGTTTTTTAATGGTGTTTTTTGTTTGATTTCATACCTGTAAGTTGAAATATTTTCATATTGCAGCTCAATGATGAGTGAACCGACAACTCAAGTTTTGCAGTCGCCTTTTTTTAAATGTCATGGTCGGCTTCACCTCTGATGTTCATGACTGGGGTACAGGGGGACAGTGATACCTAAGTGGTAGAGCTTTCCCAGTGGTATGAAGTAGTGGTTGGCAAATTATAGACTGATAAGGACACAGGTACAATGGCCCTTTAGCCAATTAGATTGGAAAATGTATTGCCCATTTATAATTAGATTAAAATTATGCCAGAGAGAAACATACTGCAGTACATTTGAAATCATATACTACTCAGGACTAATGATTCTTCCAGCTCTCTTCATTTGTGTAAAGTGTAATGTATAATTTATGACCAGAACATAACATTAAGTTACCAGCATACAGTAAATATAACATTAGACATTTACACTTACATGTGTGTATATATATATATATATATATATATATATACATACATATATATAGAGAGATATTATGGTAGTACGATAATGCTACCATAGTTAAGGCTGAGTAGCACTTTTAAGGTTAAAGGGTCAGTTTGCACCTTAATAACTTTGCCACTGTTCAACGGATTTGCCTGAAAGTTGGTATGTATGACGGGGCATGGCAGATCCTGGGATCTGCAAGTTGTGTACCAGTTGTTTATACAGCTGCGGAGTTATTACAACAACGAAGTGATAATTACGCTTTTTGTGAATGCTTTGCTCTCACCTACGGGTCCCGCGTTTGAGCAACCAGTCCAAAACTTCGAGGAAAAGCCGGGTCTCGATGTGCCTTTTGATTTCAAAAAAATATCGAATGGTTCAAAAGTTATTCAAAAAAGAATTTCCCACTATAAGTCAATGGGAAAAGTTAACAAAAAGTTCAACACTTTCACAAATGCACGTTTTAGTGTCGCAAATGACCCTAGTAGTGTCCCAAATCTGCCATTTTGTTTTCAGTTGGTGATCAGAAAAATGCTTGGCATTTAAAACTGGGACCCTCTAGGAACACAATTCTTTTTGAGTTCACCTAATCGGACCCTCAGGATGCTAGAACATGTCTTTCTTTTGGGGTTAAACACCCTAGAAATATGTTTTCAAGTTTCTGGAAAAGTAGTAGCACAGTAGTGTCACACTTTTAACACTGTAAAGTACTGCAGCTTTATAGAATGTGACACTACTTTTCAGACTATGGTCAAAATGACAGGAGTTCTTTGCCACCCTACTGCAAAAGAATGGTTTGGTCTTTTGTGTTCAAATTTGTAGGAAGGCAGACAACATCTCACAGATGAGCCCTTTTGGTGGGTTGTTGAAAAAATATTGCAAGGATGGCAAGTTATGGTACTCAAGTTGAAATTTTTCCTTAGACTTAACATGATGACACACGCACGTGCGTTTCGAGGCTTGTATCTTGAAAAGCGTATGAGATACAGATTTTTGTTATGAATTACGTAGCCCTATAGACTCTGTAATACAAAAAACCTAGCCAGGAAAATCAAGATTTTTGTAAATTTAAATTTGTTTCTCGTCATGCGGTTACTGAGATATTAGCAATTAAGTACTTCCAATGCTCGTTTTAAGCTTGATCCACATTACAATGCATAAATTCTTGGTACCCATTGCATTTCTATATGCACCTGTTTGGCAAAATCTGGGTATGCACTTCCATTACTCTTACAGTTACTGTTTCCATTTGTGTTTATGTCCCTGTTTGCGTTACCGTAGCCGTGTACGCCACCGTGTGCGTTACCCTTTGCCTTGTCTTTCATGCTTGCTTTTTCATTACCATTACCATTTGAATTTCCACTACTGTTTCTGTTTGTGTCACTATGCACATTGCCATTTGTGTTTCCGGCAGCCCTTTTATTGCATCTCTGTTTCTCTTCGATTTGCATCTTCCTTGCTGTTACTGTTACCATTTGTATTTACAATTGCGGTCCACTGTGCCAGTGCTCATTTGGTTGCATTCTGCATACTTCTGTTCCGTTCCATTTCTCTTTCCATTGGCATTATTCTTTGTATTAACTTTACCATTTGCATTCCAAATTGTGGTACTGTGCCTGTGCACGCAACGGTTTCGCGTTCATGTGCTCATTAGCATTCAACAATCTGTTCTCTGTTCCCTTTACATTCTTTTTGCTGTGACACTAATATTTACATTCAAAATACCGCTACCATCACTGTTCAAGTACCAGTTCGTTTTCACGCACTTCAATGTCCGTTTGCGTCACTGTTCACTTCAAGCGTCACTTTGTGCTTGCATTTCTAATTAACATTTCCTTTACCATTTACTTTTGGCTACCATGTGAGCCACTGTTAGCACTTCTGTTTGCATTGCTGTTCCTGTTACTATGTCACAGACAGTGCATTACATTCACTATTTCTTGTCATCATTCTCAAAAGAAGGAAATTAGAGGAAAAACTCAGTTGCATTAGTTAGGGTTGTTCCACAGTGACAAAAGTGAGAAATTCGATTGTTAGGGGTTGAAAACCCCCTTGGACCTCCCAGCCCACCCCCAACCAGCATCCGAGGGTGCTGGCGTTGGGGTCATCGGTCCTAACTCTAATCTTATTTTCCTATACGCTGTTTGTTTACACATGTGATGGGTGAAAGTTGACTCTGATGACCCCAATGCACCCCGATGCTAATTTGAGGAAGTGGGCTGAAGATCAATGTTTCAACCTAACACAAATTTCGCTATTCGCTAATGGAACAACCTAACTAATGCATTAAACTGATTTTTTCTTACTCTAATATATATATATATATACATATTTGCGTTCTAACAGATTTGGTTTGGCTGACTGTTGTTTTGTCTATTTTTTATATGGTATTTATTTACAACAAAACACATTCTTTAACTTAGTAGTTGTATACATGTATGGGATGGTTATAGTGCAGCTGGCATGTTTATACTTGTTCCTCTTTGCATATAATAGTACATGAAAGATAGAATTTGATGGCAGATAAGGACCACTTGGCCCACCTAGTCCCTTGTTTCCTACCTGATGGATAAGCTGCAGATTCCAGTTAATCCAACAGCTTACTTCCTCTACCCCCACTAGAATTATAGAAACATAGAATTTGATGGCAGATAAGGACCGCTTCACCCACCTAGTACCTAGTACCATCACTTTATTATATATTGTTTCATTAGTATTTATGGTGTATTTTAGTACTAGATTTATTTAAATATAGTATGTTAGACTTGCACCTGACATGGGTAGTTTTGCATAAAAATCTTATACACAGCTGCAATGCCCAGCTGGCACCCCTATCAATGGCCCCAATGCAGGCCAATGACCCTTCTGGTGGTGGTCAGCCCCATCAACAGATAGTGCCACCCATCCCTAGATAGAGCAGAGGACCAGAATAGTCTCCACACCACTGTGGAGGTCTCTGGCTGCCAAGAATGTGCAGTGGACTGTACAGTGTACACGCTAATAGTGTGTGCACTGACAATCTGCTGTACATTCTGGGTAGTTGGGGACTCTGCGAAGGTGTGTAGAGGCTATGCTAGTCCTGCTTTATCTGCGGATGGGTGGGAACGCTATCTGTTGGGGTTGAGAAACTATTCCACCATGTGGTGGCACTAGCAGGAAATGTACTGGGGAAGCATCAGATTTTGGGGTGGGGAAGGGACTGTACTAGTACCATGGGCTGAATAGGGGATGGGGGTTTACATTACTATGGGTATGACATGGGCCCTGGCACCACTGGAGGACTGTGGCATAGTGCCACATACAGGGGTTGCACCCAGCAGAGCATTTTCTAAGTCCCCTTAGACCAGCCCTGGCTGGTCTAAGGTTTCTTAGAAGTCTGCCTTCAGGGTGCATTTTGTGAATCCTGTGCCTGGGCTGTGGCAGCCATCCACCACAGTGCTCTGCAACTTATGCAGCCCAGCTCTGGGCATGGGGACAGTGCAAGCCCCGTTTAGGGCAGTCAGCTGTGGCTGATGCAGGCCATCTTCGCCAGGTGCGTGGGCAGCCCTGGATGCAAGGTACTTGCACCCATATCTATTTAGTGCAAGCACCTTGCATCAGATGCGAACTTCCAGTCGGGTCCCCAGTCTCCACAAGGACATAGACAGATGGAGGCAGTCCACAGGAGGCAACTAAAATGGTGCAGGGTCTGCAAGAGAAACTATATGAAGAGAGACTAAAGGAGCTTAATATATACCCTTGAGGAAAGAGCGGAAGGGAGCGTGATAAAACTTTTAAGTTCTCAATGAGAATCAACTAAGTCCAAGAGGTAGCATCTTTCAAAAAGAGATGTGCAGAACAAGGGGACACAATCTGAAGATAGAAGGGCGGCTCAAAGGGGCAATGTAAGTATTTCTTCATGAGAGAGGGTGGCGGATGCATGGAACCACCTTCCTGAGAGGTGGTGGGGTCCTAAAACAGTGGGAGAATTCAAGAATGCATGGAACAGACATAAGGCAATTGTTGTGGGGTGTAGAAGAAATAAGCTGTTGGTTATAGTATAAGGAAACACAGAAGGAGCAGGACAGAGAAACTGAACCAGTTAAAAGCAGAAGAAGGAAGTGGGAAGGCAGTCAGAATAGCAAAAGCCAAACTGAGAAAAAGATAGCCAACTCAGTTAAGAAGGGATAAAACCTTTTATAGGTACATAAGGAATGAAAAACAAAGGAGGGCTAGTGAGGCTGAAAGAATGGACGGTGGGTGGGCAGAGGGACAGTGAAAAAGCAGGATACTGAATAAATATACTGCTCAGTAGTCACAAAAGAATAGGAGAAGTACCTAAATCAAGAATAAAGCACTCTTGATAGGAGGTCATACCAGTCCATTCACAGAAGAAAAGTTCTGAAAGAACTCTGCAAAACTGAGTGGACAAAGCAATGGGGCATGATGATTCACCAAGAATTCTAAAAGAACCAAGGATAGAACTAGTGACACCACTGACCTCCCTTTTATCAAATCATGGGAGGATGGTGTGGTACTGGAGGAATGGAGGAGGCAACATGTGATTCCCTTCACAGGAGGGAGCAAGACAGAGACAGGAGACCATAGACTTGTTGGTTTGACTTCAGTGGTAGGAAAATGATTGAATCACTTCTAAAGGAAAGAACTGTTGAGTTCCTATAGGCCAGTGGGGCACAGGACACAAGACAGCATGTATTCACAGGAGGAAGGTAATGTCAGATGAATATAATAGATTTCTTTGACTGGGTAACCAATGTAGCTAGACCAGGGAGGGGCCAGTGGACATAGCCTGCCAGACTTGAAAGCATTTGACACAGTTCCACACAACAGATCAATATACAAGTTAGCCAGCCTTGGAGTGGTTCCAGAGGTGATGACTGGGTAAAAATTGGCTGGACAACAGGATACAGAGGATAATAGTAAACGGAGTTTACTCTGAATAAAGGGGGCTTACTAGTGGGGTACAGCAGGGTTCAGTACTGGGACCGATCCTCTTTAATGTCTTTTTAGGTGACATTGCAGAGGGACTGGAAGAAAGGTATGTCTCTTTGCAGAAGACACAAAGATCTGCAACAGGGCTGATACAGAAGGAGGGGTGGAAGGATGCAAAGGGACTTGGCAAGGGTGGAGGCATGGCCAAATGTATAGCAGCTCAGATTCAATGCAAAGAAGCTCAAAGTAATGCACCTGGGAAACAAAAATCCTGGGAAAGGGTACACAATGGGGGTGAGATAATAACAACAACAGAAATGGAAAGGGACCTGGGAGTATTCATATTGGTGACCTTAAGGTGGGCAAGCAATGTGACAAGGCATTAAGGAGGCTGGTGGGATACTGGGATGCATAGGGAGAGGCATCACCAGTAGAAAACAAGAAGTTGTTATCCTCTGTACAGACAGCTGATGATACCCAATCTGGAGTTCTACGTGCAGTTCTGGAGACCCCATCTCTGCAAGGACATAGACAGGATGGAGGCTGGCCAGAGGAGGGCAACTAAAATGGTGCAGGATCTACAGAAGACATACTAAGAGAGATTAAAGAAGCTTAATATGTATACACTCAAGGAGAGGAGGGAGAGGGGAGACATGATTGAAACTTTTAAGTACATCATGGGAATCAACAGAGTCCAAGACAGAAGCATCTTTCAGAAAAAGCGTTCAAGAACAAGGGGCACAATTTGAAGATAGAGGAATGGCTCAGAGGTAATGTGAGGAAGTTTTTTTCATGGAAAGTTGTGGATGCACGGAACAGCCTTCCTGAGGAGGTAACTCAAGCATGCATGGGACAGTCATAAAGGCAATTCTAGAAGTAGGGGTAGGAAGAAGTAGGCTGCTGGTTAACTAGGATCTGCAGCTTATCCAATAAGTAGGAAATGGGCAGACTGGGTGGGCAAAGCGGTCATTATCTGCCATCAAAATCTATGTTTCTATGTTTCTTAATGGAGTCAAAAACAGTGGGAAATTCAAGAATGCATGAGACAGACATATGGCAATTCTAATGGGAGTGTAGAGAAGTAGGCTGTTGGTTAACTAGGATCTTTGGCTTATCCATTGGGTAGAAATGGGCAGACTAGGTGGGCCACATGGTCATTATCTACCATCAAAGTCTTTGTTTCTATGAACTGTATCGGACTATGGAGGACGATGATGCTAAAACTACAGCATATTACACTACTATGAGCAATTAAAATGGACCTTGCACTACTGGTTGTCACTAATCAATATCTGCCCGTCCCCATCCACTGGCAGCAGTGAAATCACTGAATAATTCAGCCTTATTAAATCAACACCATTGTGATCCCTGATGAATAACAACTCCATCTCTTAAAAGCATACAACTGAATTTTATTAAGTTTCAAACATCTTTGTACTAGGCTGTTGGTTAATGAGGATCTGCAGCTTATCTGCTAGGGTAGGAAATGGGCGAGACTAGATATGCAACCGGTCATGTCTGTCATCAGATTCCACAGTTCAACCTGTTACTATGTTTGCAGACAAAATTAATTCTAATGGAATCTCTCGAGTGTAGCCTGTGCCCGATATGAGCACTAACTGAAGCATACATGTATAAATCTGTGATAATATGAAACAAGATCTTGTCATTGCTGTCAGTTTATATGGATTCAGAGGTTTTACACTGATATTCATCTGTCCTGTCATGTTTTGTTTAGGATGCTGTAACCATGCAATATAGGCGGTAGCATCAGAAAAAAGATACTTCTTTCTTATTATTTGTCTGTTCATCTTACCAAATTAATTTTCATACTACTGCCCACATTCATTAAACAGAACAAAGATGTGTCTTTTTAAAGGAGCTCCACTTCCCAGAGTGAAACAACAGAAAGACTGTAGACTAACATAATTTAATCTAATAAAAAAGCACATGAGTAGACCAGAAGCGATTTCCTGGAAGCAGACTCTAAGAATAAGATTAAATTATTGTTTCACGCAGCATGAATGTCAACTCGTGTTCTGTGATTTGGTTATTCAAAACATGGAACCCTCACCTGGGAAGAAAATGCGCATTACAATACAATAATATGCTTGAAATTCTATGAATCAGTGTTGGTTAATTAAAAGTTCTAGATCAGACTTTGTTTAAATAATCCCACTTATCAAGGACTGGAATACACACTGTGCAACTTATTAGAACAGTAACAAAAATCAAAACAAAACAAAAACAATAAATGAATAACTAGTATTAGCAGACATCTAGATTAGAACTGATGCCAAAACTGCAGCCCCTCCCATGCATGCTTCTCATTCAGAAAAAATCTCAAAAAAGTCACACAGTATAAGATACTCCTGCATCTTGTGATTTACTCAGTAGAAAAAAGAAGACAGACACATCACACTTCTTAAAATCTTTAATATTAACCAGGAAAGCTTTTAAACATGATCAGGCTAGAATGTACTTCAGTAGGTTCAGCAGAAAGCTGAATGGTGTGTGGCTATATACTTCAGCTTCAATAATGCTACATATTTGACATATAAATGGAAACCAGGCAATCAAGATCTCTGATGTAATTGCCAACAGTGACACAATATACATTAATAATTGTAACATGGACCATACACCTAAAGCACCTGACATTATATATGTTACCTAAGTCACACCAATAAGTTAGCTATGCCACCGCTCATACTGTATAACAACACAAGCTCCTCACGAACACATGATCAGAAAGATTGTAAAGGACAACAAGAAAATGGTACACTATACTTAATTCACAACCAAGGGAGATGTCAAAAATTTATAACACAGTCAGATAAAATAACAGTAGCTTTAATTCTGAAATATCAAATTACTAAAATACTATTTATTTCTCATCTCCTTTAATGGGAGACTACTTTAATTCTGCTCAGATATCAAGCATTCTCTGTATTTTCAACAAGCATTTCAAACTGAAAAAACTTTATTCCAAGTGGTGAAGTAACAAGTTACAAAATATAGACATATATCAGGCTACAAACATCACAGAGAACCAGAAATAGGTAGCCGAACATTTTATATGATATATATATATAAGCCCCCTCCTCCCACCACCTAATACCCCCCATGCCACCAACTGAACTGGTATTTACATGTAGGTGCTGTGGAAAAGTCTTAAATAAGCAATTTTGCCTAGTCAGGCTCGTAAACTCAGTCTGGGAAGATATCCATATTCAGGTTGTCAGCAGAACATATAAAGCTTCGGATAAGCTTGTACCTATAGGTCTTACCTAACATATTAGCTATCACGGTGCTCTGCCTGTTGCAAATAACACCTCTCTGTACCATTCTAGGCACTGGGGATGCTCTGATCCAAGCAGTGATGAATAATTACCTTTTTGCACAGATCATTATCAAAGCTATGTGTGGCCATTGGTTACCAATCAAAGATATCCCCATAATCCCCCATAAGACAAATTTCTGAAAGCGGCCTCCTGATGGAGCAGTATGGTGCACGATGGGTTAAGGCTCTGAGCTGCCATCTGGAGACCTGGGTTTGAATCTCACAGCCCCTAGGTGCATACTGTGTGATCCTGAGCAAGTCACTAACTTCCTAGTGCTCCCAGGTTGCACCTGCAAACAGCTTTCAACAGAGTGTGTCTCACCCTGGTAAAATAATTGGTTAAAAAAAAAAAAAAAAAAAAAGATAGACCATAATGGATTCAGCTGTATTTGAATTGACTTCCAGAAAGGGGCCACCATTTCACAAGACCAGAGAATATGGTACAGAGACTAAGATCTTTGCCACATCTGGAGCATGTGTCATTCAACAAGCATTTCAAAATGACAGATAAATCAACTGGCATAAGTATCATACCATTTTTCACGTGGTTCTGATAGATCTCCAATGAATATTTACATTTCTGTTTTTAAGGCAGGCATGATCAGCAGGTTTCATCCTAATGTGCAAGCATAGTGTCTTGGACTGTCGAACACACTTAGCGCTACTGTTGAGGTGTGGCTTAGAGTGAAAACAGATGCCATCCTGTATTTCCTATCAAAAAATCTTCCTGTTTGTAAACTTTTATTTGTTTGCTAGTGCATGCCCAGAAACATTTTGTTAGCATAGAATGGCATTTCAGAAGGTGTATCACCAAGTAACTCAATGCAGGTCAAGCTGCATTGGGCTAGACAGTAAACAGACCAATGACCAGGAAAGCTGAGTACAACTCTGGTCACAGTTTGATGGCCAGAAAATTCATATAATTGAAAGAATAAGTGCTCAATGAGACAGCACTTCATTTCGTTTTACATAAACCCTACTAGCAAAATTGCTGTGCTTTCTGTTGTCTATCTGGGCTTTGGTAGTGAGTCACAGGGGTGGAGTCAATCAGGGGCCATATACTCTGTTGAGTAGCCCCCACCAACTCCATGCTGTTATTAGTTTAACCTTAATAGCTCAAACAAACCACAGCATCAGATCTCCCCGATGTTTTGTCAATCACTAAGTTCACTGGCATGCCCTGTCGGAGATGATGTTCCTTACTGTGACTTTCATTCTTAACTTGTTTATTGAGCTGCTCAGTCTGCAAGAATATGCCACTGGTGGACCCTATAGAAGTTGTTGTTCTGATCTGAATAGATCAAAGCAGCATAGCCTAATCTCTGATGACTCATGTCTCTGGCGTCAGTGGTATGTGCTATCAGGCTGGTGGTCTTCCTCAGGCAACGTTTCATTTTAATGTGTTTACTGCTGCCACATCACTAAACTGCTGCTCTCTCAATAGCACCCTTCTTTGACTGTCACATTCCTACAACAGTGATTAACTGCTGTCTCTGTGAGCCTGAATGAGCAAATTCAGCCTCTTCTGCCTCCACAACAACAAACCAGCAGCTTCTCTCTGGAGCCTTGTTCCAACTGAGTGAGAATCTCCTGTGGCACTTTGCAGCAGGACTCTACTACAGCCCTGACTGCTTCCTTCTGCATGTGCACACAGCAGCAATAAGGATCAACAGAGGCACAGAGGTAAGCCATGCACATCAACTGCAGTCAAAGAGAGACCATTGTTATAACATGACAGATAACAGCTGAGGAGAAAACTTAATGGATTACAGAAGCAGCCTAGGCACTCTGGAGCATGGTAAGGTGAGTGGGAATTCCACGCTAGTGAGTGGGTGGGTGACAGGGATTCAATAGGCAGCCTGGGTGTTGGGTGATAAACAGAGCAGGACATCACCTGAACTCTTGATATATGTCCTTGGGTGCTAGTTAGTGTCTGTCATTATCAATTCCCAACAACATTGTACCAGCTTCCAGTGGAGATGGTGACTTGGGGAACACTTGAATATTGGTACAATATATAGAAAAATAGAAATAGATTTTGTACAGTATGTAAATGTGTGTGGGGAAGGGATACTATGGAGCAATGTGGTGGACTGAGAGCCAGGACAGCAACTGGGATATTGTGTGGGATCAGGGTACTAGCAAGCAACTTCTGTTTTGGTGACTATTAGGGGAGGGTCAGAGCAATTGCATATTAATAATAGACATGTAACCTTACAAATGAGTTCCTTGTGAACTATTTGATCAGATTTAGAAACAGGCTCTGCCTTTGACTGAACCCCACCTCATGCTGCTGCTGCTGGATGACATCTGGGATACAGACTGTACATTTCAGAGTACCCACGCTATTGACTGAGTACATCAGACTTGGGACATAGGCCTGTGCATTTACTGAATACCCTGCTGCCTTCTGGGGATCCCAGTTTTGGTCAGGGAGAAGTCACCCCCATAGCCCTGAGTAAAAAACAAATCTGGGCAACAGCAATACCACGGTGAATATTCGGCAATGACAAATGCTTTTTTTTTTTTATAGTTTTAATGTATGTTCTAACCATAACAGTCCTTTGTAAACAGCAACACATATAACACGCTATGATAGATGGAAAGCAGATAAAAAAGAAAGGAAGCAAAATAATATATTCTATAAACTTATGACATCAAGGACCAGATATTCAAATAATTGTCCATGGGCCAAATGTTGCACTACCACAGCAGTTACTATAGCCCACATCCATTGCACACAATATTCAAAACATTATCCATAGGCAAATACTGCTGAAAATAGTCTGTAAAATGGGTGTCAGAAGCAAGACTTCAGGAGCAAAGAGTGTCCAGATTTGAAGACAGCTCTGAACATAGCAAATGGGCAGTGTAAAAGCAACCATCCGTCATCATTGCATTGGTGCATTTCATCATATAAATGCACAAACTGCATATGTAAATTACATTACGCAGTGCATTGCATGATGTGCAAGTGCAAAAGCTTATTCGCCGCGGTGGATAAATTGGCTATATTCAGCCAGGCTATGCAAATAAGCCTCACTGGACAGACCGCAGGCAAACTACATATTAGCATGTAATTATAGCTGGATAGCATACATTTACATGTGTATAGTGTGGAGCTATTTAAAGAGACCAGAGCCCCAAACAGAAACACAGACATGGTACAGTGGAACTGCAACAGGACACTGCAGGAAAAAATGTCTTCACAGGAAACATCCACAGGCACAGGTAGGTGCTATACATCATATACATAACAAAACCTGTTGATGGGGAGAGAGTACATCACAGAGCAGGGACATGGGTTACCAGTGAGCAGCAAAAATATATCACAGCAATGTGTATTACCTAACCTAGGATGCTGTTGTCAAAAGATATCCTACCCAGCTGTCAGGTGTGTCCCAAAAGCGTGCATCACTGTCACACTGTCTGTTCACATAAATCCATGTGCCAATGGCAAATTCAACTGACACACACATTGCCAGATGGGACAACAGGGTCCTCACATGTATTCTGCATGTGACCATGTTGAGTGGAGAACACGTGTTAGTGCCACAATAAATTGCACAGAACACGACCAACACTCATAGACATCATGGTAGTCCAGGTACTGTCAGTGCATTGGCCTTTTGACCGTCTTGTACTGCAGTGCAGGACATCATCCATGCGATGGGCTGCTGAACATCTACACCACAGGCCTGTATAGGACATGTGTGCCTCCACATCTATGAGGGTAGCGTCTGTGCTCTTGGCATGTTCCACCTGTCCACTACATGATGTTGATTGGGTTGAATGCTGCATGTAAACACCAACATTTGCGTGGTGCTCCACATTGACCATGCATTAAACAATGGTGGCCTATGACAGGCTGGCAGTGAGCATTGTCAACCACATCAACACAGGTACATAGTACATAACAATGCTGCAACCAACGGTTCCAGATTGGTGAAACACACACACACACACACACACACACACACACACACACAAAACACACACTTGTCCCTCACACACCAGCCACAGACCTCTGTCTTATAACATCTGGTTGAGAAAGAGAGACTAATGGGCAAACACACACTCTCCATGAAGAACAAAACCCTGGCTGAGGTATACAAAGCCAGGAGTTACTGCTGACCTGAAGCTAAGCCCACAGATGCCGCTGTCAAACAAGCATGGGAGAGATCACTGCAGCAATCAATACCATCCAGTGGCCATGGGTGACCACTGGATGTGGTGCACAAGTGATTCAGACATCAAGCACATGTCAGAAAATATGACTAAACAATGCCATGTGCAATGTGTAACCAGTGAGGACACCAGCCATCAGTAGTTGCAAAAGCCATGACAATGCAGAAAAGGTGGTGGCTTCCATGCTGCAGCCAGTGGTGGCAGGGATCCTGGGGGGTGGCTTTGAGGTCACAGGTTGTGTCCCTCAGACGAGTGAAAGTACACAGCTGGGGCACATCCTTGTGCATGGGACACATAGATCACTCAGGTGTTGGGTTGCACAGCATCAATGGCCACTGCACTCATGTGCTCCTTGTGCTCAGTGTGCTCTGTGACTGGGCTTCTGCTGTGTTTATGGTGTCAACACAACATCTACAGACAACCTGATGGGTATGTCTCTGCACACATTCCCTAGCGTTGTCCATGCACATAGGGTGTGTGTCACTTCTACCAGATAATTGCCATGTGTGCTGGTGTGCGTCCATTGCTGTGTGTGTCACTGTGTAGTTTTGGAATTCACTGTGGTTGGCAGTGCACATGTGTGGTGTGTGGTTACAATGTTAGTAGTACCGTGCATCAGGCAACAACAGGTAACTGTGTGGCCTATAGGTGTGATGTTGTTTGTGCTTTAGTCCTAGTTGCATGACCGTGGACAACAGAGACTGGGCTGCTGGAGCATGCATACAACATCATTGACTTGACTAATGTGTAAAGAGTAGCACTGAAGTGCTCCTCTACAGTGGATACATCATCCAGGGGAAGGTGGAAATGGACAATCACCAAGTACCTCACTCAGAATTATGCTATAGGGAGGAGGATATAATGGACTGTTGCAGAAGACTAGAGGACAATGATGAGGACACATATGTAACACATCAATTCCAAGCCATAGCTACCTGGAGGTTCACCTCAGCCCCCACCTCCTGTCCAGCCAGTAGTGACCTGTGCAGATGCCTGCTGACAGCACAGACCTGGGTGGGTCTGTGACGCCAGGAAAGCAGTGTTCAGGAAAACACCACCTCCACCACCACCACAGGATGGCCTCCATATCTTCAACTCCACACCATCTAGTCTGCAGAGATGATGGACATGGGCGAATATCAGGATGCCTGACATCCACACTGCCCTGTGTATGTTACATCTGCCAAGGCCCTGCCACATCCGCCATCCACCCTATACATGGTGCATGCATGCCAATTCAAGCCTACTCCAAACAGCACTACATTCCAAGACAATACACAGAGCGGCTCTTCGACTCTCAGCAACTGCTGCAGTCTGCCATAGATTGCAGTCAGCTGCACAATGTGAGTGGTGCCAACCTCACGGCATACAATGACACCACAAGTGGAAGGGCAGGTGAGCAGCACGCAATACAGTTGTCCATGGGCAGTCCTGAAGTCCTAGGTATGACCAGGACATTGTCAACAGAGGTGACGGTGTGCACTGAGGGTACCCCATCCCCAGGACATCACCTTTCTCACAGCCCATGACCCCATAGGGTCAGATACCAATCCTAGGCACCACAGTAGATGAAGAAATTGGTTGGCAGCCACCCTGCCTTTCCACTCATTTCCCCCTTCCTATATCCTGGTTTTTGTTTCATGGGCATCCCCACTACCCTGTCCCACCTGTTTGCACTATTTATTTCCCTGCTGTTTACATGTTTTATACTGTCACTTTGCATTTGTGTTTACATTACAGTTTAGAAATCTACAACAGTGTCATTTATTTTGTCATCACCAGCTCCTCTTTAAATCTTCTTATGATGTGGACTCTGTGTTCCTAAGTCTCTCTGCTATCGAGGTCACCTGTTGAGCCTCACCAACACTTCTGGCTCATGTCACTGTCACTGTATTTCTCCGCATTCCAGCCCCTGTTCCAGGGGTATGCGCCATGTTGTATAACATGCAACAGGCTGAGAACCTCCCGTCCATGTGAGGATGTATTGTAAGGCACCACCTGAATGGTCAGGCAACACTGCATTCAACGTAAAACACCTTCAGTGATGTTGCATGTGGCAGTGTGTGTTACATGCATCTGTCCTTGACATGTGAGCCAGAGGACTGGTGTGAGGTTCATGGGTGCAAGGGTGAGCACTGTCCTTGTAACATAGATAACAAACAGTAGCACCTGTTCACAGTGCAGCCCACCTCAACACAATCCATGTTCTGTGGTACATCTGTGCTGTCACCCTCACCCATCCCTTCCCTCAGTGAGCAAGACTGTGCTGTGTTACAGCATACCCCATAGGGATTGAAGTGGTCGTAGAATATTCTCACCATAAGGTGTCCACTGGCTATTGGCACCTTCAAATGATGACATAATTGAAGTTGTGCCATATGATGGCTGTAGGCACTGCGGTACCATGCCAGGACATTGGTGATGTGCCCAGTTGCATGCATGCCACAACATAGATCAAGTAGTCCCCTTCCAATGAGGTGAGCATCCACTTCATCACCAGTAGATACCTGATGGCAACGTGGGTGCAGTCAAAACAGCGTACTGCATGTGGGTCACAACCCCAATAGAACTGCTGCATGGCATCTGTGAGATCCGCTGCTGTGCTGGGAATATGATGAACTCACCAGCATGTAGCATCAAGGCATCTTGAACCCGAGCCAGCAGGTGCAAGGTGGCAGATGAAACACTGATGGTATCATCCTGGTGTCACAAATGACCCGCCAGCTGGAAGCGAATAGCAGCCCTCATCTTCTGCTCAACTCTTCAGCATGGCTGTGCGGAGTATCACTGCCACTGGCAAACGAGCTTGCAATTGTGGCATGGCCCTATTGAGAGGTGCAACCCCCAGATGGTCATAGTGAGTCAGAAAGTCATGGCGGGTACCACCTGTGTGCAGCATATCACCTCGGTAACCTATGGGTGTCTTGGTGTGGCCTTTGGCTCTTTACCTCCCCATAGCTGTTCCATTAAGACAGCAGTTTGTAATTGAATATAGCCATTTCTGCTCTGGTCACAGTGTCACCCACCTCTATTGTTGCCTGGGCAAGTCACCCTTTTTATGATATCTGTACCATAAATGATGTCGCGCAAACTCACTATATGATGCTAATGTCTAGTATAACATCATGCCTGTATTCATGTCTACTCCTCTCTTTGCCAGGCATACATTATCTGTTTGACCAGCACTGTACATTTTGCCACCGCCAATCATTTGAATAAAGAGCAAGCAAGCAAACAGCAAACAAAATGCAATCTATTTGGCCACGGGCAAAAGTTTGAATATTAGACCCCAGTCTTTTAACTCAAGACAATAAATGAGCCTGAAAAATAACACATAGTGAATCATTAATCCCATATAATAGCTAGGAGCTAAGTACATATAGGAGTAATTATAAATTCAAGTAGTAACATTAAAGAATAAGGATAACAATATATCATTGCAGTAATCTATCCTAAGATAAACATTATATGCCGTGGACAAAATATAAATTAAATTAAGTTGACAGATTTTAACTGTTTTTCAGTATTTTGCTAAATCACATATTGTCTACCTGGACAGTGCATGAACATTTCTTCATCTAGATAATGGCGATTCTTCTTCTAAGGATCAGATTCATTCTGGGCTCTTAGAAATGTCCAAATACCTAAAAAAAAAAATATAATAGGCAGTTTTCATCATATTCATGACATGGCACGGTCTATGACCCAATTTCAAAAGAACCCTTAAGCGACACAACGCATCCTCTAGGGTTGTAGCAACCTGATTATATCAGGGCCTTGTAAAGATTTATAATCTGGGACCCTGCAACAAACTAGGTTTGCCCAGACCCAAATGTGCCAAAGATCTGCCACATCTGTGGGATCTAACACAGAATGCCGCCCACCACCACCCACGCAACACTAGAGGACAGGATGGTGGGGAGGGGAAAACAGGGGCCAGGAAGGTGACAGGGTGTACCAGGGCCAGGAAGTGGCACTATTTGTCAGGTAGATACTGCAAAAAGTATACGAGCACCCAGCAGAGTGCCTGTGCCTCACGAACATATGAACAGATGAACCTGCCAGCAGACAAAGGCCATACAGTCTATGAGTTTGCTCAAATGTGCAGTTAGCCCTTATACACAACCTCTCCTCCCCCCTCCTGTGACCCCCACCCAACCCCTTGAAGTATCCACTGCATACAGGATATAACTTCCTCTGTTATGTTCCAACCTACCACCCTCTCAATGAAAAAATTACCTCATTTCATCTTGAACCTCCTCAATCTTAGGCAGTGTCCCAGATGCCCTCCTTTCTTAACTGAAAAAGCCCTCCATGTCAGTCTAATGATCCCTTCATATATTTAAGTTCTCAATCATGCCACCCCATTCACTCTCTCCTCCTCCAGGAGTATATTTCAACTCCGCCAGCCTACTCTCATGGGCAAGTCCTCCAATGTGGATCATTTTTGTTGCCCCGCACTACTGCCTCAACAACCTAATATCCTTCTTCAGATGACCTCAGGAACTGCACAGTACCCCAGGTGTGGTCTAAGCAATGACCAGTACAGCAGACTCTCCTCCCCTCCTGAGGATATGCCTCTGGCAACACACCACAACATCTTGTTATCTGACAGCTCCTTTCTACACTGTACAAGTTGTTCATTGCTCCTGCTGTGCATACTAGATCTTTCTCCTCCCCATCTTGGTCAACGATACCACCTATTGGTAACTCCTCATCCTTGTTCCTCTGAAATACAACATCATTTCAGCATTGACCCCAGTTGTCAAGTGTCGCCAGCCTCCAACTTCACAGATCATCCTGTAACCCTGCCACCTCTATAGGCAATCTATTACCCTCCCATCTTGGTGTCATCTGCAAACAGACTGATCCTGCTATGATGCCTATCAAAATGTCTATAGAGTTCCCAAATAACACTGGCCAGCATATCCTGTGGCACCCTGCTTACATCCCCTGGGCAATGAAATTCCCTCACCACACACCCTGCCTTCCCTTCAGCTCCTACCCATCCCACCAGCTGCCCTGCCCTGCCTCAGCTTCTAACTCCTATGGCACTGGTCAAATGCCACCTGAAGTCCAGACAGGCACACACTGCATGGCCACTGTTCCGTGCCTGGTTCCCAATCAGGTGCTCACAGGTTGACCTGATAGGATCACCTGAACAAACCCATGCTGCTTGCTGTCCACCCAGCCCATTGCCTCAGATAAGAAACCTGAAGTAAAACTTGGATGGCTTTACCCAGGATCATCTACCGAGCCATGCCACTGGTTTGATCGAAATGGTCTAAAAAGAGAGTTTGAGCTTTAAATCTTCATTCGCGAAACGCTAACGATCTTTGTCCCAGTCTGCAAATTCTTTGATAGCGAGATTCTTTGATCGCGATCATGCATCACGATGAGGATGAGATGGACAGATTTACAATGTTTATCTCAGCCCAGGGCTCTAAACTTAAATGAGGCTGGGTTTGCTCAGGGACTTCGTTCTGCCCTATCTAGACAAAAACAAATTTTGTTTTACATATCTGTTGTCTACCCCACCATGATAGCATATACAAGAATCTGTACAGGCCCCCAATGTTCAATAATTGTGTGTTTTATATCCTGGTAGTCTAGTGGCCCCGATGTATAAAATAACAATTGTAATTAATCTCCTAGTGTCAGCGCCCGCCATCAATAAAAATATAACCATCTGTAATTTCCTGGTAGTCTAGTAGCCCCCCCAAAATGTATTTTATAAATATAGCTTTTTTAGATCCCTGGTACTCTAGTGCCCCCCCGATCTGTATTAAATTATATATTGTTCTTATCCTGGTATCTAGCTGCCCACCCTTTCATCATAGTAAAATGAAAGGATTTCAATTTCCTGGTAGTCTGGGATACACCCAGCCATACCAACCACAGCACCCCTCACAGCTTCCTGAGCAGTGGCTGGCACATCCCTCTCACCTCCATGGCCAGCTGCCGACTGTGTGCATTATGATTGCTAATGCAAGGGTGGTCAAATATTTCCAGAGTAGGGGAAGACCAACGCACAACCAATCACACACAACCATTTGCTTGCAGGATGATGGCAAGATGCAGTCATCAAGACATCGTTATAAAATCTTTGCAAACATAAGTGTCAAAACAGAACAGAAAGTGTAGCATTTGCAAAGCATATAAAATAATGTGCAAAATACTGTTGCAAACACGGTGTCACAAATGGAGCACAACAGTGTCATTTGCAAAAGCATACAAAATAGTGTAGCAAATAATGTCAAAAGCGAAAGTGTCACAAATGCATAGCATGACACTGTCGCATTTAAAATGATTTCTAAAAGTATTTTAGGGAAAGTACAAATCCTGTTCAGATCTTGTGAACCCAAAATACTATTTATATCATCTGTGTTATGTGTTGGTGGCAATGTGGACCAGATACCATTGTACATGATGATATGTGTTTGCAGTGCATGGAATGTCAGGATCAGGTTAGTAGTATGAATGCAGCCTGGCGGGAGCAGGTGGTAATAATTAAATGGTTTAGATAGTTGTATATTATTTCTGTTACCTGCTGCTGGTTGGGTGTGATTGGTTGTGTGCCTTGGTCCTTCCCATACTTGCATATGTGTGTGTGTGTGTGTGTGTGTGCACGTGCACGTATTGTGTGTGTGTGTGTGTGTGTGGTGGGGATGCGCGATGGGTTTTCAACCCTAACACTGAATCTCCTCACTTTTGTCCTGGAACAGCTAACTGATGCATTAAACAGGTTTTGCCATGAATTTCCTTCTTTTTGAGAATGTGCACAATAAATAGTGAATGGAATGTGGAGGTGGGAGACTGGGGCAATTTGGACAAATCTCCCCCATGTGATTATAAACTTCATTGCGAAAACTGTATGACTGAAATGAAACTGGTAATGAAGACATGCCATACCACAACATGTATAACAAATGTTTCTGAATATATTCAACAGTTACACAGCGTCATGCCTGAAAAACCTGCAGGGGTGCGAAAGACATTTTGCTACTTCACTACAAGAACCATAATTCAATGGAACAAAATTGGTAAAGACATGTCATAGTACCATGTGTCCAAAGGTGTGAAATATCCATTAAACACTACTTTAGCCACAACAAACAACTGTGCAGGGATAATTCCAGCAACTGTAGCTGCCAGTGACCTGAAAATTGTCACAAAGATCTATTATAAATCTTTCATGCAAATGCAGGCAAATGGACACATGGTTCAAGTAATTGATCGGAATGAACAACATTTTTCATTAGTCAAGTGAATAATTCCTCCCTGTTTGGTTTACACATCAAACTACTGCAAGGCATCTCGACCATAGGCTACCTCGTAATTTCAAACAGTAGCACCATACAGAATACTATGTGCAAAATGTTAATGTGACACACGTATTTACAGTGAATTATGCAAACATGTAAACAAAATAATTCACATCTCCAGACATCCTCAGCACCCTCAAATTACATGTGAAGACAAGCGTTCCGAGATATTCAATGTTTATTTTTCACCTTTAAGTCTTCCACCACAAATGGCAAAATTGGCTGTGTACAAAATGGTGGACCTGATGGCTAAAACACAGTAACTGAAGTGGACCAATGTCAAATGGCAATAATTCTGGAACAAAACAAATTTTTAAACAAAACTGGCATGTTCATACAAACATCTTTCTAAATTGTAAGTTTCAGACAAATCACCACACTGGCTGCACTACCATCACAGAAGACAATGAAGAAAAATAGTAAAACATAATGTTTGCACTACACGCAAATGCAAAAACACTTGATGCTAACACAAACAGTGATGGAAACAGTGAGGTAAAAGAAAATAGTAGCGCTAATGGTTACAAAAAGCAAGCACAAGCGTGTATGCACGGTGATGCAAGCGGAAATGATAACACAAGCGGTGAAGAAAATGCAAGCACAAATGTAAATGAAAGCAAATAGTAATGCAAACATTAAAATACAAATAAAACAATGAAAACAGTAACAAATGCAACAGTAACGAAACAAACAAAAGAAAGCGGTGATGGCTGGGACACTAAAGAACAGTAACATGCGACAAGGAAACACTACAAAAAATGACACTAAGAGGATGCAAATGCAAATAGTGAACATACAAATGGTAATAGTAACACAATTGGAAATAGCACTATTGTAACACCAATAATGATGATAAAACAGTAGCATAAGCAGAAAAAAAATGCAAAGCGTGAGCATGAAATGCAAATGGTAATGCAGTGATGCTAAGTATCACAAAAAAAAATAGTAGCAGGTGCAAATGGTAACGTAGCATAACAACGCATCAAGGTATGCACACAGTGATGTAAGTAAATGCCAACACAAGCGGTAACATAAGCACCAGAAATGTTAACAGTATCCATATGTCTGGTAACTAAAAATTGGTAAAGAGCCTATACCATGGCACAGTGTGTGTCCAGAATTCTGAACATCTGTTCAATGGTTGCACAAGCGCCATGACAAAACTTCACATACGCAGTTCAGCAACCGAAGAGCCAGTGACAAAAATTGTCACAGTCAAAGATCTATTATAAATCTTTCTACATTCCAAATACCAGGAAATAGGACATGGTTCAAAAGTTATTGAAACAGAATGAAAAATGTCATTCATCAGACTGTCATAATTCCGCTGTTAATGTTTACACAGTAACACCGGCCTCCATGACACTGGGCTACCTCGCTATAAATTTCAACCAGTAGCTCCATACAGAATATTATAAAATGTTAACTGTGTCATGCAGTATCTCCACAACGTATGTTTTCAAACATATAACACATAATTCACATCTCAGGACATCCTCAACACCCTCAAATTTCATGTGAAACAAACCATTCTAGAGATATTACATTTTATGTTTCTGCACCTTTAAAGTCTTCCACCAAAAATAAAGAAAATGAGCTGAAAATGTATAAAATAGTGGACCTGAACAAAAAATGTAACACAAGTGAACCCTCAAATGACATAAGTCCCGAGAACCAACATGTTCATCAAAAAAAACCTGACTATTCCTTGAATAAGTTATTTCTTCCTGCAAGTGTCAGACAATCAACCACACACACTGTGTGCTATCGTCCATGGAAGACAATGCAGAAAATAACAAAAAACTTAATGTTTTGTACTGCACTATACAAACACAAAAACACAAATGGTAATGTTAATGCAAACAGTGATGGAAGCAGTGAGTAAATAAAATAGTAACTCTAACAGTAATAAAAGCAAAGTGCAAACAGTACACATGGTGATACAAACGTAATAATACGCAATTGAGAGAAACGAATGCAAACGAAATGGAAACAAATAGTAATGCAATGGTAACTAAACACTAACAGCAACAGAAATGCAAATGAAACGAAAAAATAGCAAGCGGCAACAAAACACAATGGAAACAAAAAAGTAGCGAAATAAGCGGTAACACAAGCACGAGCAAATACAATGGTAATGGCAACAGTGACATGAAGGAAACAGTAACACAATAAACCGTAAAATACTGAAAACACAAATGCTGGAGCCAACGAAACACAAATGATAATGAACACGCAAACAGTAACAGTAACTCAGTGGAAATAAGTGGTTACGGTAACGGTAACAATGACACCAAAAACACTAACACAAATAAAATATAAAGGTGACATGCAAATAAATGTGTGCAGGTCTGTAATCATTAAATACAAGCAACACCATAACACCAACGATGACACCAAAGGAAACACAAAAGCAAGCGCACACAAACCAAAAATGGTAATAAGGGGACGCAAAGTAAATGCAAACAAAATGAAACACAATGAAACAGTAATGCAAGCAAGCGAAAATAAATGCAGAGGGTAACACGGTGACATAAAAGGAAACGCTTAAAGGAAACCGAAGTGGAAAGCAATAACGCGTAACAATGCAAATGCACTTTTCCCAAAGGTGCATTCAAAGCACAGTGAATACAAAGAATGCATAATAATGGTCCTCGAACGAAAATGAACGCAGAATACTAAATTGCTTACATCTCAAGAACCGTACGCATAGAAAAAATTGAAATTTCATATTATTTGTGACTGTCAGGCTAGTTAGGACTAAGCATGTGTCCAATGAAAGTCTGTATCTCGAACTGTTTTAAAGTGGGCCCAGAGCAGTGGGCGCTATGTTATCTATGGAAAATTATCCTTCAAGTGCGTACCTTTGCCAGCCCTCTATTTTGTCCCAAACCATGAAAGGTAATCTGCAGACATCTTTCTTCCTTCAAATTTTAGCCCAAAGACCAAACTGTTCTTTTTGCAGCAAGTGGAAAATTCCCTGTTTGGGCATAGTGCCTAAAATACCCTCAAATAGAGATCAACAAATTTAAATTCTGCGGTGAAGTAGTGCAAAGTGGGTAACACTGCCTCCGCTACATGGGTGGGCAATCCAATCTCCTCAGCTGTCATACCACTTCACATTAGGCAGAATAGCAATACAAAAAAAAAGCGAAGTCATTGTTTTTAATGACATTCCTCATATGATTCGATGATCACTTAGTGTTCCAGTTTGGCTTCCACACATCACATGACGCAGTACTGTAAGTCACATGCTCTTCAACTAGTCAGGAAGGAAGTCGCCTGAAGCAGATCTTTTCTTTCTCCTGTGCAGGCAGAAGAGGTGTGTTTGTGATGCTGTTACTTTGAGATCAGAGGAGGAGATTTCAACTTGATTTAGACCCAACAGCTTTTTAAGCTACATTTCTTTCTCTTTTTATATTTGTTCTTTCTGTAAATTTATTTTCTTACCCTTGTAGTAGTTAGTTGTTTGTCTGTGTCTGTGTGACTGTGTGTGTGTTTGTGAGACAATGTGAGTAGTGATTGCTTTCACAGAGAGCTCAGTAGAGATGGACCAGGGTGAGGTGTCTGCAAGACAGCTCAGGAGAATGTGGTAGTGGTAAGCATCGTACTGTGTGCATGTGTGAGAGCATGAGCCCATTCCTGGACAGCTCAAAAAACTTTTGAGTGCCCCGAACAGACCAGCACCACTTCTGTCCTGACTATGTGGCAGTTCAACCACCACCTCAAGTCCAGCACCAGGTCCTCTGGGCAGGATGTGCCTGTTCCCTGAGCCCAGGTGATCCATCTGTTCAGCACCATGAGCAGACAGCTTCAGTTCATCTGGCCCTCCTGCTGTGCTGGTCGCCCACACCTCCATTGTTGGCAGCTTTTGACTGTCGCGGGGGGACAGCAGTGTGGTCACCTGGGGACTGGAGGCCAGCACACCCATATGCTCAATCACCACCCGTTGGAGTGGCAGGCTGTTACAGAACAGACCATGCCTGTACCTGCTAGCTGTTCTCTGGCAGAGGATAGCTGGCAGCCCTAAGATGAGGAGACCACAGCACCACCTGCTAATCAGCACCCCCTCACCACACACCACCAGATCAGCCTGTAGAACATGTGGACACCAGAGACTGCATGTAACACAGGCTGACACCAGTTCTGGGTGTGATGAGGAGAACAATGAGAGGGTGAGTGCTGTGGAGAAAGCTGGATCTCATAGAGGGACATCAGTGCAAATTATGTCCATGCTTGAACTGCTGCGGGATCACCATGGGATCTACATTAGTTTTTTCTCACACCATGTGCCCCCACCTTCTTGCTGTGTTATAAAGTATTCATCCACATCCCCCGACCCTTGTACAATTATGCCTTTTGTTGTCTTCTGTATGCATAACACTTTGTATTCAGGCAGTACAAATACTGTGCTAAACTGCTTATGTGCAGTCTTCTTCCAGTCTGTGTATGTACTCCCTGACAAAACCAGTAATAGGTACAATTGTGGATGATGAATCCTGGAGATACTACAAAACAGGCTTACAATACATCAAGTAACTATTAAAAAAATGAATGTGTGATTAGTGACATGATTGTAATCGTGATTTGTGACTACATTGTGACATGATGGAAGAAATACGAATGCTATAGCTGTAGTTCCCGAGCCGATGAGGGTGTGGCAGAAAACTCCACTTAAAAACACTTATTAATGGTACAATGGTGTGGTGGAAGCATGGAGAATAGTACAAAACAGGCCCACAATACATCCAAGTAACTAGTAAAAATTTGCTACGATTCATGACATGATCGTAAATCGTGATTTATGACTCACTTGTGACCCTGATGATGAAGAATGGATTTGTAATGGTGACTGATGATGGTCTGAAAACCTCATTAAGTACAATGTTCATGCAAATTATACACCACCTGTCCAGTACTCTGAAGGAAAAAGAAACAACTGTGACTTAAGTTAGAGATGGAATTGGGCCCTAAAGACAAATGCACAACAGACAGATTGCTGTACATGAAATATGCATATACAAAACAACTAAACAGCGCTCACCATCAAATTCAAATCTGGAAAGAATACCTTTGCCGGTCGGGAGACCCACGGGGGGGGCAGTGCTGCAGTAACAGTACTAGTACTAGTACCAGTAAAGATACCACAAAAAGTACAAAAAATCACAGCTACAGTGGATAGCAGGTTCACATTGCTGAAATTATGTAGCACAATAAAGGTGTCTGATTTGATAACACGCACACATATACTAGCACACACAAGTATCAGTAGCAAATAAGAAAACTTCAGTAATAGAACCATATTTTAAACAAACTAAAAGTATACACTGCAGAACAATCAGCAAAAATAGCAAAATTATAGAAAATATTTACAATACATTACACAGTTATACAAGAAAAATATCACCAAAACAGAAAACACTGTCTTTTTCTTCAAGTTAGTCTACCTACACCACAGATGTCCCTCCTCCAAGCACATTTCACCTCTCAGTACACAGACTGAATGTTGTACATTAACATTCAAAACCCACACAAACAATAAACACTCAATGATATGACACAGAGGGTTTCCCATAATCGATAACTAAGTTTCAACAAATAAATGACTCAAAGGCTTTTTTTAACAGCTTTTGAAGGTCTGAATATGAATGTCTCAGAATTGTCTCTACAACTTCCTACACAATACCCAAACAGAAGCTGTGCAGAACAATCTAGAGCCCATGTAACCTGATCAATGAATCACAAAATTTGCCTTTGAGCTTAAAAACAAGGCAAAGTGAAAATATATTTTTCAATATACTTACTTAAGAAAAAGTGGAGTAGTGGTTTGGGGCGAATGCCATAAAGTCATTGTTTTCATGGACCGGCAACACATTATAATCAAAGTACTCACTTTGCGCTATGGAGCACTAAGTCAACTTCAATCCGTGAATCACTTCTGAACAAATTGAACCACTTCACCATCTCTATACAATCATGACCCTTTCACAAAGAAAATCGAAAGTGTATATGTAAAGTACTTCCGACACTACTTTTACAAAATTTAAAAACATATTTCGGGGTGTTTACCCCAAAGACATAGCTAACATCCTAGGGCTCGACTGGTGAACAAAAACAAGAATTGTGTCCCTAGAAAATCCCAAATTTAAATACCAAGCATTTTTCGACAAACAACTGAAAACAGGATGGCTTATTTGCAATACTCAGTCATTGCACGCAAAACTGCATTTGCGACACTTTAGAATATTTAAATTTTCCCTAGACTATAATGGGTTAGTTTTTTTAAATAACTTTTGACTGTTTAATATTTTTAAAATCTTGAAGGCACAGGGACCCAGCTGCATATTCCTAAGTTTTGGACTGACCACATAAAACATGCAGGCTGTAGTGAGCAAAACACAAAAAAAAGTAATTCATTTTTAGTGCTCTGTAGCCCTCAACGTACATCGGTCATAACGCAACTTAGCAGGTACAGATCTATAGTCCAGACCATGTATTCCATTCAGCCAAATCCATCATAGGGAAAAGTTATTAAACTGCCAGATTTTAGATTAACCATAAATAGGTACTCAACTCTAGTATATTGCACTACTGTGCCACTAATATATATATGAATACCCATTTAAGGTTAAATAATGTTACCGTAATAACTTTGCCACCCACATCAGATTTGCTTGCAATTTAGTAGGCCAGAGCATTCCACAGGTCTTGGGATCAGAGTTTCATACGATTGAATAAACACTCGGAGTTATTAAGTGACATTCAGAGCGCATTTATGCTTTTTGCATTCTTTGCTTGTATCTACAGGTTGCACGCTACGTGACCAGTCCAAAAACTTCAAGGAACATGGCCAGGGCCTCGATGTGTCTTTGAATTTGATAAAAATGACAATTCAAAAGATTAAACAAAATTCCCATTATAATAGAAAAGGTAACAAAGTTTGACAGCGCCAATGCAGTTTAAGTGTACAAATTACCCTGTAGTGTCATGAGTCAGCCATTTTTTCATTACTGATCACAGAAATGCTTGGCATTAAAATTGGGACCCTCTGGGACATAGTTCTTTTGTGTTTACTAGTCTCCACTACAAAGATCCTGCAACTCTTCAACACAACCTTCACCTTGGTTCAGTTCTGTAGAGACATGGTTCTTAATCGCATCTGGTCCTCAGCGAAAATCAAATCATGCTCTTCTCAGCTCCATAACCCACACAAGCACAACAATTGGCCATTCCACCCCAGAGACACTCTAGATCAGGTGGGGTCCTTCAAATATAGGGATAGCTTGACCCTAATCTCCTATGGACTTCATGTAGATAATGTAGCTAGAGCTGCTAATACATGGCCAGTCCCTCATACACAGACCACACCTCCATAGAAGCAAAGAGTTGCAGTCTGAGCTCTGTGATCTCTATAGACTAATCTCATCATTTGTAACAACCACAACCCCATAGATGCCTCAACTACACATTAAATAAAGCATGTCGGCTCATCATGGTGCTCACCGTCTCACCCACATGTGACCTGTACCTCAGACCGGCTGGCTCAACTATCAAACCACATAAGTTTTCCACCACTCCAAGGTGAAAAAATCTACCTTAGCCTTGCACCCTGGGACTCACTCTGTTACAACACGAATTAACAAATGGCACCTTAGGAGATCCGCTACAGCTACTGAAAATCCACTGTCCACTTCACAGGACACTCTTTTGCTCAGGCGCCACTCTGGTTCAATGGCTCAGCCAACCATCTCCTCTGCCCAACTATTAGTATGTTTAAAACCAAACCGGGACCTCACTACAACAACCTGTGACTGCCACAACCTTGTTTCTCACTTCCCTTTCTGCTCTAGTTGTCCTCCCCTCCTCACTGGATCTACCCTCCTCTTAGTATACCCAATGCACTTTTACCCTCTTGCCACCCTTCCATTCTCTCCCCCACCTCTTCCCTCTCCCTATGACTCAGCACTTCTTATCTGTCTATTTTCTCCCACAAATGTAGCTGCCTTGTTACAATGCTACCCTTGACTGTATTAATCATACTCTGTTTTAATGTCCACATTGTTGTAATACTGTCTGATGTTCCCCATAATTTGTATTTCTCTGACTTGGAACCTTTGTAAAGAACCATAACTCAAGGTATTTGTAATTTTCCCACAAATTTGAAAACATATTTCTGAGTCGCTTTACCCCAAATAAAGACATGGCTAGCATCCTCAGGGCTCGATTAGGTACACAAAAGGGTATGTCCCAAGGCGGTTCTAATTTTAAATGCTATGCATTTCTGTATCATAATTGAAAACAAATGGTAGATTTGGAACATTACTAGGTAATTTGTGATACCAAAGTGTATTTGCGACACTGTCAAACGTTTTGTTAACTCTTCCCATGACTCATATTAGGAACTTGTGTTTAGTAACTTTTGAACTGTCAATATTTTTTCTAAAATCTTCAAAAGGCACATCGGGGACCCTAGCTGCACGTTTCCTGAAATTTTGTGACCAGTCATGTAAAACATGTGACCTAGGCGAAAATGCTAAAAAGTAATTGTATGCGCGAATGTCACTTAATATTCCGTATTGTATGTCGACTGGTACAAAGTTGCAGATCCCAAGATTATGGTTCGCCCCATGTCTGCCACATTTCAGGGCGTCCATTGAACAGTGGCAAAGTTATTAAGGCAGTTTCACCTTTTAGCCTTAAAAGGGTACTACCTTAACTGTGGTATACTACTGTTTTACCATAATATATATTCATGGCAAAGTCATAATGCATCAGTTGGGGTTGTTCCTTAGCAAAAAGTAATGGAATTTGGTGCTAGGTTGAAATCTTTTTGCACTTCCAGCCCTAACCGGCATCGGAGTGCGCTGGGGTCGGTTCAATCCTATGGGGCTTTTAACCCAACACCAATGTCCTCTTTTTTTGTTCTGTGGGCCAATCTAACGATCATTAAGCTGTTTTGTCATAATTCCTTCTTTGAGAATGTGACTATAATAGTGATGGCTGTGGTGTGGGCCGAGCCGCTCCTAGCACATGATTTTATTGTAGTAATGGTACTGCAACGGAAATGCAATCACTAATGGTTACACACATAGTGATGCAAATGTAAATGGTAAAGCAAGCGTTAATAGAAATGCAAGCGCAAAGTGACACCAAAGCAAACAGTGACACAAACAGAGAAGCAAGCACATATGTAAATGCAACTGGTAACACCCACAGTCACGGTACCACTATTGTAAACACAAATGATAACTGTAACGGCAACAATAATGCCAAAGAAACAGAAACAGAAACAAGCGTAAGCATGTGTAAATGCAAAGTGTAGCGCGATGTCACGTTACTACAATTAAATACAAATGGTAACGGTACAGCGAAAAAGCCAAAACAGAAACACAAATACAAGTGCGTGTGAATGCAAACCTGTGCATGGTGCCGGTACTTGGTATAAATGCAAATGGTATTGAATAAATAATTACAGCAGGAAACAGAAACAAAATACAAACGTGAAGCATGTCTGGAAGTAAACATAGAAACATGGAATTTGACAGATAAGGACCTGGCCCACAGTCCCATTTCCTATTTGGTGGATAAGCTGCAGATCCTAGTTAACCAGCAGCTACAATTCACCCCCACCCCTAAGTTGCCTATGACGCTGTCCCATGCATGTGAATTTCACCACTGTTTTAACTCATAACCTCCTCTGAAGGCTGTTCCATCCACAACCCTCTCTGGAAAAATACCCTAAATTACCTCTGAGCCGCCCCTTCTATCTTCAAATTGTGCCCTGTTCTTTTACCTCTTTTTTTGAAAGATGCTACCTCTTGGACTTTGTTGATCCTTGATGTATTTGAAAGTTTCCTCATGTCCCTCCTCCTTTCTCAGGCTATGCATATTAAGCCCTAAGTCTCTTCTGTAATGTTTCCGATGCAAACCCTTTACCATTTTAGTTGTCCTCTGGACAGCTTCCATCCTGTCTATGTCTGTGGAGATTGGGTCTCCTGAACTGCACAGTACCAGATGTGGTCCTACCAGCTGTTTACAGAGGATAATAACTTGTTTTCTGCTGGTGATGCCTCTCCTATGCGTCCTGTATCCCCAGCCTCCTTGCTGCCCTCTCCTTCTTGCCCACCTTTAGGTCATCTGATATGATACCCCAGGTCTCTTTCATTTTGTTGTTGTTAGTATCTCACCCCCATTGTACTTTCCCTGGGTTTTGTTTCCAGGTGCATTACCTGCACTTAGCATTGAATCTATGCTACATTTGACCATTCTCTAACCTTTCCAGTCCTTCATCCTTTCCACCCACCTTGTGCATCAACTCTGTTGTATCTTTGTGTCATCTGCAAAGTTATTCCTTCCAGTCCTGCAATGTCGCTTATAAAGACATTGAAGAGGACCGTCTATTACTGGTCCCTGTGGTACCCACTGCTAACCCCTTTCAAGTGGACTCCATTTATTATTCTCTGTGTCCTATTCTCCAGCCAATTTTACAGGCTGTCATCTTGGGACCCTCCCAGGCTGGCTGCTGTATATTAATCTTTTGTGGGACTGTAGTCAATGCCTTGCTAGTCTAGGCCATGTCCACAGCCCCTCCCTGATCTACTACTTGTCACTGTCAAAATCTATCGATTTGTCTGGCATGTGACCTTCCTGTGAATCCATGCTCCTTGGGTCCGTGCCCCTCTGGCCTCTAGATACGCAACAATTCTTTCCTTCAGAGTGATTCCACATTTCCCACACTGATGTTAAACTAACAGGTGTGTGGTTTCTGCTTCTGCCTTGGTTCTACTTTTGTGAAGGAATCACATCTGCCTCCTCCAGTCCTCAGTGCCACCCTATCCTCCATGATTTGTTAAAGGGTAGTCAGTGGTGTCACTAGTCTATCCTTAGTTCTTTTAAATTCTGGGATGCTTCAGACCCCATTGCTGTCACCTTCAGTTTTAAGGCTCTTCAGAACTCTTTCTTCTGTAAATGGGTTGGTATCAACTTCTGTATCAGGTGTTTCTACTGTTTGTTTTGGGTACTTCTCTTCCTTGTAAATACTGAGCAAAATATTTGTTTAGTATCTCTGCATTTTACAGTCACCTCTGCCACCCTCCTCCCTTTATTAAGCCTCACTATCCCTCCCTTGGTCTTCCTTTGCTCCTGATGTACCTATAGTGTTTTTCCCCTTCTTGACTGAGTTGGCTATCTTTTCCTCGTTTTATTGTTCTGACTGCTTTCCACTTCCTTTTGTTTTAACTGATACAGTTCTTGTCCTGTTCCTCTGTGATTCCTTGTGCTTCCTGAATGCTTTCTTTTCTGAACTCACTGCTTCCTTTGAGAACTATGTAACCATAATGCACATAGTCATGGTACCGTAATTGGAAACACAAATGGTAATGGTAACAGAAAATAAAACCCAAGGAAAAGCGGAAACGGGAATGTAGCATGTGTAAATGCAAACGTAATTTCAGGCACAGGAGCGCGGTTGAAACACAAATGGCAACAGTAAAACAACGATGATGCAAACAAGAAAAATGCAAACATAAAATAGTTGCCCAAGCAGAAATTGTAATGTCTGCGGTGAAGAAACACAAACAGAAACAGTAGTGGAGACACAATAGTAACAGTAAAGCAAATGCAAATGCAAATGGAAACACAAAGAGTAGTCATGCGGTTTGCTCCGGAGCGTACTTCAAGGGATAGGAAATGCAAGTGTAAACACCGTGTGACAGTAACTGGAGTTACCCTGGTTTTCCCCAACACCTGCATGAAAACACAGTGACTACAAAGAATGTATGCATAATAATGGCCTCAGACCAGAAAGTGAGCTATGGAATAATTACTTATATCTCAGAACCATATAATGTAGAAAGCATTAAAATTTCCTGATTATGACTTCCTGGCTACTTTACTAAAGGGGCTCAGCATTTTTCAACAAAAGTCCGTATCTCACACGTTTCGAGATACGGTCCTGAAAAGGTGCAGCAGATGCAATGTTAGTCTATGGGGAAAGCATCAAATTTGTGCAGTGATTTGCATCCCAGTAATTTTTCTCCAATCTGCAAAGGCACATCTGTGATGTTGGCTTTCTTCCTCCAAATTGTACCTAAAAGGCAAACCACTTTGCAGTGGGGTGGCAAAAATTACTGTAATTTTTGGTTATGTGTTTAAAAGGTATTTCTGATTTGGGACACTTTCACAAAATCACAAAGTGTCACGATTGCACCTGCTTTGTGTTACTACTTTTCCCAAAATTTCAAAACATATTTCTAGGTGTTTAACCTGTGTAAAGACATACCTAGCATCCTCAGGGCTTGACTAGGTAAACACAAAAATAATTGTGTCCCTAGATGGTCCCAATTTTAAATGCCTAGCATTTCTGTGATCAGTAACTGAAAAAAAGGCTGACTTGTGACACTATTAGGGTCATTTGTGACACTAAAAACTGCATTTGCAACACTGTCAAACGTTTTGTAAACTTTTCCCTTTGACTATAATGGGAAACCTTTTTTTGAATAATACTGTCTGTCAATATTTTTCATGAAATTCAAAGACACCAGAAACCTTGCACATGTTTCCTAGGTTTGTGACCAGTCGCGCCTTGTGTACCTGTATTTGAGCAAAGAATGTGCAAATAAATACAGTCTAGTGTCACTTTATCAACTCTGCAGCTGTATCCAACAGGTATGAAGGTGGAAGATTCCAAGATCTATGATTATGTTTTTTTGTTCCAAATATCAGGCAAATCTGTTGAATGTGCAAAGTTATGAGGTGCAATGTTTCCATTTAACATTAAATGGGTACCTTCTAACTATAGTAACTACCTGCTACTAATATATATAATTCTGGCAAAACTCCATTTAGTGCATTGGTTGGGTTCACAGTGACCGTGAGGAAATTTGATGTTAGGGTTGAAAGCCCTTACCCTACAACCCGGCACGGGGGTGTGGGGTCATCAGTTATAATTCTCAATTATTTCATGTGTAAATAAGGTGTGGTGAAGTATAGAGAATGGGCAGAGTAGACTGATGACCCAATGCACACCTGGCGCTGGTTGGGGTGGGGTGCGGGGTAAGGGGGCTAACCCCAACATCAAATTTCCTTTTGTCGCTGTAAACTACCCTAACTGATGCATTAAACTGGTTCTTTGCCATGAATTTCCTCTTTTTGAGAATGAGTACTATAAATAAAGGAATGTGGAGCGGGCCCTTTGGGCCCCGCTTCCTGCACTGATTTTTTGAGATATATAGTAAGTGCAATGCAAATGCAAGTAAAGTTACACACATGGGGACACAAATGGTAATAGAAACAGAGCGTAAAGGATGCCGTAGAACAGTGATGGAAGCAGGCGCAAATGCAAGCCTGTGGAACACAACTGTAACGCGATGGTCACGGTACTGCAATTGGAATGCAAGTGGTAATGGTAACAGCAAAATAATGCCAGAAACAGAAGCGAAATGCAAGTCGCGTAAATGCAAACCGTAATGCGTAGCCACAGTACCACAATTTGTAGAAAATGATAATGGTAACAGCAACAATAACGCTGAAGGAAACAGAAATGGAAACAACGCAAGCAGATATGGAACGAACTGTAATGTATGGTCATGGTACTGCAACTAAATGCAAGTAATGGTAACAGCAACAATAAAGGAAATGCAAATGCAAGCACATACGGAATACAAACAGTGCGCACACTGTCATGGTAGCGTAATTGAAATGCAATGGTAATGGTAACAGCAATGATGATGCAAACGAAGAGACACGTAACTAAATGTATGGTGCTTTACAGAAATGTAATGCACAGGGTACAAACAAAATGCAACATAAACAGTGGAAACTCAAATGGTAACAGTATTGCAAGTAAGGCAAAGAGAAAGCAAACTGTAATGCACGGTGGTGTAGACAGAACGTTGATGAACGTAATTGAAAGGCAGTGACACTAACTGGCATAGTAGCAAGCGCATACCTTCTTTTCCCAAAAACTCCATTGAAAAGACAGTGAATACAAAATGTATGGAATAATTGGCCTCGGACAGAAATGAGGACTGAATATTAAATGGCTTATATCTCAGCAACCGTGCGATATGAAAAAAAATTTAATTGTATGAATTATGACTTTCCTGGCTAGTTTGAACAGCCCCTCATTTTCTGAAGAAAAACTGTATCTCATACTGTTTCTGAATGGGACGCCAAAGTGCGACAGATGCCGTAATGTTATCCTATAGGAAAGCTCAAATTGAGAGTGCCGTAACTTTTGCCGTCCTATTTTTTCACCAAACTACTAAACAGCATTTGTTGGATGTTGACTTTCTCTCTAATTTTCAGCCCAAATGACCAAGCCTCTTGCAGTGGACAACAATTCTTGTTATTTGGCTGTAGTGTTGCAAAGTGGTGTGGATTTGGACACTTCTGCAAAAATATCAGAAAGTGTTGCGGGTGTGACACTACTTTTCCAAAAATTTGAAAAATGTTGTGGGTGTTTAACTAAGTAAAGACATGGCTAGCATCCTGGGCTTGACTAATTTGTTTTTTTTATCAAGTCTGGGATTACAAATACCTTTGAGCCATGGTTCAAGGTTCAAGTCAGAGAATACAAATTATGGGGAATCATGACAGGCATTACAACAATGTGGACATTGCAAACAGTATTGTTATTATGGTTCCAGGGTAGCATTGTAAATGGCGGCAGCGGCATTTGTCCAGAAAATAGACAATGATAAGAAGTGCAAGCATAGGGAGGGGAAGAGGTGGGGGGGGGAATGTAGGAAGGTGGCAAGAGGGTGAAAAGTGGCATTGGGTATACCAAGATGGAGGGTAGAATCATGAGGAGGTGAGGACAACTAGAGCAGAAAGGAAGTGAGAAACAAGGTTGGGTTGGGCAGTCACAGGAGCTGTTGGTAGTGAGATAGTCCTGGACCTAGTTTAAACATGCAATAGTTGGGGCAGAGGAGATGGTTGGGCTGAGGCCATTGAACCAGAGTTCGCTTGATAAGCAAAGTGTTGTCCCTGTGAGGTGTGACAGTGGGGGACTTCAGTAGCTGTCGTGGATTCTAAGTGCCATTTGTTAATTCGGTTGTTGTAACAGAGTTGAGATTAGAAGGTGCAAGGCCAAGTAGATTTTTCTGCTTGAGCAGGTGAGAAACTTGTGGTTTGATAGTTGGAGCCAGCCGGTCTGGTGTACAGGGTCATGTGTGGGTGGGACGGTGAGCACCAGTGAGCCTACATGTTTTGTTTAAGGTAGTTGAGGCATCTAGGGTTTGGTTGTGGCGGGCCATAAATGATGAGACCATAGTCTATTACAGGATCATATTCAGGACTGCAACCTTCAGCTTCCCGGTGTGAGGTGTGTGTGTGTGTATGAGGAGACCAAGCCATGTATTAGCAGCTCTGCTTCATTATCTACATGGAGTCCATAGAAGTTAGGTCGCTGTCCTAAGTATTTGAGACCCCACCTGATCTAGAGGCCCCTGGGTGGTGGAGATAGCCATGGTGTAGCTTGTGTGGGTTATGAGAGCTGGAGAAGAGCATAGATTTGATTTTCTTGTCATTGAGGACCAGTTTATGATTAAGAAACCATGTCTCTACAGAACTGAAACCAAGGTGAAGGTTGTGTTGAAGAGTTGCAGGATCTTTGTTAGTGGAGACTAGGTAAACACAAAAAGAACTATGTCCCTAGAGGGTCCCAATTTTAAATGCCAAGCATTTCTGTGATCAGTAACTGATAAAAAATGGCTGACTCATGACACTACAGGGGTAATTTGACATTAAACTGCATTGCTGCCTGTCAAACTTTTGTTAACTTTTCTATTGACTATATTGGGAAATTTTTTTTTTAATAATTTTGAGCTGTTCAATATTTTTTTCACGAACTCCAAAGATTATTGAGGCTTATATATGTTCCCTGAAGTTTGGACTGGTGCAGTTGCAACCCTGTAGATACAAGCAAAGAATGTGCAAAAAGCATAAATGCGCTCTGGAATGTCACTAATAACTCCAAGTGTTTTTATTCGACCGTCATAAACTCAACAGATCAAGACTAGGAAATGTTTCCTACTAAATGCAAGCAAATCTGATGTACAGTGGCAAAGTATAAGGTGTAAAATGTCACTATTTAACCTTAGGTGGTATTCATATATATTAAAGTGGCACAGTGCTACTATAATTAGAGTTAGTACCCATTTATGGTTAAACGAAATCTGGCAGCAATAACTTTTCTATATGATGATTTGGCTGAAATGTGGAATACATGGTCTGGTACCATAGATCTTTGGACCTGCAATTCTTGTATGACCGGATGTGTGTTTGAGGAGCTGTTAGAGTACCAAATGTGAAATTACTTTTTTGTGTTTCTTGCTCACTCCAGCCTGCATGTTTATGTGGTCAGTCCAAAAACTTCAGGAACATGGACAGGGTCCTGGTGTGCCTTCAATTCGTTAAAAAATATTAAACAGTTCAAAGTTATTTAAAAAAACTAAATCCATTATAGTCTGGAAAATTTAAAATATTCTAAAGTGTCGTAAAATGCAGTTTTAAGTGCCGCAAATGACCCTCGTAGTATTGCAAATAAGCCATCCTGTTTTCAGTTGGTTGTCAGAAAAATGCTTGGCATTTAAATTTGGGACCTTCTAGGACACAATTCTTGTTTGTTCACCTAGTTATCTCTGAGGATGCTAGCTGTGTTCTTTGGGGTAAAACATCCAGAAATATGTTTTTAAATTTTTGTAAAGTAGTGTCCGAGAATACTTTTATATATACAACACTGTGATTTTATTTCTGAAAGGGTCATGATTTGGTAATGAGATGGGTGAAGTGCTCCATTTGTTCCGTGAAGTGATTCATTGTGAAGGTGCATGGAGTGCTCCATAGCGTGAAGTGGTGTCCGTGATTATAATGTTTAAGCTAAGTCCATGAAAACAATGACTTTTGCGATTCGCCTCCCAAACCACTACTCCACTACTTAAGTAAGTACATTGAAAATATTTCACTTTTGCCTTGTTTTTAAGCTCCAAAGGCAAATTTTGCAGTGATTCATTGATCAGTCATATGGGCTCTAGATTGTTCTGTACAGCTCTGTTTGGGGTTTGTGTGTAGAAGCTGTGGGAGACGTCTGTTTGAGCTATCTCGTTCAGACCTTCAAGCTGTTAAAAAGCCTTTTGGTGGTTTATTTGCTGAAACTTTAGTTCATCGATAGGAAACCTCCTGTGCTCATATCATTGAGTGTTATTGTTTGTGTGTGGATTTTGATGTTATTGTACAACTTTTAGTCTGTGTACTGAGACAGTGGAAATGTGCTTTGGAGGACATATCTGTGGTGTAGGACTAACTTGAAGAAAAGACAGTTTTTTCTGTTTTGTGATATTTTCTTTGATAACTGTGTTAATGTTTACAGTAATATTTTCAATAATTTTTGCCATTTTTTGCTGATTGTTCTTGGTGCAGTGCATAATTTTAGTTTGTTTAAAATATGGTTCTATTAAAGTTTTCAATTTGCCATTACTTGTGTGTGCGAGTATATGTGTGATGCGGTCATCCATCAGACACCTTTATTGTCCACATAATTTCAGCAATGTGAACCTGCTATCCACTGTAGCTGTGTAATTTTGCTTTTTGTGGTATCTTTATGGTACTAGTACTAGTGATGTTACTGCGGCAGTGTAGTACACTGCCCCGTGTTCCTCCCCCGACTGCAAGGTATTCTCCAGATTGAATTTGATGGTGGCGCTGTTTGGTGTTGTCCTGTATGCATATCTTCAATGCTGCAATCTAATCTGTCTGTGCATTGTACTTTTAGGGCCCAATTCCATCTCTAGCAAGTCACAGTTGTTTCTTGGCTTCCTTCAGAGTACTGGACAGGTGTGGTGCATAATTTGCATGAATATGTACTCATTAATGAGTGTTTTAAGTCGGATATCATCACCAGTCACCTGTGTAATCCATTCTTCGTCATCAGGGTCACAAATGCGGTCACAAATCACGATTTCTGTGTCGTGAATCGCACATAATTTTTTTACTAGTTACTTGATGTGTTTTAAGCCTGTTTGTACTATCTCCATGCTCTCACCACACCATTGTACTCATTAATAAGTGTTTTTTCGGTGAGTTTTCTGCCACACCTCCTTGAGGCTGGGACACAGCCATAGGCTTCGCATTTCTTCCTCATCACAGTCACAAATGCAGTCACAAATCGATTTAATCATGTCACTAATCACAAATTCTTTTTTAATAGTTACTGATGTATTGTTTGTTTGTAGTATCTTCCAGGGTTGTCATCCACAATTGTACTTTAATAAGTGTTTTGTCAGATTACATGCACAGACTGGAAAAGACTGCCTGCAGTTTAGCACAGTATGTTGGACTGCTCAGAATACAAAGTATGCATGAAGACAACAAAAAGGGCAATTACATACAATTCGGGGATGGTGGATGAATACATTTTATAACACAGCAAGGAAGGGGGGTACATGGTGTGGAGAAAAAAACTAATGTAGTATCCATGGTGATCCTCAGGTTCAAGCATGGATATATTTCAACTGATGTCCTCTATGATCCTTCGCTGCTCACAGCACTCACCTCTCATTGTTCTCTCAACACTCAGAACTGCCAAGTCACCTTGTTACATGCAGTTCTCTGGTGTCCACATGTTCTACAGGCTGATCTGCTGATGGTGGTGGTGGTGAGGGGGGTGCTGATTGAGCAGCAGGTGGTGCTGTGGCCCTCCTCATCTTAGGGATGCCGCTATGCACAGCTATACCCTCTGCCAGAGAACAGCCAGCAGGTACAGGCATGGTCTGTTCTGTGTCTACCACTCCAGCGGGTGGTGATTGAGCATATGGCTGGCCTCCGGTCCCAGTGACCACTGCTTCCCCATTTGCTCAAAAGCTGTAAACAATGGAGGTGTGGGAAGGACCAGGTGCAGGCAGGAGGTCAGAGAACTGGAAGCTGCTCTTGGTGCTGAACAGGATGGATCTATACTGGGCTAGGGAACAGGCATCTGCCAGAGGACTGGTGCTGGACTTGGAGTGTGGTTGAACTGCCACATAGTCAGGACAGAAGGTGGTGCTGGTCCTGCTTCGAGAGGGGCACTCAAAGTTTGACGGTCAAAGAGGTGTGCTTATGCCCCACATGCACACAGTCATGCTTACCACTCACACTTCCTGGGCTGCTGCAGCAGACATTCCTCACCCTGGTCCATCTCTCCGACTGCCTCCCGTCGAGCAATCCTACTCATTGTCACAACACACACAGTCACAGAGACAGACAACAACTAATTACTTACAAGTAAGAAAATAAAATTTTGAAAGAACAAATTACAAAAAAGAGTACAGAAAAGGAAAAATGTAGCTTTTAAAAAAGCTGTTGGGTCTAAATCAAGTTGAAATCTCCTCCTCTGATCTCAAAGTACAGCAGTCGCTTCACACTCCCTCTCCGTCTGCACAGGAAAGAAAAAGTATCTGTATGACCACTTCCTTCCTGATAGCTAAAGAGCGTGGCTTACAGTACTGCAAGCCGTGTGTGTGTGAAGCTCCAACTGAAACACCAAGTGGATCACTTAGAATCATAATGAGAATGAAGGTTCATTAAAACAATGACTTGTACTTTGCCTTGCCCTTCATTAGTGGTAGTGACAATGCGGGTGGCACTTGCATTTCCCACTCCATGTGGCGGAGTGCACTGGTTTCCACTTGCACCACTTCACCGGCAGAATTTAAATTTGCTGCATCTCTATTTGCAAAGTATTTTGTGGCACTATGCCCAAACTATAGGAATCTTCCACCCTGCTGCAAAAAGAACGGTTTGGTCTTTTGCTAAAAATTTGAAGGAAGAAGATGAGTCTTAGATTTGCCTTTTCATGGTTTGGTGACAAAATATTAGAGGGCTACAAAGTCGGCATGAAGGACAATTTTTCCTATAGATAACATTACAGCGTCTTGTTCTTTCGGGCCCTATATCACGAAAACAGTTCGAGATACAGACTCATTGGACACATCTTGGTCCTAACTAGCCTGGACATTCAGTAATAATATAAATTTTCAATTTTTCTATGCGGTACGGTTCTTGAATATAAGCAATTTAGTATTCCATGTTCATTTCTGCTCGAGACCATTATGCATACATTCTTTGTATCACTGTGTTTGATGCACCTTTTGGGAAAAAAGTGTGCATTTGCATTATTGTTACTGTTGTTTCCACTGCATTTCCTTTTACGTTTCATTAGCGTTTACGTTTATGTCACCGTGTGTTTATCTCTGCATTTCATTGCGCTTTGCTTGCATTACTGTTTCATTGTGTTTTATTTTGTTTGCATTACTTTTCGTCACCCTTTGCATTACCATTTGCGTTTTTGTTGTGCGCTTGCTTTGTGTTTCCTTGGTCATCTTGGTGTTATCGTAGCGTTTGCATTTCAATTGGATTACGATGACCATTACCATTATATTTGCATACGTGTACCTTTACATTTCATTTGTGTTAGTGTTTCTTTGGTGTCATTGTTACCGTAACCATTTGCATTTCAATTGGTTCTGTTGCTGTTTGGTGTTATCATTTGTTTCTGTTGGCTTTGCATTTGTGTCCGTGTGCATTTCCATTGTTTATTGTGTTACTGTTTCCTTCTATGTCACTGTTTATTACCATTTGCATTTCTGTTTCGGTTTGTGTTTTCGTTTGCATTTCGTTACTGTTTGGTATTTGTGTTTCTGTTGCCATTAGCTTTGCTACTGTTTCATTAACATTTGTATTTCTGTTGCTGTTGGTGTTTGTGTTACCATTGCATTACCATTTCTGTTTCCTTTCGTTTTACTTCGTTTCTCTTACCAGTTCGTTATCATTTACATTTGTCACCATGTGCTTACTGTTTTACTTTTTTGCGTTACCGTTAGAGTTCTATTTTATTTTACCTCACTCTTCCATCTTGCATTAACGTACCATTTGTGTTTTGTGTTTGCATAGCAGTACAAACATTAAGTTTTTCTATTTTCTGCACTGTCTTCTGACGATATTTTAGCCAGTGTGTGGTTGATTGGTCTGACACTTGGTAAAGAAATAACTTTATTCAAGGAATATGTCAGTTTTTTTTTTGATGAAATATGTTGTTCGTTCCAGACTTATGGCCATTTGAAGTTGGCTCACTTTGCAGTTACTGATTTTTGTCTGCAGGTCACCATTTAGCATTTTCAGTATGATTTTTCTCATTTTTGTGGAGGTTTTTAAAGGTGCAGAAACATAAAATGTAATATCTCTAAATGGTTTTTATTCTTTTTCACTTGAAATTTGAGGGTGTTGGTGGATGTCCTGAGTTGTGAATTATGCTGTTTATGTTTGAAACATTATTCGTTGTGGAATACTGTCCGACATAGTTAACATTTCGCATAACATTCTGCATGGAGCTACTGGTTGAAATTTATGGCGAGGTAGCTAGTGTCATGGAGGTGTCTGTGGTTTAATAAAAGACAACAGGTGGGGCTTACAGTCTGTTGGTGTGTTTGTTCATTCTGCTTCAATAACTTTGAACCATGTGTCCTATTTCCGTGTTTGAATGTAGAAAGATTTATAATAGATCTTTGACTGTGACAATTTGTGCATCACTGGCTCTGCTGTTGCTGAACTGCGTGAAGTTTTGCTCATGTGCGTGCAACCATTGAACAGATGTTCATAGAATTCTGACACATACACTGTGCCATGGTACAGTCTTCTTTACCAATTTTAGTTCGTCAGATATATGGATACTGTTAATATTTCTCTGCTTATGTTACCGTTTGTGTTGGCATTTATTTATATCACTGTGTGTATTACCCTTGCATTTGCGCTTGGCTTGCGTTCTGTTACCATTGCAATTCCGTTACCATTTGTTTCGTATACTTTAGCATCACTGTGCATTACCATTTGCATTTGGTATACGCTTTTTTTTTTTTTTTGCGTTATTGTTTCCTTTATCATCATTATTGTTGTTACAATAGCGTTGTTTTGTTGTGTTGCCATTACCATTTGCATGTTCATCACCATTTGCGTTGCATTTCATACTTAGTGTTTACATTTTTGGTAGTGTTTCCCTTGTCGTGCATGTTACTGTTTCCTTTAGTGTCCCAGTTGCCATCACCGTTTGCATTTCTGTTTATGTTTCTGTTACCGTTTGCATTTTGTTACTGTTTTCGTTACTGTTTGCATTTGCATTTCCTTTAATGTTTGCATTACCATTTCTGTTTTCATTTACATTTGCGTTTGCATTTTTCTTACCGTTTGTGTTATCATTTCCGTTTGCATCACCGTGTGCATTACCGTTTGTGCTTGCATTTGCGTAACCATTAGCGTTACTATTTTCTTTTACCTCACTGTTTCCATCACTGTTTGTGTTAATGTTACCTCAAGTGTTTTTGCATTTGCGTTGTGCAGTGCAAAACATTATGTTTTTACTATTTTTCTGCACTGTCTTCTGTGATGCATAGTGCAGCCAGTGTGTGGTTGATTGGTCTGAAACTTTACAATTTAGAAAGATGTTTGTGTAAGGAACATGCCAGTTTTTGTTTGGTAAAAAAATTTTGTTTTGTTCCAGAATTATTGCCATTTGACATTGGTCCACTTCACAGTTACTGTGTTTTCAGCCATCAGGTCCACCATTTTAGCACATTTTCAGCCACAATTTCGCCATTTTGTGGTGGAAGACTTCTTAAAGGTGCAGAAAAATAAACATTGAATATCTCAGGAACGCTTTGGTCTTTTCACATGTAATTTGGAGGGTGCTGAGTGGATGTCCTGGAGATGTGAATTATTTTGTTTACATGTTTGCAAAATAATTCACTGCAGAAATACTATGTGTCATGGTCTTATTTTGACTGGCATTCTGCATGGTGCTACTGGCTTGAAATTAATAGCTTAGGTAGCCCTAGTGGTGGGGATGCTCTTGCAGTAGTTTGATGTGTAAGCCATAAACAGGAGTGGAATTATGTCACTCTGACTAATGAAAATGTTGTTCATTCCGATTCAATTACTTGAACCATGTGTCCTATTTGCCTGGCATTTGGCATGTAGAAAGATTTATAATAGATCTTTGACTGTGACAATTTTCAGGTCACTGGCAGCTACAGTTGCTGAATTATCCCTGCACAGTTGTTTGCTTGTGGTGCTGTGCGAGTGTTTAATGGATATTTCACACAATTCTGGACACATGGTGTACTATGGGACATGTCTTCTTTTACCAATTTTTTGTTCCATTGAATATATGGTTCTTGTGTAGTGAAGTAGCAAAAATGTTCTTTTCGGCACCCCTGCACATTTTTCAGGCATGACGCTGTGCAACTGTTGAACATATTCAGAAAACATTTGTTATACATGTTGTGGTATGGTACATGTCTTCAATTACCAGTTTTCATTTCAGTCAGTTATACAGTTTTCATGCAATGAAGCGACAACAATTCACATGGGGGGGAGCATTTGGTCCAAATTGCCCCACTCTCCCACCTCCACATTCCATTCACTATTTATTGTGCACATTCTCAAAAAGAAGGAAATTCATGGCAAAAAACTCTGTTTAATGCATCAGTTAGGGCTGTTCCACAGTGACAAAAGTGAGGAAATTCAGTGTTAGGGTTGAAAACCCTAACTGCGCATCCCCCCCACCACACACACACACACACACACACATGCGTGCTGCGTGCACACACACACACACACACACACACACACATATGCAAGTACGGGAAGGACCAAGGCAACACAACCAATCACACCCAACCAGCAGCAGGTAACAGAAATAACATACAACTATCTAAACCACGAAACCACACACCCATGCTCCCGTCAGGCTGTGGCATGGGGTCATCACTACTAACTCTGATCCTGGACATTCCATGCACTGCAAAACACATATCACTACAGACAACTGGGCATCTTGGTCCACACGCTGCCACCAACACATAACACAGATGACATAAATAGTATTTTGGGGTTCACAAGATCTGAAACAGGATTTTGTACTTTCCCTAAAATACTTTTAGGAATCACTTTTGCACATGCGACAGTGTCATGCTATGCATTTGTGACACTTTCGCGTTTGGGACATTATTTTGCTACACTATTTTGCATGCTTTTGCAAATGTGACACTGTTGTGTCTTCCATTTGTGACACTTTCGTGTTTGCAACAGTATTTTGCGACACTATTTTATATGCTTTTGCAAATGCGACACTTTCTTGTCTTCTGTTTGTGACACTTTCGCTGTTTGCGAATATTTTTCTGACGTATGCTCCTGATGACTGCACATCTTTGCATCGTCCTGCAAGCAAATGGTTGTGTGTGATTGGTTGTGTTGCCTTGGTCCTTCCCCTACTCTGAAATTATTTCTGACCACCTCTTTGCATTAGCAATCATAATGCACAGTCGGGGCAGCTGGCCATGGAGGTGAGGATGTGCATGTGCCAGCCGCCGTCTAGGGAAGCTGTGAGGGGTGCTGGGTGGGTTGGTATGGCTGGGTGGGGGGCCACTAGACTACCAGGAAATTGAAATCCTTATCTATTTTACTATGATGAAAGGGTGGGCAGCTAGACTACCAGGGATAAGAACAATAAGTATAATTTAATACAGATCGTGGGGGCACTAGAGTACCAGGGATCTAAAAAAGCTATATTTATAAAATACATTTTGGGGGGGCTACTAGACTACCAGGAAATTACAGATGGTTATATATTTTATTATGATGGCAGGGCGCTAGACTACCAGGGAGATTAATTACAATTATTATTTTATACACATCGGGGCCACTAGACTACCAGGGATATAAAAACACAATAATTATGAACATTGGGGCCTGGGCAGATTCTTATATGCTATCATGAAGGTGGGGCAGTAGACTAGGAATGCTATATAACAAAATTTGTTTTATTCAGATAGGGCAGAACGAAGTCCCCTGAGCAAAACCCAGCCTCATTTAAGTTTCTAGAGCACCCTGGGCTGAGATAAAATATTTGTAAATCTATCCATCTCATCCCTCACTCGCGATGCATGATCGCGATCAAAGAATCTCGCGATCAAAGAATTTGCAGACTCGCGATCAAAGATCGTTAGCAAGCCACGAATGAAGATTTTAAAAGCTCAAAACTCTATTTTTAGACCAATTTCGATCAAACCAAAGGCATGGCTCGATAGATCGGGATCCCCTGAGTAAAAGCCATCCAAGTTTTACTTCAGGTTTCTTATCTGGAGGCAAATGGGCTGCAGGACAGCAAGCAGCATGGGTTTGTCTCAGGCAGATCCTATCAGACTAACCTGGTGGAGCACTATGATTGGGTAACCAGGCACGTGAACAGTGGCCATGCAGTGTATGTCCTGTATCTGGACTTCAGCTAGGCATTTGACTCAGTGCCACATAGGATGCTAGGTAGTAAGCTGGAGGGCACAGGGGCAGGGGCAAAGCTGGTGGGATGGGTAGGGAGCTGGCTGAAGGGAAGGCAGCAGAGTGTGGTGGTGGGAGGGGAACTCTCATTGCCCAGGGCAGTGACAACAGGGTGCCACAGGGATATGTGCTGGGGCCAGTGTTGTTTGGGTTTCTATAGCAGACATTTGATAGGCATCAATAGCAGGATCAGTCTGTTTGCAGATGACACCAAGATGGGAGTGGTAATAGATTACCTAGAGAGGTGGCAGGGGTTACAGGATGATCTGGTGAAGTTGGAGGCCTGGTCAGACACTTGACAACTGGGGTTCAATGCTAAGAAATGCAAGATGTTGTATTTCAGAGGAACAAACACAAGGAGGAGGAGCTACCAATTAGGTGGTATTCAGCTGACCAAGATGGAGGAGGAGAAAGATCTAGGGGTATGCACAGCAGGAGCAATGAACAACTCTACACAGTGTAGAAAGGGAGCTGTCAAGGATAACAAGATGCTGTGGTGTATTGCCAGAGGCATATCCTTCAGGAGGGGGGAGGAGAGTCTGCCACTGTACTGGTCATTGCTTAGACCACACCTGGGGTACTGTGTGCAGTTCTGGAGGCCATACCTGAAGAAGGATATTAGGTTGCTGGAGGCAGTGCAGTGCGGGGCAACAAAAATGATCCACACATTGGAGGACTTGCCCTATGAGAGTAGGCTGGAGGAGCTGAACATATACTCCCTGGAGGAGAGGAGAAGAGAGTAGAATGGGGGGTGGCATGATTGAGAACTTTAAATATGGAGAGGATCAATAGGACTGACATGGGAGGGCTTTTTCAGTTAAGAAAGGGGAGGGACACCTGGGAGTACAGTCTAAGATTGGAGGGGGAGGTTCAAGATGGAAATGAGGGGACACTTTTTCATTGAGAGGGTGGTGGTAGGTTGGAACATATTACCAGAGGAAGTTATATCCTGTAATGCAGTGGGATACTTCAAAAGAGGTTGGGACAGGGTGGGGGTCATAGGAGGTGGAGGGGAGGGAGAGGCAGCTGTAGTATAAGGGCTGCTAACTGCACATTTGAGCAAACTCGATAGACCGTATGGCCTTTGTCTGCTGGCAGGTTCATCTGTTCATATGTTCGTATATGGCACAGGCACCCCTGCTGGGTGCTCACATACTTTTTGCAGTATCTACCCGACACAAACAGTGCCACTTCCCTGGCTCCTGGTACACCCCTGTCACCTTCCTGGCCCCCTGTTTCTCCCCCCTCCCCACCATCCTGTCCCCTCTAGTGTTGCGGTGGGTGGTGGTGGGGCGGCTGCATTCCTGTGCCAGATCCCACAGATGTGGCAGATTCTTTGGCGCATCTTGTGGTCTGGGGCAAACCCAGAAGTTTGTTGCAGGGATCCTGCAGATTATAACATCTGACACAAGGTCCCTGATACAATCAGGGTTTGCCACAACCCTTAGAGTGATGCAAGTTGTGTCGCTCTAAGGGTTCTTTGAAAACTGGGCCCAATAGATCCGCTGCTATGCTGCGGAATATGATGAAAACTGGGCCTAATATATTTTTTTTAGGTTGACCAATTGGTGACATTTCTAAGAGCCCAGAATGAATCTGATCCTCTTAGGGAAGAAGAATCGCCTACCGATTCAGATGAAGAAATGTCTGCTATTGCACTGGTCCAGGTAGACAATATGTGATTGTTAGCAAAATACTTGAAAAACAGTTAAAAATCTGTCAACTTAATTTAATTTTATATTTTGTCCACGGGCATATAACAAGTTTATCTTAGGATAGATTACTGCAAATGATATATTGTTATCCTTTATTCCTTAATGTTACCACTAGAATTTATAAATTACTTCCTATATGTACTTAGCTCCTAGCTATTATATGGGAGGAATGGATTAACTATGTGTATTATTTTTTCAGGCTCATTTATTGTCTTGAGTTAAAAGACTAGGGCCCAATATTCAAAACTTTGCCCAGTGGCCAAATAGATTGAAAGTACCTTGCTTGCTGTTTGATTGCTTGCTCTATATTCAAACGTCAGATTAGCGATGGCAAAATGTAATAGTGCTGGTCAAACAGATAATGTATGCTCTTGGCAAAGAGAGGGGAGTAGACATGAATACAGGCATGATGCTATACTCAGCACATTAGCATCACACATAGTGAGTTTGCGCAACATCATTGCGTGGCACAGATATCGCCCATAAAAAGGGTGACTTACTCCAGGCAAACAATAGAGGTGGGCGGTGACACTGTGACCAGAGCAGAAATGGCTATATTCAACACTCACAAACTGCTGTTCCTAATGGAACAGGCCATGGGGAGGTAAAGAGGGCCAAAGGCCACACCAAGACACTCCATAGGCTACCGAGGTGATATGCTGCACACAGGTGGTACCCGCCATGACTCTTCTTTGAGACCTCACTAAGGACCATCTGGTGGGCTGGTACCATCTCAATAGGGCCATGCCATGGCAAATGTGCAAGCTCCTGCTTAAGCAGCAGTGCAGTGATACCCTGCACAGCCATGCCATGACAGTTGAGCAGAAGATGAGGGCTGCTATCTGCTTCCTAGCCAGTGGGTCATTTCAGACACCAGTGGATGATACCATCAGTGTGTCACAGTCTGCCACCTAGCACCTGCTGGCTCAAGTTCAAGATGCCTTAATGCTACATGCTGGTGAGTTCATCATATTCCCCAGCACAGCAGCGGATCTCACAGATACCATGCAGCAGTTCTATTGGGTTGCGCACCTACATGCAGTACGCGGTGCCTTTGACTGCACCCACGTTGCCATCAGGGCACCCACTGGTGATGAAGTGGATGCCTACCTCAATAGGAAGGGGTACCACTCCATCTATTGCCAGGTGGCATGCAATGCAACTGGGCACATCACCAATGTCCTGGCATGGTACCCCGGCAGTGCCCACACAGCCATCATATGGCACAACTTCAGACTATGTCAGGCATTTGAAGGTGGCCAAATAACCAGTGGACACCTTATCGGTGAGAACATGCCACATGACCACCCCAACTCCCCAAGGGGGTATGCTGCTGTAACACAGCACAGTCTTGCCTTACTGAGGGAAGGGTATGTGGGTAGGGGAGGGTGGACAGGTGCACAGGATGCACCACAGAACATGGATTGTGTTGTAGAAGTGGGAAGCTACACTGTGAACAGGTGCTAATGTTTGTTATCTATGTTACAAGGGACAGTGCCTAACCCTTGCACCCATGGAACCTCACACCAGTCCTCTGGCCTCACATGTTGTCAAGGACAGATGCAATGCAACACACACTGCCACATGCAACATCACTGAAGGTGTTTTTGGCATGCTGAAAATGCAGTGCTGGTGCCTGGACCATTCAGGTGGTGCCCTACAATACATCCCTCACATGGCACGTGGCATATTCCTAGCCTGTTGCATGTTACACAACATGGCGCACACCCATGGAACAGGCATGCTGGTACGTGAGAAATACAGTGACAGTGACACAGAGCCAGAAGTGCAGGATACTGAGTAGCTCACAGAGTGTGACCTCCATAGCAGAGGAGGACCTAGGAACACAGAGTCCACATCATAAGAAGATTTAAAGAGAGGAGCTGGTGGATGACAAAATAAAATGACACTGTTGTAGATTTCAAAACTGTAATGTAAACACAAAATGCAAAGTGACAGTGCATAAAACATGTAAAATACAGCAGGGAAATAACAGTGTGTGCAACAGGTGGGACAGGGCAGGGGTGGGGGATGCCCATGAAAACAAAACCAGGATATAGGAAGGGGGACAGGAAATGAGTGGAAAAGGCAGGGGTGGCCACCAAACTCAATTTCTTCATCTACTGTGGGTGCCCAGGGACTGGCATCTGTGACCCCTGTATGTAGGGGTCATGGGCTATGGGGAAAAGAAAGGTGATGTCCGTGGGGATGGGGTCACCCTGGCCAGTGCACACCGTCACCTCTTGCTGGACAATGGAATGTCCTGGTCATACCTAGGACTTCAGGGACTGCCCATGGACAACTGTATTGCTGGTGTGCTGCCTCACCCTGCCCTTCCACTCTGTGGTGTCATTGTATGCCATGAGGTTGGCACCACTCACATTGTGCAGCTGACTGCAAATCTATGGCAGACTGCAGCAGTTGCTGAGAGTCAGAAGAGCCTGCCTCTGTGTACATTGTCTTCTGGGAATGTACGTGCTGTTTGGAGTAGGCTTTGAATTGGGCATGCATGCACCATGTACAGGGTGGATGGCGGATGTGGCAGGGCCTTGGCAGATGTGGTAACATACACAGGGCAGGTGTGGGATGTCAGGGTATCCTGATATCTGCCCATGTCCACTCATCTCTGCAGACTAGATGGTGTGGGAGTTGGAAGATATGGAGGCCATCCCAGTGGTGGTGGTGGAGGTGGTGGTTTTCCCCTGGAACACTGCTTTCCCTGGCAACACAGACCCACTCCCAGGTCTGTGGCTGTCAGCAGGTGCATCTGTGCTACAGGTCACCACTGGCTGGACAGGGAGGTGGGGGGCTGAGGGTGAGAACTCCTCCAGGCAGCTATGGCTTTGGGAATTGATGTGTTGGCACATATGTGTCCTCATCATTGTCCTCTAGTTCTTCTACAATAAGTCCACCATATCCTCCTCCCCCTATAGCATAATCTCTGAGTGAGGTACCTTGGTGGATTGTCCAGCCTCCACCTTCCCCCTGGATGATGTATCCTGCACTGTAGAGGAGTGCACTTTCAGTGTGCTACTCTTTACACATTAGTCAAGTCCCAATGATGTTGTATGCATGCTCCAGCAGCCCAGTCTCTGTTGTCCACGGTCATCATGCAACTAGTGACTAAAGCACAAACAACATCACACCTATATAGGCCACACAGCTACCTGTGGTTGTCAGCTCTTGGATGCACGGTACTCACTAACATTGTAACCCACACATACCACACATGTGCACACTGCCAACCACAGTGAATTCCAAAACCACATACACAGTGACACACACAGCACACGTGACAGCATGCACCAGCACACATGGCAATTATCTTGGTAGAAGTGACACACACCCTATGTGCATGGACAAATGCCAGGGAATATGTGTGCAGAGACATACCCATCAGGTTGTCTGTGGCAGATGCTGTTGTGCTGGACACCCGATAAACACAGCAGAAGCCCATGTCACAGAGCACACTGAGCACAAGAAAGCACACAACATGAGTGCTATGGCCATTGATGCTGTGCAACCCAACACCTGAGTGATCTATGTGTGTACCCATGCACACAAGGATGTGCCCCAGCTGTGTACTTACCTGTCTGGAAGGACACAACCTGTGACTCAAAGCCACCCCCAAGGATCCCTGCCACCTTCACTGGCCATAGCATGGAAGCCACCACCTTTTCTGCATTGTCAAGTGGCTTTGCAACTACTGATGGCTGGTGTCCCTCACTGGTTACACATTGCACATGGCATTGTTTAGCCATATTTTCTTTGACATGTGCTTGATGTCTCTGAATCACTTGTGCACCACATCCAGTGGTCACCCATGGCCACTGATGGCATTGACTGCTGCAGTGATCTCCTCCCATGCTTGTCTGACAGCGGCATCTGTGGCTTAGCTTCAGGTCAGCAGTAACTCCTTGGCTTTGTATACCTCAGCCAGGGTTTTAAGTTCCTCATGGGAGAATGTGTTTGCCCACAGTCTCTCTTCTCAACCAGATGTTATAAGACAGAGGTCTGTGGCTGGTGTGTGAGTAGGACAAGTGTGTGTTTGTGTGTGTGTGTGTGTGTGTGTGTGTGTGTGTGTGCTTCACCAATCTGAACCGTGGTTGCAGCATTGTTGTGTACCATGTACCTGTGTTGATGGGGTCAGACAATGCCCACTGCCAGCCTGTCATAGGCCACCATTGTTTAATGCATGGTCAATGTGGAGCACCACGCAAATGTTGGTGTGTACATGGCACATTCAACCCAATCAACATCATGTAGTGGACAGGTGGAAACATGCCAAGAGCACAGACGCTACCCTCATAGATGTGGAGGCAATACATGTCTCATACAGGCCTGTGGTGTAGATGTTCAGTAGCAGCCCACTGCCATGGATGATGTCCTGCACTGCAGGTACAAGACGGACAAAAAGGCCAATGCACTGACAGTACCTGACACCATGATGCCTATGAGTGTTGGTCGTGCCATGCAATTGCATGTGGCACTAACACGGTTCCCCCCACCAAACATGGTCACATGCAGAATACATGTGCAGGGACCCTGTTGTCCACATCTGGCAATGTGTGTGTTGTCAGTTGAATTCCATGCCATTGGCACATGGATTTATGTGAACAGACAGTGTGACAGTGATGCACGCTGTTGGGACACACCTGACAGCTGGGGTAGGATATTCTTTGACAACAGCATCCTAGGTTAGGTAACACACATTGCTGTGATATATTTTCTGCTGCTCTACTGGTAACCCATGTCCCTGCTCTGTGATGTACCCCTCTCCCCATCAACAGGTTTTGTTATGTGTATGGCATGCATAGCACCTACCTGTGCCTGTGGATGTTGTTTCCTGTGAAGACATTTTTTTCCTGCAGTGTCCTGGTTGCAGTTCCACTGTACCATGTCTGTGTTTGTTTGGGGGGGGGGCTCTGGTCTCCTTTAAATAGCCCAGACACTATACACATGTAAATGTATGCTATCCAGCTATAATTACATGCTAATATGTAGTTTTGCCCGCAGACTGTCCAGTGAGGCTTATTTGCATAGCCTGGCTGAATATAGCCAATTTACCCACCGTGCGAAATGCTTTTGCACTTGCACATCATGCAATGCACCGTGCAAATGCACCACACAATGCAGTTTGTGCATTTATATGATGAAAATGCACCAATGCAATGATGACGTGATGTAGCTGTTTACACTGCCCATTTGCTATGTTCAGAGCTGTCTTCAAATCTGGACACTCTTTGCCCTGAAGTCTTGCTTCGCACACCTCCATTTACAGACTATTTTCAGCAGTATTTGCCTATGGGATAATGCTTTGAATATTGTGTGCAATGGGATGTGGGCTAATAGTAACTGCCAGGTAGTGCAACATTTGCCCATGGACAATTATTTGAATATCTGGTCCTTGATGTCATAAGTTTATAGAATATATTATTTCTTTGCTTCCTTTCTTTTTATCTTGCTTCTCTCCATCTATCATAGCGTGTTATATATGTAGCTGTTTACAAAGGACTGTTATGTTTAGAAATATACATTAAAAACTATAAAAAAAAAAAAAGCATTTGTCATTGCCGAATATTCACCGTTGGTATTGCTGTTGCCCAGATTTGTTTTTTACTCAGGGCTATGGGGGTGACTTCTGTCCCTGACCAAAACTGGATCCCCAGAAGGCAGCAGTGGGTATTCAGTAAAATGCACAGGCCTATGTCCCAAGTCTGATGTACCTTCAGTCAATAGCGTGGGTACTCTGAAATGTACAGCTCTGTATCCCAGATGTCATCCAGCAGCAGCAGCATGAGGTGGGGGTTCAGTCAAAGGCAGAGCCCCGTTTCTCAAATCTGATCAAATAGTTCACAAGGAACTCATTTGTAAGGTTACATGTCTAATATTATTAATATGCAAATTGCTCCTGACCCCTCCCCCCAATAGTCACCAAAACAGAAGTTGCTTGCTAGTACCCTGATCCCACACAATATCCAAGTTGCTGTCCTGGCTCTCAGTCCACCACATTGCTCCATAGTATCCCTTCCCCACACACATTTACATACTGTACAAAATCTATTTCTATTTTTCTATATTGTACCAATATTCAAGTGTTCCCCAAGTCACCATCTCCACTGGAAGCTGATACAATGTTGTTGGGAATTGATAATGACAGACACTAACTAGCACCCAAGGACATATATCAAGAGTTCAGGTGATGTCCTGCTCTGTTTATCACCCAACACCCAGGCTGCCTATTGAATCCCTGTCACCCACCCACTCACTAGCGTGGAATTCCCACTCACCTTACCATGCTCCAGAGTGCCTAGGCTGCTTCTGTAATCCATTAAGTCTTCTCCTCAGCTCTGTTATCTGTCATGTTATAACAATGGTCTTCTCTTTGGACTGCAGTTGATGGCATGGCCTACCTCTGTGCCTCTGCTGATCCTTATTGCTGCTGTGTGCACATGCAGAAGGAAGCAGTCAGGGCTGTAGTAGAGTCCTGCTGGCAAAGTGCCACAGGAGATTCTCACCAGTTGGAACAAGGCTCCAGAGAGAAGCTGCTGGTTTGTTGTTGTGGAGGCAGAAGAGGCTGAATTTGCCCATTCAGGTCACAGAGCAGCAGTTAATCACTACAGTAGGAATGTGACAGTCAAAGAAGGGTGCTATTCAGAGAGCAGCAGTTTAGTGATGTGGCAGCAGTAAACACATTAAAAATGAAAGTTGCACTGAGGAAGACCATCAGCCTGATAGCACATACCACTGACGTCAGAGACAGATGAGTCATCAGGGAGATGTAGGCACTGCGGCTTCTTTGATCTATTCAGATCAGAACAACAACTTCACAGGGTCCACCAGTGGGCATATTCTTGGCAGACTGAGCAGCTCAATAAACAAGTTAAGAATGAAAGTCACAGCAAGGAACATCATCAGCCCTGACAGGGCATGCCAGTGAACTTAGTGACTGACAAAACATCAGGGAGATCTGGATGCTGTGGTTTGTTTGAGCTATTAAGGTTAAACGAATAACAGCATGGGAGTCTGGTGGGGGGGGGCATACTCTCAACAGAGTATATGGCCCCTGCATTTGACTCCACTTCCTGTGACTCACTACCAAAGCCCAGATAGACAACAGAAAGCACAGCAATTTTGCTAGTAGGCTTTATGCAAATGAAATGAAGTGCTGTCTCATTGGAGCACTTTATTCCTTTCAATTATATGAATTTTCTGGCCATCAAACTGTGACCAGAGTTATACTCAGCTTTCCTGGTCATTGGTCTGTCACTGGCGAGCCCAATGCAGCTTGACCTGCATTGAGTTACTCTGTGATACACCTCTGAAATGCCATTCATGCTAACAAAATGTTTCTTGGGCATGCACTAGCAAACAAAATAAAAGTTACAAACAGGAAGACGATGGATAGGAAACACAGTGATACATCTGTTTTGCACTCTTAAGCTACACACCCCAACAGTAGCGCAAGTGTGTCTGACAGTCCAAGACACTCATGCTTGCACACATAGGATGAAACCTGCTGATCATGCCTGCCTTAAAAACAGAAATGTAAATATTCATTGGAGATCTATCAGAACTAATGTAAAAAAAATGGTATGATACTTATGCCAGTTGATTTACCTGTCATTTTGAAATGCTTGTTGAATGACACATGCTCCAGATGTGGCAAAGATTCGAGCTCTCTGTACCATATTCTCTGGTCTTGTGAAATGGTGGCCCCTTTCTGGAAGTCAATTCAAATACAGCTGAATCCATTGCTTGGTCTATCTTTTTTTTTTTTTTTTTAACCAATTATTTTACCAGGTGAGACACACTAAGCTGAAAGCTTGTTTGCAGGTGCAACCTGGGAGCACTAGGAAGTTAAGTGACTTGCTCAGGATCACACAGTATGCACCTAGGGGGCTGTGAGATTCAAACCCAGGTCTCCAGATTTGCAGCTCAGAGCCTTAACCCACTGCACCATACTGCCTCCATCAGAGGCCGTTCCCCCAGAAATTTGTCTTATGGGGGATTATGGGGATATCTTGATTGGTAACCAATGGCCACACATAGCTTTGATAATGATCTGTGCAAAAAAGGTAATTATTCATCACTGCTTGGATCAGAGCATCCCCCAGTGCCTAGAATGGTACAGAGAGGTGTTATTTGCACAACAGGCAGAGCACCGTATAGCTAATATGTTAGGTAAGACTCATAGGTACAAGCTTATCCGGGAAGCTTTATATGTTCTGCTGACAACCTGAATAAGGATATCTTCCCAGACTGAGTTTACGAGCCTGACTAGGCAAAATTGCTTATTTAAGACTTTTCCACAGCACCTTACATGTAAATACCAGTTCAGTTGGTGGCATGGGGGGGTATTAGGGTGGTGGGAGGAGGGGGGCTTATATATATATATCATATAAAATGTTCGGCTACCTATTTCTGGTTCTCTGTGATGTTTGTAGCCTGATATATGTCTATATTTTGTAACTTGTTACTTCACCACTTGGAATAAAGTTTTTTCAGTTTGAAATGCTTGTTGAAAATACAGAGAATGCTTGATATCTGAGCAGAATTAAAGAGCCAGTCTCCCCATTAAAGGAGATGAGAAATAAATAGTATTTTTAGCAATTTGATATTTCAGAATTAAAGCTACAGTTATTTTATCTGACTGTGTTATAAATTTTTGACATCTCCCTTGGTTGTGAATTAAGTATAGTGTACCATTTTCTGTTGTCCTTTACAATCTTTCTGATCATGTGTTCGTGAGGAGCTTGTGTTGTTATACAGTATGAGCGGTGGCATAGCTAACTTATTGGTGTGACTTAGGTAACATATATAATGTCAGGTGCTTTAGGTGTATGGTCCATGTTACAATTATTAATGTATATTGTGTCACTGTTGGCAATTACATCAGAGATCTTGATTGCCTGGTTTCCATTTATATGTCAAATATGTAGCATTATTGAAGCTGAAGTATATAGCCACACACCATTCAGCTTTCTGCTGAACCTACTGAAGTACATTCTAGCCTGATCATGTTTAAAAGCTTTCCTGGTTAATATTAAAGATTTTAAGAAGTGTGATGTGTCTGTCTTCTTTTTTCTACTGAGTAAATCACAAGATGCAGGAGTATCTTATACTGTGTGACTTTTTTGAGATTTTTTCTGAATGAGAAGCATGCATGGGAGGGGCTGCAGTTTTGGCATCAGTTCTAATCTAGATGTCTGCTAATACTAGTTATTCATTTATTGTTTTTGTTTTGTTTTGATTTTTGTTACTGTTCTAATAAGTTGCACAGTGTGCATTCCAGCCCTTGGATAAGTGATTATTTAACACAAAGTCTGATCTAGAACTTTTAATTAACACAACACTGATTCATAGCAATTTCAAGCATATTATTGTATTGTAATGCAGCATTTTCTTCCCAGGTAGGGTTTCCATATTTTGAAATAACCAAATCACAGAACACGAGTTGACATTCATGCTGCGTGAAACAATAATTTAATCTTATTCTTAGAGTCTGCTTCAGGAAATCGCTCGTCTACTCATGTGCTTTTTTATTAGATTAAATTATGTTAGTCTACAGTCTTTCTGTTGTTTCACTCTGGGATGTGAGCTCCCTTTAAAAAGACACATCTCTTTGTTCTGTTTAATGAATGTGAGTAGTATGAAAATTAATTTGGTAAGATGAACAGACAAATAATAAGAAAGAAGTATCTTTTTTTCTGATGCTACCGCCCCATATTGCATGGTTACAGCATCCTAAACAAAACATGACAGGACAGATGAATATCAGTGTAAAACCTCTGAATCCATATAAACTGACAGCAATGACAACATCTTGTTTCATATTATCACAGATTTATACAATGCATGCTTCAGTTGTGTCATAATGGGCACAGGCTACACTGAGAGATTCCATTAGAATTAATTTTGTCTGCAAACATAGTAACATAGAAACATAGAATCTGATGACAGACAAGGACCGCTTGGCATATCTAGTCTGCCCATTTCCCCTACCTAGCAGATAAGCTGCAGATCCTCATTAACCAACAGCCTAGTACAAAGATGTTTGAAACTTAATAAAAATTCAGTTGTATGCTTTAAGAGATGAAGCTGTTATTCATCAGGGATCACAATGGTGTTAATTTAATAAGGCTGAATTATTCAGTGATTTCACTGCTGCCAGTGGATGGGGACGGGGCAGATATTGATTAGTGACAACCAGTAGTTGCAAGGTCCATTTTTAATTGCTCATAGTAGTGTAATATGCTGTAGTTTTAGCATATCATCATCTCCTCCATAGTCCGACACAGTTCATAGAAACAAAGACTTTGATGGTAGATAAGGACCATGTGGCCCACCTAGTCTGCCCATTTCCCTACCTAATGGATAGGCCGAAGATCCTAGTTAACCAACAGCCTACTTCTTCCTACCTCCCATTAGAATTGCCATATGTCTGTCTCATGCATTCTTGAATTCCCCCACTGTTTTTGACTCCATTAAGAAACATAGAAACATAGATTTTGACGGCAGATAAGGACCGCTTGGCCCACCCAGTCTGCCCATTTCCCTACCTATTGGATAAGCTGCAGATCCTAGTTAACCAGCAGCCTACTTCTTCCTACCCCCAACCCCTAGAATTGCCTTATGACTGTCCCATGCATGCTTGAGTTACCTCCTCAGGAAGGCTGTTCCATGCATCCACAATCCTCTCCATGAAAAAAAACTTCCTCACATTACCTCTGAGCCATTCCCCCTCTATCTTCAAATTGTGCCCCCTTATTCTTGAACGTCTTTTTCTGAAAGATGCTTCTGTCTTGGACTCTGTTGATTCCCATGATGTACTTAAAAGTTTCAATCATGTCTCCCCTCTCCCTCCTCTCCTTGAGTGTATACATATTAAGCTTCTTTAATCTCTCTTAGTATGTCTTCTGGTGTAGATCCTGCACCATTTTAGTTGCCCTCCTCTGGCCAGCCTCCATCCTGTCTATGTCCTTGCAGAGATGGGGTCTCCAGAACTGCACGCAGAACTCCAGATTGGGTATCACCAGCTGTCTGTACAGAGGGATAACAACTTCTTGTTTTCTACTGGTGATGCCTCTCCCTATGCATCCCAGTATCCCACCAGCCCTCCTTAATGCCTTGTCACATTGCTTGCCCACCTTAAGGTCACCTAATATGAATACTCCCAGGTCCCTTTCCATTTCTGTTGTTGTTATTATCTCACCCCCCATTGTGTACCCTTTCCCAGGATTTTTGTTTCCCAGGTGCATTACTTTGAGCTTCTTTGCATTGAATCTAAGCTGCTATACATTTGGCCATGCCTCCACCCTTGACAAGTCCCTTTGCATCCTTCCACCCCTCCTTCTGTATCAGCCCTGTTGCAGATCTTTGTGTCTTCTGCAAAGAGACATACCTTTCTTCCAGTCCCTCTGCAATGTCACCTAAAAAGACATTAAAGAGGATCGGTCCCAGTACTGAACCCTGCTGTACCCCACTAGTAAGCCCCCTTTATTCAGAGTAAACTCCGTTTACTATTATCCTCTGTATCCTGTTGTCCAGCCAATTTTTTACCCAGTCTACCACCTTTGGAACCACTCCAAGGCTGGCTAACTTGTATATTGATCTGTTGTGTGGAACTGTGTCAAATGCCTTGCTAAAGTCTGGGTAGGCCATGTCCACAGCCCCTCCCTGGTCTACTACATTGGTTACCCAGTCAAAGAAATCTATTATATTCATCTGACATTACCTTCCTCCTGTGAATACATGCTGTCTTGTGTCCTGTGCCCCCACTGGCCTATAGGAGCTCAACAGTTCTTTCCTTTAGAAGTGATTCAATCATTTTCCCTACCACTGAAGTCAAACTAACAAGTCTATAGACTCCTGTCTCTGTCTTGCTCCCACTTCTGTGAAGGGGAATCACATCTGCCCTCCTCCATTCCTCCAGTACCACACCATCCTCCCATGATTTGATAAAAGGGAGGTCAGTGGTGTCACTAGTTCTATCCTTAGTTCTTTTAGAATTCTTGGGTGAATCCCATCATGCCCCATTGCTTTGTCCACCTTCAGTTTTAAGAGTTCTTTCAGAACTCTTTCTTCTGTGAATGGACTGGTATTGACCTCCTATCAAGAGTGCTTCTATTCTTTGATTTAGGTACCTTCCCCTCCTATTCTTTTGTGACTACTGAGCAGAAGTATTTATTCAGTATCCCTGCTTTTTCACTGTCCCCTCTCTGCCCACCCACCGTCCATTCTTTCAGCCTCACTAGCCCTCCCTTTGTTTTTCTACGCTCCCTAATGTACCTATAAAAGGTTTTATCCCCCTTCTTAACTGAGTTGGCTATCTTTTCCTCAGTTTGGGCTTTTGCTATTCTGACTGCCTTCCCCACTTCCTTCTGCTTTAACTGGTTCAGTTCTCTGTCCTGCTCCTTCTGTGTTTCCTTATACTATAACCAACAGCTTATTTCTTCTTACACCCCCACAACAATTGCCTTATGTCTGTTCCATGCATTCTTGAATTCTCCCACTGTTTTAGACCCCACCACCTCCTCAGGAAGGTGGTTCCATGCATCCGCCACCCTCTCTATGAAGAAATACTTCTCACATTGCCCCTGAGCCGTCCCCCTTCTATCTTCAGATTGTGTCCCCTTGTTCTTGCACATCTCTTTTTTTGAAAGATGCTACCCTCTTGGACTTAGTTGATTCCACTGAGGAACTTAAAAGTTTCTATCACGTTCCCCCTCTCCGTTCTTTCCTCAAGGGTATCCATATTAAGCTCCTTTAGTCTCTCTTCATATAGTTTCTCTTGCAGACCCTGCACCATTTTAGTTGCCCTCCTGTGGACTGCCTCCATCCTGTCTATGTCCTTGTGGAGACTGGGGACCTGATTCTCAAAGCCCTGCATCTGATGCAAGGTGCTTGCACTAAACAGATATGGTGCAAGGTGCACCTTGCATCCAGGGCTGCCTCCACGCAATTTGCGAAGATGGCCTGCATCAGCCACAGGCTGACTGCCCCAAACGGGGCTTGCACTGTCCCTATGCCCAGAGCTGGGCTGCGACAAGTTGCAAGAGGCACTGTGGTGGATGCAAGCTGCCACAGCCCAGGCACAGGATTCACAAAATGCACCCTGAAGGCAGACTTCTAAGAAACCTTAGACCAGCCAGGGCTGGTCTAAGGGGACTTAGAAAATGCTCTGCTGGGTGCAACCCCTGTATGCGGCACTGATGCCACAGTACTCCAGTGGTGCCAGGGCCCGTGTCATACCCATAGTAATGTAAACCCCCATCCCCTATTCAGCCCATGGTACTAGTACAGTCCCCTCCCCACCCCAAAATCTGATGCTTCCCCAGTACATTTCCTGCTAGTGCCACCCACATGGTGGAATAGTGCCCCCAACCCCAACAGATAGTTCCCACCCCATCCGCAGATAAAGCAGGGGACTAGCATAGCCCTCCACACACCTTCGCAGAGGTCCCCAACTACCCAGAATGTACAGCAGATTGTGCAGTGCACACACTAATATTAGCGTGTACACTGTACAGTCCACTGCACATTCTTGGCAGTCAGAGACCTCCACAGAGGTGTGTGGAGGACTATTCTGGTCCTCTGCTCTATCTAGGGATGGGGTGGGCACTATCTGTTGGATGAGGGCTGGACCACCACCAGAAGGGTCATTGGCCTGCATTGGGGCCATTGGGATAGGGGGTGCCAGCTGGGCATTGCAGCTGTGTATAAGATTTTTATGCAAAACTACCCATGTCAAGTGCAAGTCTAAACATGCTATATTTAAATAAATCCAGTACAAAATACACCGATAAATACTAATGAAACAATATATAATAAAGTGATGGTACTAGGTACTAGGTGGGTGAAGCAGTCCTTATCTGCCATCAAATTCTATGTTTCTATAATTCTAGTGGGGGGGTAGGAGGAAGTAAGCTGTTGATTAACTGGAATCTGCAGCTTATCCATCAGGTAGGGAAATGGGCAGACTAGGTGGGCCAAGTGGTCCTTATCTGCCATCAAATTCTATCTTTCTATGTACTATTATATGCAAAGATAGAACAAGCATAAACATGCCAGCTGCACTATAACCATCCTACACATGTATACAAATCTACAAGTTAAAGAATGTGTTTTTGTTGTAAATACAAATACCCATATAAAAATAGACAGCAAAACAATTAGTCAGCCAAACCAAATCTGTTAGAAATCCATAAATATGTATATATATATATATATATTAGAGGCAAAAAAATCAGTTTAATGCATTAGTTAGGGTTGTTCCACAGCGAAATAAAGTGAGGAAACTCGGTGTTAGGGTTGAGCTCACTTGGACCCCAGCCCACCCCAAACCAGCATCGGTGTGCATGGGGTCATCAGAGCTAACTTTCACCCATCACATGTGTAAATAAACAGCGTATAGGAAAATAAGATTAGAGTTAGACTGATGACCCCAACGCCGCACCCGATGCTGGTTGGGGGTGGGCTGAGGTCCAGGGGCTTTCAACCCTAACACCGAATTTCCTCACTTTTGTCACTGTGGAACAACCCTAACTAATGCATTAAACTGAGTTTTTCTCCTCTAATTTCCCTTCTTTTTGAGAATGATGACAAGAAATAGTGAATGTAATGCGACTGTCTTGTGACATAGTAACAGGAACAGCAATGCAAACAGAAGTGCGAACAGTGCACACATGGTAACGCAAAAGTAAATGGTAAAGGAAACGTTAATAGAAATGCAAGCACAAAGTGACGCTGAAGTGAACAGTGACGCAAACGGACATTGAAGTGCGTATGAAAACGAACTGGTAACGTGAACAGTGATGGTAGCGGTATTTTGAATGTAAATGTTAAGTGTCACAGCAAAAAGAACACGAAAGGGAACAGAAACAGAAACGCGAACGCAAGAGCACACGTAAACGCAAACCGTAACGTGCACAGGCACAGTACCACAATTTGGAATGCAAATGGTAAAGTTAACACAAAGAATAATGCCAATGGAAAGAGAAATGGAAACCGGAACAGAAGCATGTGCAGAAATGCAAACCGAAATGAGCACTGGCACAGTACCGCAATTGTAAATACAAATGGTAACAGTAACAGCAAGGAAGATGCAAAATGAAAGAGAAACAGAGATGCAAATAAAAGGGCTGCCGGAAACACAAATGGCAATGTGCATAGTGACACAAACAGAAACAGTAGTGGAAATTCAAATGGTAATGGTAATGAAAAAGCAAGCATGAATGACAAGGCAAAGGGTAACGCACACGGTGGCGTACACGGCTACGGTAACGCAAACAGGGACATAAACACAAATGGAAACAGTAACTGTAAGAGTAATGGAAGTGCATACCCAGATTTTGCCAAACAGGTGCATATAGAAATACAATGGGTACCAAGAATTTATGCATTGTAATGTGGATCAAAGCTTAAAACGAGCATTGGAAGTACTTAATTGCTAATATCTCAGTAACCGCATGACGTAGAAAACAAATTTAAATTTCACAAAAATCTTGATTTTCCTGGCTAGGTTTTTGCTATTACAGAGTCTATAGGGCTACGTAACTCATAACAAAAAATCTGTATCTCATATCGTTTTCAAGATACAAGCCCCGAAACGCACGGCGTACGCCACTATGTTAGTCTAAGGGAAAAAATGTCAACTTCGGAGTACCATAACTTGCCATCCGTACAATATTTTTTCACCAACCCACCAAAAGGCACATCTGTGAGATGTTGTCTGCCTTCCCTACAAATTTGAACACAAAAGACCAAACCATTCTTTTGCAGTAGGGTGGCAAAGAACTCCTGTCATTTTGACCATAGTCTGGAAAAGTAGTGTCGCAATTTGCGAAAGCTTTCGCAAAAATTTTGCGAAAGTGTTAAAAGTGTGACACTACTTTGTGCCACTACTTTTTCCAGAAACTTGAAAAACATATTTCTAGGGTGTTTAACCCCAAAAGAAAGACATGGCTAGCATCCTGAGGGTCCGATTAGGTGAACTCAAAAAGAATTGTGTTCCTAGAGGGTCCCAGTTTTAAATGCCAAGCATTTTTCTGATCACCAACTGAAAACAAAATGGCAGATTTGGGACACTACTAGGGTCATTTGAGACACTAAAACGTGCATTTGTGAAAGTGTTGAACTTTTTGTTAACTTTTCCCATTGACTTATAGTGGGAAATTCTTTTTTGAATAACTTTTGAACCATTCGATATTTTTTTACGAAATCTTCAAAAGGCACATCGGGGACCCCGGCTGCACATTCCCTGAAGTTTTTGGACTGGTTGCTCAAACGTGTGACCCGTAGGCGAGAGCAAAGCATTCACAAAAAAGGGTAATTACTCACTTCGTTGTTGCTTAATAACTCCGCAGCCATATAAACAACTGGTACACAACTTGCAGATCCCAAGATCTGCCATGCCCCGTCATACATACCAACTTTCAGGCAAATCCGTTGAACAGTGGCAAAGTTATTAAGGTGCAAACTGACCCTTTAACCTTAAAAGTGCTACTCAGCCTTTAACTATGGTGAGCATTATCGTATTACCATAATATCTCTCTCTATATATATGTATGTATATATATATATATATATATATATATATATATGTATAGTTATACAAGTGTAATTCTAATGTTATATTTACTGTATGCCAAGAACTTAATGTTAGTGTTCTGGTCATAAATTATACATTACACTACACAAATGAAGAGAGCTGGAAGAAATCATTAAGTCCTGGAGTAGTATATGATTTCAAAATGTACTGCCAGTATGTTTCTCTCTGGCATAATTTTAAATCTAATTATAAAATGGGCAATACATTTTCTCCAATCTGATTGGCTAAAGGGCCATTGTACCCGTGTCCTTATCAGTCTATAATTTGCCAACCACTACTTCATACTACTGGGAAAGCTCTACCACCTAAGGTATCACTGTCCCACTTGTACCCCAGTCATGAACATCAGAGTGTGAAGCCGACCGCGACATTTAAAAAAAGGCGACTGCAAAACTTGAGTTGTCGGTTCACTCATCATTGAGCTGCAAATATGAAAATACTTCAACTTACAGGTAACAAACTGAAACAAAAAACACCATTAAAAAACCTGTTCTAACCCTAATTTTTGTTTCTTTACCATGGATGCTGTTTCTCCAGTCATCCCTGCCATTTTCATTCAGTACACAGTCGGGTCCCTTAACCACACCCCTTTCAAATTTACAGTGCTAGAGTTTTTGAACTATCTAGTCTGTATCTTTTTCTGACCCTTTCATGATTTTTTTAAACACATACAGCTAGCGACAGTAGAAAGACAAGACCAAGTGAGTACTAGAGGCAAGCGTGAACATGTGTTGCCATAGCGACACTCGCTGTGACTCGCGCATAGTTCTCTGAACTGTGGACTTGCTCCCTCTTGGTTTTTGACTTTTGGGCAGGTTTTCCAAAGGAAAACAACTAAAGTAAAGCTACGCAAAAAGAGACACGTTTGGTTTTTCAAATACACGCTACCTTACTTTAAATGAATGGCACATCATCATGTTACTGCACTGACAGCACTCGCTCATGCAATATTATGCTGTCAGAATTGATGACCCTCCTTCCCTCACACACTTTGGAAATGGTAGGATCATCCAGATACTTTTTTGAATACATATTTTAACATTTATGTCAGGGCCAGGTGTGTAGGTAGCTGGGAGTGCAGTCAAAGATGACAGGAGTATGTGTGTGGGCAGCTGGAGCTCCACTTAAACACAATTACAGAGACTATTTTTTATTTTCTACTGACCTTTTTTTTTACATTTTTTTGCATACAGTTTGTGTATGCATTTTTTAACTGAGGTCTTTTGGGGGGGCCCATTTTATAAGCACAATAAGACACTTCAAGGTATGGGTTATGGCCTGATAAAAGCACTTCCCAGGTGCTAAAGGCACTCGGCGCAAACATCTCGTGCCTTATAATGCACCTGGGATGTGCTCTTACTGTATCAGGCCATAATTCATACCTCATCATGTCTTATTGCTTGCATCTCTCACTCTAGAATTTAAAAAAAAAACTTGTTCTATAATCTGGAAACAAAAATAATGTTCTTCTCCCTGAGATTACATGCTGTGAAAGGGCACTAAAACCATCAGCATGAGCAATGCTGTGTACATGTTGCCCTACTCTTTCTTTAAACATTTGGGTAGTTTTTCCCGCATAAAAACTAGGTCATGTCCTACAACTGGCCAAATATACAATATTGGGAGTGCTGCAGTTACCAAAATTCTAATCTTATATTTCTTCCTCGTCACTGGGTGCTGAAATTCTTTACCAGTCTTTATGAATTTACAAAAACGGCAATTGCCACATTGGAAAGTTCCCTTAGGTAAGGTGCTAATTTTATCTTTCAATAGTTCTGTGAAACCTTCAGAAAAATAACTGTGCACCAAAGTATCTCTCAAATTAGTTCCTCTTCTATAAATGATTCCAGGGGGAATTTTTGCCATCTGCCAACATTTTCTTTCATCAGTGAGACTATGTCAATGTTTTTGTATAATATTAAACAAAAAAGCCTGTGGACTAAAAGTGGTGATAAATTTAGGCGGTTCATTTATATGTACACTGCTTAAATTTTTATTTTTCTTTATATTTTCCTTTTCTTCATTAGGAGCCTGTTTAGATATAATGTTCCTGTCCATTTGTTCTGCTTTTTCTTCTATTTTTTTACGTCCCTTTTGTATAGTTTCAATACTGTAGCCATTTTCTATAAACCGTACTGTACTTTCCAGATAATCCCCAAGATGTGAACAATTCCGCTGATATCTAAGAAACTGACTAATGGGGATATTGGCTTCAATATGTTTAGGTTGACAGCTTTGAAATAATAAAAAAATGTTTCTGTCTGTGCATTTCTGTAAAAATTTGGTCCCAATGTCCCCATTGCTTTCCTTTATCACAGTAAGATCCAAAAACTGTATTTCACTGGGATCCATTTTCAGTTCAAATTTTAAGTGAATATTTGTGTTCTCCAAATATGTGACAAACTGTTTCAGCTCCACACTCATGCCTTTCAAATAAGAACAAATTGTCGATGTGGCATTTATAAAAATCTATGAGTTCCAAATGTGGATTCTCAGAACCATAGATTCATTTTTCTTCCCATTTTGATAAGTAGATAATTGCATAATTGGGGCCATGTCTGCCCCCGTAGCTGTTCCTTTACTTTGCAAAAACATCTTGTTACCAAACATGAAGGCATTAGAAGTGAGAACTTTTTCTGTAAGAGTCACCAAAAATTTTTACATATGCCTGAGTTTAGGATGGTTTTTCATTCAAACATTCTCTTAGACTTTCCAGGCCATCTTGATGTGGGATGTTCGTATAAAGAGAACAGACATCCATGGTATCAAAAATCAATTCTTGATTCATCTCACTGTCTGCAAGATAATTAATAAACAGTGTGGTATCTCTTAAATACGAACATGTTTTTTGTGTTATAGGTTTAATATGACAGTCTATAAATTGTGCAGTGTTGTCTGTCAGCGACCCTGTGCTTACCACTATAGGCCTACAAGGAGGATTATTCAGACCCTTGTGAATCTTAGGGAGTCCATATAAAACTGGTTTTATGGGATGTTCTACGGTCAGAAAATCAAAAGTATCCTGATCAATCAGTCCTTCCAATAATGATTAATTTAAAATGATGTCAATCTCTTGTTTAAATTTACTCATAGGGTCATTAGATAAAGCTGTATAAAAATCCTTGTTACCCAACTCTCGTAACATCTGTAATTCATAATCTGATGTATTAAGAACAACTACCAACCTTCCCTTGTCCAGAGGTACATCCTGCTAATTAGGAATATTTTGCGGCCTCTGGGTGTGGGTCTCATTATATGTTTGTAGGAATGGATACATGGTGTCTTTTTGAACAAACAGGGAATCCACAAATGTACTGGAAACAACCTGCCGGGCAGGGGTATTGTTACTGGCACCAGAAGCATTACCATGTGACATGTTTAATAAGGACAAAACAACCTCTTAATGCACAGACAGTTGCTGAGCACACCAAACATGGAACAGCAAACAACAAGAACATGCAGCTGCAGAACACCAAATGCGGGTTCAAAACCAAAAATCAGTACTCACAGGACAGAAATAGGTTGGCACCTCTTCACTGTCCAAGCTTTCAATTAGATTCCACACCAGATGTAACAATGCCCCTTCCAGTCAAGTTGTTTCCAGTACATTTCTTAATTCCCTGTTTGTTCAAAAAGACACCATAAATCCATTCCTACAAATGTATAATGAGACCTACACGCAGAGGCTGCAAAATATTCCGAATGAGCAGGATGCACCTCTGTACATTAAGAAAGCTTTAATCTTGTTACAAAGGATAGCTTTAAATGCTTTCTGACTTTACTGGCAGATGGTGTCTTTATTAGCACATTTAGCGGTGAATAGAGTGCTGAGGGGCCTAAGTTGGACTATTAAACCAGCCTTTGGTGGTAACAGAGAAATTGTTGTATCCGAATGGCAGAAACATCTTTTAAAGACTACAACAGGACTGATAGAATACATTTTAGAAGATGCAGAATCAGAGGAGCAGAAGATCAGATTAGAACTTATAGAAAGAGAAAAGTTGGTTCTGTCCTTTTCTGATCATATGGAATTTGCACAGTATCGTAAACAGTTGGAAGATACTATTAAAAAACAAGATACCAGAATTGAAAGGGTAAAAGCAAGTACATTTGAATGTAATATGAGGAATTATTAAGAAGATAGAATCTTTGAGTGGAACAAACAAAGAAAACCAGTTAAATCCATTTTAAAGTAACAGTCCTCATGTGATTATGGCATAAAATCATATCCTGATGTGTATACAAGTGGATCTGAATCTGATGTTACGGATCCTTTTTTTAGACCACAATTAGGAAGCTATCCCTTCGAATAAGAAGCATTCAGAGTACAACAGAAAATTTTAGTTCCCAATCCGGTACAGAATTCAGGAATGCAGAATCAAACATCTAGTCCTCAGCCCCATCTCCCCACCCCCTACTCAAACAGCCCCCAGATCTATACATCTGCCAAAATATCAACTCGGGGATATCCAGCGCGGCAGTTGAGAGGCAGCCAAGATTTACTGGATTTCAAGAAGACATACATAAAGAGGCATGCAAGGTAAGGGGAGGAATAATGAAAGGAAACAGAGGGGCATATCAAGGGGGGAGAGGGAACACCAATCATTACAGACAGAAACTGAATTATTAACTGATAACGATCAAACCATTATGATTAACATCTCTGAATATATACTTGATAAAGTTGAAAGTAATGTATTACAAAAAGGGCTTTCGTTTGTCCCAACATCGGACTTGAAAAAATTTGAGGCAGTGATTGATTTTTACAAGTTCATGAGGAAACTCATCTTAGAGCTTTCTTCTATGATAGAAACCAATTAGAGCATGCAACAATAGTGACAGTGAGGAAGAAACTGATTCAAAATGTGGAACATCCAAATTTAAGAAAAAATCTACCTTTTCCCCCCACAGAACACAGCAGTAACTGTTTTTGAAAAAGCTTGCATCAGGGATTTGGAAAGCCTGACATTGCCACCAGCTAAATATTATGACTGTACTGTGGGAGAAAATGAAGCCATTAACAGATTGAAAAATAATAAAGCAATTACCATCAAACTGGCTGACAAGGGAGGGGTTGATAATTGTTCTTAACACATCAGATTATGAATTAGAGATGTTACGAGAGTTGGGTAACAAGGATTTTTATACAGCTTTTTCTAATGACCCTATGAGTAAATTCAAACAAGAGACTGACATCATTTTAAACAAATTATTATTGGAAGGACTGATTGATCAGGACACTTTTGATTTTCTGACTGTGGAACATCCCATAAATCCAATTTTACATGGACCCCCTAAGATTCACAAGGGTCTGAATAATCCTCCTTGTAGACCTATAGTGGTAAGCATAGGGTCACTGACAGACAACATTGCACAATTTATAGACCATCATATTAAACCTATAACACAAAAAACATGTTCGTATTTAAGAGATACCACACTGTTTATTAATTATCTTGTAGACAGTGAGATGAATCAAGAATTGATTTTTGCTACCATGGATGTCTGTTCTCTTTATACGAACATCACACATCGAGATGGCCTGGAAAGTCTGAGAGAAAGTTTGTATCAAAAAACATCCTACACACAGGCATATGTGGAATTTTTGGTGACCCTTACAGAAAAATTTCTCACTTCTAATGCCTTCATGATTGGTAACGAGATGTTTTTGCAAAGAAAAAAGAAGCAGCTACGGGGGTATACTGACCAATTATGCAATTATCTACTTATCAAAATGGGAAGAAAAATGATCTATGGTTCTGAGAATCAGTATTTAGAATGCATAGATTTTTATAAATGCTACATAGACAATTTGTTCTTTATTTGGAAAGGCACAAGTGTGGAGCTGAAATCATTTGTCACATATTTGGAGAAGACAAATGTTCACTTAAAATTTGAACTGAAAACAGATCCCAGTGAAATATAGTTTTGGGATCTTATGGTGATAAAGAAAAACAATGGGGACATTGGGACCAAATTGTTCCAGAAAAGCATGGACAGAAACAGTATTTCATTATTTCAAAGCTGTCATCCTAAACATGTTACAGCCAACATCTGCACTGGTCAATTTCTTAGATATGAGCATAATTGTTCACATCATGGAGATTATCTGGAAAGTGCTGATGAACTTACAGGATGATTTATGGAACGGGGCCACAATATTGAAACTATAAAAAAAGGGACATTAAAAAAGCAGAAGAAAAAGCAGAACAAATGGACAGGAACATTATATCTAAACAGGCACCTAATGAAAAAAAGGAAAAGATAAAGAAAAATAACAATATAAACATTGTACATATAAATGAAATGCCTAAATTTATCACCACTTTAGTCCACAGGCTTTTGTTTAGTCAATAATATACCACAAAACATTGGCATATTCTCACTGCTGAAAAAATTTTCAGCAGGTGGCAAATTCCCAAGAATCATTTATAGAGGAACTAATTTGAGATACTTTGGTGCATTAAGTTCAAGGTTTCACTAGGCAATAAAAATAAGCAACACCTAAGGAACCTCAACCTGGATACCATTTTATAAATTCATGAAACCTAGTAAAATCATGGCACCAGTGACCAGAAAATATGCGATTAGAACTTTTCATAACTGCAGCACTCCAATATTGTATATTTGCCAAGTGTAGGACATGACCTAGTTTTTATGTGGAAAGGCTACCCAAATGTTTAAAGAAAGAATAAGACAACATGTACACAGCATTGCTCATGCTGATGGTTTAAGTGCCTTTCACAACATGTAGTCTCAGGAGAAGAACATTATTTTTGTTTCCAGATTACAGAAAAAGGTTTTAAAAATTCTGAGGGAGATTTAGATTAAAATGATGCCAGAGAGAAACATACTAGCAGTACATTTTGAAATTATATACTACTCCAGGACTTAATGATTTCTTCCAGCTGTCTCCATTTTTGTAGTGTAATATATCATTTATGACCAGGACATAACATTAAGTTATTGGTATACAGTAAATATAACATTAGACATTTACATATATATATATATATATATATATATATATATACACACACACAATAGGGGTGAGTGGTAAATGAGTGAAATAAAACAGTGTATCATCCACTGCAGTGTGATATTTTTATCCTCTGCTCTACTGTGATGATATCAGCCATTTACACACACGGGTCACAAAAGGTCATCACTCTAGGCAGCTTTCCCCTCAGCATGCAAGAAACAACTGTGCTGTTACCATAGACACAAATGCAGAACTACTTCAGAGGTCTCACTGCTGCCTACAGCTAAGTCACCGAACATTACAAAATACACCTATAACCCTCACCACCAACTTCCTGCTCATTACTATGACTGCAGCCAGAATTCTAAACAGCACAGCTTCACAGAACAGTCTAAACTATTGCCTGCAGCTAACTCAACTACCATTGAAACACACTCTCACTTGTTCCTCAAACTCTGATTCTCACCCATTACAATTACTGTGATACTTTCAGCTTGACTGCAGCCAGAATCCTTAAGAGCACACTTTCACAGAACACTGCACTCTGCCTGCAGCTAACTTAATTACCACTGAAAACAGTATCAGCTATTCTGACACTCTGCTTCTCAGCTCATTACAATTACTGTGATGCTCTCAGCGTCACTGCAGCAAGACTTCTAAACAATACAACCTCACAAAATTGTTTCTCAGTCCTACCTAAAACTAACCCATTTAGCATTGCAAAACACACTCATGTGTCTCCCAGAGTTTATAACACTGCCAACCCATTCAGAAAAGCTCACACACAGAATGAGCAAACACATAAACAGGAAAGAGACACAAGACAGCATAACAAAACTACTAAAACACTTGGTCCTATATATATATCTAATACATGATGGGCAGATCGTGACTATGGCAAATATTGTCACTCCTGCAGGCAGGCTCTGGATATCCCGGCACCCTGCAGAGGGACAAGATTTGCCATGATCACACTCATGCCCATCATGTATCCCCTATATATATATATATATATATAGATATAGATATACATTACAATAGTGAATAGTACAGCAATACCCAATACATATATAAATACAATACAATTAAATTGATAAAGATTTTTTTTTCTCATTCAGTTAGCCTCCCTCTGCCATCTTAGCTGGCAATGTGGCATCAGGGAAGAGGGAAGTGCAAACTAGTGGTAAATGTTATTTGTTGGAACTTGATCAGCAAAAGAGAGCTTAATTTTTCTTTTCCCTAAAGGAAGCTCAGATCAACTCTAAGCATGTGTAGAGTAAATAATATGTTTCTTAGAACTGCTCTTGTTTTCACACCAATTTTGCAGTGCGTGGTTGATGGCACTGTTGGTCAGGCAGTTGTCCACAGCAATTGCAGCTGCACACTCTGATGTCAGGCAGCCAGAGACTCCTACTCCAGAGATTCCATGGCAGGCAAAGCCTTACCTTAAATCAGGGGTAGGGACCACGTGGCAAAAGTGTGTTTTTCTTCAAGAGAAAGCCCAAACTCACCATACAGCATGTAAACCCTCCCAGAGCTTATGGGGACCTTGCACTCCCCTTCCTGGCACCCAGACACCATGCTTTATGTAGAAATCTTTCACAGTATATTTTAAAAATGCATATAGGTTGGGTGGTTGATGATGGCACTGTTGGTCAGTCAGTTGTCCACAGCAATTGCAGCTGCACACACTGATGCCAGCCAGCCAGAGTCTCCAACACCTTAGATTCCATGGCAGTACAATTTTCCATTAAATCAGGAGTAGGGACCATGTAGCAAAAGTGCATTTTTTTTATCAAGAAAAGCCCCAAAAGTCACCACAGAGCATGTGAACCCCCCAGAGCTTCTGGGGGCCGGCCTTGTGGCCCCCAGACTCCTGGCTCTTTTCAGTGGGGCTGCAAAATTTGTCTCTGCCCAAGACACCCAATTGCCTTTCTACAGCTCTGAAACAACCTAGGAGACATGTTTACTGCATAGTTTGCAAGTGACATAACAAATCCTAACCCTAACCCTAATGTCGTGTAAGATAAAACTGCAACTTTAACAAGCCATAACACCAACAGTCTTTGGAGTTAAGGGACACTCTATACATTCAAACATGGATCTCAGTGTGTACTACAGTAGTAACATGTACTACCCCTGGAAAAGTTAATGGGTTATGCAACACCCAAAGATCATCTCCCAATCTGACCGTGGTGCCAAATACACAATTTAAGTCTAATAATTATTAAAAATGTACCAGATATGTACCTCCTCTTAGAATCTACAACCATATAAAGCTTCAGACAAATCTGTCAAAATTTGACCAAGTTGTGTCTAAAGAACCCAAAAGGAGTAATTGGTGGAAGTAGTGTTGACCCAACTTTGCCTTGTGTATCCCAAGGACAAGTTACAGGTTATAGTTGAAAGGTGATGTTATCAATTGCGAATTTCCTGTTAAATAGCAAAACTTTGTGAAATGATTCCCTGAGGCAAATTGGGCAACTTTGCCTGAACTTCACAGGCAAATTAACATTTTGCTACTTCTCTACCCCAGACTGCGTATGCATGACTTGTTAGATACAGCAATCCTATATAATTAGGGGTCCCAGACCTGCGTATGCATGGCTTGATAGATACAGCAATCCTATATAATTACGGGTCCCAGACCTGCGTATGCATGGCTTGTTAGTTGCAGCAATCCTACATAATTACGGGTCCCAGACCTGCGTATGCATGGCTTGTTAGATGCAGCAATCCTATATAATTACGGGTCCCAGACCTGCGTATGCATGGCTTGATAGATGCAGCAATCCTACATAATTACGGGTCCCAGACCTGCGTATGCATGGCTTGATAGATGCAGCAATCCTACATAATTACGGGTACCAGACCTGCGTATGCAAGACTTGTTAGATAACAGCAATCCTATATAATTAGGGGTCACAGACCTGCGTATGTATGGCTTGTTAGATACAGCAGCCCTATATAATTAGGGGTCCCAGACCTGCGTATGCATGGCTTGTTAGATACAGCAGTCCTATATATTTAGGGGTCCCAGTCTTGCGTATGCATGGCTTGTTAGATACAGCAGTCCTATATATTTAGGGGTCACAGACCTGTGTATGCATGGCTTGTTAGATACAGCAGTCTTATATAATTATGGGTCTGAACCTCGTATGCATAAGTGTGAGATACAGCAGTCCTATATAATCATGGGTCACAGACCTGTGTATGCATGGCTTGTTAGATACAGCAGTCCTATATAATCATGGGTCACAGACCTGCGTATGCATGGCTTGTTAGATACAGCCGTCCTATATAATCATGGGTCACAGACCTGCGAATGCATGGCTTGTTAGATACAGCAGTCCTATATAATCATGGGTCACAGACCTGCGTATGCATGGCTTGTTAGATACAGCAGTCCTATATAATCATGGGTCACAGACCTGCGTATGCATGGCTTGTTAGATACAGCAATCCTATATAATTATAGGTCACAGACCTGCGTATACATGGCTTGTTAGATACAGCAATCCTATATAATTACGTGTCCCAGACCTGCGTATGCATGGCTTGTTAAATACAGCAATCTTATATAATTACGTGTCCCAGACCTGCGTATGCATGGCTTGTTAAATACAGCAATCCTTTATAATTAGTGGTCCCAGACCTGCGTATGCATGGCTTGTTAGATACAGCAATCCTATATAATTAGTGGTCCCAGACCTGCGTATGCATGGCATGTTAGATACAGCAATCCTATATAATTAGTGGTCCCAGACCTGCGTATGCATGGCATGTTAGATACAGCAATCCTATATAATTATAGGTCCCAGACCTGCGTATGCATGGCTTGTTAGATACAGCAGTCCTATATAATTGTAGGTCCCAGACCTGCGTATGCATGGCTTGTTAGATACAGCAATCCTATATAATTATAGGTCCCAGACCTGCGTATGCATGGCTTGTTAGATACAGCAATCCTATATAATTATAGGTCCCAGACCTGCGTATGCATGGCTTGTTAGATACAGCAATCCTATATAATTATGGGTCCCAGACCTGCGTATGCATGACTTGTTAGATGCACTAGTCCTTTTTTTGCTGGACCCCATGCATGTGCATACACAACTTGTTAGATTCAGTAGCCCTGTTTTCTGCAGGGCTCCAGTGCTGTGTGTACAAGGCTTGTTGAATACAGTAGTTCTGTTTTATGATGGTTCCCTAACCTTTACATACATGTTTTTTTACAGATACTATATTAATCATGTTTTATGATGTGCCTCAGACGTGTGCAATACATTGCTTGTTTGATACAGTAGTTTTGTTTTCTAGGATGGGCTCCAGACCTGTGTATGCATGGCTTATTAGATGCAGTAGCACTCTTTCTTGCTGGGCCCCAGAGCTGTGCATACATTTATTTATTTATTACGAGATTTACCAGGAAAGCATACTGAGCTAAAAGCTCGATTCTAGATGCGACCTGGGGGCCGAGACCCAACAACAATACATGGAATATATGCAATAGCAGAACAGTTAGGGAAGCCATGACTTGCATATAAACATTTGATTTAGAGGACAAACAGAGGTTCAATAACATTGTACAGAGCGTCAAGGTCAATATACATTACTTATACTCTTGTATTACAACAAGCATAATAATTTGTTGAAATTAGTCATAACAGTAGCAGCTGGAAACAAAGTGGGTTCTAAGAAGAGGGTTGCGTTGGTCAGTGTTCTGTGCGTGTCTTATGGAGGCTGGCAGTGCATTCCAAATCTTTGGGATTCGGTAGCTAAAGGTGGCCTGGCCTTTGGTAGTTCTCATAAACGGGACCTGCAGCAGTCTGGGGTCCGTATTCCTGAGGGAGTAAGCCAGAGGGGATTGATTGGAGAGTGTAGAGGCCAGATATGGGGGGAAGGAGTGGGACCAGAATTTGGAAGCAACCTGGTGCAATTTAGTTGTCTACGATCATGGAGGGATGGCAGGGTAGTGGAACTGTATAGGTAGCAATGGTGTGTGGATTGCGGACAGTCTAGAATGAACTGGCAGAAAGAGTGGAACATGGTGTCTAGGCTGGCTAGAGTGGACATGGGGGCTGTGGAGTAGACTATGTCGCCGTAGTCGAAAACAGGGAGAATCATTTGTTGGACAATGGCATGCCTGGCTTGGGTAGGGAGGCATTTTTTGTTGCGGAATAGAGCACCTAGTTTGGGGAGGAGTCTCTTTTGTAGTGAGTCAATATGAACGGTAAAATCTAGGTGCTGGTCTAACCAGATGCCTAGATATCTGAAGGAAGTACAGTTGTCCAAGAGGGTCCCATCCGAGGTTATGAAAGGGGGGCAGGTGGATTGGCATGAGAGTCTTTGTTGGGTTCCGAATGTTAGTGATACTGTTTTTTTGGGTTTAGGAATAGCTGGTTTGTCCTCAGCCAGCACTGGATAGTATAGAAATCCTCCTGTAGTATGGTTGCGACACTTTTCGTGGTGGGACCGGAGGCATACAGGACAGTGTCCTCTGCATACATTTGGATAGATGAGTGGGAACAGGCTGAGGGGAGGTTGTTTAAAAAAATGGAAAAAAGTAGTGGGCCTAGGACTGATCCTTGTGGGACGCCGGCAGTGACTGGCAGTGGGTTTGAGATGTGCGAGGCCAGTTTGACAGATTGCATCCTGTCTGCTAGATAGTCATGAAACCAGCCAGTGGCTGACTGAGAGATTCCTGCTCTGGAGAGTTTTGAGAGGAGTAGTGAATGAGAGACGGTATCAAAAGCCTTTGCTAGGTCTATGAAGATGGCTGAGGTGTCATGTCCTTTATCCGTGCCCGTGAGAATGTCACCAGTGACATGTAGGAGGGAGGTGCTGGTGGAGTGGGATTTACGGAATCCTGATTGAAACGGGGTAAAGAAGGAGGAGGCTTCTAGATAGGGGGTGAGCTGGGACATGACTAGCCGTTCCTGTAATTTGGCCAAAATTGGGAGCAGGGAGATGGGTCTATGGTTTTCTGGGGAGGAGGGATCACCACCTTTTGGTAGGGGTATGACTGTAGCCATTTTCCAGGCCAAGGGTACCTTGCCCAAAGAGAATGAGAGGTTAAAAAGGGCAGTGAGAGGGGCAGCTATGGCTGGTGCAGACAGGAATAGCATCTTTGCATCCAGAGAGGTAGGGCACTTCCCTTTGTTTGGGTTTAGGGCCCATAGTGAGCGGAGTACTTCAGCTTGGGTTACTGGCTGGAAAGAGAATGGTAGGACTGGGGGAGTAGGTTTTGGTGGGCATCAGCTATGGGATGAGGCTGAGGGAGTAGGACTGGGGGTAGGTTTTGGAGGAGATGAGCTATGGGAGGGGCAGGGGTGGGTTTGGGAGGGAGGATAGGAGTTTGGCTGCACAACTGGAGAAATATGTATTAAAGGCTTCAGCTACACAGAAGGGGTCGGGAATGTGGGAGCCCTGGTCTGATAGTATGGGGGATGGGGGCGCGGTGGGGGGTGAGAGCAGGGATTTGAGTGATTTCCAGAAATCAGTCAAATGGTTAATGTTCTTGCTAAAAGCCGTCAGAAAGTATGCCTTTTTTGCTTGCCGGATGGAGTTTTCTATATGTGGAGAGGGTTGTCTGTGTTCCTGTTCTCTTATAATTTTTTCCATGCACGATCTCTGGTGTGGCATGTTAGATGCAGCAGTTCTGTTTTAGGATAGTCCCCGGACCTGAGCATACATGATTTGTTACATACAATAGTCCTGTTTTATGATGAGCCTTAGACCAGTGCATACATGGTTTGTTACATACAGTAGTCATGTTTCATGATGAGCCTCAGATCTGTGCATACATGATTTGTTACATGCAGTAGTCCTGTTTTATGATGGGCCTCAGACCTGTGCAGACATGGTTTGTTACATGCAGTAGTCCTGTTTTATGATGGGCCTCAGACCTGTGCAGACATTGTTTGTTACATGCAGTAGTCCTGTTTTATGATGGGCCTCAGACCTGTGCAGACATGGTCTGTTACATGCAGTAGTCCTGTTTTATGATGGGCTTCAGACCTGTGCAGACATTGTTTGTTACATGCAGTAGTTCTGTTTTATGATGGGCCTCAGACCTGTGCAGACATGGTTTGTTACATGCAGTAGTCCTGTTTTATGATGGGCCTCAGACCTGTGCAGACATTGTTTGTTACATGCAGTAGTCCTGTTTTATGATGGGCCTCAGACCTGTGCAGACATTGTTTGTTACATGCAGTAGTCCTGTTTTATGATGGGCCTCAGACCTGTGCAGACATGGTTTGTTACATGCAGTAGTCCTGTTTTATGATGGGCCTCAGACCTGTGCAGACATGGTTTGTTACATGCAGTAGTCCTGTTTTATGATGGGACACAAAGCAGTGCATGCATGATTTGTTACATAGTAGTTCTGTTTCATGATGAGTCTCAGACCTGTGCATTCATGGTTTGTTACATGCAGTAGTCCTGTTTTATGATGGGCCTCAGACCTGTGCAGACATGGTTTGTTACATACAGTAGTCCTGTTTGATGATGGGTCACAGACCTGTGCATACATGATTTGTTACATACAGTAATCCCATTTTTGATGAGCCTCAGACCTGTACATACATGGTTTGTTACAGTACATGTACTAATCCTGTTTTATGAAGTGCCCCCGACTTGTGCAGTACATTACTTGTTAGATACAATAATTCATTTTTAGGATGGGCCCAGACCTGTGCACACTTAATTTGTTAGAACCTTTGGTCAAGAAATGTATGCTCCACTATAAATCACTAATGTGACTTCAGCCAATCAGTATGCAGAGCTCAGAGGTGGAGCTAGATGGGGGGCTGGAGGGGCGGTTGCCCCTCCTGGCTGCCCCAGTGTGAGTAGTGGTGCCCCACAACCATCTTTATTCACTGTTTAGTGCCCATTGTGGAGCCCATGATTGACTGAATGGCCCCCCTGACTTCCAAAGGATCCCAAACCTGCCTCCGCCACTGGACAGTACATCTTATCCTATATACAGTGCAGTCTTGTGTAGGAGTGTTAGGGGAGAGTGAGCCACTACAGCACAAGGGAGAGGATGGTATACGTAAATTTAACAAAAGGCTCTAAACTTATTATAAATCACTCTAACCAAACCTGACTGATTTATAAGTTGCTAATATGACTTCTGAGTGATGTCTCTAATGGTATAAGGGACCACTTTTGTGAGGTTTGGGCAGACAGAACTGCTCAGTTTCACCTCGTGGTCCTCACACCCAAACCTCAGGCTCGTTGTCTGTTATGCTGTGAGAACACCACTCAGATTCCCTATTGATGTATATAAAGTTCTACAGCACAAGAGTGTAAGAAACCCTTACAATGTCATGGTTGGCCCCTCTCAATGTGTTAGATAAATGAGACTGCAGAAATCCCCATTATGGACCCTTACCACACTTCAATATACAGTATAAATTACATAAATAGAGCATTATAACAGTAATAGGATCTCTATCTTTCCACTGTTCTTTTGGTGTCAACCTAATATAATTACATGGCCATGGGAAAGCTGTTCGACTATTATTATTCCAGTCCTTCATTATAACAAATACTTCAATTTCACCAGTTGTGGGAAAAACAAGATGCACATTAACACAGAGTTTATCTGGGGATGAAATCTTGAGCCCACCCCTTGTGCTGGAAGTATCATTATTCTGGAGTTGTTGACACATTTAACTTGTCAGACTCTTCAAAAACAGGCAGTTTGTTCTGCTCTGAATCCGTGCTACTTACCATCTCACCTCAAACTCAGTTCCACTAAACGGCATCAGCTTTTCAACTAAAATTGAGTTCCATTGAAGACTCCATGGTAAGTCAGACAGCACTGTTGTTCCATGGATGCGGAAACAGAAAGGTGATGTTTCACTGAAGCACGTTGTTCCTTCTTGGAAAAGCAGTGACTCTAAGGTAACATAGACACACGGGGGGGTGTGGGAAAAAATGAGGAATGATTTGAAAAGTGGGAAGAATGGTCAAGGGTTTTCAGCTGGTTTTCAATGGAAAAAGTACAAACCATGCACTTGGAGCACAGAAACTCAAGGGCTATGTACCAATTGGGACTGACAATACTGACAAATTCCAAATAGGAAGGGACAATGGGACAATCATTTCTGATGATCTGAAGGTAGCCAAGCAGTGTGATATGGTAGTGGTGAATGCTAGCAGGATGCTCGGGTGCATAGGGAGGATTCACCAATAGGAAGACGGAGTAATATTACCCATGTACAGATTACTGGTAGCATCCCACCCTAGTTCTGTGTCCAGTTCTGGAGGGCCTGCTCTGAACAACATTAATAAGGTGGATGCAGCACAAAGAGAAGCTACCAAAATGGTACAGGACCTGCATCACAAGCTCTATAAGGAGAAACTCAAGGAATTGACTATGCTGTCTAGATGAGAAGTGAGGACGGGGGTGGAGGATAGAAACATTTAAAGATCATGTGCAACGGTTTTTACATATTTTTTATAAAAGCTAAAAAGTTGCTGCTCAAGTCCTTGTGTCATGATTAGTGTTTCCTGAAAATTTCACGCTGTTTGATTTTGTGGTTTTCTTTAAATCAGCACGTGTTAACTTGCTCTACAGTAGCTGAAAACAGTGAGTTATTTCTGTCCTCTCAGTCAAACTTAGAGTGCAATGACATCATTTTGGAGTAGCTTGCTGTTTCAGATTCCCAATCAGAGCAGCAGTTTGTAGAGTTAATGGTTTGCTGAGCTCTCCAAGTTTCTTACAAACAGTCTCTGGCTTGTGTTTAGATAGATCAGTTTAAAATATAACATTATCTTCTCATAAAAAGCTGATCATTTTAATTTCAAGGCTGAATTGAAGTAGTGGAAATCTTTCTCTGAGAAATTAGCTTGTCTGTATCACAGCTCTCAGTTCTTTCTAATCAAAACTCAGATTGTTTTTCTAACTGTATAACATAGCTATTAAATATATAACAATAAATCTAAATTTTGTTTATTCACAGAAACAATTTGTCTTTAATGTAGCCTCCATAAATAGATTTCATGTAAGAACATTTTCTTTTCATGTCAGATTGACAAGCAGTACATGTGCTTGAAATACTGTAGCAGAGTGTGACAGGCAGCTGTGAGAACTCACAAATTTCAGTTCTTTGGTGGTTTCTGTGTGAAAATACATTGTTAGGTGTAACTAGGAACATTACGTGGCATCCTGATGCACCATGTCTCTGCCTCAAAGCTGAGGCAGCTGCAGCCTACTGCCACCTGTCCCTGCCCCTTCCTTCTGCTCCACATTTGAAGCTGCTGCATCCTGCTTTCCACCATCTTCTCCCACACAGTCAAGGATTGTGCACCCTGCTGCCTCCATCCCCTGCCTAAAGAATCAGGGCTGCTGTACCCTGCCTCCCCCTGCCCAAACAATTGGGGTTGCGGCATCCTGCTGCTCTCCCCCCCCACCCTCACAGTTAGGGTAGCTGAACCTGTTGCCCCTTGTTCCTGTCTTCACAGTCAGGGCTGCTGTGCTGTGCTATGCTGTGCTAAGCCCTAGAGTGCCAGGTTCCCTGCTTCCACAGCTGGGACTGCTGTACCATGCTGCCCTAGCTACCAGAGGTGGGGCTTTTGCTACACCCTGCTATTCACTTCCATTGCCTCAAATGGTCAGGGCTGCTGCACCACGTGTACCCCATCTCACAGTCAGGCTGCTGTACCCTGATGCCCCTGTGTTCTGCACCACAGTCAAGGCTTCTACCATGCTGTTCTCTATCCGTCACCAGAGATAGGGCTGCTGCACCTGCTCCTTTCTATACAGTTGGGGTTGCTATGGCCTGCTGTGCTCTAGAGCCCATGGCTCTGCAATTAGAGCTGCTGCATCATGCTGCCACTTGCCACAAGATTCAGGGCATTTTCTGCCCCTATTGCATGCCTCCACAGTTGAGGCAGTTGCACCCTCCTGTCCCCCCTGCCACCAGAGTCAAATCTTTTGCTTCATCCTGATCCTCACATTTCTTGTCCCAAACAGGCATGACTGCTGCACCCTGTCCCACAGTTTGGGCTGCTGTATCCTGTTGCCACCCTTATCTCCTGCCTGAACATTCAGGGCTGCTGCACCCTGCTGCCCTCTGTTCCCACACCCACAGTCAGGGCCACAGCACACTGTTGCCCCCTGTTCCTATGTCCACAGTCAGGGCTGCTGTGCTGTGCTACACCCTAGAGTCTCATGCTGCCTTCATCCACAGCTGGGGCTGCTGAACCCTGCCACGCACTTCAATTGCCCCAAATGGTCTGGGCAGCTGCGATGTGCACCCTGCGCTATTGTCAGGGCTGCTGTACCCTGATGCCCACCTGTGTCCTAGCAAATAAAACATTAAGGGACTTTAGTACTCATTTCACAGCAAGGAATTCTTTTTCAGTAGTGGAGTACGTTGTCTTCCTATGGTGCAACTTCCCACTGATATAACAAATGGGATGGTCCTTCCACTCTATATTCTGACTCAGGACTGCATCCAGTCCTGACTTGTATTCACCTGTCTGTAACAGAAATTACTTCTCAGAGTCTGGACCTTTTAAAACAGTGGCTGAAAATAGTGTAGTCATGATGGCCCAAAAAGCTAATATCACAATCTGGGGACCATTTCACACTATTCATGCCTTGTTTCTTTGTGAGACCTGTAAGGGTAATAGCTAACTGAGCAAAGCTGGGAAAAAATCTTCTGCAGTAACCAGCCAAACCTAAAAATGACAAGACATCAATCGATCAATCAATCAATATCTTTATTTATCCAGGCAGGCACCATTGAGCAAGCTCATTTACAAGGTGGACCTACGGTACTACAGTAATAATACAGAAAGATAAGTTACAATAGTACAAACAGTAAAAATAGCTGCTATTATAGTAAAAATGCACATTTACAGGTAATATACATTGAATATAGAACTACAAGGAGTCGTGGATAATGAACTTGTGCTGGATCCAAGCCCAAAAACTCTACATTTTGTAGTGGGAAATGTTAGGGAGAGGGTAGGCATACCAGATAGAAGATATCAAGCGCATAATGTAGGGAGAGGTGGGAATAGGGGCGCAAGCGAAGAGGACCCAATTGTTAGAGCATAGTGAGGGATTGGGAGGGCGGAGGACTTTGTCGCTTTTCGTACATGGCGCATATGCAGGAGAAAAGCTGCCGTTGTACTAAGTGCAAGAGGAGGAATATAGTAGCAGAGGCATAACTGGGAGGGTCCTGGAGGTTGGAGCAGAGGAAGGTGTTGGATGAACGAGGGACCGAATATTTTTTGGGGTGAAAGACGATAATTATCCCCAAGTGCGGTAGCATGTGCTAGAATCAGGCTGCAGCTGTTCAGAGCATCAAAGAATAAGATATGGGAGTTCGACAATAAATCCTGTGGATCTGTTGGTGGGCATGCTAGAGAGCAAAGGCACACATTTCAGTTAGGGGCACGATTTATGAGGCTGCCGTTTGAGGAGGAGGTTAGTTAGTGTCTAGTAAAGCAGCTGCAAATTTCTGTAATGCCATCATGGTAAAGCCTATTGAACAAAAGGATACTTACTGGGATTTTCAGCTCAAGTATTTTTTGGGTTTTATTCCATATTGATGGGAGTGCGAATCCAAAGGCGGCTCTCCCAACATGTTTCTTTGTTTTACGGACAGGACTGTTAGCTATAGCTCCTATCTTGAAAATCTCTGTCTTTTCTTCTCCATTTCCTGAAATATGACTATAATATCTGGTTTCCCAGTCCACACTTGGAAGAATTACTGGTCAAATCTGCATGTTTGATATAATGGATAACTACTCATAGGTTCGAGTTCTTGTTTTTTTCTAGTATTAGAAAGGCTGTTGATTCTGATTTTATTTTGAAAGATGATGGGAATCCGATAGAAAGAGTAACAGTTTAACTGTCTCTGTGTAATTCTTGACAGTCATTTGTCTTTTGAAAACCACACTAGTCAGTTGGTTAAAAAATTTCATCAAAAGCTGGGCATATTGAGTCGAGTAAAGTAACCTTGAATCCCTGAGACAAGGAGAATGATAGCTAATAGTTTATTACCTTCCTTAATAGATTATGGTTTGTTGGTCTATTCGTTTGCTAATGCAAAAGCATAAGGAAGGTTAAGATCTACCTACTATTCATTTTGTTACTGGGATTTAGTCCCTCCACTGATGCTTCTCACCTGTCAATCATCCATCTTTTTTCACATTAAATACATTGTGTGATTGTTTATCATGGAATAGAAGAATTCAAAGCTCTGCATTATTCCAGTAGTAGAATCACCCCCAATCACACACACACACACACACACACACACACACACACACACACACAATGGTAACATGAAATACATGAATTCAAAATTCTTCAGAGTTTTACTGGTATACACTCACAGACATACTGTATACACAGGCATTAGGTTGAACCAGAAGCTCGATTTTATCTGCTGCCAGGTATGAAGCAGGGAGTTCTCTGTCAAACTGGCAGGGAAGGGGGGGGGTCATGGTCATTAATGAAACACAAGCTGCAGAAACTCTGAATAGTATTTGAGTTTTTAAATTTGTGTATGTATGTAAGGAGGGGCTCTGGACTGAAAATAACATTGCATTATTTACTTATGTTATTTAATTTAATAAATGTTTATATATTTTATTTTAGTCTTTGTAAGGGCCACTATTCATCAGTGCCTGTTTTAGAGGTGACCCAGGAGCTTTGGGCTGGTTGAGTGACTTGCTTAGAGTCACACAGTATGCAAGTGGAGGCTGTGGGAATCAAACCTATGTCTGTAGGTACCAAACTCATGCACAGCTTGTTATTCTAACCTCTCGGCTATACTGCCAGCCCTTTAAGGCCTTGTTGAAGATTTTTACATATGAGTAAAGGTTGCAGCCATGTTTATGATGGAAATCAGAAAGTAAGTGGCTTATGAATTCTGTATGTGACTTGTGAGTTGCCCTGGTTGGCAGAGACTTATTTTAGCTATTGGCAGTGCTCTCTGAAGGCAATGGCTAGAACCAAGTCTCAGCCAATCAGGACATAGGGATTTTATTGCCCATTTTATATATAAGTCTATCTCTGGCTTTTTCTATATTTCCCAAATATCTGGTTTCCTGCTTGCCCAGTCCACACTTGGAGGGATTAATGGTCAGACTTGCATGTTTGCTATAATGGATAACTGCTCACAGGTTCAAGTTCTTAGCTCGAAAAACAATCCATGACTTTTTCTAGTATTAGAATGGCTACTGATTTTATTTTGAAGATTATTATTTTATCATTGGAATTTTGGTAACCGGGTAGGTCAGGGGTGTTTCTAGGGTCTGAAAGATTAGAGGCTTGAGCCCACTCCTCACACCAAGTAGAAAACAAACATCCAGGATGGGGTCAGTTTAGAGATTGGGAATCTTTTATTTGGGGCTAATGAATAAGATTCAGAGCTCCAGCCCCAGATGCCCACCCTAGTGATACCCTGTGGTAGGCCCACTGAGAAGGAATGTCCCTTTTCAGGGTTGACCTGGGATAGGGTACAAGGAAGGAACAGTGACACAATAAACAATACCACATGATAAGTGTATACAAACAATTTTATAAAACATACATAAGAAGCAAAGCAAAAGTTACAGTGTCAGTAAATACGTTACATCTTCAGAAAACTGGTGAGACGGATACAAGTCAAAGAAAATACCTATGCACACATATGTACAATTAGATAAATTGAATACAGATTATTCAGGTGCAGTAAGAATTTATTCACAACTGAGATCAACCAGACAATCAAAGCACAATGCACTTAGCATCAGAGCACAGCACAGAAATATGGGGGGTATGCAAGGTTCAGGTAAGGAACTCAGAAAGTGGGCAGGAGAGGAGAGGGTGATGAGAGGTAAGGGGAGTGGTCTACAGTACAACGTGCACACCTGAGTGGAGGCAAGGTGAGATTTAGGAGAAGGCTTGAACAAGTGTGTAGAGGTGCAGGTCAGGACAGTGGAAGGGGAAGAGTTCCAGAGAGAGGGACCCGAAAAGGCAAAGACACACAACCCACTGCTAAACAAGGTTTAGGGATAGTGAGCAAAGGTAAGCCAGCAGATGTTAAAGGTCTAGTTGCAGAGTTACTTAGTATGATGGACAGGAGGCAAGGAGGAGTGTAAGCATGCACAAGTTTGAAAGTCAGGTAAAGGGTGAGCAATTGCAGCCTGGCTTCAAAAGAAGGCCAGCCCAGTGAGCCTAGGACAGTGCAGTGGTGATCTCTGACATACACACTAAGGGCAAATCAAACTATAGTGTGGAAAGTTTGTTTTAGCTTGTTATGGTGGGAGACCTGAGTGGAGTGGAATATTGGGGCACTGCAGCTAGGAGATAATCAGAAGTAGGGAGGGGAAGGCAATGACACAGTGGGAGGTATGTGCAAGTTAGGGCTTGAGGTGGTGCAAAAGTCCTAGCTTCTGATAGAGGGTCTTGACCACTGAGGAGACATTGCTGTCAAAGGTGAGGTGGGAGTCCAAGGTCAAGCCTTGGTATTTAAAGGAGTGAACCATTTCAAGACGGTCACCCTGAGAGGAGTAAATTAACAGCAAGGGTGTGGTGGAAGACTTGGGGTCCAGAGACGATGGTGAGAATCCGATAGAAAGAGTAACAGAGTTTAACTACTGTATCTCTGTGTAATTCTTCAGAGTCATTTATCTTTTGAAACCCACACAATTCAGTTGATTAAAAAATTCCATCAAAGACTAGGCATGTTGTATTGAGTAAAACAATTTTTATGCTGTCTTGCGCGTGCAATGCAGATAACATATTGTGATTGCTTGAAGTGGAAGAGCAGGTTTTGGAGGCACGATCGTGTTGTGGCCAGTGATGCCACTGCTTTTTAGGGCTGGACTCTGTGGCACAAATTAGATTGCACGCTGTTTATGATAGCAGTTACCAAGCGTGCCACCAACTTAAAATATTTTGCTCGCTGTAATGAGGAGCAACCCCTCATTGCAGGTGTGCCATGCCTGGTGTAACATTTCAATAAACATGGTGGGCAGTGGCTCACTACCACTGCTCACAGTCTCTAGGAAGCCGACGTGGAGGGTGTCCAGTCCCCTGTCAGTATATGTGACCCTTTGCTGATGTGAACTGCTGAGGGGTGCCCAATCCCCTGTCAGCATATTAACCCCCAATTTTCCAGCCACTGTCCCAACCCGATTGTGTGCAACACTGGGAACCCACTCAGTGTGGCTAACATGCCTCCCAAAGAAATGTGCCACACTGGAAGCCCACCCCAGTTTGGCCAAACCTGTAAAAAAAAGAAAAAGGCCTGGGTGAATATTTTTATTTTGTTACCGAAACAAAGGAAACGGTCCTAGCCATCATGTCCGCTCCCCAGCTCAGGCCCACCCTCTGTTCACCCCACCTCCCACCCCTTTCACCCCTATACTTACCTCTGGAGCCTGGCACGATGATCTTCAGTGGATGGGGAAGCGGTCTGCACTCTTCAAAGCTGACCACAAACTGAAGAAATGCCAGTAAGCTGTATAATGGCATAATTTTTTTCAACTTTGGTGCATATCTCGCCATTTTGTGAATTTTGGCACCAAATTCTCAACATGCGTCTCTTGGGACCCCATCATTAATTCAGTCACTGTCATCTCATTATTTGGTCCCAAAAGGTGGTTTTGAAGTCACTGCACAGAATCACCTTCGGGACCGATAACAAAACAACAGTGTGACTGTTCATGAGTTGGCCTCCAAAAAGCCTATGTTGCAAATTTGGTAAAAATTCCAAACAAATAAACAGTGTTACAAGTGTGCATTAATGCGGTTTCCATGCATGCTTGTAACCCGAGAACCACAATATTTTTCTCACATTTTCAACATAGCCATTTTTCCACCTCCTTATGAACAGTACAGCTGTCATTTTCCACACCCTGCCCAAAATGTGTTTTCACACATCTGGTGCACTATGGCGCAGTTGCTGTGAGAAAACAATGTTCAGGACAGAGTAAGAAAATCACAGTAACACTGTTATTGAGCAGAGGTCCCAAAAGCCTATGTAGCAATTTGGTGAAAAATTCTTTTAAACATGACCATGTTATGGACGGTGTTGCGTATTTTCTGTGTACGGTTGTTACTCAAGTATTTTCATATTTTAATCCAGATTTTCAACATTGTTATTTTTCACACCTCCTTATGAACAGAACAGCTGTCATTTTCACATTCTCCCAGAAAGTGTCTTCACATATCCGGCACACAGTGGTGCAGTCGCTGTAGGAAAACAATTTTCAGGACAGAGTAAGAAAATCACAGTAACACTGTTCATGAGCAGGGGTCCCAAAATGCCTATGTAGAAAATTTGGGAAAAATTCAAAAGATGACTATGTTATGAGCATTGCACAGTTTCCATGCACGCTTGTAATTTTGAGAAATTTTAATATTTTACTCCAGATTTGCAATATTGCCACTTTTTCACACCTCCTTATGAACAGACCAGCTGTCATTTTCCACATCTTGCCCAAAATGTGTTTTTGCAAATCTGGTGCACAGTGGCGCTGTCGTTGTAGGAAATCAATGTTCAGGACACAGTAAGAAAATCACAGTAATGCTGTTCATGAGCAGAGGTCCCAAAAAGCCTATGTTGCAAATTTGGTGAAAAAATTCCACAAAATGACTATGTCACAAGCGTGCATTGTGCAGTTTCCACGCATGCTTGTAACTGAGAATTTTTAATATTTTTACTCCAGATTTTCAACGTTGCCATTTTTCCACACCTCCTTATGAACAGTGCAGCTGTCATTTTCCACATCCTGCCCAAAATGTGTTTTAGCACATCTGGCGCAAAGTGACGCAGTCGCTATAAGAAAACAATGTTCCGGACAGAGTAAGAAAATCACAGTAAAATTGTTCATAAGCAGAGGCCCCAAAATGCCTATGTTAAACAGTTGGTGAAAAAATTCCACAAAATGATTATGTTACAAGCGTGTGTTGAGCAATGTGCACGTACAGTTGTAAGTTCGAGAATTTGTAATAATTTCACTCCAGATTTTTAAGATTGCCCTCTTTTCACAGCTCCTTATGAATGGTGCAGCTGATATTTTTATGTGGTGCAGAATGGCACAGTCACTGTGGGAAATCAACGTTCGGGACACATTAACAAAATCACAACAACACTGTTCATGAGCATAGGTCCGCGTGCTTTCATGAGGTGGGTCACAAAAGGCCATGTTGAAAATTTGGAGTGCAAATATCAATAAATGCCCAGGGCGTTAGGGTTTCTAACCATAATGTCCCACCCTGTACAGACTAACAGGCTTCAGGGTGTGCCTTTGGATTGTCGGCTGTAATGCTCATGCCACTGCACCCCGACTACCACCCTGTAGCCACTGACTGCCATCCAGGTGTGCCTTGGACATTTCAGCTTCAACATTCAACCCATTCTCCTATGCTGCACCCATCTCAACATACAGTACTTCCTTATGAAATGGGATGAGCGTAAGGACCGATGACCCTAAGGCACAACGCAGCACTTGTCAGAGTCTGCAGGGTAGGGTTAGGTGAAATGGCATGAGCTTTATGGCCAGTGACCCAAAGGCACACCCCAATGCCTGTCACTCTTTGCAGGTTGGGGTGGGGTTGATGTTGGTTCTATACTTTACTGCCATTCCTATTACTTGTCTCTCTAATGCCTGCACTACCAATGCCAATGCCAGTAAGACAACATTCGGCATTGACAAATGCTTGATAATTCCTGAGACAAGAAGAATGACAGCTAATATTTTTTTTTTTACTTTCCTTAATAGATTATGGTTCTTTTGTCTATTCTTCTTCTAATTCCAAAACATTGGGAAGATTAAGACCAATGGACCATAGTATTACTTGTTTTGTTACTGGACTCCAAATGTCTACTCACCATTGTGATTTATAATTATTTATTTTGCATTTATTTATTTCAATTTCAGATTACCTCCTTTGAGCAGGGAAGCTCGTTTACAAAGGTTCCAAGTCATGGATTACATAGAACAATGTTCCAAGTCATGTATTACATAGAACAATGTTCCAAGTCATTTATTACATAGAACAATGTTCCAAGTCATGGATTACATAGAACAATGTTCCAAGTCATATATTACATAGAACAATGTTCCAAGTCATGGATTACATAGAACAATGTTCCAAGTCATATATTACATAGAACAATGTTCCAAGTCATGGATTACATAGAACAATGTTCCAAGTCATATATTACATAGAACAATGTTCCAAGTCATGGATTACATAGACAATGTTCCAAGTCATATATTACATAGAACAATGTTCCAAGTCATATATTATATAGAACAATGTTCGGAGTCATGGCTTATATACAAACAACACAATTGGTTACAAGCAAGTAAAACAAATATCAATCAATTTGTTGAGGGACAATAGTTACAAAAGTGCTGGGTAGTATAGTTATCTTAAACATGGATGTGAGGTGGGGAGGTGGATGAAGAGGTATAGAGTTACGAGGAAGTGAGTCAAGAGCTAGGATAGAATAGCAGCCTTTGTAGGCATTGTCAGGAGAAAGGGTGGTGAGGAGGATTTAGTAGGTAATGAGATAGTAGGATTTAGGTAAAGAATTGCTGGTATAGTAGGTAAGCTGCCTTCTAAAGCCATTATATGGGGGACAGGGGGACAAGTGTAGGCGAAGGGGGTAGTTAATGGAGGGATGGGTGTGGCCATGAGTGTCTCAATGTAAGCTTCCTGAGCTAGTAGCCTTGATGAAAGATGAACAATTGGATATTGTGGCAGTCACGGAAACATGGTACACAGAGAACCATGACTGGGATGTCAACATACTTGGGTACACAGTCTACAGAAGGGACAGGAGGAGAAAAGATGAGGTGGAGAAGCTCTATATATAAGGAAGGATCAAAGCTACAGAACTAAAAAGTAAAGGGAAGGACAAGAGGCACCCTGGGTCACCTTGGAGACAGGAATGGCATCACAATCTGCACAGGGTTGTATACAGACCCCCATCTCAAGGGAGAAATGGACAAGAAAATGATAGAGGACATTCTCAAAATGGCTGAAAAGGGAGATACTATTGATGGGGACCTGAATATTCCAGATATTAACTGGATGACATGTACTGCAGCCACCCAAAAGCAGGGTCATTCTCAATGCCCTGCAGAGGCAGGCCTTAGACAGCTAGTGTTGGAACCCACTGGGAGGGATCAATACTAGACCTGGTACATAGAAACATAAAACATAGACTTTGACAGCAGATAAGGACCACTTGGCCACCCAGTCTGCCCATTTCCCTACCTTTGATAAGCTGCAGATTCTAGTTAACCAACAGCCTACTTCCTGCAACCCCAACTATTATTGCCTTGTGTCTGTCCCATGCATGTTTGAATTCTCCCACTGTTTTAGACCCAACAACCTCCTCAGGAAGGCTGTTCCATGTATCCACCACTCTCTCTGTGAAAATAAAATTCCTCACATTACCCCTGAGCCTTCCCCCCTCTATCTTTAAGTTGTGCCCCCTTGTTCTTACACATCTCTTTTTCTGAAAGATGCTACCCTCCTGGACTTTGTTGATTCCCTTGAGGTACTTGAACATTTCTATCATGTCCCCCCTGTCCCTCCTTTCATCAAGAGTATACATATTAAGCTCTCTCAGTCTCTCTTCATATGACTTCTGCTGCAGACCCTGCACCATTTTAGTTGCCCTCCTCTGGACTGCTTCCATCCTGTCTATGTCCTTGCGTAGATGAGGTCTCCAAAACTGCACACAGTGCTCTAGATGGGGTCTCACTAACTGTATGTACAGAGGGATAACCACTTCCTTTTCTACTTGTCATGCCCCTTCCTATGCATCCCAGTATCCCCTGGCTCTCCTTACCAACTTTTCACTTTGCTTACCCACCTTTAGGTCATCTGATATGACTACCCCCAGGTCCCTTTCCATTTTTGTTGTTGTTAGTACCTCCCCTGCTATTGTGTACTCTTCTCCTGGGTTTTTGGTTCCCAGGTGCATTACTTTGCACTTCGTTGTATTGACTCTAAGTTGCCACATGTCTGACCATTCCTCCAACCTTGCCAAGTCCCTGAAAGTGTTCCATTCACTATTACCTTCTGTGTCCTGTTGTGCAGCCAGTTTGCTACCCAGGCTACCACCCTGGGACCCACTCCCAGGCTGGCTAACTTGATTATTAATATTTTGTGCGGGACTGTGTCAGATGCCTTGCTAAAGTCTAGGTAGGCCATATCCACAGCCCCTTCCTGGTCTATTACTTTGGTCACTCAGTTGAAGAAATCAATTAGATTCATCTGACATGAGATTCCTGCTGTAAATCCATGCTGCTTTGGGTCCTGTGCCCCGCTGGCCTCTAGGTACTCAAAAATTCTTTCTTTCAGAAGTGATTCCATCATTTTACCTACCACTGAGGTCATACTTACAGGTTTGTAGTTTTCTGCTTCTACCTTGTTCCCACTTTTGTGAAGGGAAATCACATCTGCCCTCCTCCAGTCCTCAGGTACCACCCCGTACTCCCATGATTTGTTAAAAAGTGTGGTTAGTGGTGTCACTAGGTCCTCCCTTAGTTCTTTTAGGATTCTGGGGTGAATCCCGTCAGGCCCCATTGCTTTGTCCACCTTGAGTTTTAGTTCTTATTTATTTATTTATTTAAGAGATTTACCAGGAAGGCATGCTGAGCAGACTACCGCTCGATGGTAGCCTGGGTAGTAAACTGGCTGCACAACAGGACACAGAAGGTAATAGTGAATGGAACACATTCCAAAGAAAGGGGGGTTACTAGTGGAGTACCTCAGGGCTCAGTACTGGGTCCAGTCCTCTTTAACATCTTTATAGGTGACATTGCAGAGGGTCTGGAGGGAAAGGTATGCCTCTTTGCAGATGACACAAAGATCTGTAACAGAGTTGATACACAAGGGGGGTAGAAAGGATGAGAAGGGACTTGGCAAAGTTAGAGGAATGGTCAGACATATGGCAACTTGATTCAATGCAAAGAAGTGCAAAGTAATGCACCTGGGAAACAAAAACCCAGGGGAGGTACTATCAACAACAAAAATGGAAAGGGACCTGGGGATAGCCATATCTGATGATCTAAAGGTTGGTAAGCAATGTGAGAAGTCAGTAAGGAGAGCCAGGGGGATACTGGGATGCATAGGAAGGGGCATGACAAGTAGAAAAAAGGAAGTGGTTATCCCTCTGTATATACAGTTAGTGAGACCCCATCTGGAGTACTGTGTGCAGTTTTGGAGACCTCATCTATGCAAGGACATAGACAGGATGGAAGCAGTCCAGAGGAGGGCAACTAAAATGGTGCAGGGTCTGTATCAGAAACCATATGAAGAGAGACTGAGAGAGAGCTTAATATGTATACCCTTGATGAAAGGAGGGATGGGCGGACATGATAAAAATGTTCAGATACCTCCAGGGAATAAAAAAAGTCCAGGAGGGTAGCATCTTTCATAAAAAGAGATGTGTAAGAACAAGGGGGCACAATTTAAAGATAGAGGGGGGACGGCTCAGGGGTAATGTGAGGAAATTATTTTTCACGGAGAGAGTGGTAGATGCATGGAACCGCCTTCCTGGAGATGTTGTTGGGTCCAAAATGGGGGGGGGATTCAAACATGCATGGGACAGACATAAGGCAATTGTAGTGGGGGGGTGGCAGGAAGTAGGCTGTTGGTTAACTAGAATCTGCAGCTTATCCAGTAGGTAGGGAAATGGGCAGACTGGGTGGGCCAAGTGGTCCTTATCTGCCATCAAAGTATATGTTTCTATGTTTCATGAGGAGCAGGCACACTGAGTGTCCCCTTTAAGAAGGAGGCAGAGCTCTCATTTGAAGGGTCCTAGTTTTTTGCAGTTAAGGAGGGAAGCTGGAAGGTCATTAAGGTACATAGGCCCTAGATAGGACAGCGCTCATTGGGCAAATGAGGTTCATCTAAAGGGGACTTGGCGAACACCTTCAGCTGCACTTCTTGTAGACTTAGCAGGTAAGTCTCATTGGAAAATACCTGGCATGGATGCAGGGTAGAGGCCTAGTAGGTCTTTTTACTAGCTAGGCAGGCCTGGAATTTTACCCTCAGATGTTGTAGTAGGCATCCAGATACTGAGTGAAGGGTACATATATGGGTCAACTGCTCTGTGCCCAAGACTAGCCTGCATGCCTTGTTTAGAAGCATTTTTATTTTTTGCAAGGCTGTGTCAGACCCAGCACTGTAGATTACTAGTCTGTAATCAATTATTGATAATAAGCTGGCTCAGGGGCACTCAGGGCAGAGGTGCTGGATGTCTCACCTCACGCTACTCCAGCAACCCAGGCTTGGGAATGACCTCGGGGTCGCCGGGGTGCCGGCATGGGGGGGAAGAATGATTGAGCATTGGTTCTCCTCTGCTGGGTGGGGGTCTCCCATCCAAAGTCTAACCATCACCGGATAGCAGTCAAGTGGCAGGCATAGGCGGTAGCAGAGCGACTAGTACGATGGGGTGATACAAAGGGCTGGATGTGCTTCAAGTCAGGGATGCATGGGATGGGACAGGGGAGAAAAAACTGTAAAATACTACAAAGTACCTACGGGGAAACAAAATTATTGATAATACCGAGCTCCTGGCAACTAGGTTCAGTGCCTCCGAGGACATTGCTTGTTCGTGGTGGTACAGGATACCAAGTTTGATGTTAGCAGGTTTCATGACATGGTCAATGTGAGTGGAAAAGGACAGCATGTTATCCAGAAAGATGCCCAAGTATTTCAAGTTATTTACTTGTTCAAGTGTGTAACCTTCTTTGCTGTTGATAGTTAGGGGGCCATATCTTTTCTTATTGTGTGGTGTGGAAAAAAGCATAACTTTTGTCTTTTTATGATTAAGGAGGAGTATGGTTTTTTGTAAACCAGGTCTCAAGTTTTAGGAAGCTGACTTGAAGTGCTGTGGTTATTTCATATAGTTGTTTTCCTGGGATTGAGATAACCACATCATCAGCATATAGTAACATTTTTGCAGGACAGACAGAAGGAAGCGTATTTATAAGAATGCAGAATAACAGAGGGCTGAGAACTGATCCTTGTGGGACGCCCATTAATACTTTCTTTGTGTGGAGACTGTCCATTGATTCGTACAGACTGATGTCTGTGAGAAAGGTAACTGCTAAACCTGGAAACTGTTTCATGGGAGAGGACAAGGGTAATTAGGTTTCTTAACAGGATATAATGGTTCACTGTATCAAAGGCTTTGTGAGTTCCATGGAGATGGACTCACTGACATCCATTGTCTAGGGCATCAAAGAGGTGAGTGGTGAGGTCAATGAGGCGCAGTCATTGTGCTATGGTTCTTACAGAATCCATGCTGTTGTTGACAAAAAGTTTATATTTGCTAAGATATTCTGTTAACTGATCCAAAACAACCCACTCAAGGGCTTTAGATAATAGGGGAAGTATAGAAATGGGCCTATAGTTGGCTAAGAGGGATCTGTCCCCACTTTTAAAGACATGCATGAGAAGAGTAGTTTTCTAACTTTCAGGGAAGACTCCTGCTCTTAAGGAGATGTGGAAAATGTTGGTGATTGGCAGTGCCAGAGCGTCAAGAGCAACAGCTACCTGCTTCATATCGATCTGATCGTTATCCATACTAGTTTTTCCAAGGACCCTCTTGATATATTTAATGTTTTGGTTCCTGCTGATTTGTTTAAAGTAAAATGGGGGTATTCCGATGTTTTGAGGGGAGGTGTGGTAGACTTCACTGTGTTTTGGGACATATATACTGAAGCACATATGTGTTACTGTTCCTTTAAATGGTTTAAATGAGATTAAAAAAAAAACAAAGGAGAAATGTCACTGCTGCCAGGGCTATTCAGCCCTATAAAAATGTAACTGTGTGTAGCTATGACCATGCTGTCTGTGGAAGATGAGTTGCGGCGCTGGGGCAGTGTGGTGTGGTGAAATCTAACACCACAATTCTGGATTTAAATTTCTTTAAGCTTCATTTTGGAGTTTCATTTAATTTATTTGTGTGCTTTTGGTCCTTTGGTACCAGCATTCCTGAACTGGTAATAGGAGCAGAACTGTTGGCAGCAGTAGCACTGGATTACCTGTGGATCTAGGAGAGATATAGCTTGAGGGCTGGCTGCAGCAGGTAGAGGGGCCACACTGCACGAGGACACCCGGTCAGGGGCCGCTCTGGTTCTATGGGTCTAGTGGCAGATACAGCTAGGTGGTTGGCTCTGGCAGGTAGAGCGGCCACACTGCTCATGGAAGCCCAGTCAGGGGCCACTCTGGATATGTGGGATTAGCAGCAGATACAGATAGGGGAGGCGGCTGCGGTAGGTAGACGGGCCACAACTGCTCATGTACTCCTGGTCAGGGGCAGCTCTTGGTCTTATGTAAGGCTATTAGTTGGTTTTCTTTGTAAGAGAGATTTAGCAGTAGGGTTTTGATATTCCTTTATAAAATTCATTAGGGTAAGATGCCCAACAGTATGGTTTCCTTATTTCATCGATGCTCCGCTAGGTTAAAATGGAGCGTTCATTTCAAATTCCATTTTATTGCACTTCTCATGAGCATCTTTCCTTGTCTTATAGAGGAGTTACACATATTGTTTTATACATTTTGTATATGGTTGTATTAATTTGTTCTTTTGGTATTGTTGAATATTTATAACTGGATGCTAATGAAAATGAGCAGTTTTGCTCACATGCCTTTCCACTACAGAAAAATAAAATGAAGATGTTCCAGGTGACTTATCCATTCTGCACTGGACACAACAACATCATCCAGGTAAGTAGCCCAATAACCAGTGTGAGAGGCTAGAATTATATGCATGTACCACTGGAATATACCATGTGTACCATGTAAACGCACAACATGGTAGTGAACTGACAGAATCCAACGGAAGTGGAAAATGTAATTTTGTCTCTGGATTCATTAGTGAGGAGGATTGCCAGTAACCCTTGGTGAGATGGAGGTACTGATGTACTTATCACTTCCTACTCTATCCAACAAATCATCTATCTTGGGCATACGATAGCTGTCAAATTCAGACACTTGATTACGTTTCCTAAAATCAAGACAGATTCTTACACCCCCTTCCTTTTTATTTACAGTCGCTACTGGTCATGACCAACCACTTCTCGATTCTTCCATAAAACCAAACTCTTTCATTTTTTGTATTTCCTTAACCACTTCTGCTCTTAACCGCTCTGGTAATCTGTATGTCTTTTGTCTGACAGGGTGAGTATTCTCTGTCACAATTACATGCTCGACCCCTTTTGCTCAGTCTGGCACTGTGATAAAAGTGCTTCTAAATGTCTTTACCAGATTATGAATTTCTGCAGTGCGTTCTATGGGTAAGGAAACATTCATTTTTGCAGCATCAGCCATTACAGTTTGTTCCAGTCTTTCATAAGCTATATTAGTATCTTCTTTAGCAGTTTCTGGTAAGACTAACAAAGCGACCTTTGATGTTTTTCAACACATTTCTTCAGAAAGCTAGGATAGTATATCTTGATCTTATAATAATAATAATAATTATTTTATTTATATAGCGCCTTTCAATATATCAAGGCGCTGAACAAGTTAAAATCATAAATTCAAATTTCAATACAAAACATCAAAACACTAAAAAGACATTATAAATATACATCATAAAAACATAGTAAATTACAATAAAATTCCAAACATGTTACAATTCACTTAACTATCTAAGAAGGCCATTTTTCATAAATATGTTTTCAATTCTTTCTTAAATATCTCCACGGAGGTGCAATCCCTTAACCGGCATGGTAGAGAATTCCAAAGAGTGGGTACAGCATGAGAAAATGCTCTTCTGCCAGAAGATTTTAAACTAACTCTTGCAATCTCCAACAACCCCATGTTGGCCGAGTGAAGTGATCGGCCAGGGCAGTAAGGAACCAGTAGGTCTTTCAGATAGGATGGACCCTGATCGTGAAGGGCTTTGAAAGTCAATAAAATGACTTTAAAGGTGATCCACCACCATATAGGAAGTCAGTGCAGTTTGCGCAGTACTGGGGTAATATGACAGGACCTACTTGTCCCAGTCAAAACCCGGGTTGCTGTGTTCTGCAGCAGCTGTAGGTGGCGGATTTCAACCCCAGAAAGCCCAAAGTAAAGGGCTTTGCAGTAGTCTAGGCACGAGGACACAAAGGCGTGGACCAACGTTGGCAAGAAGTCAGACAGAACAAGGTGCCTAACCCTGGCAATATTCCTAAGATGGTAAAAGGAGGTCCTGACAACTGCCGACACCTGAGATTGAAAAGTCAGCCTATCGTCAAGGATCACCCCAAGGTTGCATCCATTCAGAGGCCAGTAGTGACACGCCACCAAGAAAAATTCCAGAAGGCGCGCCAGTATATGACCTCTCAATCTGACCACCCGGGTCCACCACCAAAACCTCAGTCTTCTCCGAGTTCAACTTTAACCAACTAGAATCCATCCAGTCTTGGATTTCCCCTAGACTGTTATTAAACACCGAGAGAGCTCCATCCTGGTTGGGTGTGAAAGACAGGTGTAAAGTTAGGATAGTGTATCTTGATAGGGGTTTCCTAGCCCCCTATCAGGGGTCTCAACCGCATAGTTATCTGTACCAGTACGTCTCATCACTTTATAAGGCTTTTGCCACTTTAACAACAGTTTGTTTTCTGTAGTGGGTAACAACAACAAGACCTTTTCATCTGGCTCAAAAACATTTTCTTTTAGCCCTAGGTCTGAATTCACCTTCTACTGTCTTGTGGCCACTTCCTGGTACTGTGAGCAATTTCAACATATTTTTCCAGTTTCTTTCTAAGTGCACACATATAAGATGTAAATGATTCTTTCTAAGTGGGGTTATCCTCCCATATTTCTTTTACTACATTTGGCCCTCCAGGATGTCTACAACACAGCATTCAAAGGTTGAGAACCCTATTGGTGTTTCTGGCAGCTCTCTAACAAAATGCAGGTAAGATAAATATTAGTCCCAATCTTTCCCTTCACCTTTCATAAACCTTTTTAACATGTGTTTTAGGGTTTGATTAAAATGTTTCACAAGACCATCTCCCTGAGGGTAATAAAGGGAGGTTCTTATGGCAGTGATACCTAGCAGTAGGCACAGCTCTTTTAGTAATGCAGGGGTGGGGTGGTGGGTGCTGAGAGGGAGGAGGGAGGGTTGGGTAGGTGGGTAATAAAACAAAAATACTGAGAAGTGACTGTGTGTGTTTAGGGGTCACATACCACCTGGTGATACTGTAGGATTGGGCACCCCCTGTGTCACTGTTAAGTTTCTCTGGGGGTGTAGGGAGAAGGGCTGGTGCAAGACAGATAAGAGAGAGAGAGAGAGAGAGAGTGAGAGAGAGACTGATTGATCCCTCAGAGGGAGGTGGATTTAGGAGTCAACAGAAGTCTACAATGACTCAACTGAGACAAACATAGTGAGCAAAGAGTGCTTATTAGAAGACTGCAGTGATGCAAACTGCTTCTCATAGTGCAGAGGCAACTGTGAAGCAGCTGCCAAATGTTCAGTTGGAGTGGAGCTATTCTTTTGCTCACAAGAGGTCTGCAGGGCTGTGCTCGTTGCAACCCTAAAAATAATATTGTTCAGAATAGCTCTTTACATAGGCAGTAAAATAAAGAAATCAAAGACCTTAACCAAAGGAGTTGTTTACCATTTCAAATCTCACTCTCTCTCTCTCTCTCTCTCTCTCTCTTTCTCAACAAAGCATTGTTCTGTCTTTTGTAAGAAGTCTTTCCATTGCAATTAATTTCAGCATTATGAGCTTGTAAGTTCCATCTCCTGTTTTTCACAAAATGCAACAAGTTTTTTTTTTATTGGACTTTATAACTAGCAGCTAGTAAAGCTCCATTTATCTCTTAACAATGCATTGTTCTCTCTTTATAAGAATTATTTCCCTTGAAATTGATTTCTGCATCCAAAGCTTGTAAGTTACATCTCCTTGACAAAATGCAACACTATTTTTGTATTGACCAGCAACCAGTAGTTATTGATAGTTACAATGAGTCACACTAAACTCTGAAATGTACACTGCCAAGTCAGGTTTGTCATTCTGACATACAGTATATACTACATTACCATTGGCAGTTTATAATTTTGGCATTATGAGCTTGTAAGTTACATCTCCTGTTTTCACAAGATACAAGATTGTTTCATTGACCTTTCTTTGACCAGCCAAAGAGTGTTAGTCTCATAATTGGTGTCACCAATTAACATATTCTGCCCCAGGTCTGATTTCATGCAGATTGCTCTGCAGAGCAGCTTGTGGAGGCCACACTGCATCTCAACGTTAATCCCTGTGTTCCAAATAACTTTCTGTAATCATTTCAACATTATAACTATTTGCATATGCAAACCAAGGGAACCCAGTTTCACATAAAGATTCACATGCACTGTAGGTTTTAACCACAGATAATCAAATGAAGAAAGATATAATAGAAACAGAAAGTTAAGGAAAGGAGATAATAGGTGGATATCGTGGTACCATCAAAGTGGCCAGTCCTGAGGATCAGCAAGGACAATTTTATTACACAATCAAACAGACAAGAGACAAGTGACAGAATTATACATGTGTGGAGGTGCACGCACATGCTAGGATCCAGTGACCCCTTCCACCCCTTCCCTGATGTTTGTCACTGTACTGTACCATCTACTTGCCCAACGGACCTCCATCTGGTGGAAGCGGGACTATGGCCAAGTGGGCATCCACCCTTGGAGGGAGCCATGGCTCAATCCCTCCTAACCCCCCCGAGCTGGCACCCTGGTGACCTGAGGCCACTCCTGAACATGGATCACCAGTGTGGCATAAGATAAGGTGCCAGCGCAGCAGCCCTATGCCCTACCAGACCGGCTATGTATCCTTGCTTTTAACTCTCTCTGCATAACAAATGGGACAGGGTCTTAACCAGCCCTGTCAACAAAAGGTATCAGAGTGCCACTGAAGCTAGTATTTGATAGCAGTTAACAAGTAAATACTCAGCCACTGCAAGTAATGTCTTACAGAAAGTTGTCATCAACTCTCTGCATATCATTTAGTTACCATGCATTACTTCAAGCCTTCCATCAGCTTGCTAACTCTGTCATTTGCTAGTCTACCAACAAGCCTCCAAGTCCTGCTAGCCTCCAGGCAGCTAGCAAGCCTCTGCCAGTAATTAACTACTTTGCTGTATGAGGCAGCATGTCACCCATGACATTTACCAGGCTAGTAACAAACTTCCTGCCTATCACTGCACACGCTTGTCAATAAATGTTGATGTAGTTAATGATTAGTAAATTTGATAGTTATCAGGAACCAATGAGTTCCTGCTTAATAGATCACATTCTCCTTTTGCTATCTAAAACAACTGGAACATAAACAATAGTACTGTATATAATTCAAAGCCATACCTCAATATTTTCAACCTTAAATAATGTCAACATTAATTAACAAAAAAATAAACTATTTTAGGATAAGAAAATAAAAGTCCAAGGATTGTGAGTCAGGAAACTCTGTTAGAAACCCAGCTTTTCTACTTACTCAGTTTAGCAATTTGAACACATGACTACCCCCAACCTCCAGACCCATTCAATATAGTTCTCCCAGATGTATCATTTTGTAATAGAGAAGGGGACAGGGTTCCATGATCCTGTAACAGAAAATTCTAAGTAAAAAACTGAAACAAATACAGCCAGCAGATGTGAACTATTAGTTAAATGAGTTATTTAGGGGTATGATAGTACACAACTTGTTGATGCAGAGACTGTGTAATAATATGGACTGTTGTAGGTAAAACAAATTGTACACAAAGTCATGATTAGGCCTGTTGTGAATTTAACATTTTTCTGTGAATTACAGTGAATTTGCCTGCAACACTCTATGCACAATGGGTCCTATGCACTAATGGGTAGGAAGTACATGTAAAATGCGCATATCCCTCCCACACCACTACACACCTGCACCTAGGAGTGTGCATGCCAACATTCACAATCACAGTCCACCTGACTGCTCTGCTACTCCTCCAATGTGCAGCCACATGGTGGTGGATTGTAGCACTGCATGGGCAGAGTGTGGGCCATAGGTGGGCATCCAACGGGATGCCTATCCCAGCTTCCACAGTGGATCCCCATCCACACGTGGGTGGGGTATCATGGGATGGTGCATACTCAACAGGATATTAACAGTGGTCATTTTCAAAATTACCCCAAGCCCTCCCAGGGAGCCTGCATCTGCGGCAGCTGTGTATGGAAGTAACCAGTGCTGCTGCACCCTGCTGGTGACTTGTAGGGGTGTACATAAATATTTACAACAGCGTTTCCCCCCTCATGTAAATTTATGAGTCCCATTCTGGTGCACAGTGCCATTGTGCATGGACACAGTGCTGGGCATGCCCTGGCCCGCCCCCGGCACAGTGCCATGTAGCTAGCTTGGGGATCCATGTCAAAATGCACTAGCATGCCTGCGGTGCCTGCCACTGGGGGTGCACAGGACACTGCTGCATGGCAGTCAAACATGAGAATGCCTACGTGCTGCCCTTATGCAGTGTGTAGGCATTCATGAATAGGCCCCAGCATTTACATGGTGTTTGCTACTCAATTTGTTCCAATCAAAGTGAATTTTACTTCATGAATTGACACAAAGTGCACTTCGAGATGATGTTTACTCGAAGTACATCACTTTGGGTAGTAAAATTATCAAAGTTACATAAGCGCCTGTGTGGTGCAGTCATTTGTGTAGTAAAACCTGGGCAGTTGCACAAATTTTACTTCATAAATTTTTCACACTAAAGTAAGCACTATGCAAATTGTGGAGTTTTTCCTCTTCTCCCACACCTAGAAAAGTTTTTTTTTACCATCAGTATAACTGGACTTTGACAAGAAATGCATTGCATGACATAAAGGAACGGTACAACTGTGCATTATGTTGTTTGGGTGATGAATTGTTTTCCACAGCTGATTTTAAACTGACAAGCATATCCCATCGTTCATCAGATTGTTAATGTACTAGTCATTCTTTCAAAATTTTGTGACATCTGTATAAAGGATGTGGATAACTCAGCTTACCTTCCTATCCTTGCAGTACCACAAGAGTCAACTGAAGCTTTCGATCTGACTAAATATTTAATATGATGGCTTGGGTTCTGCTGCCATTGCTGCTGTTATCCTCCGCTCCTGCACTGAGCTCTCAGAAGGGCTGTAAACTACAGACTGTGGCAGAAAAAGGAATCAGCAAGGATGGAGACATCATCATCGGTGGAATGATCCCTCTTCGCTATAACAACATTTTCACAGAAACAGGTTTCACAGAGATGCCAAACCCGACCTTCTACAAAATGTAAGGCATTCCTTTTCCTACTGGTTGATAATGACATCCATTGTGATAGCTATTCAATGTAGGCATTGCTCTTCCTCTTGGTTAGTAACAGTGTTCACTATGATGTGCACTCAATGCCAGCATTTGGAAAGGTAGAAATTATACCGTCTATCCATTTTGATTCTAAACTTCCATACATTTTGGTATTACATTGGCATAGCAGCAAGCAATGGTGGTAGTTTTGGGGAAAAACACAAAATTAAAGGTTAATTGAGTTGTTGCAGAGGCATATAGGACAGTGGGCAGCTTCAAGAGGCAGGGAGGAATAGAAACATAGAAACATAGGAATTTGATGGCAGATAAGGACGCTTGGCCCACCTAGTCTGCCCATTTCCTACCTAACAGATAGCTGCAAATCCTAGTTAACCAACAGCTTACTTCCTCCTACCCACCTGTAGGACTGCCTTATGTCTGTCCCATGCATTCTTGAAGTCCCTCACTGTTCTTGACTCCACGACCTCCTCAGGGAGGCTGTTCCATGCATCCACAACCCTCTCAGTGAAAAAATACTTCCTCACATTACTTCTGAGCCGTCCCCCCTCTATCTTCAAATTGTGCCCCCTTGTTCTTGCACATCTCTTTTTCTGGAAGATGCTACCCTCTTGGACTTTGTTAATTCCCTTGAGGTACTTGAAAGTTTCTATCATGTCCCCTCTCTCCCTCCTTTCCTCTAGGGTATACATATTAAGCTCCTTAAGTCTTTCTTTGCATGTCTTCTGGTGCAGACCCTGCACCATTTTGGTTGCCCTCCTCTGGACAGCCTCCACTCTGTCTATGTCTTTGCGGAGATGGGGTCTCCAGAACTGCACACAGTACTCCAGATGGGGTCTCACCACCTGTCTGTACAGAGGGATAACAACTTACTGTTTTCTACTATTGATGCCTCTTCCTATGCATCCCAGTATCCCCCCAGCCTTCCTTATTGCCTTCTCACATTGCTTGCCCACCTTTAGGTCATCTGATATAATTACCCCCAGGTCCCTGTCTATTTTTACTGCTGTCTGTATCTCACCCCCCATTGTGTACACTTCCCCAGGGTTTTTGTTTCCCGTGTGCATTACCTTGCACTTCTTTGAATTGAATCTGAGCTGCCATACATTTGACCATTCCTCCAACCTTGCCAAGTCCCTTCTCATCCTTTCCACTCCATCTTGTGTATCAACCCTGTTGCAGAGCTTTGTGTCATCTGCAAAGAAACTTACTTTTCCTTCCAGTTCCTCTGCAATGTCACTTATAAAGACATTAAAAGGACCGGTCCCAGTACTGAACCCTGTGATACCCTCTAGTAACCCTCCTTTCTTCACTGAGTATTCCATTTACTTCTACCCTTTGCATTCTGTTGTCTAGCCAATTTTATCCAGGCTACCATCTTGGGACCCACTCCAAGGCTGGCTATCTTGTGAATTAATCTTTTGTGTGGGACTGTGTCAAATGCCTTGCTAAAATCTAGGTAGCCATGTCACAGCCCCTCCCTGGTCTACTACTTTGGTCACCCAGTCAAAGTAGTAGAGATAAAAATTATGGTGGGGGTGGAGAAGAGATGTAAAGGTAGGGAGGAGAAGGGACACCAGCCTGAGCTGAGAACCATGCACAACAAGCAGACTACATAGACCAAAAGTGTTAATTCTGCTGGCATCTTCACACATTCATATGTTCATGTATAGATATCTATAGATATATATAGAGATATAGATATATATATATATATATATATATATACACATATATCCTTTGTGCTTGCACACATAGGTTCTTTGTCATATATATATATATATATATATATATATATGTTTATGTGACAGAAGGAGGTAAGGAAAGGGAGTTTTTAGAGAAATTGTGATGTATTTATAGAAGTTAAAATGTAGGATAATGTAGAAATGAGAGGTGAGTATGAGGGAAATGATTAATGCTTGAAAGATTCCAAGTAGGTAATCTTGGGACAGACTACATCAACACTTGAGGTGTTTTTCCATCTGTCTTTTTTTTCTGTTTTTTTTTACATGCCTGTCAGATATACATTTCCAAAGCGCAGTTGAGAAACTGTTTACAGACAGGCATTATGTAATACTGAGGGCATGTTTGGGGTTATTTGGCAACTGACTAAGGTTCATTTAGGGTGGTGGCCTGGGAGCAGAGGGAGGTTAAGTGACTTGCTCATGTTCACACAGTATGCAAGTGGAGGTTATGAAAATCAAACCCAGGCCTGCTTATTGTACCAAGCTTATTCACAGCTAGTTGTTCTGGCTTCTAGGCTGTATTTATTTTATTTTTTTATTGAAAACTTTGAAGATTACTTATGAGCACAAGTGCTCATTTACAAATACATAGTCACAAAAAGTTTAGAGGTACAGTAAGCAATTCCAGAGGAAATGCAGTCAGGTCAGGCTCAAAGCACTTAAAGCAGAACAATTACTTACAGGTTTGAAAAGAAATTGATACAGATCATTGTATAAAAAGTCACAAGTTATGTACAGAAAGAAACCAAATAAAGTTGTTTAACAGTTACGGTTGCACTGGACTGCAAAGACAGAGTACAACAATACACACAGCTACACAGAAGGTGACAGCAGATAAGGCCCGTGTGGCCCACCTAGTTCATCCCCTTTTCCTTACCTAATGCATTACCGCAGAACCTATTTCATTTGCGGCTTATCCTCTCTTCCCTATTGCTGGAGTACTCTTGTGTCCACGCATTCTTGAATTCTCCTACTGTTTTTGCCTTCACCACCTCCGTAGGGAGACTGTTCCAAGCATCCACTACTCTTTCTGTGAAAAAGTACTTCCTCAAGTTGCCCTAAGCCTACCCCTCTAGCCTCATATTGTCCCTTGTTTTCTGCACCTTCTTTCTGACATATGCTACCTTCCAGTACCTTTTTATACCCCTGATGGTTTTGAATATCACTATCATATCCCCTCTCTCTCTCCTCCAGGAATACATACTGATGTCCTCTAGTCTTTCTTCATATGACTTTTGGTGCAGTCCTTGCACCATCTTTATGCCCTTCTCTGGACTGCGTCTATTGTGTCTATGTCCTTCCAGCAATGTGGTCTCCAGAACTGGACACAGTTTTTATTTATTTTATTCTTTTGGTAACCAGCACTCCAGATGAGGTCTCACTAGTGATCTGTACAGTGGGGTAACTACCTTTTTTCCTACTGGTGATACTTCTTCTTATGCACCCTAGCATCCCACTGGCTCTTCCCTCAGCCTTCTCACATTGTTTGGTTACCTTTAGGTTAGCAGATATGATTATCCCAGGTCCTTTTCTTGACTGGTAGCCATCAGTACCTCCCCCCGATCTTGTACTCCTTACTTGAATTTCTGTGCCCGAAGTGCATGATTTTGCACTACTTTGCACTGAATCTTAGCTGCCACACTCTCAACCACTCCTCATATATGTTTAGGTCCTGCCTGCTTAGACAGCAGGAAGCCAGGTGTTTGGATTTAAAGGTGAAGAAGGTATTTGGGAATTAGAGGGAGTGGCTTAGTCAGCAGGGAACCAGGTGTTTGGATTTAAAACTGTGTTAAATAGTTTTTGGCAGAGAGCAGCAAGAGGAAGGCAGTGTTATTAGAACTTTACCACTCAACTGGGACTTAAGAACTAGAACTCTACTACTGGGATCTTCAATGTAGGGTAAAAATTAACAAAGAAAAAAAATTAAAGTTAGTGTGTTTGTCTGAGTTGGGTGAAGGGAACTGTTATCTGTGCAGTTAGCTTGGTGAAGAAGGGAGCTGTAAATTGGGGGGGTGGCTTAGGCAGCAGGAAGTGGGTGATCACAGAGGGACAAAAGACTCACCATCCTAGAAGGAAAAGAGTAGCGCTGAGCAAGTAAGAAGGAGACTACTGAGGAAAACAGAAACTTCCTGTCCCAGAACAGGAAGAGCAGGAGCTGTAAGGGCACTGAAGCAGAATTTTTTAATTTATTGAAATGTTTCACCAGGAAAATTACACTTAGCTATAAAATGCTTGTCTCATGGTATATCCTGGGGGAAGGGAAGTGGGAGTACATAACATAAAACAAGCAGTATACATAGAATCAGGTAACAGTTAAATACATAAAACAGACAGTGCAAGATTACAACAATCATGAATATTAACATTTCCAGATTGAATAAATAGAGGGAGTCTGGCAGAAAGGGCAGGATTAGAGCACTAAATGAAGGGGAGTGGTACAGGAGAAGTGCAGATAAGTGTTTGGTTGCAGGAGGGGTGAGGATGGGGGACCCACTTTACTTTAAGCTGCTCATGCTTTAGCTAGGGCCAATATGAATTTCAGACTATGAGTTGAAGTGACTCACTGGAGCATCTCACCTCTAGTTGCTCATGCTTTAGCTAGTATGTACTATGTATTAGATTACTGTTGATGTGATTTCCCTGTAAACACTACCCCCATGTATGCTCCTCCCTTTTCCTATTGTTCCAGTATCTAGCTACCTTTTTGTTCTAGATGGCAGGCGGACCACTCAGTGTGCTGTTAATCTATATGTACCTGTATTTGAGTATTGTATTGGGACTTGTCCCCGAGGTCGCATCTGGAATGAGCAATCATTGCTCAGTATGCCCTCCTGGTTAAACTCGTAAATAAATAAATAAATTATTAGACCCAGCTGGAGGAAGGGGAGGTATAGACCAGCAGCTGAGACTGGAATCCAGTGAGGCGTGAGGTGCAGTTACAGTTTGTCACTAGGTAGTTTGTTAGGGACGTAGAGAGACGACTGAGGAGGAGTGGCGGTTTGGGTGGTAGTTGGTTCCATAGTTTAGGTAGGCGGTGATAGAAGGCCATATGGCCTGGTAGTGCTTCTGTGAGAAATAGTCAGAGACCGTGAGTTGCCAGATCTGAGGGAGTATTTGGAGGGAGGGGCAGATAGGAGGTGGAGAGGTAAGAGGAAGGAAACCTAGCCAGAATTTTGAGGTAAATTTGGTAGCGTGCAGGGTTCTCCTGTTGGCAAGGGTGGGAAAATTTAGAGCGGAGTGTGCAGTGGTGTTTCAGAGCAGGGGCATCTAAGGCAAACCAGCAGAAGGAACTAAAGAGAGTATCCAACCTGGATAAGGAGGATTGAGGGCAGCACTGTATACTATGTCACAGTAGTCAAAGATTGACAATATGATTTTTATACCAGCTCACACCTAGCAGGAAGTGGGATACTTCTTCTGTTGATGTAAGGGCCCCTAGTTTAGGCGGAGTTTTTCTGAATGGTGTCAATGTGGACTGAGAAATTTAGGTCCTGTCTGGCCAAATCTGAGGTAGCGGAAGGAAGAGGTGTCATCTAATACAGTCCCATCATTGGTGTGAAAAGGGGGCAGGAATGAGAGCCTTACCAACCTCTGCCTAGTGCCATAAGTCATAGAGACTGTTTTTTTTGAGTTTAGAAAGTGGTGGTGATCTCTAAGCCAGAGTTGGACATTGTTGAAATCTAGCTGGAGCCTGGAGGTGACATCAGAGACTGATTTGCCTGTTGTGTACAGTGCGATTGTCGTCAGCATACATGTGCATGTTAGTCAATGTACAAATCAGAGGGAGATCATTGAGAAAGATAGAAAAAAGGAGTGGCCTAAGAATAGATCCCTGAGGGACTCCCGTGGTAATGGGGAGGGAGGGGGAGATGGCATCCGCCATATGGACAGATTGTGATCTGCCTGACAGATAAGACTTGAACCAATCAGTGGCATTAGGGGAGAGATCAGCTGACCTGAGGCAGGACAGGAGACAAGGGTGAGAGACTGTATCAAAGGCCTAAGAAAGTAGGGAGAAAAGAGAAAAGTAAACAGAGAGAGGAAACAGTAAGCACACAAAACAACAGTTGAGGGGCCACAAATAAAACATGATGGGAGTGATGCAGTGCAGTGGCTGTGGAGCAGCAGTCTTCTGGGAGATGTTCTGGAGGATGTGGTGCTGCCCCATCTCAGGCACATCTCATGATTGATGGAGGACATTGCTCGTCTCCAGGTTGATCTCACCAGGACTCAAGGGATATCCTTTCCACCCAGGGACCACTAGGGCTGCGCTGCTATCTAAGGGTTGCCAAGAAGAGGAGCAGTTGGACCACAGTGAGCTCAGGGAGGGTGAGGGTGGTGGAAAAGAGGCACATCCTCCAGTTGCACCTCTCCACAATTCATATGCCATTCTGACAGAGTGTAGTTCCTCTATGGAGGCACCCACAGTGGAGACCAAGCAGGATTCTGGGAACCTCCAAAGAAGACCCACAGGAGGGTGGCATGGGACCCCAGAGGAGGAAACAACTCCTGGTGGGGACTCAATTATTAGGGAGTAGAACTGGAGGGAGGAGGTAGGTGACTGCCAAATGCCATGGCTTGGAGGGACAGGGAGTGAATCCTCAGGATCGCGAGAGCAGCTGCACGGGAGAGGGAGCTGAAAGTAATTGTCCACTTAGGGACAAATGACCTGGCTGGGAAAGGGATCAGAGTAGTGCAGGAGAAGTTTGTAGAGTTGGGGAGGGACCTTAGACATATAGCATGCATAGTAAACTTCTTGGGGAGGTGTTGACTGTCTATGGCATGGGTGAGGCTAGGGTGTTCCACACAATGGGATTCAATCAATGGTTGAAAATCTGGTGCAGAGCTCAGGGTTTTGGATTCACTGGAGACTGGTGGTCCACCTTGAGGGATACAGGCCTATACTGGTGAGATGGTCTGCATCTGTCCAGGAGGGAAACTAGGATCCTAGGTGATAAGTTTAAATGCTTCACTGACAAGCATTTAAACTAGCCAAGCGGGGAGGCACTAAAGAAGAGCAGGGAAATTCTAGCCCCTCCAAAAAAAAAACAGGGTAGTTAATGAGGTAAACACCAAGATGGAGAAGTTGATAGGGAAAAGGGCAGGGGTAAATGGAGAAAAAAGTAAAGGCAGTAAGGACAGGGATGGGGCTAAAAGGGGTAAGGCCATTAAAAAATGCAGTGCAATGAGTACCAATGCCCTTAGTCTAGGTAACAAGCTCCCTGATTGGTTGGCCTTGATGGAAGAGGGATGCCTGGAATACTGTGGCAGCCACAGAAACACGGTACCCAGAGAACCATGACTGGGATGTCAACATACCAGGGTATATAATCTACAGGAATGACAGGGAGGGTAGAAGAGGAGGAGGAGTAGCTGTCTATGTAAGGGATGGGATCAAAGCAACAGAACTGAAGGGTAAAGAGGGAGGAGAGGACACACTGTGAGTCACCCTGGAGACCGTAAATGGTACCACAATCCACATGGGGGTTGTATACAGACCCCCTTCTCAGGGAGAAAATGAGCAAGAAATGATGAAGGCATCCTTAGGATAGCAGAAAAAGGGATTTGGTTGATGGGGGACCTTAATATGCCAAATGTTAAATGGAGCACCTTTGCTACAGCCAAATCCAAGAGCAGGGTCATTCTCAATGCCCTACAGTGGGCATGCCTAAGGCAGCTAGTGTCAGAACCCATGTGGGAGGGAGCAGTCTTAGACCTGATACTCTCATACAAAAGTGAGGGTACTAGACTTTAGGGGGGCTGACTTTGTCAAAATGGGAGAGTGCCTCAGAAAAGCACTAGCAAACAGGCAAGAAGGAGGGGTGGAGGAACAATGGGGAGTGATCAAAACAGCCATCACAGAGGCAACAAGCCTTTGTGTGAAGCAAACAGACAAATCAAAATGAAAGAAAAATACACTATGCTTCTCAAAACAGGGGATGGGGAAGGTTAGGGAGAAAAAGATAGCATTCAGGAAGTATAAGGAAACATAGAAGGAGCAGTACAGAGAACTGTACAAGTTAAAGCAGAAGGAAATAGGGAAGGCAGTCAGAATAGCAAAGGTATAAACTGAGGAAAGATAGCCAACTCTGAAGAAGGGGATAAAACCTTTTATAGGTACATTAAGTGAAGAAAGATTAAAGGAGGGCTAGTGAGGCTTAATAAAGGGAAGGGTAGATGGGCAAGAGGAACAGTGAAAAAGCAGGGATACTGAATGAATACTTCCTCTCAGTATTCACAAAAGAGAGGAGAGGTACCAAATCCATTTAATAGAAGCACTGTGGATGGGGGGGCAGGCAATACCAGTCCTTTCACAGAAGAAAGGGTTCTGAAAGAACTCCTAAAACTGAAGACAGACAAAACAATGGGGGCTGATGGAATTCACCCCAGAATTCTAAAAGAACTAAGGGGAGAACTTGTGATACCACTGACTACCATTTTTAATAAATCATGGGAGGATGGTGTTGTACCTAAGGAATGGATGAGGGTGAATGTGATTCCCCTTCACAAAAGTGGGAGCAAAGCAGAGACAGGAAACTACAGACCTGTTAGGTTGACCTCAGTGGTACAGAAAATGATGGAATCACTTCTGAAAGAAAGAATTGTTGAGTACCTAGAGACCAGCAGGGCACAGGACCCAAGGCAACATTAATTTACAGCGGGAAGGTCATGTCAGATAAATATAATAGATTTCTTTGACTGGGAGATCAAAGTAGAAGATCAGTAGAGGGGCTGTGGACATGGTCTATCTAGACTTTAGGATGGCATTTGACATAGTCCCACACAAAAGATTAATAAACAATTTAGCCAGCCTGGGAGCGGGTCCCAGGGTGGTAGTCTGGGTTAAAAATTGGCTGGACAACAGAAGGTAATAGTAAACAGAGTCCACTCTGAAAAAAGTAGGGGGTTACTAGTGGGGTATCACTGGGTTCAGTACTGGATCTGGTCCTTTTTAATGTCTTAATAAGTGACATTCTGGAGGGACTGGAAGGAAAAGTATGCCTCTTTGCAAATTACACAAAGATCTGCAACAGGGTTGATACATAAGGGAGGGTGGATAGGATTAGAAGGAATTTGGCAAGGCTGGAGGGATGATCAAAGTATGGCAACTTAGATTCAATGCTAAGACATGCAAAGTAATGCACCTGGGAAACAAAAACCTAGTGGAAGAGTACACAATGTGTGTGTGTGTGGGGGGGGCTATTAACAACAACAAAAATAGAAAAGAACCTGGGGGTTGTCATATCAGATGACCTAAAGGTTAGCAAGGGCTGGGCGGATACTGGGATGTACAGGGAGAGGCATCACCAGTAGAAAACAGGAAGTTGTTATCCCTCTGTACAGACAGTTGGTGATACCCAATCTGGAGTACTGTGTGCAGTTCTGCAGACCCCATCTCCACAAGGACATAGACAGAATGGAGGCAGTCTAGAGGAGGGCAGTTAAAATGGTGCAGGGTATTGTATTCTTCCTCCTTTCCTCAAAGGTATACATATTAAGCTCCTTTAGTCTCTCTTCATACGGCTTCTCTTGCAGACCCTGCACCATTTTAGTTGCCCTCGTCTGGACTGCCTCTATCCTGTCTATGTCCTTGCGGAGATGGGGTCTCCAGAACTGGACCAGTACTCCAGATGGGGTCTCACCAACTGTCTGTACAGAGGGATAACAACTTCTGTTTTCTGCTGCTGTTGCCTCTCCCTATGCATCCCAGTATACCCCCAGCCCTCCCTACTGCCTTCTCACATTGCTTGCTAACCTTAAGGTCATCTGATATGATTACCCTCCAGTCCCTTTCCTTTTTTGTTGTAGTTACTACCTCCCCCCCCATTGTGTATTCTTCCTCTGGGTTCTTGTTTCCCAGGTGCATTATTTTGCACTTCATTGCATTGAAACCAAGCTGCCCTACTTCTGACCATTCCTCCAACCTTGCCAAGTCCCTTCTCATCCTTTCCATGCCTCCTTGTCTATCAACCCTGTTGCAGATCTTTGTGTCATCTGCAAAGAGGCATACTTTTCCTTCCAGTCCCTCTGCAATGTCACTTATGAAGACATTAAAAGGACTGCACCAATGCTGAACCCTCGGTACCCACTAGTCCCTCTTTCTTCAGAGTGGACTCCATTTACAATTACCTTCTGTGTCCTGTTGTCCAGCCAATGTTTTACCAGGCTACCACCCTGGGACCCACTCCCAGGCTGGTTAATTTGACTATTAATCTTTTGTGTGGGACTGTGTCAAATACCTTGCTAAAAGTCTAGGCAGGCCATGTCCACAGCCCTCCTGGTCTACTACTTTGGTCACCAGTCAAAGAAATCTATTAGATTCGTCTGACATGACCTTCCCACTGTGAACCCATGCTGCCTTGGGTCCTGTGCCCCACTGACCTCTAGGTACTCTGCTATTCTTTCCTTCAGAAGTGACTCCATCACTTTCCCTACCACAGAGGTCAAACTGACAGGTCTGTAGTTTCCTGCCTCTGTCTTGGTCCCACTTTTGTGAAGGAGAATCACATCTGCCTTCCTCCAGTCCTCGGGTGCCACCCCATCCTCCCATGATTTATTAAAAAGAGTAGTCAGTGGTTTCACTAGTTCCCCTTAATTCTTTTAGAATTCTGGGGTGAATTCCATCAGGCCCCATTGCTTTATCCATCTTCAGTTTTAGGAGCTCTTGCAGAACCCTTTCTTCTGTGAAAGGACTGGGATTGACCCCCTATCAAGAGTGCTTCTGTTAATTGGATTAGGCACTTTCCCTCTCTCTTTGTGAATACTGAGCAGAAATATTCGTTCAGTATCCTGCTTTTCACTGTCCCCTTTGCCCACCCACCATTCATTCTATTCAGCCTTACTATCCCTCCCTTTGTCTTTCTATGCTCGCTGATGTACCTATAAAAGGTTTTATCCCCCTTCTTCACAGAGTTGGCTATCTTTTCCTCAGTTTAGGCCTTTGCTATTCTGACTGCCTTCCCTACTTCCTTCTGCTTTAACTGGTACAGTTCTCTGTACTGCTCCTTCTATGTTTCCTTATACTTCCTGAATGCTATCTTTTTCTTCCTGACTTTCATAGCCACCTCTTTTGAGAACCATAGTGGCTTTTTCTTTTGTTTTGATTTGTTTATTTGCTTCACACAAAGGCTTGTTGCCTCTGTGATGGCAGTTTTGATGATTCCCCATTGTTGCTCCACACCTCCTTCTAGTCTGTTTGCTAGCGCTTTTCTGAGACACTCTCCCATCTGGCCAAACTCAGCCCTCCTGAAGTCCAGTAACCTCAATTTTGTATGGCTTGACTCTGTAGCTGAGTTTAACGTGAACCACACTGTTTGATGGTCACTTGTTCCCAGATGGCAACCCACTTCTAGATCTGAGATCCTCTCATTGCCCCCATTTGAGAGTACGAGGTCTAAGATTGCTCCCTCATGAGTGGGTTACGAAACTAGCTGTCTGAGGCCTGCCACCTGTAGGGCATCAAGAATGACCCTGCTCTTGGATGTGGCTGCAGCAAATGTGCTCCAGTTAATATCTGGCATATTCAGGTCTCCCCATCAACAGTATCTCCCCTTTCTCTGCCATTCTAAGAATGCCTTCTATCATATCCTTGTCCATTCTCTCCCCCTGACATGGGGGTCTGTACACAACCCCTTTGTGGACTGTGGTGCCCTTTCCAGTCTCCAAGGTGACCCACAGTGCCTCCTCTCCTCCCTGTTTACTCTTTTGTTCAGTTGCATTTATCCCTTCCTTTACATAGAGAGCTACTCCTCCCCCCCTCTTCTCCCTTGCCTGTCTCCCCTGTAGGTTATGTACCCTGGTATGTTAACATCCCAGTCATGGTTCTCTGTGTACCATGTTTCTGTGACTGCTATGATATCCAGGCATCCCTCTTCCATCAAGGCCACCAGCTCAGGGAGCTTGTTGCCCAGACTATGGGCATTGGTACTCATTACCCTCCATTTCCTGATGGCCTTACTCCTTTCTGCCTCATCCCTGTCTTTCTTACCTTTGTCCCTTTCTCCATTTACCCCTGCCCTTCTCCCTATTGACACCTCTATGTTGGTGTTTACCGCACTTACTTCTGTTATTTTTTTGGGGGGGCTAGGATTTCCCTGCTCCTTTCCTGTGCCTCCCCCCTGGCTAGTTTAAATCCTTGCCAATGAAGCATTTAAACCTATCGCCTAGGATCCTGGCTCCCCTCTTGGATAGATGCAGCCCATCATGCCGTATTGCTTGCATACCCAGGTGGACCCCAGTCCCCAATGAAGCCAAATTCCTGAGCTCCACACCAGTTTTTCAACCACTGATTGAATCCCATGGTGTGGAACACCCTAGCCTCTCCTACACCATAGATGGGCAGCACCTCCGAGAAGGTTACCGTGTGTGCTACTTGTCTAAGTCCCCTCCCCAATTCCACAAACTCTTCCTGCACTTCTCTAATCACTTTCTTAGCCAGGTCATTTGTCCCTAGGTGGACAATGACATCTAGCTCCCTCTCCGTGCAGCTGCTATGGCAATCCTGAGGATTCGCTCCCTGTCCCTCCAAGCCATGGCACCAGGCAGGCACCTTACCTCCCTCTCCCCTTCCTCCCCCAGTTCTACCTTCCTAACAATGGAGTCCCCCACCAGGAGTTGTTTCCTTCCCCTGCGGGGTCCCCTGCCACCCTCCTATGGGTATCCTTTGTGGAGGTTCCCAGCATCCTCCTTGGTCTCCACTGCGGGTGCCTCCATAGAGGAACCACTCTTTGCCAGAATGGCATAGGAATTGTGGAGATGTACAACTGGAGGGATGCACTTCTGTTCCACCACCCTCACCCTCCCTGAGCCCACTGTGGTCCAGCCGCTCCTCTTTCTTGGCAACCCCTGAGGCAATGGCAGTGGCACTGGTGGTCCCTGTATGGAAGAGGAGGTCCCACAAATCCTGGCCAACTTAGTCTGGAGAGGAGCAACCTCCTCCCTCAGCTCAGAGAGGTGCCTGCAGATGGGGCAACACCACATCCTCCAGAACGTCTCCCGGAAGACTGCTGCTCCACAGCTGCTGCACTGCACCACTCCCATCATGTCTTATTTCTGGCCCCTTAACTGTTTGCAATCCTTACTCTTTCTTCTGTTTTTTTTTCTCTTTCTCCTTATTTTCTGACTGTGTGCCCTTTAAGCTCCTGATTGTCCTGTTCTGAGACAAGAATATCCCATATTTCTCAGTAGACCCCTTACTTGCTCAGAGGCAGACCTCCAGCAGCTAGAGGGGGCCGGAGAGCTACTCTCACCCTTCTAGGATGGTGGGCCTTGGTGGCTCTGTGATGGCTCACTTCCTGCTCCTAAACAGGAGGTTCCTGTTGTCAGCCAAATCATGTGCCTATAAAAGTAGAACTAGCTTTGGGAGGGAGGGTGAAGGGGAAGGAAGGAGGGCAATATAGTCCCAGTAGAGAAGTCCAGTCACACAGCAGTCCTTTCTCCTGGTGTCTTCTGCCAAGCTACTAGGATAATCTTTCTAAGGCAGTCTTTAAATGTAGCTTCCTTCTAGCTAAACCACTCCCCCTACTTACTAGATCTTTCTACAAGTAATTTAAACCTCTCAGCTATCAAGTCCTTTCAATCACCTGAGATTTACACCTAGATAACTGTTCAGATAACCATTCAGTTCAGTTAACTCAGACAAACACACACTTTTTTTCATTTTGTTAGTTTTTATTTACCCTAAATTAAAGGTCCAAGTACAAGAGTTCTACTTCTTTAGCCCCAGCAGAGAGGTCCAGTCACACAGCAGTCCTTTCTCCTGGTGTCTTCTGCCAAGCTTCCAATAAATGGAGCAATATAATCAAAAGATCTCTGTCCACTTTTAGTTTTTTCACCTGATATGCAAATGATCTTTGTCCTTGGGTCGTGCAACGTCGTAGAATATGTAGTAGATGGGATTTGGATCTTCTTGTAGTGACGTTCCTATGTTTAGGTTAAAGGAAGGCACAGACACCAGGTGGGGCAAGCCCCATTATAATTTTCTTGGCCGTGATGCAGGTTTGGTATTTTATGCGTTTGTCCAGTTGAAGCCATCCAGATTGGGATTAAAGGTCACATGAGTGGAGTGCAATGTGAGCCAGTGATGAGATGACAGGCCTTATTCAGGGAGGTTGCGATACGTTTGAGAGCAGTGGTAGTTGCAGACCCATATATAATAAGACCATAGTCTATGATGCTGGCAATGGAACTTTGGATGGCCACTGACATTATTCAGTGGTTTAACACAAATGAGCTCACAAACATTGAATACTAAAAAGACTACATTAATAACATTAGGCTCCTCCCAGAAACTTGTGCTGTGCCCAAATGGGGCTCAGACCTCACCACCATAGAATAAGCTGAGAGACCTGCCCTGGAAACTGACCTGCGGTCCTGCTCCTACTGTTGGGAAACTGCATGGCTTTTTCCCCTACTTTACTGCTGCTTTGGATCCTCTGAACTCCGGTTCATTGTAGGGCCCATAAACAGCAAGGAAATCATCGATTTCATGATCTGCTTGCCCAGTCTGTGACTGGGCCATGCCATGTGCTCACCTGGGTGGCAGCTAGATAAGCTATAAGCCCCTTCAGGTGTGCCATGCCTGAGCTGGGCTTGAACCTCACCTCTGGAGCAGAAGTTGAGATACCTGCCCTGAAAAGTGACCCGCTGTCCTGCTCATACTGATGGCAGACCCCGGCTTTTTCCCCTGCTGTACTGCCACTTGAGATCCTCTGAACTCCAGTTCATTGTAGGGCCCAGAAACCAACAGAAAACTGCTGATTTCAGGACCTACTTGCCTGGCCTGGACTGTGCTACACCACTACTGTGAGCCTGGGTGGCCAGAACAACCGTAAGCCTTAAGGGACGTTAGTGATTGGCGTGTAGGACTTTGAATTTCAGCGTCTGCACTCTGATTGGCAGTTTTCAGCCCATTGACTCTCAGCATTTTTGAAATTAGGCCCTGCTCTCAGTGAACCTCTGCACTGCACTTCTCACCTTGGGCCTTAATTTTTGAATTTTACTAAAGAAAAAGCAATTTTATTTCTCTCCCTCTCTCACGCTCTCAGTTAAAAGGTTTAAGAGCCCAAGTACTGTGGTACCTGCTCTATTACTAAAGAGTGATTTACAGCCCTCTGTTGGAATTTTGTGAGTGTTAAAACCTTAGAGCTTAACTTTACCTTGCTGCAGCATTGTTCTCAGAGTCAACTGTTAAGTTTCTCACTTTACCTGCTTACTCTCTATATTTGGGGAGAGGGGTGCAGCATCCCATACGTCGAATGGGAAGAACACCCCTCCCCCCTCAGCTAGTGGTCAAACAGGGATTCGGCATGTTTGCAGTTCATTTGCATCACCAGGTAAGAAAAAAGGTTTGTCTCCCCATACGACGCAGGGGTAATGCCAAACCTCACCCAACAACTACCACACCAAAATCTGGCCAATGGAAAATCATGTACACAAATGCTCACAGCCTGGGAAATAAGATCCCAGACCTGCAGGCAATAATGTCAGAGGCTAAACTGGACATAGTAGCAATTAGTGAGACGTGGTTTACCAGTAACCACACTTGGGAGACTTCAGTACCTGGCTATGTATTGTTCAGAAGAGATCGATGTACAAAAAGAGGGGGGAGGAGTGGCCCTGTATGTCAATAAAAATATCAAAGCTACAGAAATTCAGAATACACATAAGGAGCCAGAAGAACTGTGGGTCACCCTGGAAACAGGAAATGGAACAGCCATAGAAGTGGTTGTCTACAGGCCACCAGACCAGGGGAGGACATAGACACATTACTGTTAGAAGATATACAAAACATGACAGCTAAAGGGAGGTTCTGATAATGGGAGACTTCAACATGCCGGATACAGATTGGTCAATACCAGCAGGAACATCCGCCAGAACTAGACATATAGTTGATTCTGCTGGGGAGGGCCTCAAACAACTGGTACAGCAACCCACAAGAGACAGGGCTATCCTAGATCTAGAACTGACTAACAAGGAAGGGATCACAGATCTCCAGGTAGAAGGTCACCTGGGGGCCAGTGACCATCACATGGTATGGTTCAGTTTGGCTACTACATCTAAATCATCCCATTCCAAGGCAAAAATATGCGACTTCAGAGGGCTGACTTTGATAAGATGGCCAACAGAGTTAAGCTAGCCCTGGCAAGAAACACAGGTGAAGGGGTACAGGCAAAGTGGGCAAGCATTAAGGATACAATACTTGAAGCAACATCCCATTGTGTTAGACAGAAAAGGAAGTGCAAAGAAGAGAAACCACTTTGGTTCTCAAATACAGTAGCAGAAAGGTCAGAGCCAAAGGCTGGCCTTCAGGAAATATAAGGGAACACAGCGGGATGAAGTTAGGGAGGCATACCAAACTTCCCTAAGGGAAGCAGGGAAGGCAGTAAGGCAGGCAAAGTCCCAAACTGAGGAAACACTAGCACGAACAGTAAAAGAAGGTGACAAGACTTTCTATAGATACATTAGTGAAAAGGGAAAGTCCAGAGGGGGTATTGCTAAGCTTAATGGAGAAAAGGGAGCATGTGAGGAGGAGGAGGACCCTGTAAAGGCATCTATCCTAAACAGATACTTTTGCTCAGTATTTACTGAAGAGAAGGTAGGGCAGAGCCCACAGCTCAGCATCATGGACACAGTGGGGAAGGAGGTGAGCACTACTCCCTTCACAAAGAAGGGTCCTACAAAGCTTGCTAAGCTTAGGGTGGATAAGACAATGGGACCTGATGGCATACATCCCAGGGTACTTAAGGAGCTAAAGGTGGAACTAGCAGAGCCATTAGCAGAACTGTTTAGTGAGTCTCTGAGCACAGGAGACATCCCAGAAGACTGGAGAAGGGCTCATGAGTCCCGCCCACAAGAGTGGTAGCAGGGAGGAGGCGGGTAACTACAGACCAGTCAGTCTTACCTCAGTAGTGGGCAAGATTATGGAGGCACTCCTAAGGAAAGGATAGTACAACACCTGGAATCCATAGGGGCACAGGATCGAAGACAGCATGGGTTTACAAAAGGAAGGTCCTGTCAAACTAATCTCATAGATTTCTTTGACTGGGTAACCAGAGTGGTGGACCAAGGGGGAGCAGTTGATGTCGCCTACCTTGACTTCAGCAAAGCTTTTGACACTGTTCCACATAGAAGATTGATAAATAAGCTAGGTAGGCTCAGGTTGGGTCAGAAGTTGGTCAACTGGGTGGCAAACTGGTTGACGGGCAGAAAACAGAGAGTGGTGGTAAATGGTATACAGTCAGAAGAGATGCAAGTCACAAGTGGGATACCTCAGGGATCAGTTCTGGGCCAGTCCTCTTCAACATCTTCATTAGTGACCTTGCAGATGGACTAGAGGGTAAGGCTTGTCTGTTTGCAGATGACACCAAGATCTGCAACAGAGTAGATGATCCAGATAGGGTGGGCAGAATGAGAAGAGATCTGGATAAACTAGCAAAATGGTCAGAAGAGTGGCAACTGGGATTTAATGCAAAGAGTGCAATATCATGCACATAGGGAAGAGAAACCTGAAGCCACCTATAGGCTGGGAGGGAGTTGCTAGCAGTCACAAAGGAAAAAGAGACTTGGGCATCATCATCACTGATGACCTGAAATCATCAAGCAGACCTCTAAAGCAGTTGGTAAGGCTGGGGGGTGTTAGGGTGTATTAGTAGGGGTATCACAAGTCGTAAGAGGAGGTAATAATCCTCTTTACAAGACACTGGTTAGGCCCCATCTGAGTACTGCGGCATCGGAGGCCACACCTTCACAAGGACATTAACCAAATTGAGGCAGTCCAGAGAAGGGCAACCAAAATGGTGCAGGGACTGCATCAGAAGACATATGAGGACAGATTAACAGAGGTCAATATGCAAACCCTTGAGCAAAGGAGGGAGAGAGGTGATATGATGGAGGCATTCAAACACCTTAAGGGCATTAACAAGGTGAAAGAGTCTAACATGTTTAAATATAAGAAAAATAGCAGGACAAGAGGACACAGCATGAGTTTAGAGGGGGGCCGATTAAGTGGGAATGTGAGGAAATTATTTTTCACAGAAAGGGTGGTGGATGCATGGAATGGCTTACCACAAGAAGTGGTGGCTATGAATACAGTGTGGGGCTTCAAACAGGCATGGGATAGGCATAAGGGAGCAATACAAATGACTATGAATAGATAGGCCACTGACAGAGCAAAGGCCGATGGCACATTTATAAGGTAGAAAAAGAAATGGGCAGACTGAATGGACCTTGCGGTCTTTATCTGCCGTCAACTTCTATGTTTCTATGTTTCTAGGAGCTTAATATGTATAGCCTCGAGGAAAGGAGGGAGAGGGGGACATGATAGAAACTTTCAAGTACCTCAAGGGAATCAACAAAGGCCAAGAGGGTAGTATCTTTAAAAAAAAAGGGGTGTGTAAGAACTAGTGGGCACAATTTGAAGATGGGGGGGCGGCTCAGAGGTAATTTAATGAAGTATTTTTTCACAGAGAGGGTTGTGAATGCATGGAACGGCCTTCCGGAGGAGGTTGTGGAGTCAAAAACAGTGGTGGAGTTCAAGCATGTATGGGACAGTCATAAGGCAATTCTAGGGGGTGGAGGTAGGAAGAAGTAGGCTGCTGGTTAACTAGGATCTGCAGCTTATCCAGTAGGTAGGGAAATGGGCAGACTGGGTGGGCCAAGCGGTCCTTATCTGTGATCAAATTCTATGTTTCTATATTTCTCTCTGCATTTCCTCTCCCTTTTGTGTCCCCCATCTATATTTCCATCTATGCCTGTCTGTCTGCCTGTCTCCTTTTCCATTACCTCCCTTCTTGTATACTGTGCACACCTTCAATATCAAATAACATCTCTCTCTCTCTCTCTCTCTCTCTCACTCTCTCTCTGTCTCTCTCTCTCCCTCACTCTTTCTATTATCCTTCTTGGTGATAGTGGAGATTATCTGACCAGCGTTATGAAAGTAGCGTAAATCTTTTGTGAATACAGTGCCTGCTTGCACTTACTGTTAATGTTGGTTGTTTCAGCTTGTTGAGTTGGGGACTTCACCCCACACCCCCCTTGTTTTTCTTTTTTTGATGGGGGGGGTGAAGCTCACCAACTCAAACTACTAAAAGTCTGATTTGAATAAGAAGCATAACTTGACCTCACGCTAATAGTGCAGGTCCATCGGTGGTCCAATATTCTCCACTATCTCCTCTTTCTTAATTTAAAATGTACATTCACTTCATATAGTACATACAGTAGTATAGATAGATATGGGATTCCTGTCTATTCAACAGTGTGTGACAGAGGGTTAAACAGAGTCAAGCTGATCTGTAATAAGGTGTGCTGCTTTGCAATTGTTACAGATTTCATTTTTATTTATTATTTATTTAAAAAAGCTGATATCCATCAAAGACACACTGAGCCAGAGCTCATTTCCAGGTGTGACCCAGGGAAGGAGAAGAGGAGTATATACAGATATTTACAATCCAAAAAGAGTTACAATGAACAAACAATTGGTGAAGAATATGCATATATTTACAATCCAAAAACAGTTACATGAACAAAAGATCCATGTTAAAGTTGCACATCAAAGAATAATAAGGGAGAACAATGAGCCTGATTCCAAAACGTGTTACGCCTGGCGCAAGGTGAGTTACGCCAAACCCGATGGCTCAAATTGCACCTTATGCCAGGCATTACACAAGTCATGATTTCAAGTCACAGCTTGCACCATGCCATATGCCGGTTGCATCAAAGGTGGGCTATGCCACTCACTATGCCCACATCCCACAGCAGCATGGCACAAGGGTGGGTTACGGCAGCAACTGCACTGTATTTCATTACCGCTGTGTGTCGTATGGGGAGACAAACCTTTTTTCTTACCTGGTGATGCAAATGAACTGCAAACATGCTGAATCCCTGTTTGACCACTACCTGAGGGGGGAAGGGTGTTCTTCCCATTCGGCGTACGGGGTGCTGCACACCTCTCCCCATTTGCTAGTTTAAATATTCTGCAAAGATGTCAAACTTCTGCCCCAATGCACTGACTCCCTCCTTAGTCAGATGCAGTCCATCAAATTTAAAGAACTTTCGCTCCCAGAACTGTTGCCAGTTCCCTACAAATCTGTGTCCTTTTTCCTGGCATCAGTCCTTGAGCCACATGTTTAGCTCCCCTTTCTCCCCTACTCTGACCTTCAGTCCATCTGCTCCCCTCTCCCAGACTGGCAGGATCTCAGAGAAGGAGATGCCGGATGAAATAGATGATAGTTTGTCACCCAGCCTGGTCAGGTGTTCCTTGGTCTCCACAACTGACCGGCTGGCAGAATCGATAGTCCCTATGTGTACTAGGACATCAATGTTTTCTCCTGCTTTGTGAACAATTTTAGCAATGCGGTCAGTGTCTCTCCATGCTGATAAACCTGGGAGACATCTGACCATTACCCCTGGCTGGAGATGGGTATCAACTCCTCGAATCATGGAGTCTCCTATGATCAGAAGTTTTTTGGATTTCCTTTTTGCTTTTTTTGTTTTGGTGCCTGATTTGGGTGAGTTTTGCTGTGCTAGCCCCTGTGTTGCAGTGTCCTGCTCTGCAGTGTCTTCTGCCTCTTTGTTTGATTTCAGAGACAGAGGCAGATACCTGTTTGTAGTGTTTATATGGTTTTTGGAGGTAATATGTTGGAGAGCAGAGAGTGATGGGGTACCCAATTTGCCCCTCCTAACCACCTGCCAACCTCCTGGACCAACTACCCTCTGCAGTCGAGGTTTTTCTGTTGGATGCTGGGGAAATGGCGGGTGGTTCTTATAATGTATTTCCTCTTGAATATGAAATTTGAGGCGTGCAATCTCTGCCCATGCTGCCCGGAGCTGAGCCCTAAGATCTCCAAAGGCCCAGCATGTAGGACAGTGTCCTAAATCCTGTAAGGCTGTCCTTCTGAAAATTGTTCAACAGTACCTGCAGTTAATGATATCCATTCCAGATAAGCTGCTGGGTTTATAACCTAGTCAGAGTAATTAGAAGGAAAAAAAGGAAAAAAAAAATGCAAGTAATGGTTTGATTGTGTTTTGTTTAACTTGTTATAACAAGTTAAATTACTAGTGCCCCTGTAAATGAGCTCACCTTGTGGAGGCCCCACTGATCCACCCCTTCCTGCTCTGCTACAGGAAATGTCACAACTGTGGTACCCTATAAAAGGAGTGTAGTGTGGGGTGGTTGGGGATGGGGGTGGGTGGCTGGGCCCTTCCCCTGCCGAAAAAGAAGAACCACGGATGAAAGAACAAGGAGGTAAGAGCAGAAACAATCAGTCAACAACAAATGCAGTAACCCTGAAAGCTTATCCTAATGTTAGATAAAACTGTAAAACCTGTAAAGCACCACCTGTAATAATTTCAGAGAATATATACGCTGTAAGAAACACTTTACTACGGAGAAAAATAAAACAATAAAATGTTAGCAGTAAACAGTAGCAATCCCTGTGAGTAAAAAATAAAAACAAAACCACACAGTAAATCTGCTTAGCCAAAATAAGTCTTAATCCTTTTCCCTTGCTCTGGTAAGTTTCTCTACTCTGCCTTTCAAACAGTCTTAGAAGGAAAGAGCTCAGGTGAAGCTAAGTGCCTTGGCCAGCAAACCAAGTCTTCTACCTCCAGCAAACCAAGTCTTCTACCTTCTTAAGTCTCTCTTCATATGTCTTCTGGTGCAGACCCTGCACCATTTTAGTTGCCGTCCTCTAGACAACTTCCATCCTGTCTATGTCTTTGCGGAGATTGGGTCTCCAGAACTGCACGCAGTACTCCAGATGGGGTCTCACCAGCTGTCTGTACAGAGGGATAATAACTTCCTGTTTTCTATTGGTGATGCCTCTTCCTATGCATCCCAGTATCCCTCCAGCCCTCCTTGCTGCCCTCTCACATTGCTTGCCCACCTTTAAGTCATCTGATATGACTAACCCCAGGTCCCTTTCCATTTTTGTTGTTGTAAGTATCTCACCCCCATTGTGTACTCTTCCCCTGGGATTTTGTTTCCCAGGTGCATTACCTTGCACTTCTTAGCATTGAATCTAAGCTGCCATACATTTGACCATTCCTCTAACCTTGCCAAGTCCCTTCTCATCCTTTCCACCTCACCTTGTGCACTAACTCTGTTGCAGATCTTTGTGTCATCTGCAAAGAGACATACTTTTCCTTCCAGTCCCTCTGCAATGTTGCTTATAAAGACATTGAAGAGGACCGGTCCTAATACTGAATCCTGTGGTACCCCACTAGTAACCCGCCTCTCTTCAAAGTGGACTCCATTTACTATTACTCTCTGTGTCCTATTCTCCAGCCAATTCTTTACCCAGGCTGTCATCTTGGGACCCACTCCCAGGCTGGCTAACTTGTATGTTAATCTTTCGTGTGGGACTGTGTCAAATGCCTTGCTAAAGTCTAGGTAGGCCATGTCCACAGCCCCTCCCTGATCTACTACTTTGGTCACCCAGTCAAAGAAATCTATCAGATTCATCTGGCATGACCTTCCCACTGTGAATCCATGCTGCCTTGGGTCCTGTGCCCCTCTGGCCTCTAGATACTCGACAATTCTTTCCTTCACAAGTGATTCCATCGTTTTCCCTACCACTGAGGTTAAACTAACAGGTCAGTAGTTTCTTGCATCTGCCTTGCTCCCACTTTTGTGAAGGGGAATCACATCTGCCCTCCTCCAGTCCTTGGGTACCACTCCATCCTCCCATGATTTGTTAAGAGGGTAGTCAGTGGTGTCACTAGTTCTACCTTAGTTCTTTTAGAATTCTGGGATGAATCCCATCAGGCCCCATTGCTTTGTCCACCTTCAGTTTTAAGAGTTTTTTCAGAACCCTTTCTTCTGTAAATGGGCTGGTATCAACTTCTGTATCCAGACTGTTTCTACTGTTTGTTTTAGGTACCTCCCCCTCTTCCTTTGTAAATACTGAGCATAAATATTTGTTTAGTATCTCTGCCTTTTCACAGTCACCCTCTGTCCACCCCCCTTCCCTTTATTAAGCCTCACTATCCCTCCCTTCATCTTCCTTCACTCCCGGATGTACCTATAAAAGGTTTTATCCACCTTTTTAACTGAGTTGACTATTTTTTCCTCGGTTTGGGCCTTTGCTGTTCTGACTGCCTTACCAGCTTCCTTTTGCTTAAACTGATACAGTTCTCTGCCCTGTTCCTTCTGTGATTCCTTGTACTTCCTGAATGCTTTCTTTTTCTCTTGAACCTTCACTGCCACTTCCTTTGAGAACCATAGTGGTTTCTTACATCATTTCATTTTGTTTATTTGCTTCACACAAAGGCTTGTTACCTCTGTGATGGCAGTTTTTATTATTCCCCATTGTTCTTCTACCCCTCTTTCCTGCCCATTTGCTAGTGCATTCCTTAGACACTCACCCATTTTGGCAAAGTCAGCCATCCTAAAGTCCAATACTTTTGCCTTTGTATGGCTTGACTCTATTGCTCTGTTTATTGTGAACCATACTGTTCGATGGTCGCTAGTTTCCAGATGGCTACCCACTTCTACATCTTTGATCCTCTCTTCATCTCCATTTGAGAGAACCAGGTCAAAGATTGCTCCCTCTCGAGTGGGCTCCAATACTAGTTGTCTAAGGCATGCCCCCGTAGGGCATCTAGAATAACCCCACTCTTTGAAGTGGCTGCTGCAACTCCACTCCATTTAACATCTGGCATATTCAGATCACCGATCAGCAATATCTCCCCTTTTTTCTGCCATTCTAAGTATACTTTCTATCATTTCCTTGTCCATTTCCTCCCTCTGAGAAGGAGGTCTGTATACAACCCCTGTGCGGATTGTGGTGCCATTGCCGGTCTCCAAATTTACCCACAGTGCTTCTTCTCCTCCCTGTTTATCCTTTTGTTCTGTTGCTTTGATTCCTTCCCTTATCTAAAGAGCTACTCCTCCTCCTCCTCTTTTACCCTCCCTGTCCCTCCTGTAGATAGTGTATTCTGGTATGTTTACATCCCAGTCATGGTTTTGTGTGTGCCATGTTTCTGTGACTGCCATGATATCCAGATGTTCCTCCTCCATCAAGGCCACTAATTCAGGAAGCTTGTTACTCAGACTACGGGCATTGGTACTCATTGCTCTCCATTTTTTGATGGCTTTACCTTCTGTTGCAGCATCCCCCACTGTCCTTTCTACCTCTGTCTTTTTCTCATTTAGTACCCTGTGTTGTAGGGAGAGAGGCTGGGATTTTCCTGCTGCTTATCAGTGCCTGCCCCCTTGACTAGTTTAAAAGCTTGCCAATGAAGCATTTAAACCAATTGCTCAAAAGACTTGTTCCCTTCCTGGAGAGATGCAGACCATCCTGCCAGTATAGGCTGGTGTCCCTTCAGGTGGAACCCAAGTCCCCAATGAAGCCAAACACCTGTGCTGCACACCATTTTTTCAACCATTCATTAAACTGCATGGTGCAAAGTACCCTCACCTCACTCATGCCATTGACAGGCAGCACCTCTGAGAAGGATACTGTGTGTGCTACTTGTCTTAGCCCCTCCCCAATTCTACAAAGTCCTTCTGCACTGCTCCAATCTCATGATGAGCCAAGTCATTTGTCCCTAGGTGGACAATGACATCCAGCTCAGACTCCCGTGCAGCTGTTCTCATGATCCTGAGGATGCGCTTCCTGTCCCTCCAAGCCATGGCACCAGGTAGGCACCTTACTTCAGTTTTCCCTGCTCCCCCCAGTTCTAGCCCCCTAATAATTGAGTCCCCCACCAGAAGCTGCTTCCTTTCCTTGTGGTGTCCTCTGCCTCCTTCCTGTGGGCCTCCCTTGTGACAGTTGTCCTCAGCCTCCTTAGTCTCCTCTGTGGGTGCATCCATAGGGGAGCTATGCTCCCCCAGAATGGTGTATTGATTGTGAAGTGGAACAACTGACTGGGTGGGCCTCTGTTCCACCATCCTCACCCTCCCTGAGCCCACTGTGGTCCAACTGCTGTGCTTTCTTTGCAACCTCTGAGGTAGTGGTGGTGGCTCTGGTGCTCCCTGGATGGGGGTGGTTCCCTTCCTACCATCTAGTGTGGCCTGAGGGAACATTCCCTTACTACTGTCCAGTGTGGCCTGAGAAGATGGGCAACTTCCTCCCTCAGGGCAGAGAGTTGTCTGCAAATAGGGCAGCATCTCCACCTCCAGAAAGACTCCTGGAAGACTGCTGCCCCACAGCCATTACATTGCACTACTCCCCACATGTTTATCTACTTTTGTGTGTGTGTGTGTGTGTGTGTGTGTGTGTGTGTGATTGGTTTGTTATATAGAATATATATATATTATATAATGTGTATGCTTATATTGTCAGTGCAGTGTGCTAGAGAGGATATGACAGTGATATGCACCTTGCACTCTTGAGGAAATGATGTCAGAACCCCAGGTATAAAGGAACTATTTCCAGGGGTGGGTGGGGTGAGGGTGGGAAGGGGTTTGGCCTAAACTGTGCCGTCACAAAACAATCAGCTAAAAGCTCTGACCCACCGCTGCGATGAGTGCCTTCCTGTCAGCAAGATGCCCTACACAACAATTTGACAGAGAAAATACCCTGCTAATCAAACAGAGAAAAATCCAGACATCCAAGTCAGACACAGGTAAACCTCCCCAGCCCCAAAACAGCCTTGTGGTTTGTGCTCTGAAAGCAGTCAGCCCCAAAATAAGTCAGCTGTGCTTTAAACTCTTCCTGCACTGAACATCTTAAGAACTGTAACAAACGTAAAGCTAGATCCACCTCCCTCTGTTGCTTGAAAGACTGTCTTTTCCTGATAATTCTAAGTTCCTTATTTCACCTTTCAGGTAGAAGTAGCCTCCACCTGCAGAATATCTGCTACAAACCAAAGACAATTGTAAGGTTCACCTCCCTCTGTTGTGAGCACAACTTGCTTTCTTGCAAATCTTATGTTCAGTATTGCAGCTTCCAGCCAGAGGTAGTTTCACTTGAAGAATATTAGCTGTGCTGATGAGTTTGCTATAAAACACTTGCTTATAATACTATTGTTCTCAGGTCTGTTACCAAAATTATTGGCTGATAAGTAGCTATGAAGTAAGCATTTCCTGATAAAGTCGGGTCTGGCCTTTTACGGCACACACAGATAAACACAAAAACAGTTTCCACCCCCTAGGGCACTGTCTGGGTCAAATACACAACCTGTACCTGCACTTATTTCAGGACTTCTGACAAATTCTTAGCCCAGGTTTTAAACTCTTCCTGCACTGCAAATCTTAAGAATTATAACAAAAGTAAAGCTAGATCCACCTCCCTCTGTTGCTTGAAAGACTGTCTTTTCCTGATAATTCTAAGTTCCTTATTTCACCTTTCAGTTAGAAGTAGCCTCCACCTGCAGAATATCTGCTACAAACTAAAGACAATTGTAAGGTTCACCTCCCTCTGTTGTGAGCACAACTTGCTTTCTTGCAAATCCTATGTTCAGTATTGCAGCTTCCAGCCAGAGGTAGTTTCACTTGAAGAATATTAGCTGTGCTGATGAGTTTGCTATAAAACACTTGCTTATAATACTATTGTTCTCAGGTCTGTTGCCAAAATTATTGGCTGATAAGTAGCTATGATGTAAGCATTTCCTGACAAAGTCTGGTCTGGCCTTTTAAGACACACACAGATAAACACAGAAAACAGTTTCCACCCCCTAGGGCACTGTCTGGGTCAAATACACAACCTGTACCAGCACTTATTTCAGGATTTCTGACAAATTCTTAGCCTAGGGTTTAAACTCTTCCTGCAGTGAAAATCTTAAGAATTATAACAAAAGTAAAGCTAGATCCACCTCCCTCTGTTGCTTGAAAGACTGTCTTTTCCTGATAATTCTAAGTTCCTTATTTCACCTTTCAGTTAGAAGTAGCCTCCACCTGCAGAATACCTGCTACAAACCAAAGACAATTGTAAGGTTCACCTCCCTCTGTTGTGAGCACAACTCACTTTCTTGCAAAAGGTGAGAGAGTGGGAAAGAGGGAGACAGTGAGAGAGAGAGAGAGAGAGGAAGATGAAAAGGTAGATGTCTCATGATTCTATGATGGTATCTACCACTAAAATGATGGAAGCAAATGATGGGATATAGCTGAGAGAGAGAGAGAGAGAAAGAGTGAGAAAGACAGGTTGAAGAGAGGATGAGAGAAAAGGGGGAGGTGTGAGATAAAGACAGAAAATACATTGAGTATCCATTATGATGTTGAAGATTTTGACATGACCACATATCGTGCATGCACTTCTTACTAGACCTCAGTTAAGTCTATCTGACCATAGTCAATTATTTGCATACTTGCAACAGTCAGCACAAGTCACATGGAACGTTAAACTCATATACTTCTGTTTAGTATTCACAGAGGAGGGAGCAGGAAGTGGTCCTTTGATAAAAGACAAAGGGGTAAAGGGTTGGGAGGTGGACACTAACCCTTACACAGTGGGCAGTGTCTTAAGGGAGTTGTCAAAGTTAATTGTAGACAAGGCAATGGGTCCAGATGCAGTGCACCCTGGGTTGCTGAGGGAGCTCAGGGAAGAGCAGGCTATTCCTGTGATAACCATGTTCAACCAGTCACTAGAAACAGGGAAGGTACCAGGGTCTGGAGGAAGGCAGATGTACTCCCACTCCAAAAAAGTTGAAAGAGGGAGGAGACGGGAAATTACAGGCTGGTCAGTCTAACTTTAGTAGTGGGAAAAGTAATTGAATCACTACAGAAGGAAGGGATTGGTGAATACTTTGCTACCAGAAGTCTGCAAGATCCAAGGCAACATGGATTCACTGGGGGAAGGCCCTGCCAGACAAGCCTGACTGAGTTCTTTGACTACCTAACAAGGGAAGTGGACCTGAGAGTGGAAGTTGATGTGGCTTATCTGGATTTCAGTAAGACCTTCAACACCATACCACATAGAAGACTGGTAAACTGAGAAGGAGTAGATCCTAAAGTTGTTAAAAGAGTGGAGAGTTGGATTAGTGATAGGAGCCAAAGAGTGGTGCAAAATGGGGTACATTTTAAGGAAGGCAAGGTGACTAGCAAGGAGTTGCAGTGATCAGTATCTGGCTGAGTCCTCTTCAATATCTATTATTGACATTGCAGAAGAACTAGAGGGGTAGGTGTGCTTGTTCATGGATGATACAAAAATCTGCATCAGAGTAGACACACTTTGGGAGGATCGAAAGAGTGAGGGAGAATCTAAAGAAGTTAGAAGAATGGTCACGAGATTGGCAGCTAAGATTCAATGCAAAAAAGTGCAAAATCATGCACTTAGGTCACAAAAACCTGGGGCAATGTATGAACCGGGGTGAGGGGGAGTATTGGCAGTGACAAAACAGGAAAGACACCTGGGGGTTATCATTTCAGATGACCTGAAGGCAGTGGGAAAGGCTAGCAGAATGCTTGGATGCATACTGAGGGGTAACACCAGAAGAAAGAGGGAGATAATGATATATAGAGACCGTACCTCTAGTACTGTGTAGTTCTGGAGGTCCAATCTCCAAAAGGACAGAAATATGGTGGAGTCAGTGCAAAGGAGGGGCCACCAAAATGGTGCAGGGCCTGCATCAGATGCCCTATGAAGAAAAGGCTTAAGGATTTAAATATGTTCTCCTTAGAAGACAGGAGAGAATGGGGCATATGATAGAGACTTTCAAGTACCTCACATGAGTAAACAAGGTACAAAAATAGAGCATTTTCCAAAGAAAAAGATGCTCAAGAACAAGGGATCATGGTGGGGGGGCAGATAACAGTAAATGTGAGGAAGTACTTGGTCACGGAGAAGGTTGCAGACTCTTGGAACAACCTCCCAGTGGAAGTGGTGGGGGCTAAAATGATCACAGGATTTACAAATGGATGGGATAGGCACAAGGGAATCTTGGAAGCAAGAGGGAGCCATAAGCTGTAGTCCAAATAGGGCCTCCAGTGGCATAATAGGTAGGAAATTTAGGGCAGACTAGGTGGGCCACATGGTCCTTATCTGATCACGTCTATGTTTTTGCTTTTCATAAACTGTTCCAGAATTTGTTCCAATGTCCTTTTGAATACAATTGGTAACACAATAGCACCATTTTCTATTATGGAGCCTTACACAGTACTGAAATACACAGTTTAAAATATATTTTCACATAGTATCAAAAACAATAGTGCAGAAGGAATTTGGCATCAGATGACATTTTGTCATTTCCTAAAAAGCAACAAATACAAAATAACTGAAACAAATGCACAGAATACATACTATAAAAAAGGAACACAAATAAGGATGGTTTGATAGAGAAAATATTTATAAAAAAGGTTAAGAACTCCTTCTATTTAGAAACATCAACAGCCATTTGTAGCAAACACTAAAAGGTAATAGGATATGTAAAAAAATTTAATCACTTGCATACAAGAATAAAAAAAAGTATATAAACAATACATTGTCAAAGATGGGAGGAGCCTTTGATATCAACCTTTTTGGAATAAATGGAACAAACAAATTAGCACATACACAAACATAGATTTGCCAGTCGATAGAGGTGCAATGTGGAGAAATCAATTTGAGTAACTCTTAAGAGACTTTCCAAATGAAGCTCTTTTATCAGATATTACAGACAACCCAGATTATGAAACTCCCCTTGACTCCTCTGCTACAGTAAACAAATAGAAGATATCTTAAAAAACTTAATCCTGGAAAAATAATGTGGGGTAAACATGACACTCAATAAAATACTAAAATTTAGCAATGCAGAGACCAAAAAAAACAACATTACAATTATTTTAATTAATTTCTAAATACAGAAATTTTATATAAATTTATTTTGATGGTCTAATTTTCACTCATTAATAAATGCAGCCTACACTAAACCCAAAACTAAATTGATTGGCGCTTTGTATAAGTAGTAACCTAGGCAAATTACTGTATGTTGTGGTATCATAAAATAGAGAATGATAAGTATTAATAGAGGAAAAGCTGATCTTCATAAAAGTTAAATACAGTAGGATTTCTTTGTAACCCCCAAACAGCAGTTTGCATCCTGGAGCGGGGATACAGCAGGAAGTGAAATGGCAAAAATAAAAAAGTGGCAGCAGAGGATACATGTAAATGAACAATGTCAACAGGTATAAGTAAGTACTGTATAAGTAAGACATTTCAAGTGGAATTCAACCTTAAATACTGCTATGTAACAATTTTTGGAAGCCTATAACAACAAACTCCTTAAAATAAGAGATCTAAAATAAAAAACATCATAAACATGTCCTCCTTTCCAGCATCTATGAATCTGCCAGTTTTATTTATTTATTTATTCATTTGATAACTGAGTTGGTGTACTGATCCAAAGACCTTCTTCAGGCACGGCCCAGGCCAGAAACTGTCACAAACAATGTAACAGACACTGAGAACAGTGTAGATCACTCAGGGAACATAACAGGAAATCAGTGTAGGTCAAGCTAAACAGAGAAAATATAAGATAAACTGTATCAGATACATCAACAGTTGAGCATACCAAGTTATATAGAATTTAGGTAAACAGGGTAATATTGCTCCATCATTCAACAACAGGAATGTTAAACTTCAGAACTAGTAAAGAACAGAATTTAACAAGAAACACTTAGACATAAAAACAAAGCCATATTACAGGAGAGAAAGAATGATCTGTGAGACGGTATTCGGGGTGGGAGAGGAAAGTGGAGCACTAGAGGGGTAGGGGGTAAGGGTGGGCTACAGCTGCAAGGGAGGTGAACTCATGTTAGCAACCTGCGAGCAGATGCAGGTCAAAGAGGAAAGAAAGTGAATTCGTAAGAGTAGTAGTAGTAGTAGTAAATCATTTTTTATTCACAGTGAATAAAAGGATACATTCAATTGAGCAAAGCTCATTTTCAATGAAGTTCCATGTCACAAATAAGTTAAAATGAGTTTCCACATCGAAAAAAAACATAACATCTAATCACTAAGACCGCAAATAATTAACAACAATCACAGTACACCAATAAATAATTAATGTAAAAAAAAAAAATCACATTACACAATAGCATACATAAAACACTAACAATTAATACACCTATTATTATTATGTGATACAGTAATACACCAATTCCTCAGTTCACTTTTGTTATATCTAGTTCTATTTTTTCTCAATTCTAGGGGAGAATTATTCCATAATCTTATTCCTCTAGGAAAGTACGGAAGATCTTCCAATACTCAGGTTATATTTAGTTGAAACAAATTGGATTCCATTAGAGGCTCTCAGACATTCCTTTGTTTTCCTAACTTCAAAGAGGTCAGTTACATATTTAGGTACTTCCCCATACCAAACCTTAATCATAAACTATAACAAGTGTAAATCTCTTCTCACATCTGGTTTATACCAATTTAATTCCTTAAAAAGTGTGCCCCTATGGGTTCTATAAGGGGCATCCAGTATAAAACGAGCCAGCCTACAAAAGACTAAGTCCACTTTATCTATATACTTTCCAATAGCCCCTCCGTAGAGCAGATCACCATAATCAATCACTGGGAGTAAAAGAGAATTTACCACATTCAAACGAATCTCTCTAGTCATAAACTTTTTATACTTATAAAGGGCACCCAATCTCCTATTTATATTTTTTATAAGAGAGTCAATATAAACATCCCAACTCAAGCATGGATCTAACCAAACTCCCAAGTACTTATATGTGTCCACCTGCTTAATAGCTATACCTTTCTTGGTATTAATTTCTAAAAATAAATTTTGTTTTTTATTATTTTTAAACAAGAGTGACTAAGTTTTATTAGCATTTAAAATAAGATGATTCAGCTTTAAGAATTCCTGTACTTCATCAAAAGCCAATTGTAGCCTCATATTAATCAATTCTAAAGTATCTCCCTCTACATATAATATGGTGTCATCTGCGTACATATGGCACCGGGCGCCCGTTGATGTAATTTTAAGTTCATTCATATAAATGTTAAATAACAGAGGCCCCAATATCGAACCCTGTGGTACACCATTTTTTACTTCTAATACCCTAGATTTATAAAGACCCACTTCTACAATTTGGCTACGGCCTGTCAAGTAGGAAGAGAACCACCTCACAGTTTGAGGGGATAAGCCAATCCCGCTGAGTCTGGACAGGAGAACCCGATGGTTAAGGGTATCAAATGCCTTTGAAAGATCTATAAATAAGGCTCCAATCATTAACCTCCTGTCCAGACTCAGCTGGATATCACTTACAACCCTCGTCAAGGCTGTTTGTGTACTATGGCAAGTCCTAAAACCTGATTGAAAAGATGTCAATTTATTATTATCTTCAAGAAAGCTTCTCAATTGTCTAGACACTATCTTCTCAAATATTTTAGAAATTTGGGACAAGAGCGATATAGGCCGGTAATTGCCCAACTCGCTTTTTTTACCAGATTTAAATATAGGTCTGACCTTTGCAATCTTCCAACCATCAGGAAATTCCCCACTTTGAATAGATAGATTAAAAATATAGGCCAAGGGATATGCCACACAAGGAGCTGCATATTTCAACAGTCTTGGAATTCTGATTTGGGGGGGGGCCAGGGAATGTAGGAAGGAGGGAAGATCATTCCATAGTGAGGGCCCAGCTGAGGAGAAGACTCTTAGGCCCATCCTCATAGTTATGTTAGGCCGTTCTATTTGGAGGTGGAAGGACTGACATAGAGCGCAGCAGTAGGTTGTGGGCCAGACAGCAATTGATAGTGAAGAATAGGAGGGATTGTGCAAAGTATCAGCAAGCAGATAAGTTTGCATCACTTGCTGAAAGAGACAGTTAAGGGACTGGTAAAGAGAGCAGTGATGAGTGTGGACAGGGGCACAGAGGTAAAGTGACATATACAATTGAAGGTGGTGTCCAGGAGGTACAGGCTGGTAATGGAGGTGAGGGAGTACACCAGACAGCCATAGTCAAGGAGGGGGAGGAGGTTACCGTGGGCAATAGCAAGGTGGGCTTCCATCGAGGATTTGTCGATCAGGTAATAGCAGAGCCTTAGCTTCCAGTTGATCAGAGAGCCAATGTGGTCAGTGTAGGTTAGGGACAGGTCCAGGATTACCCCCAGATACTTAAAGGTGGGAACTGTGTCAAGGGGAGATCCATCTTGGGATTTGACAGTGAGAATGTCACCATTGTGGGCAAGATAGGAGAGTTTTAGTTTGGAACCAAAAAGCATGGCCTTTATTTTGGCAGCATTGCCCAACAGTTTGTTGGTGGAGAACCAACAATGTGCCTTGCAGAAGTCAACAGTACAATTGGATGATAGTGAGGAGAGGGAGGGGTCACTTTGGTATAGTATTAAGTCATTGACGTAAAGAAGTGATTTACAGGATAGGCTTTTTGACAGGAGAGAGAGATAATGAAGAGGGAAAAGAGGAGGGGGCCAAGGACAGATCCCTGGGGGCCACCCACAGAGACAAGCAAGAGAGTGGAGCTGACACCACCAAAGCAGACCACATGTGTTCTACAAGAGAGGTAGCTAGCCAGCCAGGTGGTGGAGACAGGGGAGCAACAAAGGGCATCAAGTTTTGCCATCAGGATGTTATGGTTGTCAAGGTCAAATGCCTTGGTCAGATCTACAAACACTGCACCAGTTAAATTCTCTTCATCCATATTTCTCAGCACATGGTCAGTGAAGAGGGCAAGGGCCCCTTCCAGAAACCATGTTGCTTGAGGGGGAAAGGAGATTATATTTGGAGATGTGCTCTGTAATTTGGTAGTTTACTGCCTTCTCTAGGAGCTTACCAAGATGGGGGCAGAATGGAGATGGGGTGGTAGTTGCCATAAGACTAGGGTCACTGATTTATGAATGGGGACAATTTTGTCCTGTTTCCAGACAAAGGGGACAGAGGCTGTAGTAAGGGAGAGGTTAAAGATGAATGTGAGTGGCTAAGCAATGTCCTGGGACACTAGTTTTAAGAAGTGGGAGGATAGACCATCACACCCAGCACTCCCTCAAGATGGTAGGCTGAGGAGGATCTTATGTGTCCCAGGAGGAGAAATAATCTTAAAATGAAAAGTGGGGCTAGTAAGAGGGGACGGTAGAGGAGGGGTCAATGGGGTGGAGGGGGGAGCTTAGCCATGTAGCTGCTAAGGTTTGAGAAATGTACATTAAGTGCATTCATAATGTCAGTATGGTCAGTGAGGGAACTTTGTTGTGTGTTTAGGGGGAAGTTGACTGCTTAGTGGGGGAGTAAAGCAAGGCATTAATGGAGGACCAAAAATGCCTGGTGTTGCTTAGTTGACTGGACTGAAGTAAATGAAATTAGGCAGACTCCCTAGAGTGAATACAGTGCTTACAGAGATTTCACAGGTGACGTCAGTCATACCAAAGTGAAGGGGTGGGGCAGCTATATAGTCAGCCCACTTTGAGTCATGCTGTTTCATAAGCTTGAGTTGGTCAGATGTCAGCCAGCAAGTGTCACCTCAATGCACTCTGTGAGAAGTCAGCAGGAAATGTTTGTCTTGAATGAGAGACAGAGCTGAGACAAAGATGTTTAGTGCAAGGTCAGCATTAGTGGCACCATAGAGGGAAGTCCAGTTAAGGGCTCTAAGGTCATCCTGAAGCCTGAGTGGGTCACAATTAGATACATTGCAGAAAGGCATGTAGGTAGGTAGGTGGGGGGGGGGTTGGTACACCAGACACAGTAAAAGGGGTAGTGGTCACTAATGGCATCAGACAATGTGTCAGCATGGGCAACTGTCTGCTCAAGTTATCAGGATCCAGTTCAGGGTAGTGTGTTTGTTGGACCGATTGCTAAGACATGTATCGGAGGTAATTAGCTAGGTCAGATTGTGTTGTTGTATGATGAAGCTGCAATCACAGAGGGGGGTCTGTGTCCCAGTCAATGATGAAATCCTCTACAAGAATGGAGTCTCTTGCAGGGAAAAGAGGTGCAAGGAGGTTCAGGAGGGCTGCAAGCCCAGGGACAACAGCTCTCAGTGGGTTATAGCAGCACCCAGCAATCAACTTCTTATTGGCGGCAACTGTTAGTTCAACTGCAAGCCACTCAGAATGGAGATCATTGGAGGACTGGCCAAGGAGTGTGGTAGTGTAGAAGTTATGGTAGTACAAAAGTACACCACCACCACCACAGCATGAGGTAAAGCTGTCATGGCGGAGAACAGCATAACCAGGTAGGGAGCAGTTTTGGTCGAGGAAGAGCTTTATAGCCGTGTCTCTGAGATGCCCAGTATGTGAGGATTGTACAGTGAGACCAAGCCTCCAGCTCCTCTATTTTAGGAAGAAGGCTCTTCATGTTCAACTGTGCAATTTTAGACTGCTTAAAATCCCATAATGGATGACTACTTCATGTTGTTTTAAACTTGCAGGGCTTATAAAGCTGGACATTGCATAAAGTATTTTCAAAGTGTTATTTAACAGTTTCTGTATGTTTGACTACTTATAACTTTTGCCACTTTAAAGCTAGAATTGTGAAATATGGCACACAAATCTGTATGGTATAGTATTTGTAATGTTTCAGTTTTGGTGACATTTGGTTATGTTGTTTTAAAACACAATGGAACTAAATGAAACACAACTTTTAACACAATGTTTTGCTGTCTAAAACTCATCACCCTTTAAAACTTGAGGTTTAAAATTCAATATACATACCATGTGCTATGGTTTTTTATATCTTGAAACTGTGAACAAATTTAGATGAGAAATTTAAAACAGCACTGGAATTACAGAACTGTAACTGAAAGTTACATTTTAATTAAGTATTTAGCCTCCTGCAGTATAACTCAGCACCATATAAAGCTTGGAATCTGTAAGTTTGTAAACTTACATACTGTATGTGGGGTGGACCTGTACACCGGCTACATTTGGGAGTTTTTAAATGAGTGCTTTAAACCCTTTGGCTGCCAACAGAATCAGAATGTATAGAAATTCTGGATTGATATATCAGACTGTGGCACAGCAAGGGTTAAAAATAGACTGAAATAACTGATTTTTTTTAATTTTTCCAAACTTTTTCACTGACTATATCTCATTTGTAAGGCTTGAGACCTATAACTAAGTATATTTACCTATCCATATGGTTCTTTAAATCTTGGAATTGTTGAAACATAGATAAAAATGTTTTAAATGATGAGAAAATGACTGAAAATCAAATTTTGCTGACATATTTGCACCCTGTAAACCAGTCACTTTACATCTAGGGTCCTGTCCACAAAGAGCGCAGTTTACTGGTAACATTTTTTAAAACATACCATACCTGTGTGTGTTCACCATTGCCTTGCAATGTTTGGACACTGTGAGGAGTCATGTCCACACTGGAAGGCAAATGCACGACAGACAAACATGGGTTCCAATCAGGGGGCTGGTGATGGAGGCATTCACATATTGTAGTGGAGTGCATTGGTGAGGTGCTCCTTTGGGGACCTGCATACAGAGACCAAAAATCCAATAAGTACTGTAGTAGCCACAAAAGGCAGCGCTCACTACATATAATCATTACATTTACTGCAATTTCATTTCTTAATTAGTCAATCCCAAAAATGCACACACTATAAGACTGAGAGCAAAGTGCAGACTTGATCACCAGCTATGGAGTCAAAGTGGAATAAAAAAAAATCTAAGGAAAATTGTCACGCCTTGAAGTGCAGATGGTGGTAGTGGAGATGGTTATACCAGAAAGTTGGGGTTGAGAGAAGGCACCACACAGCCCTGCAGAGAGAAGAAACTCTTCGCCACCTCCCTGGAGAAAGGAGGGATGAGGAGAAAGGCAACATATCCAGAGATCCACAGATTGCATCTCATTTACTGGCAACGTTCTGGGTTCTGGGTTTAGGATAGTACCGGTAACTTTATGGAGCACTGCTTACAGGACTGTGAATGGCAGAGGGACAGGAGGAGAAAGGTCAGTGGTAGTGAGACTGCTGAAGGAGCAGTGAATGAATGGTTGGCTACAGTGGCAGCAGAAGCTACAGTATGGTTCAAATGGCAGTTCACAATGATGAAGTAAGTGTGCTTGTTTTCAACCCATGTTGGGAACCATGCTAAAACCCTGATGCTGTCAGGGTTTAATCACGGTTATCAAGTACGGTTTAAAAACATTGCCAGTGTGGACAGAAACTGTGTTTGGGAGTGCCTGTAATTTATTTACTTAAAAGTTAAACCAAGAAGTATGTACTGAATTGAAAACTGCTCATTTCCTGGTGCATCCTTGGGTAAAGGGGAGTAGAAGACAGCTAACAAAAAAAATTACACAGTAAAACACAATAATATGGTTTTACAAGCAGAATCATAAATATTATAGGCAGATTAGTAAATAAAGGCATCTAGAAATATACAGAAAGGGAAAACAGCAGAACAGTAAAACAAGGGCATGACTAAAGAATGGAAAAAAGAGGAAGTTGCAGGAATAAACAGTTGCAGGTAGGATGACAAAAGTCAGAAAGTAGAGACTTTAGGGAGAAATTAGAAGAGGCAGAATAAATATGAAGGGGAAGGGAGCACCAAAGTTCTGGAAAGTGGTAAGAAAAGGCAGATTGGACAACAACAGATTTTCTAGAAGGAAAAGAGAGAGAGAATGGAAAGTATCGCTTTACAGTGCCTTTAACATTACAGGAGCCCTACTCTGGACAGAGCCTAGGAGTTTGCAACTTTTAGTGTTATACACCTGACATGGTCCTGTGTATCTGCCAAATCCAGTAACATCTAAATGCATGTGTTTAATTGTAGATAAAAAAGCTGTTGTACATTTGATAAATGCAAGGTATGCTGGAAACAACATGGAGACCGGCACCGCCCAAAAACCCACACAGCATATGCTGTTAATGTACACTGTTTGTTTGTATGAAAGTGGATAAAAGCACATTTGATTTCACTGTATTTCTCTGTTTCATGATGTTTCTGGTACTGATGCTGTATATCACTGTTCCTGCTGTTTTAGTCTATAATTCTCCAAGGCCGTGTCTGAAAATATGCAGAGGTATGCCTAGAGTATCTTACCTGATATCAAAAACAAATAAATAAAATAATTCAAATTTAAATTTTGACAGAACTTCGCAGACTGCTTATGGAAATTCCACAAAATTTCATGCAATCTGTGTGATAATTCAGTCAGTCATTTTCAAGCAGAATTTTACATTCTGCATGGCTCTAGCTGCAACAGAACTGAAATAAAACCAGAACAAAACTGAATTTCTGTATTTGAATCATTACTTTAAATGGCACTACAGGTCAAACATTTAACGACTAGAACTAAACTGGCCATTGTGTAAACTAATAGTAATGTGCAACTTCAAAGCATAGTAAAAAAGAAACCAATTTAGGTAGAATAATAAACTTCTTTTTACAGATTTGAATTTATGTCTTTCCTATGGGTGCTAGCAATGACTTTTGTAATTGAGGAGATTAACCGAAATCCACACCAGTTGCCAAACCGCACCCTTGGATACATGATATATGACTCTTGTACTGTGGAGGTTGTGGCGCTACAAGGCTTGATGTGGCAGCTGTCAGGAAAGAAGAATCCAGTTCCAAATTACAGCTGTCAATCACACTCCTCAACTGTGGCCATTGTTGGAGATTCTTTGTCAGCAACATCAATCCCCATGGCTAGAATTCTGGGGCTGTACAGATTCCCACAGGTAGGGGCAACTATTTTCATTGCTTACATCTAATCTGTTGACATGTACATGATGTGCTGTAGATGTTTTGAATAAAAACATCAGTTTCTGTTAGATTGTAACATAAAATAGATATCAGCACTAGGATTCACAAAAAATGCATTTGTGTAAAAACTGCTTTGCACTATAGATTGTAATTGTCCCGGAATGGAATGTGTAGTACGGTATTGGCTGCACACCCATTGGCTCATGCTGTGGACCAATGGGCATACAGCCCTACCGATGGTATCAGTCAGCAGGCGGCGGGGCGGCAGGCGGGTGGGGTGCTGCCGCCCGCCGCTGACTGGGGAGGGAGCGGGGCAGTGGGGATCAGTGGGCAGGTGGGGGGGGGTCTGCTGGACCACCAGGGATATGGGGTTCAGTACTAGTTTACTTAAGCCCGTAATCGGGCAGACTTCGGTCCACTAGACCACCAGGGATATAGGATAAATCTTTTTATTTACTTAAGCCCACGATCGGGTGGGCAGCGGTCCACTGGACCACCAGGGATGTAGGTGGTTTAATTTATTTTACTAATGCCCACGATCGGGCATGGGGGGGTGCCACCTCGGAGGTGCAGCCGGAGCTCGGGTGGCCACCCACAGGTGGCAGCTGCCATGTTGTGCCCTGCAGTGTGGCAGCTCACCTGTGGGTGGCAGGCCCTTGTTCCTTTTTTTTTTTTGCTTAACTTTGTGCGGCGCAGGTAGGGGTTGCGCATGTGTGGCTCAGCACATCCTGGGCTGAATATCGGGCTGTGCAGAGTATGCATGGGCATGCCCCCCCTACCTGTGCCTGCATACATTACTGATGCACTCTGGTGCATCGGGATTTGTGCCAGGCGCAATTTCCATTTGAATATCACCAGGGCACATCAGTGGGTTGCCATAGAAACATAGAATTTGACGGCAGATAAGGACAGCTTGGCCAACCCAGTCTGCCCATTTCCTACCTACTGGATAAGCTGCAGATCCTAGTTAACCAGCAGCCTACTTCTTCCTACCTCCACCCCTAGAATGGCCTTGATGACTGCATGCTTGAATTCCAGCACTGATTTTGACTCCACAACCTCCTCCGGAAGGCCATTCCATGCATCCACAACCCTCTCTGTGAAAAAATACTTCCTTAAATTACCTCTGAGCCACCCCGCCTCTATCTTCAAATTGTGCCCTCTTGTTCTTGTACACCTCTTTTTCTGAAAGATGCCATCCTCTTGGACTTTGTTGATTCCCTTGAGGTACTTGAACATTTCTATCATGTTCCCCCTCTCCCTCCTTTCCTCGAGGCTATACATATTAAGCTCTTTTCGTCTCTCTTCATATGTCTTCCAGTGCAGACCCTGCACCATTTTACTTGCCCTCCTCTGGACAGCTTCCATCCTATCTATGTCTTTGCGGAGATTGGGTCTCCAGAACTGCATACAGTACTCCAGATGGGGTCTCACCAGCTGTCTGTACAGAGGGATAATAACTTCCTGTTTTCTACTGGTGATGCCTCTCCCTATGCATCCCAGTATCCCCAACCCTCCTTGCTGCCCTCTCACATTGCTTGCCCACCTTTAGGTCATCTGATATGACTACCCCAGGTCCCTTTCCATTTTGTTGTTGTTAGTATCTCACCCCCATTGGTACTCTTCCCAGGGTTTTGTTTCCCAGGTGCATTACTTTGCACTTCTTAGCATTGCATCTAAGCTGCCATACATTTGACCATTCCTCTAACCTTGCCAAGTCCTTCTCATCCTTTCCACCCCACCCTGTACATCAACTCTGTTGCAGATCTTTGTGTCATCTGCAAAAGACATACTTTTCCTTCCAGTCCCTCTGCAATGTCACTTATAAAGACATTGAAGAGGACCGATCTAATACTGAACCTATTGTCCCCACTAGTAACCCTCCTTTCTTCTGAGTGGACTCCATTTACTATTACTCTCTGTGTCCTATTCTCCAGCCAATTCTTTACCCAGGATGTCATCTTGGGACCCACTCCCAGGCTGGCTAACTTGTATATTAATCTTTGTGTGGGACTGTGTCAAATGCCTTTCTAAAGTCTAGGTAGGCCATGTCACAGCCCTCCATGATCTACTACTTTGGTCACCCAGTCAAAGAAATCTATCAGATTCATCTGGCATGACCTTTCCGCTGTGAATCCATGCTGCCTAGGGTCCTGTGCCCCTCTGGCCTCTAGATACTCGACAATTCTTTCCTTCAGAAGTGATTCCATCATTTTCCCTATCACTGAGGTTAAACTAACAGGTCTGTAGTTTCCTGCTTCTGCCATGCGCAACCCTTTTGAATATCTGGGCCATTGTGCTGATGAATTCTTATTACACTGTATAACTGATGTTTTAACCAGACTGTATCTGAACTCTGTTCTCTCTGCATGAAATATAGTCACTTTGTTAGTTTTGTTGTGCCTAAAAAAATATATATATTTATTTATTTATTACTAGGATTACAATACCTTTGAACCAGAAGTTCTTTTACAAAGGTTCCACATCAAGTACAAACAGAGATTGGGAGTAAAATACAGAAACAGGTTATATAGATGAACACAGAAGATAACATGAGTTAAACAAAACATAAAAAGTGCAATTATAGCAACTATTTACAGTTCATAATGAGGAATACATACTGTATGTACAGGGTATTTACAAATGGATAAAAACCATGAATGCAAAAGAGTAGGCATAAATACATATGCGGTACAAGTAGAAGAGGGAAAGAGGAGAGTGAGAGAAAAGAAATATAGGTGGAAGTAAAAGATATGTGGGAGGTACAGCAAGAAGTTGACGGGTGTGGACGGGCAGAAGGACTATGGTATATGGCAGGGATGAAAGGGGAGGGGAAATGGGAAAAGAGGGAGTAATAATGACAATAATAATAATCTTTATTTATTTTAAGCACAAATCAAACGTGTACCAAAGCTCTTTTACAGAATAAAAACCTTAAAAACTCTGTGGGTGGGATATTCAGAAGGGTTGCAGATGGTGCAACATAGTTGCGCCATGCGCAACCCACTGAAGCACCCCGGCACAATATTCAAAGGGGGATTGAGCTTGGCACAAATCCCGATGTGCCGGAGCACATCTGTAATGTATGCGGTGCAGGTAGGGGGGGCGTGCCCATGCATACTCCGCACATCCCGATATTCAGCCTGGTATGTGCTGAGTCCATGCATGCACAACCCCTACCTGCGCTGTACACAGGTGAGCCAAACAAAAAAGGAGCAACAGCTGGCCACCCACAGGTGAGCTGCTGTATTGCAGGGTGCAACACGGCGGCTGCCACCTGTGGGTGGCCACCTGAGCTCTGGTGGCACCTTCGTGGTGGTGCCCCCCCATGCCCGATCGTGGGCAAATGCGGAAAACTCAATAGTCCCATATCCCTGGTGGTCCAGCGGACTGCTCGTAGCCCAATTGTGGGCATATGTATTCAAGATCAGTCCTATATCCCTGGTGGTCCAGTGGACTGCTCACAGCCCCAATCGCGGGCATATGTATTCAAGATCAGTCCTATATCCCTGGTGGTCAAGTGGACTGCTTGCAGCCTGATCACGGGCATCAGTAACATCTCATGCCAAACCAATCCAACCCTGGTGGTCCAGCAGTACCCTCCCTCCCCACCCACCCACTGAGCCCCACCACCCTGCTCCCCCGGTCAGCAGCAGACAACAGCTCCCCACCCGCTTGCTGCCCCGCCACCCACCGACTGACTCTGTATGGTAGGGCTGTACGCCCATTGGTCCACAGCGTGAACCAATGGGCGTGCAACCCGTACCGTACTACACAGTCTAGATATGTGGGTTGGATGGGTTTGGCATAAGATATTACTGATGCTCACGATTGGGCTGCGAGCGGTCCACTGAACCACCAGGGATATTGGACTATTCATATTAACATATGCCCGCGATGGGGTAGTGGAGCACTTTGCCGCTTGTGCAGGGGGCGATGGTCCCCGACGGCTGCAGCCTGGCAACGCGACAGTTGCAAGTCGACGGGGATCAGCGCACCTGCATTCAAATGGGGCCATAACATCATACAAATTGCCCCATTTGCACTTTGCATACATTATGGCCCCATTTGCATGTGCACTTTTGAATAACGTGGTAGTTGCACCTATCGCAACGGTACTTGCGCTAGCGCATCCCCCTGCTCCACTCTGGCCACTTGCGCTGGTGAAGTGAAACTGCGCCATGCTGACTACAGGTGGCCAAGGAGCGATATTCAGCTATGCTGTGCCATGGCGCAGCTCCGTTGAATATCACCCTGTCAACGCCCCTGACATCCAAGTTGTGCAGCACCCAGGCTGCGCCACAGCCTGGCGCAGTCTGAATATCCCCCTAAATATTTAAAATCCAACATAACAGCAGACATCCATAAATTAGTTCTCAAAATAGGTAAGTGAGAATAAGTAAGTTTTGAGAGCTAATTTAAAGTTCTTCACTGTTAGGTAACCCCTTATCTGATGAGGTAGAGAATTCCACAAGGTAGGAGCCACAAATGTAAAAGCTAAAACTCCATTGCTATTTAAACTGACCCTTGAAATCTCCAGCAATCCCTCATTGGTGGAGCGGTCAGAGGGGGCAATAGGGACACAGGAGGTCTGGCAGGTAACTCGGTCCCTGTCCATATAGGGCTTTGGTCAGCACACCAACCTTGAAGGTGATCCGCCACTGAATTGGCAGCAAGTGCAGTCAGCTCAGCACAGGTGTGACATGGCTAGATCAAGAAAACCCAGTCAACAAGCTGGCTGTAGCATTCTGCACCAGCTGCAAGCAGTGCATATCAGTCCCCGGTAGCCCTAGATACAGGGCGTTGCAGTAATCAAGGAGGGAGGTCACAAAGGCATGGACCAATGTCGGGAGGTCACTGGGTGGAACCAGATGCCTAATTCAGGTGATATTTCTCAGATGGTAAAATGAGGTCTTGACAACAGATGACACCTGAGATTTTAGGTCAACCCTTATCTAAAATAATGTCCAGACTCTGCACCTGTTCGGAGGTCATCAGCAGGCGACTGCCGAGCAAAAGCCCCGAGGCCTTCCCAGCTGAAGACCCCTCTACCCAGTGGCCTGGGTCTACCACCAAAGACTCAGTTTTGTCAGGATTCAGCTTCAGCCAGTTGGCACTCATCCAGTCCTGGATCTCAGAGAGGGAGTTGTTAAACACTGAGACCGCATCATCCCTGTCTGGTACAAAGGTCATGTATAACTGAGTATCATCTGCATAGTAGTGAAAACTCAAGGCATACTGCCTTACAGTGTCTCCCAATGGCAGCATATACACCGCTAATAACACAGGGAAAAGCACACAGCCTTGGTGTACCTCACATGGTAGAGAGAATGCTTCAGAGGAATAAATTCCCAACACCATTCTCTGAAACCTACCAGTGAGGAATGAATGGAACCATATGAGGACTGTCCCTGACAGTCCACAGATTACCCGCAGGTGCTCCAGCAATACACCATGAGCCACAGTGTCAAATACCACAGAGAGATCAAGGAGGACTAAGATTGAACAACTCCTCCGATCTCTGACTATCAGGGGATCACTGAGCACTGAAACCAGGGCAGTCTCGGTGCTGTGCCTCTTCCTAGATCCTGACTGGATAGGATCATATCATGGATGGTAAGGTGGTCATCCAGCTGCAGCACAACCACTTTTTCCATAGCGTTACCCACAAAGGGCAGATTAGAGAGGGGTCTGTTGTTGGTGAGACAATCTGGGTCAAGAGAGGTTTTCTTAAGGAGGGGTGTCACCACCGCCACCTTCAAGGAGTCAGGAAACTCACCTGTCTCAAGTGAACACTGGACTATCTCTGCCAGGACCTGGCTGATGTCCTCAACACCCCCACCACAAGTAGGCGAGTTTGGCCTGAGTCCAAACTACACAGACTGGCTGCATACTCTGTATGATCTTTATGACATCCACGATTGCTACCTGATCAAAAGCCAACCAACCAAACCGGGGCTGTGCAACCTCCAAGCAATTATCACCCCACCCATTGGAGAGAGCCATGCAGATCTCTGATCTAATGTTGGCAATCATATCTGCAAAGAAGTGAGCAAACTCATCACACTTACCCTGTTACAATGCTATCTGGTCTTGCAGACAGGCTAGATTGTACAGTCTGTCCACAGCTCAGAAGAGCTGAACTGGTCGGTTCCTTGCAATGGTGATCTCCCCAGACAGGAACTCTGCCTTCTTATGGGAGATCACCGATTGGTAGTCCATGTAATAGACCATCAATCTAAGTCTGTCAACATCATGGCCAGATTTCTGCCAACTACACTCCATCCATTGCCCCACTCCTCTCATCTCCCTCAAAGTCCCATCAAACCAAGGGCACTGATGGCAAAGGGTGAGGGGGTGAACATGAATAGGAGCAATAGAATCCAGAGCTGCTACCACAACCTTATTATAGGACTATAGCAGGTTGTCTGGACCACTGCTAGAAGTCAGAAGTCCCACTAGATCCGGCACTGCCATCATGCCATCTGGGGTCACACCCCTTAATGGGTGGTACCGGACCATCTCCAAAGGGGCATGCCTATAAGGGGAGCTTGGAAACTGAACCTGATAGTGTAGTGGTCAGACCAACTGACCTGCTCCACCACCAAATTGGAGGTCTCCATACCCAGTAAGAAGACCAGGTCCAGAGAATGAACAGAATTATGGGTTACAGAGGAAACTAATTGTGTGAAGCCCAATGAAGTCATTAATTGGAGGAAGTCCCGTCCAAAATGTGAGAGTTCGTTGTCAATCCAGGCATTGAGGTCACTAAGCACCATCACTCTGGGAGACTCCAACACCATGTCGACAATGAAGTCCGTGACTTCCTGCAAAAATTGCTTCCCATCCCCAGGTGGACGGTTGACGAGAAGAATTTTGCATCCCACACATGCACCTAAGATACATTCAAAGGATCTGGTCTCCACCACTGGCACATCTATCAGGCCCAATTCTGTTCTAGAACAAATGTCTACACCCCCACCCTTGCGATCCATCCTCAGGCGGTGTATCACTGAGAACCCAGCTGGAACCGCTGACTCAAAAATGGGCCGCATTATCATCCAGCCAGGCCTCAGTGATGCATGCCAGGTCAATGTCCCAACAAGATTGGCAATTATTGCTGTCTTGATTTTTGTTTTGGTATGATTTCTTTATGCTCCCACCCTGCACCCTGGCCAGTCTCCCTTCAGGCCCCACATGGACCTTCTCACTCGCAGCCCCCAAACCCACCGACCCACATTGCAGCCAGCCCAGACATCCCCAATGTATCCCTGCATCAGGAGGGTCCCATACCTTCATAGGGGATGAGCCTTCATGGCCTTTCCAGTGATCCTGGGTACTGCTTAGGTAGCAGATAGGGGTCCGGGAGCTCCACAGCGAGGGTATGGGGAGGCCATCATCCGACCGACAAGGGCGTCATTTTCCCTGTTTTCTCCCCAAGGAGTGGTGTGCCACAGACATCAGGGCTTATGTCGATGTCTGCCACTCCTCTACTCATCTGGGGCCAGATGTTCTGCAGTACTCCTGGCCTCACCAGAGACCAGCAGGTACCAGGTGGCAGCATCCCACCCTCGCCCTGGAGAAGGCGAGCTGTCGCTGGATGCTCCATCTTTCTCCCCTGGCCATCCCTCCAGTGACCTCAGTCCGTTCCGAACCTGGGTCACTTGCATCACAGAAAATCCAACTGCTGTGCCAATGGGCCAGCCACCAGTCTTGTTTTTAATGGACCTGGCATTGCATAACACCACCCACGTTGAATGAGACTCCGAGGCCGATCGAGTCACTTGCCCACATAAAGTGGAGCCCTTGGATATGGGGACCAGACAGGGAGAACCCCTCTCCAGTCTCCATTTTGTCCCAGGGTGTCTCCTCATCTCTACAACCCCAATCTGGCTGCCCAGCTCCCACCAGGTCCAGGCCCCCCCCCACACCTCCTCCTATCAATCCTATATATATCAGCAGGCAGAGGGGACCAACTAAAGAGACAGAGGCCCTGGAGGTTCAAGAGGGGTAGCACCTGACTGGGAGAGCCACCTGTCAGCACATAATCTCCAGTCACTCAGTATAGCCACTCCCAAATTATAATACCCAAACCCACAAAATAAAATTAACTCAAATAATCAACCAATCGCCCCCTCCAAAATTAATACTTAAAATATCAACCCTTTTGATCCATTATAAGTCCAGTTTATAGTAGATGAGAATCACGGTTGAAAGAAGAAAGCACACCAAAACCTCCAAATAATGTCACAGAATAGGTGAGGCTCTCACCCTCACCCAATCTATATAAACAATTAGTCAAGTAATCTCTTCCAACTCCTACAACAGCAAAATTAAACAGTCATGCAAAAAGCCATGGAGGTACTATCACTACCTCCCCTTAGTCTGACATTAGGTTCTGCATCTGAAGAGGTGCCACCAGGCTAATATCCAGGGAACATATGACAGAATTTCCACTGCACTGTAGATCTTTCTTCTTTCTCATCACACCAAACACTACAGCCTCCAGGCAGAATCAGCACCTTCCAAGAGCTGGAGCCACAGAGCCCACAGACCAAGCACATTTGGTGTCCCCAGAAGAAGACCAAATGATGCTGACCTAAAGAAGACCCATGGGACTCTCAGGGACCACACTGGCCACCAGCCTATGCCCTTCCTATGTCCCACCTGGTTGTGGACAACTAAGGCAACTGCCGCAATTCAGCACCACAGCCTGAATATTAGGAATACTATCAACTCCATTTGGAGGCAAATGACCAGGAATGTGTCCAGGCTCACACAGGATGCCTAATTGGGGGTTCTCCAGAGACCTGGCCATCCTCCTGTAGCCATCGTCCCCACCGCCCAATACACCCGCTGAGGGAACTGATCCAATGGAAGGCACCCCTTCCATTGTCCCATAAACAGACCCACCAGGCCTAACACTTACCAGTCATTGACCTCAGGACTGGGTCAAACAGCAAATACTCCCAAGCAGCAGGAGGTGGAAGAGTCAATCCAAATGATGGCTAACTAGTTCATGCTCACACCATGTCAGCAACCAGTCCTTCAGCAGGTAATCCACACACTCAGTGGATAATCCACACATTCCCAATCCTCATTGGCAGAACTTCCCTCTTCACTTTCACGGCTTCAACCAACCGCAAATCTGGGCAGAACACTCCAGCAGAAAACTCCAGTGTCTCCTCAGCAGGTCTCTGTGGTCTCCACCACCAATCGGGAGACATCCAGACAACAGACACAGCTTTTTGATGCAACCCGCCATGCAAAAATGGTAATGCCAAAAAATAGCTATAAGTTATAAAAGGTCCCAACATACAGGATCAGTGAGTCAAGTTACAGGCGTCAAAATAGCTGTTAGTGATATTCATGCAGCTAACAGTTTGGTGTTAATAAAGTATAAATGTATTTCCAGAAAAAATAGTGAGAGAGACCAAATGGCGTTCAGCTTAAACCCCGAAAATAAACACTTGTCTCACTGGTATACCTCACTTCAGACCCTGACTAAACTAACTATAAAAAATAGTTAACCGAACTAATTAAAAACAATAAAACAAAACAAGTAAAACAAATGCGGAGTGGCTAGTCTAGTCGCTGAAGCAGCTAACACTCAGCTGCCACCTTGCCGCTGTTCCATGTAGGATGGGGTTGGCAAGGAGAGAGAGGTGTGGGGGGAAAGACGGGGAAGAAGAATGATAGTAGTGTTGATGCAGTCTACGGTGACGTGGTCAGTATAGAGTAGGGGTTGAGGGGGTGAGTGCTGAATTCAGGGAAAAGGAGGGGGCAGTGCTTAGGACAGAGGCTCAAGTCTAGGACAATAGGAGCCAAGCTTGGGGGTTAAAAGAGGGCACAGAGGGGCCGATTTGTTACAAGGTGCATTCGCAACTTTTGAGATAATTCAGGTGCTGACAAAGGCTACTTTTAAAGAGACCAAGAGTAGGGTACCTCTTGATCTCTGAGGAGAGATTATTGATCCAGGAAGGGGCTCTAACCCTAAAGGATCACTGCCCTAGAATGTTCCCAGAACGGAACTGGTATTTTATCATGGTGGATTTATGTGAGTAGTCAGGGGTTTGGTGCTGGTAGCAGAAGGGAAGGGTGGTTCGGGGATTTGTCCAAGGCAAATTTTTAGCAAAAGGCAAGTCTGGTAGGTGACTCTACCTTTGAGATTTAACCAAAGAGTTTGCGCATAGAGATCGCAGGTATGGGTGAACCTTGGGGCACCAGAGACAAGCCTGCAAGCCTTATTGAGAGCCATATTGATTATTTTCATAGCAGAGTCAGTGGCAGCCCTATAAATAATCAGGCCATAATCAATGATAGAAACAACAGAGCTTGAGACAGCGGTTCTGAGGGCTTCAGGGGTGAGGCAGTGCCGATGTCTATAAAAGGTGCTGATTCTAGTATTAATAGTTTTAGATATAAGGTTGATATGTGAGGAGTAGGGTAGGGAGCTATCTATGGTCATGCCTAGATACTACATTCCTGACTTGTTTAAGAGGAAGATTTTGGTTGTTAAGAACTTCATTTTTTTATAGTTCATTAATAGCTTAATATCTCCAAACCAATGTTCAATTGCTGCAAAACTTGTCTGGAGATCTTCGGTGAGTAGGGAAGGGTCGGAGTGGTTGGAAAAAAGGACAGCATCATTAGGGTACAGAATGATGTTGCTAGGGCAGGATTTAGAGAGTGAATTGAGGAAGAGGCTGAACAATAAAGGTCCAAGGATGGAGCCTTGTGGGATGCCCAAGTTAACAGGACGTGAGCTGGATAGGGTGTCATTAATTTTGCCTGGCTGTGTTCAGCCACAAAGACAGCTGGGGAACTACTTGGTGACCTCCAAGGAGAAGCCTATAGTTTGGAGCAAGTGCAGTAGGAGGGAATGGTTCACGGTATCGAAAGCCTTGGTGAGGTCGACGTAGATCGACTCCACCAGTTGACCTCAGACAAGTGCACTGTGCAGGAAGTCAGTGTATTCCAGCAAGGCGGTGGTTGTGGTGTACCTCTTCCTAAAGCCATGCTGCTCCCTGCATATTGTATTTGGTAAGGTATTCCGTCATCTGGTCTGTGATGATATGCTTGAGTGCCTTCTGGGGTGGGGTGGAGATGGGGCACTTGTTAGAGGGCTGTGTTCTAGCAACACTTTTAATAGATAGGCATGACTAGTGCTGCCTTCCAGAGTTACTAACATACTAAAATGCCAGCAGAATAGGCCTAATGGTCTTTCGAGTCTGCTCGATTGGTCAGCCCCCACCCTGGGTGCTGACCTTGCTGCCCCCTCACCTTCTCTGCTTCTCCCTTCCCAGTTCCGGATATTCTTGCTGCATTGGATTTTGCTTCCAGAACCCTTCCCCTGTACCTGTCCCAGCCCCTCTTGAACCCCTCCACCGTCTCTGCCTCCACCAGCCCCCATTGGCAGTGCATTCCATGGCTCCACCACCCTCTCAGTGAAGTAGCACCTCCTCCTTTCTCCCCTGAATCTTCCCCTCTCCAGCTTCCACCCATGACCTCTAGTGGCCCCCTCCTCCTTCCTTCGAAGCACCCCGACTGTTCCTCCCCTATTTACCCTCTTCATGTACTTAAAGACCTCTATCATGTCCCCCCGGTCCCTTCTCTCTTCCAATGTGTACATATTTAGCTCTTTAGCCTCTCCTCATAGGTCCTGTCCCCAAGCCCCAAATCATTTGGTTGCCCTCCTCTGGACCCTCTCCAGGAGTTTAATGTCCCTCTTTAAGTGTGGCCTCCAAAACTGCATGCAGTACTCAAGGTGTGGCCTCACCAAGCAGTTATACAGAGGGAGCTTCACTTCCCTCCTTCTGGAGGTGATCTACCTAGCGATGCATCCCAGCATCCTGTTGGCCTTGGCTGCTGCCCTCCTACAAGTCTCTGAGATGTTCATTTTGACATCCACCACCACCCCCAGGTCCCTCTCAGCCATCGAGACTTGTAGCATTTCCCCCCAGGGTGTACACTTGGCCCGGGTTTCTGGCCCCCAGGTGGAGTACCTTGCATTTCCCTGCATTGAACCTCAGCTTCCACTTTCTAGACCATCTTTCCAGAGCCTCCAGGTCCCCCTGTAGGGCCACCCTCCCCTCCTCCCCATCCACCACCTCCCCCAGTTTTGAGTCATCTGCAAAGAGACTCATCTCACTCCGATTCCTGTCCTTATGTCAGAGACATAGGCGTTGAACAGGAGGGGACCAAGGACTGATCCCTGTGGGACCCCACTAATGACCCTCTTTGGGGATGAGACTATCCCGCCAACTACGACCCTCTGGGTCTGGTCATGGAGCCAATTGCCTATCAATCTGATCATCTGGTTCCCCACCCCCATTTCTCCCAGCTTATCCAACAGGCCCATGTGAGGAACAGAGTCAAATGCCTTGCTGAAGTCTAGAAAGAGGACGTCCACAGGTCTACCAAGGTCCAAGGCACTCGTCACCCAGTCATAGAACTCCACAAGGTTTGTCTGACATGATTTCCCAGAGACGAATCCATGCTGTCTATCGTCCAGGCACCCTGACTTTTCCAGGTCCCCCCCTAGCCTCTCCTTGACAATGCCCTCCATCACCTTGCCCACCACCGATGTCAGGCTGACAGGCCTGTAGTTCTCTGCCACCTCCCTTGATCCCCCCTTGTGGATAGGCACTATATGAGCCACCTTCCAGTCCTGGGGCACCCACCCTGTCCTCAGAGAGATGGTGAAAAGCTCCGCTAGGGGTTTCGCCAGGAGATCCGCAAGTTCCTTCAGCACTCTGGGATGTAATTTATCCGGCCCCGGTGCTTTCTCCACCTTAAGGGAGCTGAGGGCTTCCCTCACTCTCTCTGCTGTGATTTCCACTTCCAGTACCTCTTCTCCCTGCTTAGCCCTCCCCCCTCCTGCCAGTGATGCCTCCCCCTCTCCCCAGACCTGCTGATCGGTAAGGGTCCCCCTCCTCAGTATCTCTGTCTCCTCCCATGTATGATGCAGCACCCCCATTTTCCTTGGTGGAAACTGAGGTGAAGTACTCATTTAGTACCTCAGCCTGCTCCCCCGGGTCTTGTGCCCATCTCTCCCCTGATTTAATCCTGCTAATCTGCCCCTTCACCCTTCGTTTCTCCCCAATGTATCTAAAGAACCCCTTGTTCCCTCTCCAGATTTCCCTGGCCAGGTTCTGCTCCTTCCTTGCCTTAGCCACCCTCACCACCCGAGTGGCCCTTCTAGCAATCAGCTCATACTCCCCTCGATCCCTTTCTGGGAGAGGTTGAGAAGAATGGTTAGGGGCTTAAGGACTGCATCAAGGGTCTGGTGCAGGAGTTTAAGGTCTATGGTGTCATTTGCTGAACCTTGTTTTCCCCAAGACTTTTTGTAAGTATTTTTTTGCTTCTGGCATGGAGTATTTCTTGAAGTAGAAGGGAGGGGGGCCTTGGGGAAGGGGATGCCCATGGCACTAAGTTGGCTAGCAGGCTACCTTGGGAAGTCAGGGGGGAGTATACTGGACAGGTTAGTGAAGGGATCATTAAGTGTATCCGCAATTATTAGAGGGTCCTGTGAGAGAGCTCTGTTGACATACACCACTTTAGAGGCCATTTTTGAGGGCTTACCAGCGAGGTCATTATTGCTTTCCCAGAAATGTTTCCCATTACCTCAGGAGTCTGTGAGTTTGCATAAAGTATTCCCTTGTGGTGTGATGAATCTCCCTGGTACAGGAGTTATGTGCTGCTATAATGTTGCATGTCAGTGGGTCTCTCAGTGTCATGAGCTAGGTGCCAGAGATGGTCCCTGTCGGGCATCATTTGGATTAAAGGGTGATCAGGGGTTAATAATAATGAGAATAGCATGGATTAACGTTAGGCTAAAAGCTGGTGCTCCAGAGAGGGTATTTTATTTGTAGATCATCGGAATACATTTTTCCATGATAAATCACTTTTTGCTGAGATGGTCTGCATCTGAATAACAAAGTGGCTACACTACTTAGCTCCTGCTTTCAAACAGTCCAACAATGCATTGAATTAAACTAGTGTCAGAGGTAGAAAATAATAGCCTATCCTACCCAGTTCCTAGTTCACAAAATCCAAATACTAATTAAATTAATCACAAAAAAGTATCAAAAATTAAAAGGTGTATTAATTAAAACACAGTCTTAATAAATCTGATGAACTGTTGGTTCACTGTAGTAGAAACAGCCCGATATCATAGCCATATCTGAAACATGGTGCCAACACAATCTCTTGGGTAAAACCATAGAGGGCTATCAGCTATTCCATTATAATAGAAAAGAAAAAAGGGAAGAGGAATAGCCCTTATATATCATAACTGATCTTAAACCAATAGATATTACAAAACAAAACAAAAAAATCATCCGACTGCACAGAAACAGTCTGGATTAAGACTGAGAGTGAAGAAATAGGACATATCATTGTGGGGCTTTGTTATTGTCCTCTGGATTCCATGATGCCCAATAAGAACTGATAATGAAAGAATTAAGAAAATGCAGTGGAAATGGGAGAAATACTCTACCTGGGAGATCAAAATTTTACAGAAATTACTGTAAGTGAACAGACTGGTCAGCAACAAGTGGTATATCTAAGGTCTTTATTAATCTGTGTAGTGAACTCTCCCTAAGACAGCATGTGTACAGTCCAGCCAGAAGTGATAACATTATAGACATTATATTGACACTTGAAAGTCATTGAAATCACAAAATGCACAGTTTCTGTTACTTTGACAAATAGTGAACTCAAAACTGAAATCGAGCTTGCTTGGTGGTGTTGAGGGTTGAGGTGCTGGACACCACACTCACTCCATGCCTGTGGTTTGAATACTGGCTTGGGTGCCAGAGGTCGGCCGGGAGGGAGAAGCTGATTGAGTTGCTGGCTGGCAGCTTTCATCCTCAGGAGGGTTCTGGGGGACTCCCTGGTGTTTGGCTACCTCCTGGTGGAGGCCTGGTGGTAGCATCATGCATGGGGAGCCCTGGCACTAGGCCAGGGGTGGGCAGAAGGGCTGTGGATTAGAGCTGTGGTGCGCATGCGCACCTCCATGCACATGCACTACTGCTTCAGGGGCCTCTGGATAATAGGGCAAAAATGGGAAAATTGTGTGGGAATCAGGGCAGAATGACACCGTCGGCTCAGCTCCAGGGATCTGCCAGGTCACGCATAGCACAAAAAGTACTTGAATGACCTCGGAGTACAGTGAAGTTGTCCAACAAGAGCAAGCAGTCTGCCAAAGTTGGATAAATAGAATGTACAAAAAAAAAAACTGAAATCCAAACAAAGAATAAAAAACCTGACATTTTTATATATTATAGGTCAGACATAGTTAAAATGGATCAATCTCTTGCATCCATTGACTGGTATAAATTATTTAAAGAAAGTTCTGTAGAAGATATGTGGACCACACTCAAAACAATAGTTTTAAATACAGCCAGACTTTGCATACCTATCAACAAAAAAAATACAAAGAACTCGACCCTAAAACCAAACTGGATGAATAAACAAAATCTGATCATTAAAGAAAAGAAACTATAAAATATATTAATACAAAAAGTCAACCCTGTGCTGGGAGACATTCAACAAATTACAAAAATCTTGTAAATATGAGATAAGAAAAGCTAAAATTAGCATTGAACAAAGGCAAGCAAGACAAGCAAAAAAAGGTAATAACAAGCTATTTTATAGCTATATAAATTTGCTGAACAAAACAAAAATGTAAAGTAGGACCACTTATAACTTCTACAATGTCCATAAACTCTCCTGTAGATATGGCTTACCATTTTTGTAAATTTTTATTTATTTATTTGATATAACGGTTTACAACCTTTGAGCCAGAGGCTCATTTACAAAGGTACCTTGTCACATGTAAGACAGATGGTAATACAGAAACACGGTATAACAACAATTACATTAAGCATGTGTTACAGACATTTGTCACAGACATTATTTACAGTATTTGGATGACGATATTTACAACATAACAGCAGAAAAGTATATGCACACACCTACCAAGCTCTGAACCCAGGTTCTCATGCACTCCAGGCAGTGACTCAATCCACAGCACCAAACAGTCAGCTGATTTTGGTTCCAACACCTCAACTTTACAAATATTCAAGCTACAGAAGAAATCACCTTTACTGATGATGAAATCATAAATAAAATTAAATTATTACAATCCGGTTTCTCACCTGGTTCCGATGGTATAACTACTGATATGGTCAAAATACTACAGAAACATCTTATTCTACCTCTACAATTACTGTTCAGTCATAGTATACAAACAGGCCACATACCAGCAGATTGGGAAATGCGTAATGTGGTGCAATTGTGTAAGAAGGGTGACGGGGGGACATGGATAACTACAGACCTATTAGTTTAACCCCAGTTATTTGCAGAATAGCGAAAGCTATCATAAAAGACAGACTGACATCTACATTAGGTAATTTTGACACTAATCAACATGGATTCTCAAAGGGCTGATTGTGTGTTACAAACCTACTTTGTTTCTATGAAAAAATCTGCCCACGTTTGAACAATAGAACACACTGTGACCTAGTCTTTTTAGATATTAAAAAGGCATTTGATTCTGTCCCCCACTGGGCATGTATCGAAAAGCGTGCTTCCTTTGAAATTCATCCGTAGTTTATTAGATGGGTTCAATACTGGCTAGAAGGCTGTTCTCAAAGGGTAACTATTGATGGATATACCTCGGACTGGAAGGCAGTGACAAATGACATCCCACAATGCGTTGTACTGGCCCCTCTAATTTTTGCACTATTTATAGCTGATCTCTCCCCAAACATTGATAGTTGAACTTCAGTATTAAGAATGCTGATGACTGTAAAATCAGCGGAACTTCCAAATACTAAGAAAATAATGATTTACTTCAAAAAGATTTAGACACTTTAACCTCTTGGTCCAATTTTTGGGGGCTTTCCTTTAATATAAATAAATGCAGTGTTATGCATCCAGACCAACATTTAAACAAATCTGAATGTGAAAAAGACTTAGGGATCTTGATAACCAAAAGCTTCTCTTTTGACAAACAAATTGCTGGAAAACTTGCCAGCGCAAACAAGGTTTGGTGGTCGATAAGGCATGACTTCAAATCAAGAGACAAAACTGTACTCCTGCCATTATACAGGGCACATATGGTATACGTCCCCTTTTAAACTACTCCTCACAAGTTTGGTGCCCCTATTAAAACAAAGTCTAGCCAGAGCCAATACGGCTGTGGCGAGTTGCCAAATGACCAAAGCTGCAGCTGTGCGTAGAAAATTTGGAACAAGCTGGTGTAACTTGGCCATTTTTTGGAGTTGTTTCACCAAATGTTCAACATGGCCTTTTTGGGCCCCCCGCTCATGAAAAGAGCCACTGTCATTTCATTCACTTGTCCCGAAAGATTATTTCACAGAGTGACTGTGCCGTTCTGTGCCACAGGTGTGAAAACACATTTTGGGCAGGATGTGAAAAATGGCAGCTGTACTATTAATAAGGAGGTGTGGAAAAATGGCAATGTTGAAATTCTGGAGTGAAAATATTAAAAATTGGCGATGTTAGGAGCGTGTGTACAAAATGTGCAATACACAGTCGTAACAGTCATTTTTGGGAATTGTTTCACAAAATTTGCAACATGGGCTTTTTGGGACCCCACCTTATGAACAGTGGCACTGTTGTTTCATTAATCATTCCCAAAAGGTGATTACATGTGTAACCCCTAGGTGGTGCTATCCCAAAGGATACTATCCCTGCCTGCGTGACTAAGTGCAGGTTGAAGGGCCTGAGTTCTGTGAATGGGTGCCTCCACACAGAGAGTTGGTTTAAGGGTACCATAGCTGCTCTAGGTACAGCCCTCTGGGATACTGATACCCCCCTCTAACCCCTCTAGTGGCCTATACTGGTCAGCAATTAGACAGTTACAATGAACACCAGAATGCAATGTTATACCCACACTTGGCACACTTACCACCAGGGCTGGATCAGCTGCACTGGTCCTGGAGACCCCCTGCAAAACAAGACCTGCAATGGAGAAAGGCAATAGCAACACAATAACCCCACCAGAAAGGTACACAATAGCCAGTGTAAATGCAAAAATATTTAGATCTGATTTACTGGGGGATGTGAACAAGAGAGGGGCCGTAATCTGGTGTTTGATTCTGGATCTGATTTAATCAGGCTAAGCATGCATACCTCTAAGAGTCCCTCTAACACAGTCACACTCACTCTGGGTACCCAGTTGGTCTGCAGGCTATCCAGAAGTGTTGCCTGGGGTAGGCCAGCATTGCACCTGTTATTGGGGCCCTTAGGAAGGAAAAAACACAACATGCACTTTAACCCACAATTTGTATTCTGGAGCTGGATGGCTCAGTTCGTAATAATTAACCACAACAATTAAATCAGGTGACACACTTTGATTTGAGCTCTGTTGCAGGTAGCTACCCTGATGTTTACTCATGTTACCTAGACCAGGAGGCAGGATGGATGAAATGAAGACCTCAAGATTGATTGCTGTGCCAGGAGAAGCAGGGTCTACGTAACGCACTGTGATGGTCAATCCTGTTCTATGGTGTTGAGCAGGGAGACAAATGCCTAGGCAGGTCTTTCATTGGATGTAACTATGTGGCATGAGCAGTAATCTAAGCCAAGATGGTGAGGCCCAGACCAGGTGAACAGTTCGAATACAGTCTGGTAAATAGCTGGATACAGCTTCCAGCTGGCATGACACATTCAAGCAATGTGGGGAACCAAATCACAACCCACAATGCACATTCAGCACAATCATAGTAAAGGATAGGCAAATACCATAGTTTGGATGACAATCAGCTCTGTCTTTGTGCAAAACAGATGCTTTGCAGTTGTCCCAAGTCCTGACAGGCCATTCACACCGAGGAAAATCTTCGGTCCACACCAGGTGAATTTCATTTTATCACAGTTAGGATTCTGGTCACAGTCACAGCAAATTCAGATGAAGTTCGAGATATTAATGCAGATTTCTTCACTCAAGAAGATAGTTGCAGGCATGCCTGACACAGCCTTCCCGCCGATCCCCCCGCGCTACTATGCAGGAGCAGCTGCTCGAATTACTCAAGCTGTTCAATCTTTCAACTCCAGCAACACACTGACTCACTGCTGCAGGCAGCTCTGGGACTTCCCAGTGATCCAAAAGGTTCGGTTGGTTGATCTATCTGTCTGTCACAGCAAGGGTGTCCCCTCCAGGTCCATTTAGATGCCAAACAGTAAAATTTACAATTCTTCAGAAATTAACTCCCACAAGACCCCTTCGGACAGTTTCCATTTTAGGGTCCTCAAAGGTATTGATTGGTCCAAACTGGCAGTCCAGAACCAAGGTGGTGGTGCAAAACAGAAAGTCCATGCTGCAAAGGAAGGCAGGTTAGACAAACTACTATAGCTTTACTATTAAAGCAGATAATCCGCAAACAATTACAGTTTCTAGAAGGGCTTCCTCTGCACAATTAGCGATGGCAGAATGGAGCAGCTGTATTGTAGCCTGGGTGGGACTCAAGCCTGAAATCACTCAGCCACCACCCAGATTAATTATAAACCCATGAAAATGATGCCTGTAAATGAGACAGGCATGGAGGCTAACAGGGCACTTGCATGCAAGCGCTTTTAAAGCTGTTAGAACATGGAACACCAGCCTGGCAGTGGGCATTTCAACAAGCCCAGGAAGAAAATTTGGAACCCCATTTATAGGGGTTTACACACATCTACTACAAAATCACCTTTCTGGACTGAATATGGAATGACAGTAACAGTGTTCATGAGGTGGTGTCCCAAGAACCTCATGTTGAAAATTTGGGGCAAACATTCCTGGAAATGGCTGATATATCAAGATAAATTGAAAAACCCTCTGAGTGCCAGTATATGGTGCTTACAGTACCTTTGATTCTTCAATTTTCAGTTCGGCTTTTAAAAGTGTAGAAATGTTGTGGTCCAGAGAAGATGACAGCTCTGACCTCTGGAGGTAAGTATGGGGTAAGGGGGGCTTAAGGGGAAGTAGGTGCTCCGTGGGAGGATGGAAATGGGGTAGAGGGGACTGTTGTGATGATGAGGGACCATTTTCTTTTTTACAGGTCAAAAAAGACATTGGGGGACTGTTTTCTTTATTTACAGGGAAAAAAACCTAATTTGGGCATTCTGGGGTGAGCACTCAGTGCGCCACATGATTGGAGGGGGGATGGACATGATGCCAACACAGGGATTGGGCACCACGATGTCAATGGGGGGTAATACATTTTTTTAAAAAATTGGGCACACTGGTGTGGGATCCCAATGTGCCACGAGTTGGGGGCTATGTGATGCCGACATGGAGATTGGGCATGCTGATGTCGGCATGGCAGAGAAATAAAAAAAACATAAATTTGGGCACACTGGGTGGGCTCCCAGTGTGCCACATGAGTTGGGGGGTTACATGACACTGACACAGGAACTGGGCACCCCAATGTTGGCTTGGGAATGGGAAATGTAGGGAGTGGGGAAGACAGGAGCAATGGGAGGGTGTGGGAGGAGTACCATCCACAGGATTGTGGATGCGATGGAACTGCACACATGCAGCATTCACACATGTGTAGTTGTGATTCAGAAGATGGCGGCACCAGGAATAGAAACATAGAAACATAGAAGTTGATGGCAGATAAGGACCACAAGGCCCATCCAGTCTGCCATTTCTTTTTCTGCCTTATGAATGTGCCATCGGCTTTGCTCTGTCAATGGCCTATCTATTCATACTCATCCGTATTGCTCCCTCATTCCTATCCCATGCCTGTTTGAAGCCATGCAGTGTATTCATATCCACCTCTTCCTGAGGTAGGCTGTTCCATGCATCCACCACCCTTTCTGTGAAAAAGAACTTTCTCACATTACCCCTTAATCAGCCTCCCTCTAATCTCATGCTGTGTTCTCTTGTCCTGCTATTTTTCCTATATTGAATCATGTTAGACTCTTTCACCTTGTTAATGCCCTTAAGTTGTTTGAATGTTTCGATCATATCACCTCTCTCCCTCCTTTGCTCTAGGGTATACATATTGAGCTCCGTTAATCTGTCCTCATATGTTTTCTGATGCAGTCCTTGCACCATTTTGGTTGCCCTTCTCTGGACTGCCTCAGTCTGGTTAATGTTCTTGTGAAGGTGTGGCCATGAGTACTGCACGCAGTACTCCAGATGGAGCCTAACCAGTGTCTTGTAAAGAGGGATTATTACCTCCCTCTTCTGACTTGTGATACCCCTACTAATACACCCCAACATCCCTCCAGCCTTACCTACTGATTTAGTGGTCTGCGTGGATGATTTCAGGTCATCGGTGATGATGACGTCCAAGTCTCTTTCTTCCCTTGTGACTGCCAGCAACTCCCCTCCCAGCCTATAGGTGGCTTCAGGTTTCTCTTCCTAAGTGTATGATCTTGCACTTCTTTGCATTGAACTCCAGTTGCCTCTTTTTGACCATTTTGCTAGTTTATCCAGATCTCTTCTCATTCTGCCCACCCCATCTGGATCATCTACTCTGTTGCATATCTTGGTGTCATCTGCAAACAGACAAACTTACCCTCTAGTCCATCTGCAATGTCAATGATGAAGATATTGAAGAGGACTGGCCCAGGACTGATCCCTGAGGCACCCCAGTTGTGACTTGCATCTCTTCTGACTGTATACCGTTTACCACCACTGTCTGTTTTCTGCCCGTCAACCAGTTTGCCACCCAGTTGAGCTACTTCTGACCCACCCCGAGCCTAGCCAGCTTATTAATCTATCTTCCATGTGGAACAGTATCAAAAGCTTTACTGAAGTCAAGGTAGGCAATATCAACTGCTCCCCCTTAGTCCACCACTCAGGTTAACCAGTCAAAGAAATCTGTGAGATTAGTTTGGCAGGACCTTCCTTTTGTAAACCCATGCTGTCTTGGATCCTGTGCTCCTATGCATTCCAGGTGTTGCACTATCCTTTCCTTAAGGAGTGCCTCCATAATCTTGCCCACTGTTGAGGTAAGACTGACTGGTCTGTAGTGCCCTGCCTCCTCCCTGCTACCACTTTTGTGGAGCAGGATCACATGAGTCCTTCTCCAGTCTTCTGGGACCTCTCCTGTGCTCAGAGACTCACTAAACAGTTCTGATAATGGCTCTGCTAGTTCCACCCTTAGCTCCTTTAGTACCCTGGGATGTATGCCATCAGGTCCCATTGCCTTGTTCACCCTGAGCTAATCGAGCTCTTGTAGGACCATTTCTTTTGTGAAGGGACTAGTGCACCTCCCTCTCCCCTGTGTCCATGGTGCTGAGCTGTGGGCCCTGCCCTACTTTTGCTTCAGTAAATACTGAGCAGAAGTATCTATTTAGGATAGATGCTTTTACATGGTCCTCCTCCTCACATGCCCCCTTATCCCCTTTGATCTTAGAAATACCCCCTCTGGACTTTCTCCTTTCACTAATGTATCTATAGAAAGTCTTGCCACCTTCTTTTACTGTTCGTGCTAGTGTTTCCTTGGTTTGGGCCTTTGCATGCCCTACTACCTTCTTGCTTCCCTTAGGGAAGTTTGGTATGCCCTCCTATCTTCATCCTGCTGCGTTCCCTTATATTTCATGAAGGCCAGCCTTTTGGCTCTGACCTTTTCTGCTACTGTTTTTGAGAACCAAAGTGGTTTCCTTCTTTTTTTGCACTTCCTTTTCTCTCTAACACAATGGGATATTGCTTCAAGTATTGCATCTTTAATGTTTGCCCACTTTGCCTGTACCCCTTCACCTGTATTTCTTTTTGCCAGGGCTAGCTTAACTCTGTTGGCCATCTTATCAAAGTCAGCTCCTCTGAAGTCCCATGTTTTTGCCTTAGAATGGAATGATTTAGTTCTAGTGGCCAAATTGAACCATACCATGTGATGGTCACTGGCTCCCAGGAGACCTTCTACCTGGAGATCTGTGATCCTTTCCCTATTATTCAGTACTAGATCTAGGATAGCCTTGTCTCTTGTGGGTTGTTGTACCAGTTGTTTGAGGCCCTCCCCCTGCAGGGAATCCTCCATGTGTCTAGTTCTGGCAGATGTTCCTGCTGGTATTGATCAATCTGTATCTGGCATGTAGAAGTCTCCAATTATCAGAACCTCCCCTTTAGCCATCACATTTTGTATTTTTTATTTATTTATTTATTTATTTCGTTTTTGTTAACCGAGTTAGGTGCGCTAACCAAAGTTGACTATTTGCAGGCAGACCTGGGAGAATACATACATAAAATGAGATGAGATTATATAATACATAGTATATAGTACAGGTACATAGTCTATAGTACAGGTAGGTTAGAATACAGATCAAGTCAGACAGTACTCAAGATAATACATATAGCTATGCAGTGATGACAAAAGTGACATTAGTACATGCAAATAATAACTGAAACTGGGCTAAGTGGCAGCTATAAAGACATTTTATTGTAAAGCTTGTTTAGAAGTACAACAGTGTCTTGGGCGAATTAGGGTGGTTAGCTGTGAGGCATTAAGTGGGATCAAAGCATGTGCAGGGGTCCCAGGATAGGTGGTGATATAGTTCTTTTTTGAAGATTGGAAATATCTTCTAACAGTAATGTGTCTATGTCCTCCCCCTGGTCTGGAGGCCTATACACACCCCAGTTCGTATGGCTGTCCCATTTCCTGTTTCTAGGGTGACCCACATTTCTTCTGGCTCCTTATATGTATTCTGAATTTCTGTAGCTTTGATATTTTTATTGACATATAGGGCAACTCGACCCCCCCCCCTTTTTTGCACCTCAGTCTCTTCTGAACAGTACATAGCCAGGTACTGAAGTCTCCCAAGTGTGGTTACTGGTAAACCATGTCTTGCTAATGGCTAATATGTCCAGTATAACCTCTATCATTATTGCCTGCAGGTCTGGGATCTTGTTTCCCAGACTGCGAGCATTTGTGCATATGATTTTCCATTGGCCACATTTCGGAATACAGAAGCAACAGCCAAAATTATGCTGCTGTTACTCTGCAGTGGTCGATCATGGCAGAGTGTTATAAGCTCCATTGGACGCTCAGAAGAATACTCCAAATGTCCAATGTAAGGTGCCAAGATCGACAGTTTAAGGAGCAACCAACTGATCACAAAATGGTTGTAGGATCTGTCCACAGCTATAAAAAGGATATTACACACATACAGAAAATACTACATAAAGGCACAAAACACATGAAGGGAGCAAATGATGATCTTTCCTATGAAGATAGGCTAAGCAAGTTTAACCAAATGTCTTTCAAGTGTAGAATGTTGATAGGTGACTTGATGATGGCAAGAGAAGTAACACACAATGCCTATCCTATCTGAGATGGGACTTGAATTCAAACAAATTAATGTAAACACCAGAGGGCACCCATTGCAATTGAAACATAATCACCCTTCCACAAACAATTGTGCATATGTTTATTCCCAAAGAATTCTCAAACCATGGAATTTATTGTCCTTAAAGGTGGTTGTGAGTGAATCAAAGTTAACATTCATTAACTGATTGGACAATTTCTTATTAGAGAACAACACAATAGACTTTTACAGGTAATTCACATGAACATTACATTGACTTTTTGCCTTCTGCTTCTTTTCTTGTCCTAGTGATTCCTAGTGAAAAAAATGCAAGCAATAATGTACTGGGTTTTTTGATTTGCCAAGATACACAGCAAGATACATCACATAGCATCTTTCAATATTAAACATAAAATCCTATTACTTTATTCAGTTGTTGAGTATGTTCATATTCTTCTGTAATTCAAAGTGCTACTCAGTCCATGCAACCTTTCACCATATTCACATCTGCAAATTTCATTCAGAACGTATTTAACTTCTGCCCCATAGTTGATTAAAACTAAATAGCAAAGGACCAAAATGGAATCCTGTGGTAAATCTGCAATCCATGAAATGTAAGGCCAATTATAGAAACTCTTTTGGCAAAATGTATGTTACTGCCAGATAGTACTGTGTTAACTAGAAATAATATTAACTATAGACAATTCTAATTCAGAAAGTAAATATTACCATGTTTTAGCAAAGCATGTCTCAAATATGATCTTACATGTCCACGCAGTTCACTAAGCTGCATCCTGTTTTAGATCAGCTATGCTGCTTCAGTTCCTGTTCTCAGTGATAAAATGAAGTTTCCTTCATTTTTCCGAACCATACCAAATCAAGACTTAGAATCGTTGGCAATTTCCCAGTTGATGGTTCACTTTGGCTGGACCTGGGTGGGAATTTTATTTCAGGACAATGACTTTGGACAGCAAGGGGGCCAAACTCTGAAAAAGGAAATGATGAAAGCTGGCATGTGCATCGCTTTCCAGAAACACTCTGCACTACTCCAAATGGAAAACTCTCCAGATTGTTGAAGTAATAAAGAAATCATCAGCAAATGTGATCATTGTCATTTCCACTGAACGCAGCCTTCTTCCATTAATGGAGGAAGTTTCGAAGCAGAATATTGTTGGAAAAGTCTGGATTGCTTATCACAGTTGGTCTGATTCAGCAAGTGTTTCCAAGAAGGAGTTCTTCAGATCATTTATGGGCACTATTGGTACCAGTTTCCATAGTGGATGGATCCCTGGGTTTCGAAAGTTCTTTCTTGATATTCATCCTTCCACATCACCAAATAATAATTTTATTAAAACCTTCTGGGAAGAAGCATTTGGTTGTAAATGGCCCAATTTAAATCCAAATGAAATAAAAACACTGGGAAAAGGAGCTTTACTTTGCTCAGGTGATGAGAAATTAGAAGATGCCCCCCAGCTTTCCTTTGATGAACGTAATTTAAGAATTACATATAATTCATATACTGCTGTTTATTCTGTTGTACGTGCTCTCCAAGATCTTCTGTCTTGCAAACCTGGTAATGGACCATTTCCAAATCGCACATGTGCAAATTCCCATGACATTCAGCCATGGCAAGTAAGTACAGTATTGTTGAAATTACCTGAGTACCAAGTAGACAAAATGGTGGACAGTGTAAAATGAAGTCATCATTAATTACCACAAAGGTGAAAAAAAAAATAATTCAAGGCCTAAGAAATGGATTTTAGTTTTTACATGGCAGGTAACAATGTCAGAAACAGGAACTTGTAACTGGTAACATAGTGCAAATAGCAATAAAGATAGGGGGTGTGGAAATGAATGATGAGGGAATTCTGAAGATGTTAAGAATCCTATTGCAAATTTCTGAATAGTATATATTACAGGAAAAAGAAAGACATGGGGGAGCAATGGTGACAAATTACAGGTACAATTGAGGGTCCATGTCCACTAGATACAGGCAAATTTCCATGACCATTAAATAAGCAATAATATCCAACAAGGTGGGCATTATTGGGAAATACCAAACTGCCCAGGGGTGTAATGGGGCCTGACACCACTGACGGGGAGCCTTAAAGTCCCCTGGAAGGTGTGTATTTCCAATAATACCCAACTCTGGAGAGTATTATTAGAAAATGGGCAATAATGACACAGATACGCTTATTTGTTCGTAACAGCAAGATCAATTTATTGAAGTTTTGAACTGTTTAACTGAATTTGAGAATAAACAGTCCCTTTTTCAACTGGGTGTGGGCAACATAAATAAGCACAGAGGTCCTGCAGTTGCACTTTTATTAATCATTGATTAAAACAGAAAAAGTGACACTACTAACTGTTTGATGAAATAATGTTGAGTGGAGCATTAACGGTGCAGTTTACAGGCTTGAAGTAATTGGCTGTTGAGGTGCTTGCTGCTGGTTCTTGTCCTTGTCCAGCTCCAGAATGCAGAACACTTAGTGCCTAGTGTTGATTGCTGTACATGGCTGATCCCTCAAGAGTGGCGCTCCACTGTTTTCTATTCTCCAGGGATGCAGTCCAGTAGTGCTTCAGGCTGGCTTCACATCTATGGCCAGTTACAGCGGTTATCTCTTGTGATGAGAGACCTGCTATGGTCAATAGCTGCACAGTGGTGGAACAGATGCTGTGGTTTGTGTAGGTGGTAGATCATTGTGCCTCCTTACTGAGTCTGGTCATCACGGTTCCAAGATAATGCTTATTCATGGGTTCATGGGTGTACGAAATCTGTTGTGTATCCAGGAAAGTCTGAGACAATCTCCTGGATTGCAAATAGAAGGCTGCGGCATCAGCAGGAATTTTTTCCAGATACTTTTGAATGAGTTCACAGGGTATAGAGGGATCCCTGGCTCTTCGTATACAGATTTTGTTGTGTTTTCTTTGTTAGCCTGCAGTGGAGTTTTATGATTTTTTTTTGTGGCAGGATTGTGGCTCAGGGTTATATATCTTAATCCATTTTCATTAATTTAATATGGACTGACTGTGGCTTTAGTTCTCTGAGCCCTTCCCTGCCTCTGTGGGCCATACATAATTGGAGGTCAAACCAGATCTTCCATACCAACCCTGTGTCTGTATCAGTTAACATAGTTGCTGAATTCCCAGGTTTGTCCAAGTCTTCCTGACTGACAGGAGGCTGGTGGACAGCTACAGCCTTTTGCTATTTTCTTTACTTTCTTAGCATAGAAGTGAGGATGTTATTGCTTGACCAGAATGCTGGCTCCAAGATTATGCTGGTATGTTGGCCTATTTCTGCTGAGTTCAATTGTTTAGTTATGCCAGACTGCAGGACACAGTAAGTGGGCACTGAGTACAGATTTCCATTCCAGACCTTGCTTCTACATGGAATTCTGTAAATACCTGTAGATGGTGTCAAGGAATAATTTCTCCAGTCAATAGTTATGTTTTCCTTGGCTGCCCAGTCTGTGAAACCATACACAGCCCACATTTATTTAGAGATGTAGCAAAATTGAATTTAGCCTGCGAAATGCCAGTAGAATCATCAATTTCGCCTGAGAAACATTTCACGAAATTACGGCCTTGGGGCAGAATTTTGCAAGTATTATTATGAAATTTCTCACGTATAGTTGTGCAAAATCTTTCTCATATTATACAGTAAAATTCCACCTGTAAATTTTGCTTCTGCTGTTAAGTTTCACCTTACCATTTAACTAAGGCGAAATTAGGAAGAAAGGCATGTCACATGACTTGCTCTCTGAAGCAGACTGCAGGTCACATGTGTCTCTGTACTCAGACAGGAAGCTACTGAATCTACATCCTTTTCCTGCAGTTTGTAGTAGGAGAGAGACATACAGTAGGAGAGAGATACTGTGTGAGAGAGAAAATACATACAGTTTGGTGAATTGTGAGTGAGAGAGTGACCGTTTGTGTTGTGTGTGTACAGTGTGTGTGTGTGCGTGTGTTGACAATAGGGATGGGTGGACCCGAAAAGGTCCTGATCCTTATTATCAGGACCAGGATCCATGTCAGAGTCCTGATAAGTTCTGATTGATCTTGATTCAAATCAGAACCCTAAGAAAATCAGTAGTAATACTTGACAACGATCACAAAAGCACTGAAATATAGGAAATAAAGTAATTTTTCCTACCAGAGTGTGTTGGTCTGTTTCTGACTCCATTCTTTGTCCTCATCTGCTGGCTATATGTTGGCCACTTGTACTTCTTACCCTCTTTGTCAGTCATTGACATGGTGTCACTCCTCCATTCTAACCTAGTAATTATGCATACCCCCAGCCTGTTCCATCTGATTACCCTCCAATATGCAGCATACCATTAATTCCCCCTCCTATCTGCTTGTCACCCACACTTCATTATGTACATCCTGCCCCCTCCATCTGCCACCAACCACCCTGCCCCAGTACACAGATCCCTGCACCTTCATCTGCTGCTACCCATGCAGCTCCACGAATAACCCTCCCCCTCTGCCCATCGGTTTATATCTACCATGCCCAAGAATTAATACTTTATCTCCCTGCTGTCCTGCAATCGATACATCTGCCCCCTCCCTTGTCCCAGTATCAAATACCTTGGCCCTTCCCTCTCCATCTGGTGATATCCACCATGTATCAATATTACTATCACTGTCCTAGTATTGTTATCACTGTCCCCTCCTCCTATCTGCGGCACCCACCCTGTTGCAGACTGAATACCCCTACCCTCACCTTCCATCTGCTCATGCCCATCTTCTACCACAAGGATCACCTTATCCCCCCCATCTACTGATGCCAATTGCCCACCCACCCTATTCCAGAATAAAATGAATATCTGACCCCACCTGCTGATTCTCACCCACCCTGTCCTAGAAGTAATGAGACCCAGGCACCCATTGATGCACTAGCCATTGTACAGCATAAATACAGAAATGCCTGAATTATAGGTACTGACAGACTATCTGACAAACTTCATCTTATGAGCTAAAGCTACTAAATGCATCCAGATAAAATAAAGAACAGCAGAATATGAGTGGGCCAGTGAGGAAGGACGCTCTATTGTGCAATAAATGAATCAGCTTTCATCTAAGTTAATAATGGAAATTCTGTACTGTGAAGCTTATTAAATAAAATAAATCTACTCAAGCACTTAGAGAAGACCCAAACATGTTCCATAGTTTTTTTATGTGTTTACACATTTCAAATGTAACCCACTTTCCCTAGTGGGGGTTTCCTGTTTGCCTCCTCACTGCCTGACATAGGAAGCCTGCCTGTAGAATGCTCCCTCTGGCCATGGACTGCAGCCTATAGTAGGACCCAAGCAAAGAACCCCAACTCGCTGTCTGCCCAAATGTGGAGTGCGGGAGAAGCAAGGAACCCCAACCCACTGTCTGCCTGAATGTGGATCATAGAAGCAAGGAACCCTGATCCGCTGTCTGCCCAAATATGCAAGCTGCCACATCGCACACTGTTTTCCATACTTGGTGCACCCACTCCGTCCTATAACTGAATCTCGCCTCAAGTGTGCTCAGGCTCCAAATCATTTCCTTGCATACTCTCTCGCACGCTACAACATGCGCATGCACATTTGAATACCAGCCAGCTGGGGAACAATCTTCAGGGAGCAAGAGGTGAGGCTGTAAACAACAGTCGGGAGATCCAGGGTGGGTGTTTGAAAGATGGGAGAGGGACTGTGTTTTTTAATAAATAGAAGAAATATCTTTTAGGAAAGTACTGTGAGGCAGACCGGTACACCTCCAACCTGAGTTCAGATCCATCCGAGTCCGATCGACAGTGGGAGATCTAGGGGGTTCTGATTTTTGTCAGACCGGTCCGTCCATCCCTAGTTGACAACTTGATTTTTAACTTCTGTTTATACCCTATTTCATTATTTAGCAAAATTTTATCTTTCTGTTGTGTTCTATTTTCTCTGCTTATTTCTCTGCTTATTTTGTGAGTCTGTGAGATTGTGAGTGTGTGTGTGTGTGTATGTGTTTCACTTCGCCCCTTTTTTTCTTTAGTAGTTTACTAAAACCCTTTTTTATAATGATGGAAGGGACTGGGATTGGGAGAAGTGGAGGTACTGACAGAGGAAGGGGAAGAGGACGCGTTTGCCTCAACAGGTGCATATTTGTAATTGAGCCTTCCCCCAGCTGCAGGAGCAGTTGACCCCGGCCTGTGGCCCCCGCAGCAGCAGGTCATTGTGGAGTTGGACACTGAGACAGCCCCCCAGCAGCAGGAGCAGTTGGCCCCGGCCTGTGGCCCCCGCAGCAGCAGGTCATTGTGGAGTTGGACACTGAGACAGCCCCCAGTAGCAGGAGCAGTTGGCCCCGGCCTGTGCCCCCCGCAGCAGCAGGTCATTGTGGAGTTGGACACTGAGACAACCCCCCAGCAGCAGGAGCAGTTGGGCCCAGCCTGTGCCCCCCGCAGCAGCAGGTCATTGTGGAGTTGGACACTGAGACAGCCCCCCAGCAGCAGGAGCAGTTGGCCCCGGCTTGTGCCTCCTGCAGCAGCAGGTCATTGTGGAGTTGGACACTGAGACAACCCCCCAGCAGGAGCATTCAGGCTGAGATACCACTGCACCCCCAGGATGATGATGTGGCTCTTGTTATGTCTGCCAGCCCCTGGCCACAGCAGCATATTGTTGTACAGGGAGAGCCCCTCCCCAGCAGCAGGAGCAGTTGGCCCTGTCCTGTGCCCCCGCAGCAGCAGGTCATTGTGGAGTTGGACACTGAGACAGCCCCCCAGCAGCAGGAGCAGTTGAGCCCCCAGCAGCAGCAGGTCATTGTGGAGTTGGACACTGAGACAACACCCCAGCAGCAGGAGCAGTTGGTCCCGGCCTGTGCCCCCCGCAGCAGCAGGTCATTGTGGAGTTGGACACTGAGACAGCCCCCCAGCAGCAGGAGCAGTTGGCCCCAGCCTGTGTCCCCCCGCAGCAGCATTCAGGCTGAGATCCCATTGCCCCCCCACCCCAGGATGATGATGTGGCTCCTGTTGTGTCTGCCAGCCCCGGGCCACAGCAGGATATTGTTGTACAGGGAGGGCCCCCCAGGACATCAGCTTGTGCCCCCCAAACCAAAGATCACCAGTTCGGGCCTTTTTTAGAACTAAGGCAGATGATGCAAGCACTGTGGTCTGCACCCTGTGTGCTAAGAATATTAAAAGGGGGAAACCAGAGTCCCACTTTGAGACATCTGGCCAGAGGAGCCACTTGCAGTACCACCATGCTGCAGAGTGGCTCACAAACCAGAGAGAGGCAGCAGCAGCAGGAGGAGGCAGCAGTGAGTCTCAGGGGTGCCATAGCATGGCGGGGAGGAGGAGGTCTACCAGCAGGACACATCCTCCCAAGCAGCCAGATGCATCCCCCACCCATGACCATGATGCAGCACCATGGAGGAGGACCTGTCAGAGAAGCCACCACCCTGATCATCCTGCAGCTCCCCCAAGTCAGGTGGTGGTCACCAGGGCAGACCTTGAGGCTGTGCGCACTGAGGTGCAAGGTGTGCGTCACAACCTCAACCAGCTTTACCAGTAGGTCGGGGGGGACCTCCAAAAAATAATGGAGGACCAGAAGGAGGTCCTTGACCTCCCGGTGGAGCTTTGTGGTGTTGGTGGCAGTGCACAGCCACAGTGAATGGCCTGTGGCTGTGGTGGTGGGCCAGTGTTATTGTTTTTTTTCTTCTCCTTTATTTGTTTTTTTTCACTGTTCTTGTTCTACATCCCCTCCCTTAAGAATGACCCCCAAAAAATCCAAATCTTTGTCTTCCATTATGTTACTCATTTTGTCTTTATATGTTTCCTCCTTGCTCCTTCTATCCTATCCACAAATGTCAAGTATAAGCACTTTACTCTGAACAAACATATTTTCCAAAGGTATATGACAGTGAATCTTGACTCTGCTCATGTAAAACAGGGCCCTCAGGCAATGAAATGTTTCCCAAAATATATGACATCAAATTGAGACTGAAATGCACTGTCAATCCTGATGTTTAATGGTGCCCCACCAGCAACCAGACTTTAAAATGCTCTTTCAGACACCATTTAAATGTATCTTTAGGTTGTATCTTTTTTCTGCCACTGTAGCACAGGCAGGAAATGTCCAGAAATGTTGCAGAAAAAATGGTACATTAAATTGGAAGTGGAATCTGGTCTCATCCGTTATGTTTTAGAGTGCCCTCCCCCACCACCCAGACATCAAGTAGCTGTTTTAGGGCATGTTTACACAATATTTCTACCTGAAACTCACTGTTGCCAGTGTCAAACAGGGCCTATAAGTCCAGAAATGTTTACCCAAATTTGTGATATCAAATTGAGATGGAAATGTGCTGTCAGTCCTTATGTTTTATGGTGCCCCACCACTTCAGGGACCTGAAAAGGGGTGCCAACATGCAGAGAAAATTAATTCCTCCTGCAAAATGCTGTTGCTACTTTCAATTCTTCCCTGCTGCTGATGTTTCAATTGATTGCCATAGAAATACAGAAGTATCATTTCCCTATCCCTGTGCTGCTGTACTGATTGTCTAGTTGTGTTGCTGATTATCTCTGTGGTAATACCTTGCCTGGTGGTGGAGGTGCATATCATTGTCCACCTAGGGACAAATGACTTGGCTCATCATGAGATTAGAGCAGTGCAGGAGGACTTTGTAGAGTTGGGGAGGGGCCTAAGACAAGTAGCACACACAGTATCCTTCTCAGAGGTGCTGCCTGTCAATGGCATGGGTGAGGCGAGGGTACTTTGCACCATGCAGTTTAATGAATGGTTGAAAAAATGGTGTGGAGCACAGGGGTTTGGCTTCATTGGGGACTAGGGTTTCACCTGGAGGGACACCAGCCTATACTGGTAGGATGGTCTGCATCTGTCCAGGAAGGGAATAAGTCTTTTGAGCAATCGGTTTAAATGCTTCATTGGCAAGCTTTTAAACTAGTCAAGGGAGGAGGCACTGATAAGCAGCAGGAAAATCCCAACCTCTCCCTACAAAACAGGGTACTAAATGAGAAAAAGACCGAGGTAGAAAGGTCAGTGGGGAATGCTGCAACAGAAGGTAAAGCCATCAAACAATGGAGAGCAATGAGAACCAATGCCTGTAGTCTGAGAAACAAGCTTCCTGAATTAGTGGCCTTGATGGAGGAGGAACATCTGGATATCGTGGCAGTCACAAAAACATGGTACACACAAAACCATGACTGGGACGTAAACATACCAGGATACACTATCTACAGGAGGGACAGGGAGGGTAAAAGAGGAGAAGGAGGAGTAGCTGTTTGCATAAGAGAAGGAATCAAAGCAACAGAGCAAAAGGGTAAACAGGGAGGAGGAGAAGAAGTACTCTGGGTCAATTTGGAGACAGGCAATGGCACCACAATCCGCACAGGGGTTGTATACAGACCCCCCTCTCAGGGGGAGGAAATGGACAAGGAAATGATAGAAAGTATACTTAGAATGGCAGAAAAAGGGGAGATATTGCTGATGGGTGATCTGAATATGATAGATGTTAACTGGAGTGCAGTTGTAGCAGCCACTTCGAAGGGTGGGGTTATTCTAGATGCCCTATGGGGGGCATGCCTTAGACAACTAGTATTGGAACCCACTAGAGAAGGAGCAATCTTAGACCTGGTTCTCAAATGGAGATGGAGAGAGGATCACAGATGTAGAAGTGGGTAGCCATCTGGGAACTGGCGACCATCGAACAGTATGGTTCACAATAAACACAGCAATAGAGTCAAGCCATACAAAGGCAAAAGTACTATACTTTAGGAGGGCTGACTTTGCCAAAATGAGTGAGTGCCTAAGGAATGCACTAGTAAATGGGCAGGAAGGAGGGGTGGAAGAACAAAGGGAAATAATAAAAACTGCCATCACAGAGGTAACAAGCCTTTGTGTAAAGCAAATAAACAAAACAAAATGATGTAAGAAACCACTATGGTTCTCAAAGGAAGTGGCAGTGAAAGTTCAAGAGAAAAAGAAAGCATTCAGGAAGTACAAGGAACCACAGAAGGAGCAGGACAAAGAACTGTATCAGTTAAAGCAAAAGGAAGCTGGGGAGGCAGTCAGAACAGCAAAGGCCCAAACCGAGGAAAAGATAGCCAACTCAGTTAAGAAGGGGGATAAAACCTTTTATAGGTACATCAGGGAGCGAAGGAAGACCAAGGGAGGGATAGTGAGGCTTAATAAAGGGGAGGGGGGGGTGGTCAGAAGGAGACTGTGAAAAGGCAGAGATACTAAACAAATATTTTTGCTCAGTACTTACAAATGAAGAGGGAGAGGTACCTAAAACAAACAATAGAAACACTCTGAATACAGAAGTTGATACCAGCCCATTTACAGAAGAAAGGGTTCTGAAAGAACTCTTAAAACTGAAGGTGGACAAAGCAATGGGGCCTGATGGGATTCATCTCAGAATTCTAAAAGAACTAAGGGTAGAACTAGTGACACCACTGACTACCCTCTTTAACAAATTATGGGAGGATGGGTGGTACCCGAGGACTGGAGGAGGGCAGATGTGATTCCCTTCACAAAAGTGGGAGCAAGGCAGAAGCAGGAAACTACAGACCTGTTAGTTTAACCTCAGTGATAGGAAATGATGAAATCACTTCTGAAGGAAAGAATTGTCGAGTATCTAGAGGCCAGAGGGCACAGGACCCAAGACAGCATGGATTCACAGCGGGAAGGTCATGCCAGATGAATCTGATAGATTTCTTTGACTGGGTGACCAAAGTAGTAGATCAGGGAAGGGCTGTGGACATGGCCTACCTAGACTTTAGCAAGGCATTTGACACAGTCCCACACAAAATATTAATATACAAGTTAGCCAGCCTAGGAGTGGGTCCCAAGATGACAGCCTGGGTAAAGAATTGGCTGGAGAATAGGACACAGAGATTAATAGTAAATAGAGTCACTCTGAAAAAAGTGGGTGTACTAGTGGGGTACCGCAGAGTTCAGTATTAGGACCAGTCCTCTTCAATGTCTTTATAAGCGACATTACAGAGGGACTGGAAGGAAAAGTATGTCTCTTTGCAGATGACACAAAGATCTGCAACAGAGTTGATGCACAAGGTGGGGTGGAAAGGATGAGAAGGGACTTGGCAAGGTTAGAGGAATGGTCAAATGTATGGCAGCTTAGATTCAATGCTAAGAAGTGCAAGGTAATGCACCTGGGAAACAAAAACCCAGGGGAAGAGTACACAATGGGGGTGAGATACTAACAACAACAAAAATGGAAAGGGACCTAGGGGTAGTCATATCAGATGACCTAAAGGTGGGCAAGCAATGTGAGAGGGCAGCAAGGAGGGCTGGGGGGATACTGGGATGCATAGGGAGAGGCATCACCAGTAGAAAACAGGAAGTTATTATCCCTCTGTACAGACAGCTGGTGAGACCCCATCTGGAGTACTGTGTGCAGTTCTGGAGACCCAATCTCTGCAAAGACATAGATAAGGATGGAAGCTGTCCAGAGGAGGGCAACTAAAATGGTGCAGGGGCTGCACCGGAAGAAATATGAAGAGAGACTTAAGGAGCTTAATATGTATAGCCTCGAGGAAAGGAGGGAGAGGGGGGCCATGATAGAAACTTTCAAGTACCTCAAGGGAATCAACAAAGTCCAAGAGGGTAGCATCTTTCAAAAAAAAAGAGGTGTGCAAGAACAAGGGGGCACAATTTGAAGACAGAGGGGGGCAGCTCAGAGATAATTTAAAGAAGTATTTTTTACAGAGAGGGTTATGGATGCATGGAACGGCCTTCCAGAGGAGGTTGTGGAGTCAAAAACAGTGGTGGAATTCAAACATGCATGGGATAGTCATAAGGCAATTCTAGGGGGTTGGGGCAGGAAGAAGTAGGCTGCTTGTTAACTAGGATCTGCAGCTTATCCATTAGGTAGGGAAATGGGCAGAGTAGGTGGGCCAAGCGGTCCTTATCTGACGTCAAATTCTATGTTTCTATGTAACACCACTGACATCAGTGTGTTGTGTGGAATGTACCTTTCTTTCATTTTGATGAATGTTAGCATGGACACATTCTTGGGTGACAAATTGGTCCTACTGTCACTCACAATTGCCCCAGCTGCACTAAATACTCATTCCACAGTGACACTGGAAGGTGGGCAGCTCAAGTATTTCACAGCAACCAATGTTAGTGCTGGCCATTCAGTCATTTTACTGCTCCAGTACTGCAATGGCTCACCAGTAATGGCAAGGTGCTTTGGGTCCTCCATGTAGGCCTCCACCATTTGTTCTGCTGCCCTGAGTCCAGCTGCCTCATCTGTCTCCTCCTCCTTTTCCTCCATATCTTCCACTCCGACCTGAAAGAGAACATCCCAAATGGGATTGCTTGCTGTTTTCTGCTCTGCCTTGCCCATTTTCTCTGATTGTGTTCCCTGTGAGCCACTGGAGGTGGTAACAACACCTGTTTTTGATGCAGTGTCTGCATTTTTCATTTGTGCAGCATGTACCAATCTAAAGAGGTTCTCTGTCAACTCCTGTACTCACTGATGACCTCCTTCAGTTATAGAGGGCAGGCCACATTTGTACCGTGGATCCAGCATGGTGGCGATTGCAAACTCAGCTGACTGTAAAATGCCAGATAGATGGGTATTTGTGTCCAGCACATGGAGCATATGATCCATTAGATCACAAGTGCCATGATCCCCACTTGTCTCTGTCTGGTGTCGCACATTCACCAGTGTCTGCCTCAGCACACGTATGAGAGGTATGGACTGACTTATACAAGCAGTGTCCCCACTCACTGCCTGTAGCATGCTCGAATGGACAGAGAATGCATAGTAGCCCATCAGTCTGGCACTACTGCTCTGTTGTTAGAGTGATGGACACTCCAGCACTGTCACAGGTGGTGTGCAGCAGCAGGTATTCTGACACAGCCTTATACTGTTCATACAGCTGGTCAAGCATGTACAGTGTGGAATTCCACCTGGTGACAACATCAAGCTTCAGCCAGTGCTGAGGCACATTGTTTTTGCACTGCAGCTCACGTAGATCACGGGCCTTTGCAGAATGGGCATAGTGGACAGAGATGCGAAGGGCAACAGTAACCATTTCCTTAATGTCTGCATGGTTGAGAAACTGCTGAACAACAAGGTTAAGGCAGTGTGCCAGGCAGGGCACTCTGAAAAAAACACACTTCACTACATTGAAGCCATTATCACTTGCGATGAATCCTGCTACAAGTGATTGTGGGTGTAGCCACCCAAGGCACCCATCAATCTCATCCAGCAGAACATTAAGCACTTTCACAGCTGTGTGTGAACCTGTGACACTTGTCGTAGTCAGGGCTGCATGCAGCCGAATACCAAATGTGTTGCTACCACCACAATTTTGTTTAATACATGTTTTTTCCAGGCCCAACATCAAGTACTGAACCAGGCAACTGTGCCCAGTGTGCTGTTATGTACAGATACGAGCTTGCTGCTATTTGTCCACTGGTCCACATATCCATGCTAAAATGGAGATAGTGTGATGCACTATGCTTCAATGCATGTCTAATGTAATCAGACACTCTACTGTTCAGCTCCAGCATGGCACGCTTACTCAAAGAGGTTCACAATGGAACTTGCCATTTGGGACAAGCACAGGCCATCAACCTGCGGAAACCAGCATTCTCTATGAATGAGAATGGCAACAGATCAAATGCAGCAGCATGATTGGGTGGGCACTTTGTCTACCGCTCAAGGATGGTCTTCAGAGTGTGCTGCATCTTTGGGCTGTCCGACCAGAACACTGTACTTGTGTCAGCAATGATTTTCTTTTAGGATTAACAATTGACTCTTGGCCGGGCGGTGGAGACCACATGAAATCAGTTATTTTGGGTGCTCGTTGGAGTGGGGGTGGTGTACTTTTAAGACTCGTGGGACTGAGACTGGGACTCGCACCACCGCTGCTATGCCCACTACTAGAGAAAGCAAATGATTGCTCACTCTCCTCCTGCTCCACCACTGACCCACTCTGCCCTCCCTCCTCATGGTCTTGCTCCATTACATGCACCTTGCTACCAACAGCTCTGGCATCCTTCTGGTGTTGATACCATCTCAGCGAGTGCTTGTTTTCAGGTGGGCGTGTTGGCAACCAGTGCCTATGTGGCTTCCTCCCCCCCCGACTAAAATGGGCTTGACAAAGTTGGCATATTGCTGTGGTCTGATCAGCAGGATCTGGCACATAAAACATCCCAAACTAGGGACTTTTGACCTCTGGACTTCAGATTCTTCTGGGACTGGGATCATTCAGAAACAGGTATGGAAGTGTGTAATTTTTGAGCTGCTAACATGACTTCCATAACACTACTTTTGGGAGGGGTGGTTACTTGACTGCTTGGAGGTGTGTTTATAGGCTTGGTGACAGACTGACCCACCACGGGCTGAACAGTACATGTAAATGGCCTACATCACCCTTGACCTTTTTTAACTCAGGGTCCCATGTGGGATTTTCCCAGTCATCATCATCATCATCATCATCACCACCAATAGCGATGATGTCCTTGTCTTCTTCCTCCTCCTCCTCCCCCCATCACTTTCTTCTTGGAGGACAGCACCTTTTTCTTTCTCTGCAACTGTCTCAGGGGGCTGACTGTCCTTATCTCCATGACTATCAGACTCCTGTTGAACACTATCATCACCAACTCCTGCAGAAACATGGACAGTCACACTGACAGGATTATTATCACCCTCCTCTGAGTCCTCCTGGACCACTGTTCCTGTGCTGGTGTCAGTGCCTCCCTTCTTCTCTCTGTCAGCATCCCCAACTAGCATGACTGCAACAGTTTGAGCTTTAAAAAAGTAAAACACAGGTATGCCAGACCCAGTTTGGCCAACAATTCCTTTTGCTGGTTCCTGCCACACCACCAGGGCCCACATCAGAACTTAAAGACAGTGATGCAGACATGCCTGTGCTTTCACTGCTGTGGGGAACTGGAACTGAAATGACACTTATTTCAGCAAACTTCTTAGCTCCCTCATCCCCCCGCCACACTTCCCCCGTACTTGGCTGCTTCTTACTAGGCATTTTTGCTGACTGCTGCATAAAAGCTTTGCCTTTCTCTGGGAGTATTTGAAGAAAGGCTGTATTACTACTATTAAATGTGTGAGTAATACCTCACACATGAATGATGACATCACATTGTCACACACCTACAGTAGTGGCTTCCTTAAAAGTCCAAAACAATCAGGACAGTTATCAGTACTTACAGTAGAACTAATACTGTATACGGAAGGCAGCCTAGTGTAGTTAAAACACAAAAGGTAACTTTTTTCTCCAAACAGGAAGGAATTAAAGAAACACACACAGGAAAAAGGACACAAGTGGCACACTTTAAATACAGATCAGCTGTGTCTCTAGTCTCTGGACAATGAAGTACTGTAATGTGTTATGTTACTCAGTACCACAATTTGTTTTTTATATGCGGCAGAGACAACCATAAAACAGCAACAAAGGAAATTAGTACCACACAATATGTTAGAGGTCTGGATGGGAGGATCAACAAGAAATGTCTTGAAAATGACTATTTTAATATATACTGTTTTATAATGCATGTGTCAAGTGAGACCCAAGCAATGCTATAACAGAGAAAGGGTAATGTATCAAGTTAACTGAAACAGGAACACTGCGCAGTGTGCACAGTCAAGCTCTAGCAATAACATACACAGGAACAATTCAACAATGCAGTGCGATTGTAATAGACAAGTTCAAGTGATCGGTAGAAGTACGATTTTCAACTGTTAATTTTCACAATTTTAGTAACACAAGTTAGCACTCCAGCTAACAGAACTAACCACAAAAAATAAAAGAAAGGATCAGCCCTTGTGTTTAAAACTTTAGAATTCAAAATCAATTCACAACTAAACGTGGAAGAATGGTATATAACACAGCAACAGTGGCAGGAACTCTCAAACAGGACAGAGAAACTTTTCAGAGAAAATAAATTGCAAGACATAACAAAATTAATAAGAAATAACAGTAAACAGATAGCTCACAATTGTGAATAAATATACCAATCTGCTTTGCTAGAAATAGCCTGCACTGCTTGACACTCCTACCTACCTCACACAACTCTTTCAAAGACATCTGAGAAAAGTAAACCTAATTCAAACTACATATTAGACAAAAATTCACAAAATTAGAAAATGTTCCCTAGTACCAGGCACTACCAGCACAGCAGCACTAGGAAAAAACTTTATATTTTGCAGCAATTAGCTCTCAAAAACAAGTTTTAGCTATGTTTTGAAAGGCTTTATTGGCTCTGATGCACCACAACATACTGCTCTCTGACTCAACATGCAGCAGAATGAGCTGGAAACAAGCTGCATGTGACTTTTGACCTATATACCCACAATGCATTGCACATTTCACCTTTGTACCAACATTTCGCAGCTGAAATCAAAAGTTTTGCCTGGAAAAATTCTACCACATGGTGACATTTGGATCATCAATGGGCGAAATTGTCATGGTAAAAGAAATTTCCCTGTTACGAGAAATCAAGAAAACAGGTGAAAATTCATTTTGCTTAGGAGAAAATTTTCGCGTATTTGCGGAATTACAGAAAAAAGTTCGACAGGCGAAATATTTCAATTTCGCACAACACTAATTGTATTTTTGTTTTAGTATTTATTTCCTCACGCTCACTCTCTATGACATTCAGTTTGGCTGTACATACTGAGTTGAAACTGGAGTGGCTGTCCATGGATTTTGGCATCTTCTGTGGCTGCTGTTCTGAAGAATCCAGGGTTCCATGTGATAACGGTGATCATGGAAAGGCGATCACCGTTAGGGTGAGTGTACATCACCGAAAATCAGTTTTGGTGATGTACACTTCCGGCGCACAGCAAAAGGGCACTTGGGACTGTTTTTTTCTTTTTTTATGTGTGGGGGCTTCACCCCCGCACCCCCTACTAAAGAATTCTCAACTCCAGTAGGGTGCAAGTTGGGGGGGGGATGTAAAAGCAGAAAAAAAAATTAAGCTGAGTGCAACAAAATGAACACCACCCGCAATTGAACTCAGCACCCTCTCAACCCTAGCCTGCCACCCACCCACCATGCCATAGGGCCAGCTCGGCAGCCCACCACCACAATATGCCTCACAAACCCTTCCTCCCATTCTGTCCATCACACAGTGCTGCTCCCATCACCATGCATGTGTATATATAGCTGACATCCTGTCGCTATATTCTCGGACCCCCATCCAGTTGCCTCCATTCCCAGTAGCCCTGTGGATAGTTGCCAATTGAGACACCCTTTTGAAATCACTCATTGTCCTAGCTACGAATATTCATTGTCTTCTGGAAGAAATCTCATCACACTTGTTTCAGGTGACAGGCTGAAGTTTGTTAGCTGGTTTTCTGACATTTTTATCTCTTGCTCGTCAGAAGTGTTCTCATATTTGTGGTGTGAAAAAATGGAGGTTAGCCAGTGGTGAATGTTCAGGGTGCCCATGGATACCAAGCCCACTGGGCACCTTGAGCTAGCACTCATTTTTAGGTGGGCATTTTCAGAAAATAAATGCATCTCTAGATGGCATTTCAGCCAATGAGATTCATTTATTTTTTCCTGCCCATTTTCTAAGGTTACATACATATGGGGTTCCATGGCCACTAATGACAGATACAGGTAGGGTTGCAAGGCCACTATGGATAGATGAAGGTGGGTTTCAGGACCAGAAAGGACAGATGTATGTGGGATTCCATGGCTATATATAATAGATATTATACAGGTGGTAGTAATAGTAGTAATAGTTTTATTTAATTTCAAAATGAACAGGGATAGACAAACTCAATTGAGCCATTGGCTCGCTTACAATGTGGTCCTTTTATACATATTCCAAGATGGTATCAGCAGGTACATAAGTAATATAGTTGAGTAAAAGAGTAATAACATATACAGTAAAAGGAATACATTATCGTACAAATAATATATACAAAATTATTTAAAATATGGATATTTATTATAAAACTGAATAGCTAAAACCCACTCACTTACAAGATACCAGGCAAACTATGAAGGAGGCATGATAATACTATCCAGTGTCCCTTTTTGGCAACAAGGTACGGGTTTAATTGCCTGTTGTTATAGCCATTTTCTGATTTCACTTAGCGAAGGTCCCATCTTCCAATTTTAGGGTGCAAGGATTCTTATTCCATAACATTGTTCCCTGATAACATAAGGAAACCCCTCCTACAACTAGGTTACATTTGGTACCAAACATTCTAGACCCTTTGCAGTTCTTTAAACTATCCTTCAGTGTTGTTTTTACTCTATTTTCCATGATACACTGTGGAAATATTCCTTTACAACATCAAAATATCAGTGTCAATAAATGACTATCTCTACAATTTTCAGTCCTAACCAGCTCAAATCTGTATATCAGTTACAGTGATGCATGTCATGAGAGAGGGGTCAAGGATAAAGATGTTAAGCCTGTTGTATACAACATCCAGCCTTGCCAGCACTCTCCCCAATACCCCAGGGCATAAAATATTGCCATAATCCTGAACTGGTAATACCACTGCATTTACAATGTACCTCTAAATTCTCCCAAAAAAGCAGGATTTCTGCTGATATAATATAATCAACTACCATCCACTATTGCTAATAACTCTGTCTGGGACTTATGTGAAAAGGGTGATATGATTTTGGCTATGTACCCCCCAGCACACAGAAAAACAGCACTGGGGACTTCAGTTTTTATGCTTTATGTGGGGGCTGTGCTCCCCGCACCCCCCTACTAAAGGATTCCCAACTCCAAAGGGGGTGCAAGTCGGGAGGGTCCAAAACTGGAAAAAATAAAGATTTGGTTCGGGCACAGCAAAAGGTACCTGCGCCCTAGACACGAACCCAGTACCTTTACCACCGCAGCCCTGGACCCACCCACTACACCATGGGAGAATCTCAGCAGCTCACCACAACACCACCCCTCACAATCCCTCTATACCCTCCTACCCCACGCTCAACATGCTTGCTCCCCTCCCATGCATAGACATGGAATGACAGGATGTCACTATTTTTCCGAACTCCCTCATCCAGTCGCCCACCTTCCCTCTTCATCCCAATGATAGACACTGCAATTGAGTCACTGTTTCGGTAGGCACCCAATTGTGGTCGCCGAAGTCATGGGATACCCTCTGTCTGTATGTATGTTCTATTTCAATTTTTCACCCAATCACATTGCCAGATTTTTATGGGATTTGACTTGCTGTAAAATAATTCCATTCAATATCACAATTTCTAGGTTGTGTTCCATGACTATGTTGAATAGACACTATACAGATAGGGGGCCATGACTACATAAAATAGATACTGTATCGGTTGGGTCCATGGCTACAAATGATACATACAGGTGGAATTCTACGGCTACATTGAATATATATTGTACTGATGGGCTTCCATGACCATTAAGGATAGATAAACGTGGGATTCCATGGCTACATTTATTTATTTATTTAAGCATTTAACCAGGAAAGGCATGCTGAGCAGGCTTATGCTCGTATCCAGATGCGTCCTAGGGGGGGTGCATAGACAATAGTTGAAGACAGCATAGATACAAGTGTAATACATAGTGGGGATTCACTAACATTTGGTTGTAGAGACTAAGCATAGCGGTCAGGAAAACAGTGGTTACAGACAATAGTTTGACAGCATAATACAAGTAGTTACATAATGGAGAGCTCTAACAAATTGCTCCTGGTGCAGACAACGAGAAATAAGAGAGACAGTAGTTACAGTCATAGATTAGCTGCAGTACTAAGTGCAGGCAACTCCATCATTTACACAGTGAGCTGAGAACTGTCTAGGTACATGTGCAGGTAAGGGAAAAATGGGCTTGGAGCATGGAGTTAAGGTGCAGAGGGGAGGAGAAGCAATGAATTTTTGCTGGGAGAATGTTCCACAATATCGGTATGCGGTAGCTGAATGTTGCCTGACTGGCAGTAGTGGACCTATGTGGGACAGCCAGGGACTGAGAGTCCTGGTTTCTGAGAGAGTATGCTAGGGCGCAGGGGTGGGCCAAGGCAGCAGTGAGGTAGGAGGGGAGTTGTTGGGACCAAAACTTGGCAGGGATTTTGGCGCAGTGGGACTGTCTGCGATTATGTAGAGAGGAGAGGCCCATAGATTGGTAAAGGTCACAATAGTGTGTGAAGTAGGGACAGTTCAGGGCAAAGCTGCAGAAAGAATGGAAAAGAGGATCCAGTCTGGCTAGGGTAGACTTAGGGCCAGCACTGTAGACTACATCCCCATAGTCGAAGATGGGGAGGATCATTTTCTGCACAGTGGCCCTCAGAGCAGGTAAGAGAAAGGTAAGGCCTTTGAGAAAGGATGTAAGAGGCATCTGAAATGTGCCAGGCATTGTTTTGTATGTTTAAATAAACATTTTTATGACCAGTGCCCTTGATATGTTGTGGTGTGTGTGCTCTGCCTTTTAAAGTGAAGTATGCTATTGTTTTTGGTATTGTAGCACCATTTCCTTGTGCTTACTCTTTTGGAAGTCTTCTAAAAAAAGATACTGTAAGGTGGGGTTCCATTGCCACTAAAGATAGATACATGTGAGGTTCTATGGCTACATGGAATATATAATGTAAAATTGGGGGTCCAATGATATGAGGAATAGATACTGTACAGGTGGCATTCCACGGTTATATAGAATAGATACTGTATGAGTGGGGTTCCGTAGTTGCTAAGGATAGATGCAGATGGAGTTCCATGACTACACAGAATCGATACTGTAAAGGTGGGGTTGCACATCCCCGATGGATAAATACAGATGGGGTTCCATGGCCACTAAGGATAGATACAGGTGGGGTTCAATGACTACATAGATACAGTACATGTGGGAGTTCCATGGCCAGTAAAGATAGATACATATGGGGTTCCATGGCTATATGGAATACATACTGAACAGGTTTGGTTACTTGGCCACTATGGATAGATACAGGTGAGATTCTGTGGCTACATACAATAGATACTGTACAGGTGGGGTTCCATTTCCCACTAAAGATAGATACATGTGAGGTTCCATGGCTACATGGAATATATACTGTAAAGGTGGGGATCCAGTACTACAAGGAATAGTTACTATACAGGTGACTTTCCACAGTTTTATAGAATAGATACTGTATAAGTGAGGTTCTGTAGCTATTAAGGATAGATGCAGGTGGATTTCCGTGACTACATAGAGTAGATGCTGTACAGGTGGGGTTGCACAGCCACGAATGATAAATACAGATGGGGTTCCATGGCCACTAAGGATAGCTACAGGTGGAGTTCAATGACTACATAGATACAGTTCAGGTGGAGTTCCATGGCCAATAAAGACAAATACATATGGGGTTCCATGGCTACTTGGAATAGATACTGCACAGGTTTGGTTACTTGGCCACTAAGGATAGATACAGGTGAGATTCTGTGGCTACATAGAATAGATACTGTACAGGTGGGGGTTCCATGGCCACTTAGGATAGATATATTTGGGATTCCATGGCTATACAGGATAGATACTGTACAGGTGGGGTCTCATGGCAACTAAGGATAGACTCAAGTGAGATTCCACTGCTACCTAAATAAATACTGTACAGGTGGTGATCCATGGCCACTAAAGCTAGATACAGTTGGAATCCCATGGCCACATAAAATAGATACTGTACATAAGGATAGGTACAGGTTGGATTATGTGACTATCTAGAATATAGATTATTCAGGTGGGAATCTACAGCCACTAAGGATAGATACAGGTGGGGATCCATGGCTACATAGAACAGACCCTGTTCAGATGGTGTTCCATGGCCACTAAAGATAGAGATGCAGGTAGAATTCATGGCTTCATAGAATAGATACTACGAACATACAAACATACAAAATTGTCAGCAGATACAGGCCATATCTAACTCTTTCCTCCCCCGACTGCTCCCCGGTATGTACTTTCCCCTTGAATTTGTCCCACCCCCTCTTGAAGTACCCCCAGGCTGCACAAATATGAGTTGCTCAGGCAGTGCATTCCAACCATTACCACTCTTTCAGTGAAGTAGTGCCTCTTCCTTTCCAATCTGAATCTGCTCCCTCTTTAACTTCAGGGAGTGCCCTCTAGCATCTCTCCCATTCTGGAGAGTGAACCCACCCCAGAAGCCTACTCTGTGCATCCCCTTCAGGTGCTTGAAGACCTCTGTCATGTCCCCTCCTCTCTCTCTTCTATCCTACAGGTTATACATCTTGAGATCTTTTAGTCTTTCTCCTTAAGTGCTATCCCCCCACCCCTGGATCACCTTTGCTGCTCTTTGCTGCACTGCCTCTAGTAGTTTGATATCCCTTTTCAAGTACGTGCACAAGAACTGCATGCAGTACTCCAAGTGTGGCCTCACCAGGGACCTGTTCAGGGGTAATATGACTTTGCTACATCCAGATGTAATCATCCTTGCTATGCACCCTATCATCCTGTTAGCCTTAGCTGCTGCCTTCCTACACTGGGCTGAGTGGTTTACTTCCCCAGTCACCAGCACCCCTAGATCCTTCTCCTTGTTGGATGTGGACAGTTTGATACCATCCATCCAGTAACTGTATCCTGGGTTTTTGGCTCTGAATGCACCACCTTGCACTTCTTGGCTTTGAACCCAAGCTGCTAGGTGTGCGACCACTCCTCGAGTCTTGCTAAGTCCTCCTGCAGTAATTTGCCACCCTCCTCCCCATCCACCTCAGCACAGATCTCAGTGTCATCGGCAAAGAGGCTGATCTTATTCTTGATCCCAACAGCTATGTCTGCGATGAAAATGTTAAACAGGACTGGTCCCAGTACTGATCCCTGTGGGACACCACTTGTCACTGCTCTGGGCTACGATGCTTCTCTCCCCCACAACTACCCTCTGTTGCCTGTTCCTCAGCCAGTTTCCTACCCATCGGGCTAGCTTCCACCCTATACCAAGACTCCTCAACTTGCAGGTCAACCTCCTGTGTGGCACTGAATCAAAGACCTTGCTGAAATCCAGGTAGACTACATCTACTGCATGGCTCTTGTCTGGTGCCCTTGTGACCGAGTCAAAAAAAATCAACCAAGTTAGTCTGACAGGATCTGCCAGCGACGAACCCATGCTGTCTGTTGTCTTGCAGATCATTATCCACAAGAAACTGCACCAGCCCTTCTTTGAGGATAGATTCCATCACTTTCCCCACAATTGCAGTGAGGCTCACCAGCCTGTAGTTCCCTGGTTTGTCCTTGGGCCCACTTTTGTGGAGCAGTACCATGTGTGCCTCCCTCCAATCTCTGGGCACACATCCTGAATTTAGTGAGGTGTTGAACAGATCTGCCAGTGGCTTTGCCAGGACCCCTGCCACCTCCTTCAGCACCCTGGGATGTACTCCATCTGGCCCAGGTACCTTGTCTACCCTCAGGGACCTAAGGCCCTCCAGCACCCTTTTCACCATGTTGACCCCGTCTGTGGTTGTCTCACCCCCATGCCTGCACCCCCTTTCCCTGCAGGAATAGGCCCATCCCTCTCCCTTGTGAACACTGAACAGAAGTACTCATTAAGTACTTCTGCCTTCTCGGCCCCCTTGTCTACCCACCCATTGCCTTTCCTGATCCTAACTATTTGCTCTTTGCACTTCCTCTTTTCCCTGATATACCTGAAGAAATCCTTTTCTCCTTCCTTAATCCCCTGTGCTAATTTCCTTTCCCTGGTTGCTTTTGCAGTCCTGACTGCTCTACTCACTTCCCTGGATTTCCTCACATAGTTCTCCCTCTCCTCTGGCCTATTAGTTCTCTTGTAGGTTTGGAAGGCCCTTCTCTTATCCCTCACCTTCTCTGTTACCTCTCTGGTCATCCAGTTTGGATGCTTGGTCGTTGATTTATTTTGCTGGTACTTGACACAAGCACTAGTGGATTCAATTAGCCCTAATTTTATGATTGCCCATTTTTGCTCTGCGTCCATGTCAGGGTGGATGCCATCTTTGTATGTTCTCATAAATTGCCCCATCCTGCCAATGTCTGCCTTTCTGAAGTCCAGGACCTTTGTTTTTGTATTGTGGATCTCTCTACCCAAACTGATAGAGAACCACAGTGTGGTGATCGCTCCCAGCCGGTGATTCCTCCACCCTTACTTCTGTGACCTGTTCTCCATCCTCCAGCACCAGGTCTAGAATATTTTCTTTCCTTGTTTGCACTGTCACCCTTTGGGTCAGGAAGCCATCCTGGATTGCTTCCAGAAGGATCTGCTCCCTGGTGCATGTGGTGGCTGGGATGCTCCAATCCACCCCTGGTAAATTAAAGTCTCCCATCACTACAGTGCTCCCCTTTGCCACAGAGTCTCCTTAGCTGCTCCCCTAGCTCCCAATACACATCCTCTTTCTGGGTTGGGGGCCTATAAACAACCCCCAATGGAATTGTATCCAAATGACTTCTGACCTACTTTCCTCCCCTCCTCCCTGACGTATCCAATCCCTTCCCTTATGTAAATGGCTACTCCCTCCCCCCATTACCCTTTTCTCTGTCCCTCCTGAATAATTTAAATCCTGGGATGGCCAAGTCCCAGTCATGGTTTTGGGTTGCCCACGTGTCAGTGATGGCTGCTATGTCCACCTCTCCTTCTGCCAGTAGTGTCTGCAGCTCTGCCATCTTATTCCCCAGGCTCCTAACATTTAGTGATACCACCCTCCATCCTAACTCTCTCTGAGCTGCCCCTTACTCTCCCTCCCCCCATCCTAGACAAAGTAGGCCCTATCATTGCTATGGGGGGAGGTCCTCTGGACCTTCTCTCTGGGTTCACTTCCCCTTTCCAGCCCCCCCAGAGCAAGTTTAAATTATACTTTGTGGTGATAAATTCCCTCAGTCTCTGCTTTAACACCCCCAAATCCTCCTTACTTCGATGTAGCCTGTCCTCTGCATATAGATCTTGATTCCTCCATGTGTTGCCCCACTTTCCCACCCAGCCATAACCCCCTTAATGTACAGGTATGTATCCTTGGCTAGATAGAATAGACACTTTACAGGTGGGATTTCATGGATCTAAAGAAAGATTTAGGTGGGGTACCATGGCTACATAGAGTAGATTGTGTACAGTTGGGTGAAGCCACTTGTGATTCAGTGATATTGGACCAGGTAGTCAAAGACAGGGACAGTGCTGCATGTGCCAAGGTGGGGTGCCACTTGGGGACCAGTGATCACCATATAGTGTATTTCAATATTAGTATGGCCACTGAATCGAACCACACAAGGGTGAGGGTCCTGGAATTCTGTAGGGCAGATTTGAAAAAGATGGGTGAATACTTTCAGGATGACCTGGTGGGGGTTGGGATGAACTGCATGGGGTTGAGGAACAGTGGGTGAAGATTAAAGGGATCATAGTAAAAGCAACAAACCTCTGAGTCAAACAAGTGAGCAAAAGCAAGATGAAAAAGTGATAACTATGGTTCTTGAAAGAGGTGGCTAAAATGGTAAAAGCCAAAAGGGTAGCATTCAGAAGGTATAAGAAGATGCAGAAGGAGAAGGAAAGGGAGGTGCATTGGCGGAAACAGAGGGAAGCAGGGGAAGTAGTAAGGAATACAAACTGAGGAGAGAATAGCCCTTGAGGTAACAAAAGGGGGCAAGACATTTTCAGATATGCTGTGAAAAGAGGAGGACCAGGGTGGGGTTCTAAGATTAAAATGGTAAGGGGCGGCCGGCGTAATGGCACTGAGGTTTGAGGTGCTGGACACCACACCTATGCCATGCTGACAACCCAGGGTCATGAGCAACCTCGGGTGTCAGAAGGTCAGTGGGAGGGAGGAGGACAGTGCATCCCAGAGACTGTTCTCCTCCTCGGGGGAGGGTGGGGAGGGACAACTGCCACTCCTGGTGGTGGCTGGAGGTCAGTGCAAGCCACGATGTATTGGAGAGGTTGGCTTGGAACCACGCTGGCTGTGTGGAATGCGGAAGTGCGCATTGCAGCATCATTGATGTCCTTGCATTATGTCCGCGCCATGTGGGGGCATTAAAAATACAAAAAAAAGGCCCAATCCTCTGGTACTCCTGACGGATGAGATGCTTCCAGGGTGCTCCCTCTGACCCTGACTCCCTGAAGGTCTTCCATGCTGTGGGGTGTGTGACATGAATGGGTGAGAGGGTGAGGTGGTGAGCTTGAGCATGGCACCCAGTGCAGGGGCCACCAGGAGCAGACCAGACAAGGGGAACCACAGGATCACCCCTGCTGAGGAAGTAAAACAGGAAAAAAAAGGTAAGTTGGAAAAGGCTGACACCCTAAACAAATATGTTTGTTCAATGTTTGGAGACAAAAGAGAAGGGAAGGGGCCACAAACAAGTAACAAAGGTTTAGAGAAAGGGAGGTGGACACCAGTCCTTTTTTGCAGGTGAGAGCCTGAAGGGACTTGATAATCTGAAGGTGGACAAGGCAATGGGGCCAGATAGGGTCCTGCCAAGTGAACTGAGGAAGCTCAGGAAAATACTGGCTACACTTCTGACAGTTCTGTTCAACAGCTCACTGGAAACAGGAGTAGTTGTAGAGGGCTGGAAGAGGTTTGATATAGTCCCACTACATAAAAGTATGAGCTAAACCAGCACAATACGGCACCAGTATCACCCATATAGTTCCTCAGTTGATCAATCAGCACCCCATGATCCACAGTGTCAAATTTCGAAGAAAGGCCAAGGAACACCAAGATAGTGTATCACATTGGTCCCTCACCATGAAGAGATCATGTGTCACCCAGACCAAAGTTTTCTAGTGCTGTGCCAAGGCCAGAAACCTGACTGTAGAGGTTCAAAGCTGGAAAGACTCTCCAAGCAGTCTAACAGCTGTTCAGTCACCACTTTCTCAATATTCTTCCTTAAAAAAGAGAAGATTAGCGAATGACCTATAACCTATGAAGAACGTCAGGGTCCAAGGATGGTTTCTTTAGGAGAGGCCTCACCTCTGCCTCTCTAAGGGCAGAGGGAAAGACACCCTCACTCAAGGACCCATTAATGATCTCATTGAAAACCAGACCCAGGAACTCAATGCAACAAACAATTCGCCACATTGGGTCTTTGTCCAGTTAACAGTTGGTGGGGCATAGACTGGTGACCACTCAGAAGACGGCTTCTGAAACTAGTCAAAACTCATTCCAGGTTGATATATCAGTGCCTCCAGAAGGTTGGTTGCCCCCAGAGCCTGCTAGGCCGTGAAGAAAAAATTACAGATACTTTGTCATTGAAGAAAGCATCCAAACTCCTCACACCTCTCTGCAGAAACAGGTATAATTGACTGGTGACAGGAAGGATTTAACCACATGTCCATAGTGCAAAAGAGCATAGCTGGGTGATTCTTCACTGCAACTGACCAAGACAAAAGTTCTGTCTTTTTCTGGTCAGTTGCCTGATACAGATGTAGTTCCATGGCAACTATGGATATATAAATGAAGAGTTTCATGACCATAAAGGATAGATACAGGGGGAATTCCATGGCTACATAGATACAGTACAGGTGGAGAACCAGGGCCACTATAGATAGATACAGGTGGTGTTCAATAGTGATAATACAATAAATACTGTACAGGAGGTGGTCCATGGCCACTAAGGATAGGTACTAGTGGGGTTACATGACTTCATAGAATAGATACTGTACAGGTTGGGGTTCATGGCCAGTAAGGAGAGATACAGCAGGGTTTCAGGGTTGCATACACCGAAAGCTGTACAGGAGGGGTTGCATAGCCACTAAGGATAGATACAGGTGGGATTCTATGGTGACAAGGAATATATACTGTACAGGTGAGGTTTATTGGCCCCTAAGGATAGATACAGGTGGTCTCCATGGCTGCATAGAATAAATATTGTACATGTGGGAGCCCATAGCCACTAAAGACTGATACAGGTGGGTTTTCATGTTTACATGGAACAGATAATATACTGGCAAGTTCAGTGGCCTCTAAGGAAGAATACAGGAGAGGTCAGTGGAAGTTCAATGGCCACTAAGGATAGATACAGGTGAGGTCCATGGCCACTAAGGTTAACCACAGGTGGAGTTCCAAGGTCACTAAGAAAAGATAGACAGATAGATAGATAGGTAGATACACAGACAGACAGACAGACAGACAGACATACAGAAAGGCAAACAGAATGATAGATATAGGTGGGACTCCATGACTACATGGAATAGATACTGTAGAGGTGGGGGGTCCATAGCAACTAACAATAGATATAAGTCCTTGTAGCCCACTGGGCTACCTACCAGCATCCACAGTTCACCTCCATCCACCTGGATACTACCCTGCACTTCTCTTGGCATGAAGGAGCCTGCTGCCACCGGCCCCCTGTAACCAAGCATCAGGCATCCTTGTAGCCCACTGGGCTGTCTATCACCATCCGTGGTTTGCCTCCACACACCTGGATACTACCCTGTGGCTTTCTCGGCATGAAGGATCCTGCTGCCACTGGCCCCCTGGAACCAAGCATCAGGTATGGCCTAATCACAGCCCCAGCCTCCACAGCTGCTTCTTCTGCTGAATTTTGTAAAAAATCGGTGCTTTTCCCTGGAAAAGTCCTCATTGGTTGCTCCAGACCAGGAGCTTCCTGATTGGCTGCTGATGGACTGGCATTTCTCTCCAATCCCCCGATACTGGATTCTGCTCTAAACTTTGTAAATTTACTGGGCTACCTACTTTAAACAAACTGGACCTGGGCAAACAAATGTTTTATTTTCTCTCCTTTACAGCGACCTGAAAATCTGCACTTATGGGATCCTGTCTCCCATAGCGCCAATTTCATTTAATTGTGCCAAGATTTCATTTTTCACACAGCCGCTTCTACAGATTTAAGTGTGCTACTGCGTACTCTCATGCCTTACATTCAATTGTATTTGCGGTTAAACCAGCTACCTTAGTTGCCGTTTCTTATGGTTATTTAGATACAGAATTTTTTTATATCCATAGCATGCTGATTGTTTAATTAATCTTGTGCAGCTACAAAGTTAATTTCTCCCTCTGCTCGCCCACCGACTGTGACCCACTTTGTTTCTAAATCTCAGTGACCAAGCTGGCACCTATAGTAACTAAGCCATCTGATGTACCTGATTAAACTAGATATAACTGGATATTAACTAGGCAGGCCGTTATGGACTTGTAATAACCTATGAGACCTATGAGTCTGCTACCCGTCCCCTGATTTGGCCCTCTTTTAGTAATTACAGCTCTTTGTCATTTGGTAAATTTGATTTCCCTTCCTCCACTTCAGAGTACTATTAATCCCTGCCTGTCCCTCTTCTCAACAGGCATCCTTGTAGGCCACTGGGCAACATACCGCCATCTGCAGTTCACCTCCATGCCCGCCTGGATACTACCCTGCGCCTCTCTCGGTGAGAAGGAGACAGCTGCCACCGGCCCCCTGGAACCAAGCATCAGGTATGGCCTATACATGGCCCCAGCCTCCATGGATGCTTCTTCTGCTGAATTTTTTGGCCCACCCCCTCCCCCAACCCTGCCACCTTTAAATCCACTCAAGCTCCTCCCTCCACTATCCTGTCCTGCTCCCATTGGCTCCCAGTCCTAGAGTTCCGGAGCTTAAAGCCATCTGTCCCCCCCTCTCTCTCTCTCTCTCTCTCTCTCTCTCTCTCTAAGCTTCCTCACTGGTGTGCATGACTCACCCAGCCCTGTTCATGCAAATGAGTCCTATACCTTCGTTTAGTCTCGCAATTTTCACCTCCCCAGCACCAGTGTCCACTGTCACCATGAACCTGCCCCAACTCACACTGTTTGGGGTCTCCCTAGCATCTGCCCTGGCGCTAACGGATGTATGTGCCTCAGCACTGGCCCAGGACCAAGTGTACCTCACCTACCTCTCAGAATACCACTCCCCCCAGTACAGCCTACACTGCTTCCCTCATGGGAACTCTCCTACCCAGGTCATGTCACTCTCTCCTTCCTCTTAAACCGAAACGTTGCTTACTTGGTCACTACCTGGCCTCCATATCCTGCTCTATTGCCATTCCCTCCTGCACCTACATCCCATTCCAAGCAGGAGACATTCAGTGCAACCCTGGCCCTCCCAATTCCCAAATTGCCCCCTCCAATAGCACCTGGACAAATGCCCCAGAGCTAAAATTTGCACATATAAACATATGCAGCCTTCCCTCCAAATACCAGGACCTGGAAGCATGCATTGAGCTATACAAACCCCATGTCCTGAGACTCTCTGACACCTGGCTAAAACCTCACATTACTGACGCCACCTACCAACTACCTGGGTACTCCTCCCACTGTATGGATAGGCCTGGCAAAAAAAGGGGGGTGGAATAACTCTATTTGTCAAGGAACCCCTATCAGCCAACTTAGCTCTCTGCCCCGACCCAACCTCTCCTAATAAATAGCTCCTCGCCAAACTCACCCTGGGATTTAGCAAAAGAACTCTACATTGGGTGCTGCTACAATCTCCCTACAGCCAGAACTGAGGGCTTAAACAGCTTCTTCTCTGGCCTGGGCTCCATATCCCCACAAAGAGACTCAGTTATTTTGGGAGTTCTCAATCTAAAGTGGCTCAGTACCCACCAGCCTGACTATACCTCCCTCCTAGAACAATACAACCTGGTCCAAAATATTAAGCTTCTCACAAGTCAGAACCCTCGCATGGGTATACAGACACTCCTGGACTGAATCGTAACAAACCGGGAGAACTGCATCCTGCATATTGGTACCATGGCTGACTCCATTAGTGATCACTCTCCTATGTACCTTCTCTGGTCATCCAAACATAAATGGCCCTGGCTCAAATACCTGTCTTTCCATAAATTCAGAAGCCCAAACACCCCTGTCCTTCTCTCTGAGGCACGGGCACTGGACTGGTCTGCCCTCTTCTCGGAGTCAAATGCGACCCAGGCAGCATCTATGTTCACTCAAGCTCTCTTGACCCTACAGAAACATAGAAACATAGAAACATAGAATTTGATGGCAGATAAGGACCGCTTGGCCCACCTAGTCTGCCCGTTTTCCTACCTAACAGATAAGCTGCAGATCCTAGTTAATCAACAGCTTACTTCCTCCTAACCCCACTAGCACTGCCTTATGTCTATCCCGTGCATTCTTGAATTCCCCCACTATTCTTGACTCCAAGACCTCCTCAAGGAGGCTGTTCCATGCATCCACAACCCTCTCCATGAAAAAATGCTTCCTCACATTACCTCTGAGCCGTCCCCCATCTATCTTCAAATTGTGCCCTCTTGTTCTTGCACATCTCTTTTTCTGAAAGATGCTACCCTCTTGGACTTTGTTGATTCCCTTGAGGTACTTGAAAGTTTCTATCATGTCCCATCTCTCCCTTCTTTCCTTAAGGGAATACATATTAAGCTTCTTTAGTCTTTCTTCGTATATCTTCTGGTGCAGACCCTGCACCATTTTGGTTGCTCTCCTCTGGACAGCCTCCACTCTGTCTATGTCTTTGCAGAGATGGGGTCTCCAGAACTGCACACAGTACTCCAGATGGAGTCTCACCAACTGTCTGTACAGAGAGGTAACAACTTCCTGTTTTCTACTATTGATGCCTCTCCCTATGCATCCCAGTATCCACCAAGCTTTCCTTACTTCCTTCTCACATTGTTTGCCCACCTTTAGGTCATCTGATATAATTACCCTCAGGTCCCTTTCCATTTTTACTGTTGTCAGTATCTCACCCCGCATTGTGTACTCTTCCTCTGGGTTTTTGTTTCTCAGGTGCATTACCTTGCACTTCTTTGCATTGAATCTGAGCTGCCATACATTTGACCATTCCTCCAACTTCAAGTCCCTTACCATCCTTTCCATTCCATCTTGTGTATCAACCCTGTTACAGGACAAACATTTCCCAGTCACCACCAGAAGAGTGAGGGGTGGCTACTCATGCTGGGTCACAAAAGACCTCCTTATCCTAATGAAAGACAGGGCCCATGCCTGGTTAACCTAAAAGCATCCCAATCCCCGACCCTACAGGATGATTACAGGCATAGGAGGAACCTTTGTAAACACCTGGCCAAAGCTCTAAAACAGACACATTTTTGCAACCTCCAACAAACAAACCTCAGGGATCCAAAACAATTCTGGGCATCCTTTGGCTCGCTAGTAACCACCCCCCCAGAAAGCCTGTCCTGCAGCTAAACACCACTGCTGGCCTCACTACTGAGCTCCAAGAAGTGGCTAAGGCCCTCAATGACAAATGTTCTGACCTCGCTATGTACCTGAGCAAACTCCCAAATGGCGTGCAAAAAAGTCCTGTCCCCCTACATGCTCCCATGACATCACCCTCTGGGCTCACCATCCAGCCTCCACCTCTCCCCTGCCATCATCGAACCCCTAATGTTTATTTTCAACCTTGCCCTGACCACCTCCTCCATGCCCAATACATAGAAAACTGCAAAGGTCATCCCCATTTATAAAGCTGGGGATCCTCAATCCACAGACAACTATCACCTGATTTCCATCCTTCCTTACCTAAGCAAGCTACTTGAAAAAGTCGTCTACCACGAACTTGAAGACTACATATGTAAACGTGACCTACTATATAGCCAACAACACGGCTTCCACAAGAACCACTCCATAAAAACTGCCCTCGCACTCCTAACTGACCACATCCTCACAAACATGGACCATGGAAATGCAACTGCCACAGTCTTTGTTGACCTCTCCAAAGTCTTCGACCTGGTCAATCATGCACTCCTCCTCTCCAAATTGCATCACCTTGCTTCTCTCTGGAGGTCACCACCTGGTTCAGAAGCTACCTTACAGGGTGCTCCCAGTTTTTGAGCATTGGCCCAGCCCACTCCCCCACCCTGCCCGTCTCTACGGGGGTGACCCAAAGCTCTATCCTGGACCCTCTCCTCATCTCCTTATTTGTTAACTCCCTTCCAGTGGATAGTCTCAACTGTCATTCAATCTTCTACACTGGTGACCTGCGTGCTCTTCCAGCAGAAAGTCTCCTGCCTCATCTCTGAAGCCCTCTTACAAAACTACACCACAACCCACAACTGGTTTTCTGACAACACCCTTCTGGTCAATGCCAAAAAAACAAAATCAATGTTGTCTGGATCTAAGCCATTCCTAACTAAATGCAAACCTAACCCGCCCCTAATCATTACATCCCCTGATGCCCATGCTCTGGAGGTTTTCAAACACATCAAATATCAAGGAGTTGCGCTTGACCCCTCCTTTTCCTTTGCAGAACACATCAACACCCTCATTCTAAGATTTCATCAGAAACTAAGGGCTGCCTACAAATTCCGACAATACCTCACCCCTGAGGCCCACCTTGCCATCATCCAGGAAAAACCTGCTACCTATCCTGGACTACTGCTCTCCCATCTACTCCAGGACCTCTACAGCCACCATGGCCAAACTATCAGTAGCATACAACAGTGTCTGCCATTTCTCCCAGCTGGCTCCTTTCTCCACTCACTACAGTATACTCTACACTACACTAGGGTGGCTCCCACTACAAGCTCACTTTGACCTCTCACTGTACTGTTTCATTGATTCTGCCATCCATATTAGCCAGGAATCCCCTCTTGCTCGCTTTCTCACTGTCCAAACCTCACACCGCTGCCTACGCTCCTCCAGTATCCCTCAAAACTCCCCAGGGTGTCCATGAATATGGGCACTAGAGCCCTGTTTGTAGGAGCTCTTACACTATGGAACAAACTGCCCACCAAACTGCGCACCATTAACACTCACTGCCAGTTCAAGATTCACCTCAAAGACTGGCTCCTGTTGGCATCCACCTGCCACTGCTTTCCTTACTAGCCCCTCCGTCCCCTTTCTGCTTAATTACTTTCCCACCCTCCCCACTGGGCTCCCACCCCCCTTTTCTACCCGTGCCCCCCTCCTCACCCAACTACCTACCTCCCTACCTCCTGTTAATTTTTCTTCCCAGCCTTTGGACTGCCTCAAATGAACCCCCTGGTCCTTTACAGCTCAATTTCCACCCAGGACAGTTCTGTGAGCCTAATAGGTTGCCTTATTTACTTAAACAATATCACCATGAGTCTTACTTTGCTTTGTTATTTGTGTCTTCCAACTACTGGGGAAGGGTGGAAGGGAGAGGCAGATGCAGAATAAGGGGTGCTAGCTGCACATTCGAGCAGACTTGATAGACCTCTAGGCTTTTATCTGCTGGCAAATTTCGTATGTTCGTTTGCTCGTATACTGGCACCTTGTGTATTTCCCAATGTACTACTGTAACCTTTTCACGATGTATTACCTGCTTTTGTTATGTTCTTGTTATTTTGATGTTTTAATCTGTGCCACCTTACATGGCCCAGGTCGTGCCTGAAAATGGTCCCTGGGATCAGTGCACCTACCTGGTTAACAAAGTCAAGAATAAAAATAAAATAAATAAATAAAGGTATGGTTCCAGAGATGTTAAAAATAAATACAGGTGGGGTTCTATGGCCACTAAGTGTAGATACAGATGGGTTCCATGGTCACTAAGGATAGATACAGGTGGGGTTGCATGAGTACCTAGAATAGATACTGTACAGATGAGTGTCCATGGCCACCAAGGATAGATACTGGTAGGGTTTCATGGCAACAGAGGATAGATACAAGTGGGGTTCCATGGCCACTAAGTATAAATACAGTAGTATCCAGGCGGCATGGAGGTGAACTGCAGATGGCGGTATGTTGCCCAGTGGCCTACAAGGATGCCTGTTGAGAAGAGGGACGGGCAGGGATTAATAGTGCTCTGAAGTGGAGGGAGGGAAATCAAATTTACCAAATGACAGCTGTAATTACTAAAAGAGGGCCAAATCAGGGGGCAGGTAGCAGACTCATAGGTTTCATAGGTTATTACAAGGCCATAACGGCCTGCCTAGTTAATATCCAGTTATATCTTGTTTAATCAGGTATATCAGATGGCTTAGTTACTATAGGTGCCAGCTTGGTCACTGAGATTTAGAAACAAATGGGGTCACAGTCGGTGGGCGAGCAGAGGGAGAAATTAACTTTGTAGCTGCACAAGATTAATTAAACAATCAGCAGGCTATGGATATAAAAAAATTCTGTATCTAAATAACCATAAGAAACGGTAACTAAGGTAGCTGGTTTAACCGCAAATACAATTGAATGTAAGGCATGAGAGTACACAGTAGCACACTTAAATCTGTAGAAGCGAAGCTGTGTGAAAAATGAAATCTTGGCGCAATTAAATGAAATTGGCGCTTGCGGGGAGACAGGATCCCCATAAGTGCAGATTTTCAGGTGCTCTGTAAAGGAGAGAAAATAAAAATATTTGTTTGCCCAGGTCCAGTTTGTTTAAAGTAGGTAGCCCAGTAAATTTACAAAGTTTAAAGCAGAATCCAGTATCGGGGGATTGGAGAGAAATGCCAGTCCATCAGCAGCCAATCAGGAAGCTCCTGGTCTGGAGCAACCAATGAGGACTTTTCCAGGGAAAAGCACCGATTTTTTACAAAATTCAGCAGAAGAAGCAGCTGTGGAGGCTGGGGCTGTGATTAGGCCATACCTGATGCTTGGTTCCAGGGGGCCAGTGGCAGCAGGATCCTTCATGCCGAGAAAGCTACAGGGTAGTATCCAGGTGTGCGGAGGCAAACCACGGATGGTGATAGACAGCCCAGTGGGCTACAAGGATGCCTGATGCTTGGTTACAGGGGGCCGGTGGCAGCAGGCTCCTTCGTGCCAAGAGAAGTGCAGGGTAGTATCCAGGCGGATGGAGGTGTACTGTGGATGCTGGTAGGTAGCCCAGTGGGCTACAAGGACTTATATCTATTGTTAGTTGCTATGGACCCCCCACCTCTACAGTATCTATTCCATGTAGTCATGGAGTCCCACCTATATCTGTCATTCTGTTTGCCTGTCTGTATGTCTGTCTGTCTGTCTGTCTGTCTATGTATCTACCTATCTATCTGTCTATCTTTTCTTAGTGACCTTGGAACTCCACCTGTAGTTATCCTTAGTGGCCATGGACCTCAGCTGTATCTATCCTTAGTGGCCATTGAACTCCACTGACCTCTCCTGTATTCTTCCTTAGATGCCACTGAACTTGCCAGTACATTATCTGTTCCATGTAAACATGAAAACCCACCTGTATCAGTCTTTAGTGGCTATGGACTCCCACATGTACAATATTTATTCTATGCAGCCATGGAGACCACCTGTATCTATCCTTAGGGGGCCAATAAACCTCACCTGTACAGTATATATTCCTTGTCACCATAGAATCCCACCTGTATCTATCCTTAGTGGCTATGCAACCCCTCCTGTACAGCTTTCAGTGTATGCAACCCTGAAACCCTGCTGTATCTCTCCTTACTGGCCATGAACCCCAACCTGTACAGTATCTATTCTATGAAGCCATGTAACCCCACTAGTACCTATCCTTAGTGGCCATGGACCACCTCCTGTACAGTATTTATTGTATTATCACTATTGAACACCACCTGTATCTATCTATAGTGGCCCTGGTTCTCCACCTGTACTGTATCTATGTAGCCATGGAATTCCCCCCTGTATCTATCCTTTATGGTCATGAAACTCTTCATTTATATATCCATAGTTGCCATGGAACTACATCTGTATCAGGCAACTGACCAGAAAAAGACAGAACTTTTGTCTTGGTCAGTTGTTGCAGTGAAGAATCACCCAGCTATGCTCTTTTGCACTGTGGACATGTGGTTAAATCCTTCCTGTCACCAGTCAATTACACCTGTTTCTGCAGAGAGGTGTGAGGAGTTTGGATGCTTCTTCAATGACAAAATTATCTGTAATTTTTTCTTCATGGCCTAGCAGGCTCTGGGGGTAACCAACCTTCTGGAGGCACTGATATATCAACCTGGAATGAGTTTTGACTAGTTTCAGAAGCTGCCTTCTGAGTGGTCACCAGTCTATGCCCCACCAACTGTTAACTGGACAAAGACCCAATGTGCTAATTGTTTGTTGCATTGAGTTCCTGGGTCTGGTTTTCAATGAGATCATTAATGGGTCCTTGAGTGAGGGTGTCTTCTCTCTGCCCTAGAGAGGCAGAGGTGAGGCCTCCTAAAGAAACCATCCTTGACCCTGGATGTTCTTCATAGGTTATAGGTCATTCGCTAATCTTCTTTTAAGGAAGAATATTGAGAAAGTGAGATCTGAACAGCTGTTGACTGCTTGGAGAGTCTTTCCAGCTTTGAACCTCTACAGTCAGGTTTCTGGCCTTGGCACAGCACTAGAAAACTTTGGTCTGGGTGACACATGATTCTTCATGGTGAGGGACCAAGGGTGATGCACTATCTTGGTGTTCCTTGGCCTTTCTTCGAAATTTGACACTGTGGATCATGGGGGTGCTGATTGATCAACTGAGGAACTATATGGTGATACTGGTGCCTGATTGTGCTGGCTTAGCTCATACTTTTATGTAGTGACTATATCAAACCTCTTCCAGCCCTCTACAACTACTCCTGTTTCCAGTGAGCTGTTGAACAGAACTGTCAGAGTGTAGCTAGTATTTTCCTGAGCTCTCAGTTCACTTGGCAGGACCTATCTGGCCCCATTGCCTTGTCCACCTTCAGATTATCAAGTCCTTCCGGCTCTCACCTGCAAAAGGACTGGTGTCCACCTCCTTTCTCCAAATCTTGTTACTTGTTTGTGGCCCTTTCCTCTCTTTTGTCTCCAAACATTGAACAAACATATTTGTTTAGGGTGTCAGCCTTTCCAACTTACCTTTTTTTTCCTGTTTTACTCCTCAGCAGGGTGATCCTGTGTCCCTTGTCTGGTCTGCTCCTGGTGGCCCCTGCACTGGGTGCCATGCTCAAGCTCACCACCTCACCCTCTCACCCATTCATGTCACACACCCCACAGCATGGAAGACCTTCAGGGAGTCAGGGTCAGAGGGAGCACCCTGGAAGCATCTCATCCATCAGGAGTACCAAAGGATTGGGGCTTTTTTTTGTATTTTTAATGCCCCCACATGGCGCGGACATAATGCAAGGACATCACTGATGCTGCAATGCGCACTTCCGCATTCCACACATCCAGCGTGGTTCCAAGCCAACCCCTCCAATACATTGTGGCTTGCACTGACCTCCAGCCACCACCAGGAGTGGCAGTTGTCCCTCCCCACCCTCTCCCGAGGAGGAGAACAGTCTCTGGGATGCACTGTCCTCCTCCCTCCCACTGACCTTCTGACACCCGAGGTTGCTCATGACCCTGGGTTGTCAGCATGGCATAAGGTGTGGTGTCCAGCACCTCAAACCTCAGTGCCATTGTGCCGGCCTGCCCCCTTACCATTTTAATCTTAGAACCCCACCCCTGGTCCTCCTCTTTTCACGTACATATCTGAAAAATGTCTTGCCCCCTTTTGTTACCTCAAGGGCTATTCTCTCCTCAGTTTGTATTCCTTACTACTTCCCCTGCTTCCCTCTGTTTCCCCAAATGCACCTCCCTTTCCTTCTCCTTCTGCATCTTCTTATACCTTCTGAATGCTACCCTTTTGGCTTTTACCATTTCAGCCACCTCTTTCAAGAACCATAGTTATCACTTTTTCATCTTGCTTTTGCTCACTTTTTTGACTCAGAGGTTTGTTGCTTTTACTATGATTCCTTTAATCTTCACCCACTGTTCCTCAACCCCACGCAGTTCATCCCCACCCCCACCAGGTCATCCGAAAGTATTCACCCATCTTTTTCAAATCTGCCCTACAGAATTCCAGGACCCTCACCCTTGTGTGGTTCGATTCAGTGGCCATACTAATATTGAATTACACTATATGGTGATCACTGGTCCCCAAGTGGCACCCCACCTTGGCACATGCAGCACTGTCCCTGTCTTTGACTACCTGGTCCAATATCACTGAATCACAAGTGGCTTCACCCAACTGTACACAATCTACTCTATGTAGCCATGGTACCCCACCTAAATCTTTCTTTAGATCCATGAAATCCCGCCTGTAAAGTGTCTATTCTATCTAGCCAAGGATACATACCTGTACATTAAGGGGGTTATGGCTGGGTGGGAAAGGGGGCAACACATGGAGGAACCAAGATCTATAAGGCAGGACAGGCTACATCAAGTAAGGAGGATTTGGGGTGTTAAGCAGAGACTGAGGGAATTTATCACCACAAAGTATAATTTAAACTTGCTCTGGGGGGCTGGAAAGGGAAGTGAACCCAGAGAAGGTCCAGGAGGCCTCCCCATAGCAATGATAGGGCCTACTTTGTCTAGGATGGGGAGGGAGAGGGCAGCTCGGAGAGAGTTAGTGGAGGTGGTATCACTAAATGTTAGGAGCCTGGGGAATAAGATGGCAGAGCTGCAGACACTACTGGCAGAAGGAGAGGTGGACATAGCAGCCATCACTGACACGTGGGCAGCCCAAAACCATGACTGGGACTTGGCCATCCCAGGATTTAAATTATTCAGGAGGGACAGAGAAAAGGGTAATGGGGGGAGGGAGTAGCCATTTACATAAGGGAAGGGATTGGATGCTTCAGGGAGGAGGGGTGGAAAGTAGGTCAGAAGTCATTTGGATACAACTCCATTGGGGGTTGTTTATAGGCCCCCAACCCAGAAAGAGGATGTGTATTGGGAGCTAGGGGAGCAGCTAAGGAGACTCTGTGGCAAAGGGAGCACTGTAGTGATGGGAGACTTTAATTTACCAGGGGTGGATTGGAGCATCCCAGCCACCACATGCGCCAGGGAGCAGATCCTTCTGGAAGCAATTCAGGATGGCTTCCTGACCCAAAGGGTGACAGTGCAAACAAGGAAAGAAAATATTCTAGACCTGGTGCTGGAGGATGGAGAACAGGTCACAGAAGTAAGGGTGGAGGAATCACTGGCTGGGAGCAATCACCACACTGTGGTTCTCTATCAGTTTGGGTAGAGAGATCCACAATACAAAAACAAAGGTCCTGGACTTCAGAAAGGCAGACATTGGCAGGATGGGACAATTAATGAGAACATACATAGATGGCATCCACCCTGACATGGACGCAGAGCAAAAATGGGCAATCATAAAATTAGGGCTGATTGAATCCACTAGTGCTTGTGTCAAGTACCAGCAAAATAAATCAACGACCAAGCATCCAAGCTGGATGACCAGAGAGGTAACAGAGAAGGTGAGGGATAAGAGAAGGGCCTTCCAAACCTACAAGAGAACCAACAGGCCAGAGGAGAGGGAGAACTATGTGAGGAAATCCAGGGAAGTGAGTAGAGCAGTCAGGACTGCAAAAGCAGCCAGGGAAAGGAAATTAGCACAGGGGATTAAGGAAGGAGAAAAGGATTTCTTCAGGTATATCAGGGAAAAGAGGAAGTGCAAAGAGCAAATAGTTAGGATCAGGAAAGGCAATGGGTGGGTAGACAAGGGGGCCGAGAAGGCAGAAGTACTTAATGAGTACTTCTGTTCAGTGTTCACAAGGGAGAGGGATGGGCCTATTCCTGCAGGGAGAGGGGGTGCAGGCATGGGGTGAGACAACCACAGACGGGGTCAACATGGTGAAAAGGGTGCTGGAGGGCCTTAGGTCCCTGAGGGTAGACAAGGTACCTGGGCCAGATGGAGTACATCCCAGGGTGCTGAAGGAGGTGGCAGTGGTCCTGGCAAAGCCACTGGCAGATCTGTTCAACACCTCACTAAATTCAGGATGTGTGCCCAGAGATTGGAGGGAGGCACACATGGTACCGCTCCACAAAAGTGGGCCCAAGGACAAACCAGGGAACTACAGGCTGGTGAGCCTCACTGCAATTGTGGGGAAAGTGATGGAATCTATCCTCAAAGAAGGGCTGGTGCAGTTTCTTGTGGATAATGATCTGCAAGACAACAGACAGCATGGGTTCGTCGCTGGCAGATCCTGTCAGACTAACTTGGTTGATTTTTTTGACTCGGTCACAAGGGCACCAGACGAGAGCCATGCAGTAGATGTAGTCTACCTGGATTTCAGCAAGGTCTTTGATTCAGTGCCACACAGGAGGTTGACCTGCAAGTTGAGGAGTCTTGGTATAGGGTGGAAGCTAGCCCGATGGGTAGGAAACTGGCTGAGGAACAGGCAACAGAGGGTAGTTGTGGGGAGAGAAGCATCGTAGCCCAGAGCAGTGACAAGTGGTGTCCCACAGGGATCAGTACTGGGACCAGTCCTGTTTAACATTTTCATCGCAGACATAGCTGTTGGGATCAAGAATAAGATCAGCCTCTTTGCCGATGACACTGAGATCTGTGCTGAGGTGGATGGGGAGGAGGGTGGCAAATTACTGCAGGAGGACTTAGCAAGACTCGAGGAGTGGTCGCACACCTAGCAGCTTGGGTTCAAAGCCAAGAAGTGCAAGGTGGTGCATTTCAGAGCCAAAAACCCAGGATACAGTTACTGGATGGATGGTATCAAACTGTCCACATCCAACGAGGAGAAGGATCTAGGGGTGCTGGTGACTGGGGAAGTAAACCACTCAGCCCAGTGTAGGAAGGCAGCAGCTAAGGCTAACAGGATGATAGGGTGCATAGCAAGGATGATTACATCTGGGTGTAACAAAGTCATATTGCCCCTGAACAGGTCCCTGGTGAGGCCACACTTGGAGTACTGCATGCAGTTCTTGTGCACATACTTGAAAAGGGATATCAAAATACTAGAGGCAGTGCAGCAAAGAGCAGCAAAGGTGATCCAGGGGTGGGGGATAGCACTTAAGGAGAAAGACTAAAAGAGCTCAACATGTATAACCTGTAGGATAGAAGAGAGAGAGGGGGCATGACAGAGGTCTTCAAGCACCTGAAGGGGATGCACAGAGTAGGCTTCTGGGGTGGGTTCACTCTCCAGAATGGGAGAGATGCTAGAGGGCACTCCCTGAAGTTAAAGGGGAGCAGATTCAGATTGGAAAGGAAGAGGCACTACTTCACTGAAAGAGTGGTAATGGTTGGAATGCACTGCCTGAGCAACTCATATTTGTGCAGACTGTGGGGTACTTCAAGAGGGGGTGGGACAAATTCAAGGGGAAAGTACATACCGGGGGGCAGTCGGGGGAGGAAAGAGTTAGATATGGCCTGTATCTGCTGACAATTTTGTATGTTTGTATGTTCGTAGTATCTATTCTATGAAGCCATAGAATTCTACCTGCATCTATCTTTAGTGGCCATGGAACACCATCTGAACAGTGTCTATTCTATGTAGCCATGGATCCCCACCTGTATCTATCCTTAGTGGCTATAGATTCCCACCTGAATAATGTATATTCTAGATAGTCACATAATCCAACCTGTACCTATCCTTATGTACAGTATCTATTTTATGGACTATGGGATTCCAACTGTATCTAGCTTTAGTGGCCATGGATCACCACCTGTACAGTATTTATTTAGGTAGCAGTGGAATCTCACTTGAGTCTATCCTTAGTTGCCATGAGACCCCACCTGTACAGTATCTATCCTGTATAGCCATGGAATCCCAAATGTATCTATCCTAAGTGGCCATGGAACCCCCACCTGTACAGTATCTATTCTATGTAGCCACAGAATCTCCCCTGTATCTATCCTTAGTGGCCAAGTAACCAAACCTGTGCAGTATCTATTCCAAGTAGCCATGGAACCCCATATGTATTTGTCTTTATTGGCCATGGAACTCCACCTGAACTGTATCTATGTAGTCATTGAACTCCACCTGTAGCTATTCTTAGTGGCCATGGAACCCCATCTGTATTTATCATTAGTGGCTGTGCAACCCCACCTGTACAGCATCTACTCTATGTAGTCACGGAAATCCACCTGCATCTATCCTTAATAGCTACAGAACCTCACTTATACAGTATCTATTCTATATCACTGTGGAAAGCCACCTGTATAGTAACTATTCCTTGTAGTACTGGATCCCCACCTTTACAGTATATATTCCATGTAGCCATGGAACCTCACATGTATCTATCTTTAGTGGAAATGGAACCCCACCTGTACAGTATCTATTGTATGTAGCCACAGAATCTCACCTGTATCTATCCATAGTGGCCAAGTAACCAAACCTGTTCAGTATGTATTCCATATAGCCATGGAACCCCATATGTATCTATCTTTACTGGCCATGGAACTCCACATGTACTGTATCTATGTAGTCATTGAACCCCACCTGTATCTATCCTTAGTGGCCATGGAACCCCATCTGTATTTATCCATAGGGGATGCAACCCCACCTTTACAGTATCGATTCTGTGTAGTCATGGAACTTCATCTGCATCTATCCTTAGCAACTATGGAACCCCACTCATACAGTATCTATTCTATATAACCGTGGAATGCCACCTGTACAGTATCTATTCCTCATATCATTGGACCCCCAATTTTATATTATATATTCCATGTAGGCATAGAACCTCACATGTATCTATCTTTAGTGGCAATGGAACCCCACCTTACAGTATCTTTTTTTTAGAAGACTTCCAACAGAGTAAGCACAAGGAAATGGTGCTACAATACCAAAAACAACAGCATACTTCACTTTAAAAGGCAGAGCACACACACCACAACATATCAAGGGCACTGGTCATAAAAATGTTTATTTAAACATACAAAACAATGCCTGGCACATTTCAGATGCCTCTTACATCCTTTCTCAAAGGCCTTACCTTCTCTTACCTGCTCTGAGGCCACTGTGCAGAAAATGATCCTCCCCATCTTCGACTATGGGATGTAGTCTACAGTGCTGGCCCTAAGTCTACCCTAGCCAGACTGGATCCTCTTTTCCATTCTTTTTGCAGCTTTGCCCTGAACTGTCCCTACTTCACACACTATTGTGACCTTTACCAATCTATGGGCCTCTCCTCTCTACATAATCGCAGACAGTCCCACTGCGCCAAAAACCCTGCCAAGTTTTGGTCCCAACAACTCCCCTCCTACCTCACTGCTGCCTTGGCCCACCCCTGCGCCCTAGCATACTCTCTCAGAAACCAGGACTCTCAGTCCCTGGCTGTCCCACATAGGTCCACTACTGCCGGTCAGGCAGCATTCAGCTACCGCATACCGACATTGTGGAACATTCTTCCAGCAAAAATTCATTGCTTCTCCTCCCCTCTGCACCTTAACTCCATGCTCCAAGCCTATTTTTCCCTTACCTGCACATGTACCTAGACAGTTCTCAGCTCACTGTGTAAATGACGGAGTTGCCTGCACTTAGTACTGCAACTAATCTATGACTGTAACTACTGTTTCTCTTATTTCTCATTGTCTGCACCAGGAGCAATTTGTTAGAGCTCTCCATTATGTAACTACTTGTATTATGCTGTCAAACTATTGTCTGTAACCACTGTTTTCCTGACCGCTATGCTTAGTCTCTACAACCAAATGTTAGTGAATCCCCACTATGTATTACACTTGTATCTATGCTGTCTTCAACTATTGTCTATGTACCCCTTCCCCTAGGACGCATCTGGATACGAGCATAAGCCTGCTCAGCATGCCTTTCCTGGTTAAATGCTTAAATAAATAAATAAATGTAGCCATGGAATCCCACGTTTATCTATCCTTAATGGCCATGGAAGCCCATCAGTACAATATATATTCAATGTAGCCGTAGAATTCCACCTGTATGTATCATTTGTAGCCATGGACCCAACCGATACAGTATCTATTTTATGTAGTCATGGCCCCCTATCTGTATAGTGTCTATTCAACATAGTCATGGAACACAACCTAGAAATTGTGATATTGAATGGAATTATTTTACAGCAAGTCAAATCCCATAAAAATCTGGCAATGTGATTGGGTGAAAAATTGAAATAGAACATACATACAGACAGAGGGTATCCCATGACTTCGGCGACCACAATTGGGTGCCTACCGAAACAGTGACTCAATTGCAATGCCTATCATTGGGATGAACAGGGAAGGTGGGCGACTGGATGAGGGAGTTTGGAAAAATAGTGACATCCTGTCATTCCATGTCTATGCATGGGAGGGGAGCAAGCATGTTGAGCGTGGGGTAGGAGAGGATAGAGGGATTGTGAGGGGTGGTGCTGTGGTGAGCTGCTGAGATTCTCCCATGGTGTAGTGGGTGGATCCAGGGCTGCGGTGGTAAAGGTACTGGGTTCGTGTCTAGGGCGCAGGTACCTTTTGCTGTGCCGGAACCAAATCTTTATTTTTTCCAGTTTTGGACCCTCCCGACTTGCACCCCCCCTGGAGTTGGGAATCCTTTAGTAGAGGGGTGCGGGTAGCACAGCCCCCACATAAAGCATAAAAACTGAAGTCCCCAGTGCTGTTTTTCTGTGTGCTGGGGGGTACATCGCCAAAATTTATTTTTGTAGATGTGCCGTATCACCCTTATCACATAAGTCCCAGACAGAGTTATTAGCAGTATTGGACGGTAGTTGATTATATTATATCAGCAGAAATCCTGCTTTTTGGGGGGAATTTAGAGGTACATTGTAAGTGCAGTGGTATTACCAGTTCAGGATTATGGCAATATTTTATGCCCTGGGGTACTGGGGAGATAGCGGGCAAGGCTGGATGTTGTATACAACAGGCTTAACATCTTTATCCTTGACCCCTCTCCCATGATACACATTACTGTAACTGATATACAGATTTGAGCTGGTTAGGACTGAAAATTGTAGAGATATTCATTTATTGACATTGATATTTTGCTGTTATAAAGGAATATTTCCACAGTGTATCATGGAAAATAGAGTAAAAACAACACTGAAGGATAGTTAAAGAACTGCAAAGGGTCTAGAATGTTTGGTACCAAATGTAACCTAGTTGTAGGAGGGGTTTCCTTATGTTATCAGGGAACAATGTTATGGAATAAGAATCCTTGCACCCTAAAATTGGAAGATGGGACCTTCGTTAAGTGAAATCAGAAAATGGCTATAACAACAGGCAATTAAACCCATACCTTGTTGCCAAAAAGGGACACTGGATAGTATTATCATGCCTCCTTCATAGTTTGCCTGGTATCTTGTAAGTGAGTGGGTTTTAGCTATTCAGTTTTATAGTAAATATCCATATTTTAAATAATTTTGTATATATTATTTGTACAATAATGTATTCCTTTTACTGTATATGTTATTACTCTTTTACTCAACTATATTACTTATGTACCTGCTGATACCATCTTGGAATATGTATAAAAGGACCACATTGTAAGCGAGCCAATGGCTCAATTGAGTTTGTTTATCCCTGTTCGTTTTGAAATGAAATAAAACTATTACTACTATTACTACCACCTGTATAATATCTATTATATATAGCCATGGAATCTCACATACATCTGTCCTTTCTGGTCCTGAAACCCACCTTCATCTATCCATAGTGGCCGTGCAACCCTACCTGTATCTGTCATTAGTGGCCATGGAACCCCATATGTATGTAACCTTAAAGAGCTGGAAAAAATAAATGAATCTCATTGGCTGAAATGCCATCTAGAGATGCATTTATTTTCTGAAATGCCCACTTTAAAATGAGTGCTAGCTCAAGGTGCCCAGTGGGCTTGGTATCCATGGGCACCCTGAACATTCACCACTGGCTAACCTCCATTTTTTCACACCACAAATATGAGAACACTTCTGACGAGCAAGAGATAAAAATGTCAGAAAACCAGCTAACAAACTTCAGCCTGTCACCTGAAACAAGTGTGATGAGATTTCTTCCAGAAGACAATGAATATTCGGTAGCCAGGGACAATGAGTGATTTCAAAAAGGGTGTCTCAATTGTGGCAACTGTCCACAGGGCTACCGGGAATGGAGGGCGACTGGATTGGGGGGTCTGAGAATATAGCGACAGGATGTCGCTATATATACACACATGCACGGTGATGGGAGCGAGCACGCCATGTGATGGACACAATGGGAGGAAGGGCTTGTGAGGCATATTGTGGTGGTGGGCTGCCGAGCTGGCCCTATGGCATGGTGGGTGGGTGGCAGGCTAGGGTTGAGAGGGTGCTGAGTTCAATTGCGGGTGGTGTTCATTTTGTTGCACCCAGCTTAATTTTTTTTCCTGCTTTTGCATCCCCCCCCCAACTTGCACCCTACTGGAGTTGACAATTCTTTAGTAGGGGGTGCGGGGGTGAAGCCCCCACACATAAAAAAGGAAAAAAACAGTCCCAAGTGCCCTTTTGCTGTGCGCCGGAAGTGTACATCACTGAAACTGATTTCGCTGATGTACACTCACCCTAACGGTGATCGCCTTTCCATGATCACCGTTATCACATGGAACCCTGGATTCTTCAGAACAGCAGCCACAGAAGATGCCAAAATCCATGGACAGCCACTCCAGTTTCAACTCAGTATGTACAGCCAAACTGAATGTCATAGAGAGTGAGCGTGAGGAAATAAATACTAAAACAAAAATACAATTAGTGTTGTGCAAAATTGAAATATTTCGCCTGTCGAACTTTTTTCTGTAATTCCTCAAATACGCGAAAATTTTCTCCTAAGCGAAATGAATTTTCACCTGTTTTCTTGATTTCTCGTAAAAGGGAAATTTCGTTTACCATGACAATTTCGCCCATTGATGATCCAAATGTCACCATGTGGCAGAATTTTTCCAGGCAAAACTTTTGATTTCAGCTGCGAAATGTTGGTACAAAGGTGAAATGTGCAATGCATTGTGGGTATATAGGTCAAAAGTCACATGCAGCTTGTTTCCAGCTCATTTTGCTGCATGTTGAGTCAGAGAGCAGTATGTTGTGGTGCATCAGAGCCAATAAAGCCTTTCAAAACATAGCTAAAACTTGTTTTGAGAGCTAATTGCTGCAAAATATAAAGTTTTTCCTAGTGCTGCTGTGCTGGTAGTGCCTGGTACTAGGGAACATTTTCTAATTTTGTGAATTTTTGTCTAATATGTAGTTTGAATTAGGTTTACTTTTCTCAGATGTCTTTGAAAGAGTTGTGTGAGGTAGGTAGGAGTGCCAAGCAGTGCAGGCTATTTCTAGCAAAGCAGATTGGTATATTTATTCACAATTGTGAGCTAACTGTTTACTGTTATTTCTTATTAATTTTGTTATGTCTTGCAATTTATTTTCTCTGAAAAGTTTCTCTGTCCTGTTTGAGAGTTCCTGCCACTGTTAGCTGTGTTATATACCATTCTTCCACATTTAGTTGTGAATTGATTTTGAATTCTAAAGTTTTAAACACACAGAGCTGATCCTTTCTTTTATTTTTTTGTGGTTAGTTCTTTTAGCTAGAGTGCTAACTTGTGTGTTACTAAAATTGTGAAAATTAACAGTTGAAAATCGTACTTCTACTCGATCACTTGAACTTGTCTATTACAATCGCACTGCATTGTTGAATTGTTCCTGTGTATGTTATTGCTAGAGCTTGACTGTGCACACTGCGCAGTGTTCCTGTTTCAGTTAACTTAGATACATTACCCTTTCTCTGTTATAGCATTGCTTGGGTCTCACTTGACACATGCATTATAAAACAGTATATATTAAAATAGTCATTTTCAAGACATTTCTTGTTGATCCCTCCCATCCAGACCTCTAACATATTGTGTGGTACTAATTTCCTTTGTTGCTGTTTTATGGTTGTCTCTGCCCGCATATAAAAAACAAATTGTGGTACTGAGTAACATAACACATTACAGTACTTCATTTGTCCAGAGACAGAGAGACACAGCTGATCTGTATTTAAAGTGTGCCACTTGTGTCCTTTTTCCCTGTGTGTGTTTCTTTAATTCCTTCCTGTTTGGGGAAAAAAAAGTTACCTTTTTGTGTTTTACTACACTAGGCTGCCTTCCGTATACAGTATTAGTTCTACTGTAAGTACTGATAACTGTCCTGATTGTTTTGGACTTTTAAGGAAGCCACTACTGTAGGTGTGTGACAATGTGATGTCATCATTCATGTGTGAGGTATTACTCACACATTTAATAGTAGTAATACAGCCTTTCTTCAAATACTCCCAGAGAAAGGCAAAGCTTTTATGCAGCAGTCAGCAAAAATGCCTAGTAAGAAGCAGCCAAGTACGGGGGAAGTGTGGCGGGGGGATGAGGGAGCTAAGAAGTCTGCTGAAATAAGTGTCATTTCAGTTCCAGTTCCCCACAGCAGTGAAAGCACAGGCATGTCTGCATCACTGTCATTAAGTTCTGATGTGGGCCCTGGTGGTGTGGCAGGAACCAGCAAAAAGAATTGTTGGCCAAACTGGGTCTGGCATACCTGTGTTTTACTTTTTTAAAGCTCAAACTGTTGCAGTCATGCTAGTTGGGGATGCTGACAGAGAGAAGAAGGGAGGCACTGACACCAGCACAGGAACAGTGGTCCAGGAGGACTCAGAGGAGGGTGATAATAATCCTGTCAGTGTGACTGTCCATGTTTCTGCAGGAGTTGGTGATGATAGTGTTCAACTGGAGTCTGATAGTCATGGAGATAAGGACAGTCAGCCCCCTGAGACAGTTGTAGAGAAAGAAAAAGGTGCTGTCCTCCAAGAAGAAAGTGATGGGGGGAGGAGGAGGAGGAGGAAGAAGACAAGGACATCATCACTATTGGTGGTGATGATGATGATGATGATGACTGGGAAAATCCCACATGGGACCCTGAGTTAAAAAAGGTCAAGGGTGATGTAGGCCATTTACATGTACTGTTCAGCCCGTGGTGGGTCAGTCTGTCACCAAGCCTATAAACACACCTCCAAGCAGTCAAGTAACCACCCCTCCCAAAAGTAGTGTTATGGAAGTCATGTTAGCAGCTCAAAAAATACACACTTCCATACCTGTTTCTGAATGATCCCAGTCCCAGAAGAATCTGAAGTCCAGAAGTCAAAAGTCCCTTGTTTGGGATGTTTTATGTGCCAGATCCTGCTGATGAGACCACAGCAATATGCCAACTTTGTCAAGCCCATTTTAGTCGGGGGAGGAAGCCACATAGGCACTGGTTGCCAACACGCCCACCTGAAAAACAAGCACTCGCTGAGATGGTATCAACACCAGAAGGATGCCAGAGCTGTTGGTAGCAAGGTGCATGTAGTAGAGCAAGACCATGAGGAGGGATGGCAGAGTGGGTCAGTGGTGGAGGAGGAGGAGAGTGAGCAATCCTTTGCTTTCTCTAGTAGTGGGCATAGCAGTGGTGGTGCGAGTCCCAGTCTCAGTCCCACGAGTCTTAAAAGTACACCACCCCCGCACCAACGAGCAACCAAAATAACTGATTTCATGTGGTCTCCACCGCCCGGCCAAGAGTCAATTGTTAATCCTAAAAGAAAATCATTGCTGACACAAGTACAGCATTCTGGTCGGACAGCCCAAAGATGCAGCACACTCTGAAGACCATCCTTGAGCGGTAGACAAAGTGCCCACCCAATCATGCTGCTGCATGAGAGTTAAATGCTGACACTGCTGAAATGCTGGCCATTGATCTGTTGCCATTCTCATTCATAGAGAATGCTGGTTTCCTCAGGTTGATGGCCTGTGCTTGTCCCAAATGGCAAGTTCCATTGTGAACCTATTTGAGTAAGCGTGCCATGCCGGAGCTGAACAGTAGAGTGTCTGATTACATTAGACATGCATTGAAGCATAGTGCATCACACTATATCCATTTTAGCATGGATATGTGGACCAGTGGACAAATAGCAGCAAGCTCGTATCTGTACATAACAGCACACTGGGCACAGTTGCCTGGTTCGGTACTTGATATTGGGCCTGGAAAAAACATGTATAAACAAAATTGTGGTGGTAGCAACACATTTGGTATTCGGCTGCATGCAGCCCTGACTATGACAAGTGTCACAGGTTCACACACAGCTGTGAAAGTGCTTAATGTTCTGCTGGACGAGATTGATGGGTGCCTTGGGTGGCTACACCCACAATCACTTGTAGCAGGATTCATCGCAAGTGATAATGGCTTCAATGTAGTGAAGTGTGTTTTTTTCAGAGTGCCCTGCCTGGCACACTGCCTTAACCTTGTTGTTCAGCAGTTTCTTAACCATGCAGACATTAAGGAAATGGTTACTGTTGCCCTTCGCATCTGTGTCCACTATGCCCATTCTGCAAAGGCCCGTGATCTACATGAGCTACAGTGCAAAAACAATGTGCCTTAGCACCGGCTGAAGCTTGATGTTGTCACCAGGTGGAACTCCACACTGTACATGCTTGACCAGCTGTATGAACAGTATAAGGCTGTGTCAGAATACCTGCTGCTGCACATCACCCGTGACAGTGCTGGAGTGTCCATCGCTCTAACAACAGAGCAATGGTGCCAGACTGATGGGCTAATACGCATTCTCTGTCCATTCGAGCATGCTACACAGGCAGTGAGTGGGGACACTGCTTGTATAAGTCAGTCCATACCCCTCATACGTGTGCTGAGGCAGACACTAGTGAATGTGCGACACCAGACAGAGGCAAGTGGGGATCATGGCACTTGTGATCTAATGGATCACATGGTCCATGTGCTGGACACAAATACCCATGTATCTGGCATTTTACAGTCAGCTGAGTTTGCAATCACCACCATGCTGGATCCACGGTACAAACGTGGCCTGCCCTCTATAACTGAAGGAGGTCATCAGCAAGTACAGGAGTTGACAGAGAACCTCATTAGATTGGTACATGCTGCACAAATGAAAAATGCACACACTGCATCAAAAACAGGTGTTGTTACCACCACCAGCGGCTCACAGGGAACACAATCAGAGAAAATAGGCAAGGCAGAGCAGAAAACAGCAAGCAATCCCATTTGGGATGTTCTCTTTCAGGTGGGATTGGAAGATATGGAGGAAAAGGAGGAGGAGACAGATGAGGCTGCTGGACTCAGGGCAGCAGAACGAATGGTGGAGGCCTACATGGAGGACCCAAAGCACCTTGCCATTACTGGTGAGCCATTGCAGTACTGGAGCAGTAAAATGACTGAATGGCCAGCACTAACATTGGTTGCTGTGAAATACTTGAGCTGCCCACCTTCCAGTGTCACTGTGGAGTGAGTATTTAGTGCAGCTGGGGCAATTGTGAGTGACAGTAGGACCAATTTGTCACCCAAGAATGTGTCCATGCTAACATTCATCAAAATGAAGGAAAGGTACATTCCACACAACACACTGATGTCAGTGGTGTTACATAGAAGCATAGAATTTGACGGCAGATAAGGACAGCTTTGCCCACCCAGTCTGCCCATTTCCCTACCTAATGGATAAGCTGCAGATCCTAGTTAACCTGCAGCCTACTTCTTCCTGCCCCCACCCCCTAGAATTGCCTTACGACTGTCCCATGCATGCTTGAATTCCACCACTGTTTTTGACTCCACAAACTCCTCTGGAAGGCCGTTCCATGCATCCACAACCATCTCTGTAAAAAAATACTTCTTTAAATTATCTCTGAGCTGCCCCCCTCTATCTTCAAATTGTGCCCCCTTGTTCTTGCACACCTCTTTTTTTTTGAAAGATGCTACCCTCTTAGACTTTGTTGATTCCCTTGAGGTACTTGAAAGTTTCTATCATGTCCCCCCTCTCCCTCCTTTCCTCGAGGCTATACATATTAAGCTCCTTAAGTCTCTCTTCATATTTCTTACGGTGCAGCCCCTGCACCATTTTAGTTGCCCTCCTCTGGACAGCTTCCATCCTTATCTATGTCTTTGCAGAGATTGGGTCCTCAGAACTGCACACAGTACTCCAGATGGGGTCTCACCAGCTGTCTGTACAGAGGGATAATAACTTCCTGTTTTCTACTGGTGATGCCTCTCCCTATGCATCCCAGTATCCCCCCAGCCCTCCTTGCTGCCCTCTCACATTGCTTGCCCACCTTTAGGTCATCTGATAAGACTACCCCTAGGTCCCTTTCCATTTTTGTTGTTGTTAGTATCTCACCTCCCATTGTGTACTCTTCCCCTGGGTTTTTGTTTCCCAGGTGCATTACCTTGCACTTCTTAGCATTGAATCTAAGCTGCCATACATTTGACCATTCCTCTAACCTTGCCAAGTCCCTTCTCATCCTTTCCACCCCACCTTGTGCATCAACTCTGTTGCAGATCTTTGTGTCATCTGTAAAGAGACATACTTTTCCTTCCAGTCCCTCTGTAATGTCGCTTATAAAGACATTGAAGAGGACTGGTCCTAATACTGAACTCTGCGGTACCCCACTAGTACACCCACTTTTTTCAGAGTGACTCTATTTACTATTAATCTTTGTGTCCTATTCTCCAGCCAATTCTTTACCCAGGCTGTCATCTTGGGACCCACTCCCAGGCTGGCTAACTTGTATATTAATATTTTGTGTGGGACTGTGTCAAATGCCTTGCTAAAGTCTAGGTAGGCCATGTCCACAGCCCCTCCCTGATCTACTACTTTGGTCACCCAGTCAAAGAAATCTATCAGATTCATCTGGCATGACCTTCCTGCTGTGAATCCATGCTGCCTAGGGTCCTGTGCCCCTCTGGCCTCTAGATACTCGACAATTCTTCCCTTCAGAAGTGATTTCATCATTTTCCCTATCACTGAGGTTAACCTAACAGGTCTGTAGTTTCCTGCTTCTGCCTTGCTCCCACTTTTGTGAAGGGGAATCACATCTGCCCTCCTCCAGTCCTCGGGTACCACCCCATCCTCCCATAATTTGTTAAAGAGGGTAGTCAGTGGTGTCACTAGTTCTACCCTTAGTTCTTTTAGAATTCTGAGATGAATCCCATCAGGCCCCTTTGCTTTGTCCACCTTCAGTTTTAAGAGTTCTTTCAGAACCCTTTCTTCTGTAAATGGGCTGGTATCAACTTCTGTATTCAGAGTGTTTCTATTGTTTGTTTTAGGTACCTCTCCCTCTTCATTTGTAAGTATTGAGCAAAATATTTGTTTAGTATCTCTGCCTTTCACAGTCACCCTCTGCCCACCCTCCCTCCCTTTATTAAGCCTCACTATCCCTCCCTTGGTCTTCCTTCACTCCTGATGTACCTATAAAGGTTTTATCTCCTTCTTAACTGAGTTGGCTATCTTTTCCTCGGTTTGGGCCTTTGCTGTTCTGACTGCCTTCCCAGCTTCCTTTGCTTTAACTGATACAGTTCTTTGTCCTGCTCCTTCTGTGATTCCTTGTACTTCCTGAATGCTTTCTTTTTCTCTTGAACTTTCACTGCCACTTCCTTTGAGAACCATAGTGGTTTCTTACATCATTTTGTTTTGTTTATTTGCTTTACACAAAGGCTTGTTACCTCTGTGATGGCAGTTTTTATTATTTCCCATTGTTCTTCCACCCCTCCTTCCTGCCCATTTGCTAATGCATTCCTTAGGCACTCACTCATTTTGGCAAAGTCAGCCCTCCTAAAGTATAGTACTTTTGCCTTTGTATGGCTTGACTCTATTTCTGTGTTTATTTAGAACCATACTGTTCGATGGTCGCCAGTTCCCAGATGGCTACCCACTCTACATCTGTGATCCTCTCTCCATCTCCATTTGAGAACCAGGTCTAAGATTGCTCCTTCTCGAGTGGGTTCCAATACTAGTTGTCTAAGGCATGCCCCCCATAGGGCATCTAGAATAACCCCACCCTTCGAAGTGGCTGCTGCAACTGCACTCCAGTTAACATCTATCATATTCAGATCACCCATCAGCAATATCTCCCCTTTTTCTGCCATTCTAAGTATACTTTCTATCATTTCCTTGTCCATTTCCTCCCCCTGAGAGGGGGGTCTGTATACAACCCCTGTGCAGATTGTGGTGCCATTGTCTGTCTCCAAATTGACCCACAGTACTTCTTCTCCTCCTCCCTGTTTACCCTTTTGTTCTGTTGCTTTGATTCCTTCTCTTATGTAAACAGCTACTCCTCCTTCTCCTCTTTACCCTCCCTGTCCCTCCTGTAGATAGTGTATCCTGGTATGTTTACGTCCCAGTCATGGTTTGTGTGTACCATGTTTTGTGACTGCCACGATATCCAGATGTTCCTCCTCCGTCAAGGCCACTAATTCAGGAAGCTTGTTACTCAGACTACAGGCATTGGTTCTCATTGCTCTCCATTTTTGATGGCTTTACCTTCTGTTGCAGCATTCCCCACTGACCTTTCTACCTCGGTCTTTTTCTCATTTAGTACCCTGTTTTGTAGGGAGAGGTTGGGATTTTCCTGCTGCTTATCAGTGCCTCCCCCTTGACTAGTTTAAAAGCTTGCCAATGAAGCATTTAAACCGATTGCTCAAAAGACTTATTCCCTTCCTGGACAGATGCAGACCATCCTGCCAGTATAGGCTGGTGTCCCTCCAGGTGGAACCCTAGTCCCCAATGAAGCCAAACCCCTGTGCTCCACACCATTTTTTCAACCATTCATTAAACTGCATGGTGCTAATTACCCTCGCCTCACCCATGCCATTGACAGGCAGCACCTCTGAGAAGGATACTGTGTGTGCTACTTGTCTTAGGCCCTCCCAACTCTGCAATGTCCTCCTGCACTGCTCTAATCTCATGATGAGCCAAGTCATTTGTCCCTAGGTGGACAATGACGCACCTCCACCACCAGGCAAGGTACTACCACAGAGATAATCAGCAACACAACTAGACAATCAGTACAGCAGCACAGGGATAGGGAAATGATACTTCTGTATTTCTATGGCAATCAATTGAAACATCAGCAGCAGGGAAGAATTGAAAGTAGCAACAGCATTTTGCAGGAGGAATTAATTTATCTGCATGTTGGCACCCTTTCCAGGTCCCTGAAGTGGTGGCGCACTATAAAACATAAGGACTGACAGCACATTTCATCTCAATTTGATATCACAAATTTGGGTAAACATTTCTGGACTTGTAGGCCCTGTTTGACACTGGCAGCAGTGAGTTTCAGGTAGAAATATTGTGTAAACATGCCCTAAAACAGCTACTTGATGTCTGGGTGGTGGGGGAGGGCACTCTAAAACATAACGGATGAGACCAGATTCCACTTCCAATTTAATGTACCATTTTTTCTGCAACATTTCTGGACATTTCCTGCCTGTGCTACAGTGGCAGAAAAAAGATACAACCTAAAGATACATTTAAATGGTGTCTGAAAGAGCATTTTAAAGTCTGGTTGCTGGTGGGGCACCATTAAACATCAGGATTGACAGTGCATTTCAGTCTCAATTTGATGTCATATATTTTGGGAAGCATTTCATTGCCTGAGGGCCCTGTTTTACATGAGCAGAGTCAAGATTCACTGTCATATACCTTTGGAAAATATGTTCAGAGTAAAGTGCTTATACTTGACATTTGTGGATAGGATAGAAGGAGCAAGGAGGAAACATATAAAGACAAAAGGAGTAACATAATGGAAGACAAAGAGAACAGAAAAATTTGTTTGTATTTTTTTGGATTTTTTGGGGATCATTCTTAAGGGAGGGGATGTAGAACAAGAACAGTGAAAACAAATAAAGGAGAAGAAACAATAACACTGGCCCACCACCACAGCCACAGGCCATTCACTGTGGCTGTGCACTGCCACCAACACCACAAAGCTCCACCGGGAGGTCAAGGACCTCCTTCTGGTCCTCCATTATTTTTTGGAGGTCCCCCCCCCGACCTCCTGGCAAAGCTGGTCGAGGTTGTGATGCACACCTTGCACCTCAGTGTGCACAGCCTCAAGGTCTGCCCTGGTGATCACCACCTGACTTGGGGGAGCTGCAGGATGATCAGGGTGGTGGCTTCTCTGACAGGTCCTCCTCCATGGTGCTGCATCATGGTCACGGGTGGGGGATGCATCTGGCTGCTTGGGAGGATGTGTCCTGCTGGTAGACCTCCTCCTCCCCGCCATGCTATGGCACCCCCGAGACTCACTGCTGCCTCCTCCTGCTGCTGCTGCCTCTCTCTGTTTTGTAAGCCACTCTGCAGCATGGTGGTACTGCAAGTGGCTCCTCTGGCCAGATGTCTCAAAGTGGGACTCTGGTTTCCCCCTTTTAATATTCTTCGCACACAGGGTGCAGACCACAATGCTTGCATCATCTGCTTAGTTCTAAAAAAAGGCCCGAACTGGTGATCTTTGGTTTGGGGGGGCGCTAGCTGATGTCCCGGGGGCTCTCCTGTACAACAGTATCCTGCTGTGGCCGGGGCTGGCAGACACAACAGGAGCCACATCATCATCCTGGGGTGGGGGCAATGGGATCTCAGCCTGAATGCTGCTGCTGGGGGCTGTCTCAGTGTCCAACTCCACAATGACCTGCTGCTGCGGGGGCACAGGTTGGGGTCAACTGCTCCTGCTGCTGGGGGCTGTCTCAGTGTCCAACTCCACAATGACCTGCTGCTGCGGGCTCAGGGGGCCAACTGCTCCTTCTGCTGGGGGCTGTCTCAGTGTCCAACTCCACAATGACCTGCTGCTGTGGGGGCACAGGTCAGGCCAACTGCTCCTGCTGCTGGGGTCTGTCTCAGTGTCCAACTCCACAACGACCTGCTGCTGCTGGGGGGCACAGGCTGGGGCCAACTGCTCCTTCTGCTGGGGGGGCTGTCTCAGTGTCCAACTCCACAATGATCTGCTGCTGCTGGGGGGCTGTCTCAGTGTCCAACTCCACAATGACCTGCTGCTGCGGGGGGCACAGGCTGGGGCCAACTGCTCCTGCTGCTGGGGGGCTGTCTCAGTGTCCAACTCCACAATGACCTGCTGCTGTGGGGGGCACAGGCTGGGGCCAACTGCTCCTTCTGCTGGGGGGCTGTCTCAGTGTCCAACTCCACAATGACCTGCTGCTGCGGGGGGGCACAGGTCAGGGCCAACTGCTCCTGCTGCTGGGGGTCTGTCTCAGTGTCCAACTCCACAATGACCTGCTGCTGCAGGGGGGCACAGGCTGGGGCCAACTGCTCCTTCTGCTGGGGGGCTGTCTCAGTGTCCAACTCCACAATCACCTGCTGCTGCGGGGGCACAGGCTGGGGTCAACTACTCCTGCTGCTGGGGGAAGGCTCAATTACAAATATGCACCTGTTGAGGCGAACGCGTCCTCTTCCCCTTCCTCTGTCAGTACCTCCACTTCTCCCAATCCCAGTCCCTTCCATCATTATAAAAAAAAGTTTTAGTAAACTACTAAAGAAAAAAAGGGGCGAAATGAAACACATACACACACACTCACACTCACAATCTCACAGACTCACAAAATAAACAGAGAAATAAGCAGAGAAAATAGAACACAACAGAAAGATAAAATGTTGCTAAATAATGAAATAGGGTATAAACAGAAGTTAAAAATCAAGTTGTCAACTAGGGATGGACGGACCGGTCTGACAAAAATCAGAACCCCCTAGATCTCCCACTGTCTATCGGACTCGGATGGATCCGAACTCAGGTTGGAGGTGTACCAGGTCTGCCTCACAGTACTCTCCCTAAAAAAATATTTCTTCTATTTATTAAAAAAAGCACAGTCCCCTCTCCCATCTTTCAAACACCCACCCTGGATCTCCCCAACTGTTGTTTACAGCCTCACACTCTTGCTCCCTGAAGATTGTTCCCCAGCTGGATGGTATTCAAATGTGCATGCACATGTTGTAGCATGCAAAAGAGTATGCACGGAAATGATTTGGGGCCTGAGCACACTTGAGGCGAGATTCGGTTCTAGGACAGAGCTTGTGCACCAAGTATGGAAAACAGTGTGCGATGTGTCAGCTTGCATATTCGGGCTGACAGCGGATCAGGGTTCCTTGCTTCTATGATCCACATTCAGGCAGACAGTGGGTTGGGGTTCCTTGCTTCTCCCACACTCCACATTTGGGCAGACAGCGAGTTGGGGTTCTTTGCTTGGGTCCTACTATAGGCTGCAGTCCATGGCCAGAGGGAGCATTCTACAGGCAGGCTTCCTACGTCAGGCAGTGAGGAGGCAAACAGGTAAACCCCCACTAGGGAAAGTGGGTTACATTTGAAATGTGTAAACACATAAAAAAAACTATGGAACATGTTTGGCTCTTCTCTAAGTGCTTGAGTAGATTTATTTTATTTAATAAGCTTCACAGTACAGAATTTCCATTATTAACTTAGATGAAAGCTGATTCATTTATTGTATACTAGAGCGTCCTTTCTCACTGGCCCACTCATATTCTCCTGTTCTTTATCTTATCTGGATTCGTTTAGTAGCTTTAGCTCATAAGATGAAGTTTGTCAGATAGTCTGTCAGTACCTATAATTCAGGCATTTCTGTATTTATGCTGTCTGAACAATGGCTAGTGCATCAATGGGTGCCTGGGTCTCATTACTTCTAGGACAGGGTGGGTGAGAATCAGCAGGTGGGGTCAGGTATTCATTTTATTCTGGAATAGGGTGGGTGGGCAATTGGGAATCAGTAGATGGGAGGGGGGAATAAGGTGATCATTGTGGTAGAAGATGGGCATCAGCAGATGGAAGGTGAGGGTAGGGGTATTCAGTCTGCAACAGGGTGGGTACCACAGATAGGAGGAGGGGACAGTGATAACAATACTAGGACAGTGATAGTAATATTGATACATGGTGGATATCACCAGATGGAGAGGAAAGGGCCATGGTATTTGATACTGGAACAAGGGAGGGGGCAGATGTATCGATTGCAGGACAGCAGGGAGATTAAGTATTCATTCTTGGTCATGGTGGATATAAACCGATGGGCGGAAGGGGAAGGGTTATTCATGGAGCTGCATGGGTAGCAGCAGATGAAGGTGCAGGGGTCTGTATACTGGGGCAGGGTGGTTGGTCGCAGAAGTGAGGGGGCAGGATGTACATAATGAAGTGTGGGTGCCAAGCAGATAGGAGGGGGAATTAATGGTGTGCTGCATATTGGAGGGTAATCAGATGGGACAGGCTGGGGGTATGCATAATTACTAGGTTAGAATGGAGGAGTGACACCATGTCAATGACTGACAAAGAAGGTAAGAAGTACAAGTGGCCAACATATAGCCAGCAGATGAGGACAAAGAATGGAGTCAGAAACAGACCAACACACTCTGGTAGGAAAAATTACTTTATTTCCTATATTTCAGTGCTTTTGTGATCGTTGTCAAGTATTACTACTGATTCTCTTAGGGTTCTGATTTGAATCAAGATCAATCAGAACTTATCAGGACTCTGACATGGATCCTGGTCCTGATAATAAGGATCAGGAACTTTTCGGGTCCGCCCATCCCTATTGTCAACACACGCACGCACACACACTGTCACACACAACACAAACGCTCTTTCTCTCACTCACAATTCACCAAACTATATGTATTTTCTCTCTCACACAGTATCTCTCTCCTACTGTATGTCTCTATCCTACTACAAACTGCAGGAAAAGGATGTAGATTCAGTAGCTTCCTGTCTGAGTACAGACACACATGTGACCTGCAGTCGGCTTCAGAGAGCAAGTCATGTGACATGCCTTTCTTCCTAATTTTGCCTTAGTTAAATGGTAAGGTGAAACTTAACAGCAGAAGCAAAATTTACAGGTGGAATTTTACTGTATAATATGAGAGATTTTGCACAACTATACTGGGCGAAATTTCACATAATAATACTTGCAAAATTCTGCCCCAAGGCCTTAATTTGTGAAATGTTTCTCAGGCTAAATTGATGATTCCACTGGCATTTCGCTGGCTAAATTCAATTTTGCTACATCTCTAAATACAATGTGGGCTGTGTATGTCTTCACAGACTGGGCAGCCAAGGAAAACATAACTATTGACTGGAGAAATTATTCCTTTGACACCATCTACAGGTATTTACGGAATTCCATGCAGAAGCAAGGTCTGGAATGGAAATCTGTACTCAGTGCCCACTTACTGTGTCCTGCAGTCTGGCATAACTAAACAATTGAACTCAGCAGAAATAGGCCAACATACCAGCATTATCTTGGAGCCAGCATTCTGGTCAAGCAATAACATCCTCGCTTCTATGCTAAAAAAGTAAAGAAAACAGCAAAAGGCTATAGCTGTCCACCAGCCTCCTGTCAGTCAGGAAGACTTGGACAAACTGGGAATTCAGCAACTATGTTAACTGATACAGACACAGGGTTAGTATGGAAGATCTGGTTTGACCTCCAATTATGTATGGCCCACAGAGGCAGGGAAGGGCTCAGAGAACTAAAGCCACAGTCAGTCCATATTAAATTAATGAAAATGAATTAAGATATATAACCCTGAGCCACAATCCTGCCACAAAAAATCATAAAACTCCACTGCAGGCTAACAAAGAAAACACAACATAATCTGTATACGAAGAGCCAGGATCCTCTATACCCTGTGAACTCATTCAAAAGTATCTGAAAAATTCCTGCTGATGCTGCAGCCTTCTATTTGCAATCCAGGAGATTGTCTCAGACTTTCCTGGATACACAACAGATTTCAGACACCCATGAACCCATGGGTAAGCATTATCTTGGAACCGTGATGACCAGACTCAGTAAGGAGGCACAATGATCTACCACCTACACAAACCACAGCATCTGTTCCACCACTGTGCAGCTATTGACCATAGCAGGTCTCTCATCACAAGAGATAACCGCTGTAATTGGCCATAGATGTGAAGCCAGCCTGAAGCACTACTGGACTGCATCCCTGGAGAATAGAAAACAGTGGGCGCCACTCTTGAGGGATCAGCCATGTACAGCAATCAACACTAGGCACTAATTGTTCTGCATTCTGGAGCTGGACAAGGACAAGAACCAGCAGCAAGCACCTCAACAGCCAATTACTTCAAGCCTGTAAACTGCACCGTTAATGCTCCACTCAACATTATTTCATCAAACAGTTAGTAGTGTCACTTTTTCTGTTTTAATCAATGATTAATAAAAGTGCAACTGCAGAACCTCTGTGCTTATTTATGTTGCCCACACCCAGTTGAAAAAGGGACTGTTTATTCTCAAATTCAGTTAAACAGTTCAAAAACTTCAATAAATTGATCTTGCTGTTACGAAACAAATAAGCGTATCTGTGTCATTATTGCCCATTTTCTAATAATACTCTCCAGAGTTGGGTATTATTGGGAAATACACACCTTCCAGGGGACTTTAAGGCTACCAGTCTGTGGTGTCAGGCCCCATTACACCCCTGGGCAGTTTGGTATTTCCCAATAATGCCCACCTTGTTGGATATTATTGCTTATTTAATGGTCATGGAAATTTGCCTGTATCTAGTGGACATGGACCCTCAATTGTACCTGTAATTTGTCACCATTGCTCAACCATGTCTTTCTTTTTCCAGTAATATATACTACTCAGAAATTTGCAATAGGATTCTTAACATCTTCAGAATTCCCTCATCATTCATTTCCACACCCCCTATCTTTATTGCTATTTGCACTATGTTACCAGTTACAAGTTCCTGTTTCTGACATTGTTACCTGCCATGTAAAAACTAAAATCCATTTCTTAGGCCTTGAATTATTTTTTTTTCACCTTTGTGGTAATTAATGATGACTTCATTTTACACTGTCCACCATTTTGTCTACTTGGTACTCAGGTAATTTTAACAATACTGTACTTACTTGCCATGGCTGAATGTCATGGGAATTTGCACATGTGCAATTTGGAAATGGTCCATTACCAGGTTTGCAAGACAGAAGATCTTGGAGAGCATGTACAACAGAATAAACAGCAGTGTATGAATTATATGTAATTTTAAATTATGTTCATCAAAGGAAAGCTGGGGGCATCTTCTAATTTCTCATCACCTGAGCAAAGTAAAGCTCCTTTTCCCAGAGTTTTTATTTCATTTGGATTTAAATTGGGCCATTTACAACCAAATGCTTCTTCCCAGAAGGTTTTAATAAAATTATTATTTGGTGATGTGGAAGGATGAATATCAAGAAAGAACTTTCGAAACCCAGGGATCCTTCCACTATGGAAACTGGTACCAATAGTGCCCATAAATGATCTGAAGAACTCTTTCTTGGAAACACTTGCTGAATCAGACCAACTGTGATAAGCAATCCAGACTTTTCCAACAATATTCTGCTTTGAAACTTCCTCCATTAATGGAAGAAGGCTGCGTTCAGTGGAAATGACAATGATCACATTTGCTGATGATTTCTTTATTACTTCAACAATCTGGAGAGTTTTCCATTTGGAGTAGTGCAGAGGGGAGTGTTTCTGAGAAAGCGATGCACATGCCAGCTTTCATCATTTCCTTTTTCAGAGTTTGGCCCCCTTGCTGTCCAAAGTCATTGTCCTGAAATAAAATTCCCACCCAGGTCCAGCCAAAGTGAACCATCAACTGGGAAATTGCCAACGATTCTAAGTCTTGATTTGGTATGGTTCGGAAAAAATGAAGGAAACTTCATTTTATCACTGAGAACAGGAACTGAAGCAGCATAGCTGATCTAAAACAGGATGCAGCTTAGTGAACTGTGTGGACATGTAAGATCATATTTGAGACATGCCTTGCTAAAACATGGTAATATTTACTTTCTGAATTAGAATTGTATATAGTTAATATTATTTCTATTTAACACAGTACTATCTGGCAGTAACATACATTTTGCCAAAAGAGTTTCTATAATTGGCCATACATTTCATGGATTGCAGATTTACCACAGGATTCCATTTTGGTCCTTTGCTATTTAGTTTTTTATCAACTATGGGGCAGAAGTTAAATACTTTCTGAATGAAATTTGCAGATGTGAATATGGTGAGAGGTTGCATGGACTGAGTAGCACTTTGAATTACAGAAGAATATGAACATACTCAACAACTGAATAAAGTAATAGGATTTTATGTTTAATATTGAAAGATGCTATGTGATGTATCTTGCTGTCTATCTTGGCAAATCAAAAAACCCAGTACATTATTGCTTGCATTTTTTTCACTAGGATTCACTAGGACAAGAAAAGAAGCAGAAGGCAAAAAGTCCATGTAATGTTCATGTGAATTACCTGTAAAAGTCTATTGTGTTGTTCTCTAATAAGAAATTGTCCAATCAGTTAATGAATGTTAACTTTGATTCACTCACAACCACCTCTAAGGACAATAAATTCCAAGGTTTGAGAATTCTTTGGGAATAAACATATGCACAATTGTTTGTGGAAGGGTGATTATGTTTCAATTGCAATGGGTGCCCCCTGGTGTTTATATTAATTTGTTTGAATTCAAGTCCCATCTCAGATAGGATAGGCATTGTTTGTTACTTCTCTTGCCATCATCAAGTCACCTATCAACATTCTACTCTTGAAAGACATTTGGTTAAATTTGCTTAGCCTATCTTCATAGGAAAGATCATCATTTGCTCCCTTCATGTGTTTTGTGCCTTTATGTAGTATTTTCTGTATGTGTGTAATATCCTTTTTATAGCTGTGGACAGATCCTACAACCATTTTGTGATCAATCGGTTGCTCCTAAAACTGTCAATCTTGGCACCTTACATTGGACATTTGGAAGTATCCTTCTGAACGTCCAATGGAGCTTGTAACACTCCGCCATGATCGACCACTGCAGAGTAACAGCAGCACAATTTTGGCTGTTACTTCTGTATTCCGAAATGTGGCCAATGGAAAATCATATGCACAAATGCTCGCAGTCTGGGAAACAAGATCCCAGACCTGCAGGCAATAATGACAGAGGTTATACTGGACATATTAGCCATTAGCAAGACATGGTTTACCAGTAACCACATTTGGGAGACTTCAGTACCTGGCTATGTACTGTTCAGAAGAGACTGAGGTGCAAAAGGGGGGGGGTCGAGTTGCCCTATATGTCAATAAAAATATCAAAGCTACAGAAATTCAGAATACATATAAGGAGCCAGAAGAAATGTGGGTCACCCTAGAAACAGGAAATGGGACAGCCATGCGAACTGAGGTGTGTATAGGTCACCAGACCAGGGGGAGGACATAGACACATTACTGTTAGAAGATATTTCCAATCTTCAAAAAAGAACTATATCACCATCTATCCCAGGACCCCTGCACATGCTTTGATCCCACTTAATGCCTCACAGCTAACCACCCTAATTTGCCCAAGACACTGTTGTACTTCTAAACAAGCTTTACTGTAAAATGTCTTTATAGCTGCCACTTAGCCCAGTTTCAGTTATTATTTGCATGTACTAATGTCACTTTTGTCATCACTGCATAGCTATATGTATTATCTTGAGTACTGTCTGACTTGATCTGTATTCTAACCTACCTGTACTATAGACTATGTACCTGTACTATATACTATGTATGATATAATCTCATCTCATTTTATGTATGTATTCTTCCAGGTCGTGCCTGCAAATAGTCAACTTTGGTTAGCGCACCTAACCCAGTTAACAAAAACGAAATAAATAAATAAAATATACAAAATGTGATGGCTAAAGGGGAGGTTCTGATAATTGGAGACTTCTACATGCCAGATACAGATTGATCAATACCAGCAGGAATATCTGCCAGAACTAGACACATGGTGGATTCCCTGCAGGGGGAGGGCCTCAAACAACTGGTACAACAACCCACAAGAGACAAGGCTATCCTAGATCTAGTACTGACTAACAGGGAGAGGATCACAGATCTCCAGGTAGAAGGTTACCTGGGACCAGTGACCATCACATGGTATGGTTCAATTTGACCACTAGAACTAAATCATCCCATTCTAAGGCAAAACATGGGACTTCAGAGGAGCTGACTTTGATAAGATGGCCAACAGAGTTAAGCTAGCCCTGGCAAAAAGAAATACAGGTGAAGGGGTACAGGCAAAGTGGGCAAACATTAAAGATGCAATACTTGAAGCAATATCCCATTGTGTTAGAGAGAAAAGGAAGTGCAAAAAAAGAAGGAAACCACTTTGGTTCTCAAAAACAGTAGCAGAAAAGGTCAGAGCCAAAAGGCTGGCCTTCATGAAATATAAGGGAACGCAGCAGGATGAAGATAGGAGGGCATACCAAACTTCCCTAAGGGAAGCAAGAAGGTAGTAGGGCATGCAAAGGCCCAAACCAAGGAAACACTAGTATAAACAGTAAAAGAAGGTGACAAGACTTTCTATAGATACATTAGTGAAAGGAGAAAGTCCAGAGGGGGTATTTCTAAGATCAAAGGGGATAAGGGGGCATGTGAGGAGGAGGACCATGTAAAAGCATCTATCCTAAATAGATACTTCTGCTCAGTATTTACTGAAGCAAAGTAGGGCAGGGCCCACAGCTCAGCACCATGGACACAGGGGAGAGGGAGGTGTGCACTAGTCCCTTCACAAAAGAAATGGTCCTACAAGAGCTCGATTAGCTCAGGGTGAACAAGGCAATGGGACCTGATGGCATACATCCCAGGGTACTAAAGGAGCTAAGGGTGGAACTAGCAGAGCCATTATCAGAACTGTTTAGTGAGTCTCTGAGCACAGGAGAGGTCCCAGAAGACTGGAGAAGGACTCATGTGATCCTGCTCCACAAAAGTGGTAGCAGGGAGGAGGCAGGGCACTACAGACCAGTCAGTCTTACCTCAACAGTGGGCAAGATTATGGAGGCACTCCTTAAGGAAAGGATAGTGCAACACCTGGAATGCATAGGAGCACAGGATCCAAGACAGCATGGGTTTACAAAAAGGAAGGTCCTGCCAAACTAATCTCACAGATTTCTTTGACTGGTTAACCTGAGTGGTGGACCAAGGGGGAGCAGTTGATATTGCCTACCTTGACTTCAGTAAAGCTTTCGATACTGTTCCACATGGAAGATAGATTAATAAGCTGGCTAGGCTCGGGGATGGGTCAGAAGTAGCTCAACTGGGTGGCAAACTGGTTGATGGGCAGAAAACAGACAGTGGTGGTAAACGGTATACAGTCAGAAGAGATGCAAGTCACAACTGGGGTGCCTCAGGGATCAGTCCTGGGGCCAGTCCTCTTCAATATCTTCATCATTGACATTGCAGATGGACTAGAGGGTAAGGTTTGTCTGTTTGTAGATGACACCAAGATATGCAACAGAGTAGATGATCCAGATGGGGTGGGCAGAATGAGAAGAGATCTGGATAAACTAGCAAAATGGTCAAAAAGAGGCAACTGGAGTTCAATGCAAAGAAGTGCAAGATCATACACTTAGGGAAGAGAAACCCTGAAGCCACCTATAGGCTGGGAGGGGAGTTGCTGGCAGTCACAAGGGAAGAAAGAGACTTGAGCGTCATCATCACCGATGTCCTGAAATCATCCAAGCAGACCACTAAATCAGTAGGTAAGGCTGGAGGGATGTTGGGGTGTATTAGTAGGGGTATCACAAGTCAGAAGAGGGAGGTAATAATCCCTCTTTACAAGACACTGGTTAGGCTCCATCTGGAGTACTGCGTGCAGTACTGAGGCCACACCTTCACAAGAACATTAACCAGACTGAGGCAGTCCAGAGAAGGGCAACCAAAATGGTGCAAGGACTGCATCAGAAAACATATGAGGACAGATTAACGGAGCTCAATATGTATACCCTAGAGCAAAGGAGGGAGAGAGGCGATATGATCGAAACATTCAAACAACTTAAGGGCATTAACAAGGTGAAAGAGTCTAACATGATTCAATATAGGAAAAATAGCAGGACAAGAGAACACAGCATGAGATTAGAGGGAGGCTGATTAAGGGGTACTGTGAGAAAGTTCTTTTTCACAGAAAGGGTGGTGGATGCATGGAACAGCCTACCTCAGGAAGAGGTGGATATGAATACACTGCATGGCTTCAAACAGGCATGGGATAGGAATGAGGGAGCAATACGGATGAGTATGAATAGATAGGCCATTGACAGAGCAAAGCCGATGGCACATTCATAAGGCAGAAAAAGAAATGGCAGACTGGATGGGCCTTGTGGTCCTTATCTGCTATCAACTTCTATGTTTCTATGTTTCTATTCCTGGTACCGCCATCTTCTGAATCACAACTACACATGTGTGAATGCTGCACGTGTGCAGTTCCATTGCATCCACAATCCTGTGGATGGCACTCCTCCCACACCCTCCCATTGCTCCTGTCTTCCTCCATTTCCCATTCCCAAGCCAACATCGTAGTGCCCAGTTCCTGTGTCAGTGTCATGTAACCCCCCAACTCAATTGGCACACTGGGATCTCACCCCAGTGTGCCCAAATTTATGTTTTTTTGTTTCTCTGCCATGCCGACATCAGCGTACCCAATCTCCGTGTCGGCATCACATAGCCCCCAACTCGTGGCACATTGGGATCCCACACCAGTGTGCCCAATTTTTTTAAAAAATGTATTACCCCCCATCGACATCGTGGTGCCCAATCCCTGTGTTGGCATCATGTCCATCCCCCCTCCAATCATGTGGTGCACTGAGTGCTCACCCCAGTGTGCCCAAATTAGGTTTTTTTCCCTGTAAATAAAGAAACAGTCCCCCAATGTCTTTTTTGACCTGTAAAAAAGAAAATGGTCCCTCATCATCACAACAGTCCCCTCTACCCCATTTCCATCCTCCCACGGAGCACCCACTTCCCCTTAAGCCCCCCTTACCCCATACTTACCTCCAGAGGTCAGAGCTGTCATCTTCTCTGGACCACAACATTTCTACACTTTTCAAAGCCGAACTGAAAATTGAAGAATCAAAGGTACTGTAAGCACCATATACTGGCACTCAGAGGGGTTTTCAATTTATCTTGCTATATCAGCCATTTCCAGGAATTTTGGCCCCAAATTTTCAACATGAGGTTCTTGGGACACCACCTCATGAACACTGTTACTGTCATTCCATATTCAGTCCAGAAAGGTGATTTTGTAGTAGATGTGTGTGTAAACCCCCTATAAATGGGGGTTCCTAAATTTTCTTCCTGGGCTTGTTGAAATGCCCACTGCCAGGCTGGTGTTCCATGTTCTAACAGCTTTAAAAGTGCTTGCATGCAAGTGCCCTGTTAGCCTCCATGCCTGTCTCTTTTACAGGCATCATTTTCATTGGTTTATAATTAATCTGGGTGGTGGCTGAGTGATTTCAGGCTTGAGTCCCACCCAGGCTACAATACAGCTGCTCCATTCTGCCATCGTTAATTGTGCAAAGGAAGCCCTTCTAGAAACTGTAATTGTTTGCGGATTATCTGCTTTAATAGTAATGCTATAGTAGTTTGTCTAACCTGCCTTCCTTTGCAGCATGGACTTTCTGTTTTGCACCACCACCTTGGTTCTGGACTGCCAGTTTGGACCAATCAATACCTTTGAGGACCCTAAAATGGAAACTGTCCGAAGGGGTCTTGTGGGAGTTAATTTCTGTAGAATTGTAGATTTTACTGTTTGGCACCTAAATGGACCTGGAGGGGGCACCCTTGCTGTGACAGACAGATAGATCAACCAACCGAACCTTTTGGATCACTGGGAAGTCCCAGAGCTGCCTGCAGCAGTGAGTCAGTGTGTTGCTGGAGTTGAGAGATTGAACAGCTTGAGTAATTCGAGCAGCTGCTCCTGCATAGTAGCTGGGGATCGGCGGAAGGCTGTGTCAGGCATGCCTGCTACTATCTTCTCGAGTGAAGAAATCTGCATTAATATCTCGAACTTCATCTGAATTTGCTGTGACTGTGACCAGAATCCTAACTGTGATAAAATGAAATTCACCTGGTGTGGACGAAGATTTCCTCGGTGTGAATGGCCTGTCAGGACTTGGGACAACTGCAGAGCATCAGTTTTGCACAAAGACAGAGTTGATTGTCATCCGAACTGTGGTATTTGCCTATCCTTTACTATGATTGTGCTGAATGTGCATTGTGGGTTGTGATTTGGTTCCCCACATTGCTTGAATGTGTCATGCCAGCTTTAAGCTGTATCCAGCTTTTTACCAGACTGTATTTGAACTGTTCACCTGGTCTGGGCCTCACCATCACGGCTAAGATTACTGCTCATGCCACAGAGTTACATCCAATGAAAGACCTGCCTAGGGATTTGGCTCCCTGCTCAACACCATCGAACAGGATTGACCATCACAGTGCGTTACGTAGACCCTGCTTCTCCTGGCACAGCAATCAATCTTGAGGTCTTCATTTCATCCATCCTGCCTCCTGGTCTAGGTAGCATGAGTAAACATCAGGGTAGCTCCTGCAACAGAACTCAAATCAAAGTGTGTCACCTGATTTAATTGTTGTGGTTAATTATTACGAACTGAGCCATCCAGCCCAGAATACAAATTGTGGGTTAAAGTGCATGTTGTGTTTTTTCCTTCCTAAGTGCCCCAATAACAGCTGCAATGCCGGCCTACCCCAGGCAACACTTCTGGCTAGCCTGCAGACCAACTGGGTACCCAGAGTGAGTGTGACTGTGTTAGAGGGACTCTTAGAGGTATGCATGCTTAGCCTGATTAAATCAGATCCAGAATCAAACACCAGATTACGGCCCCTCTCTTCTTCACATCCCCCAGTAAATCAGATCTAAACATTTTTGCATTTACACTGGCTATTGTGTACCTTTCTGGTGGGGTTATTGTGTTGCTATTGCCTTCTCCATTGCAGGTCTTGTTTTGCAGGGGGTCTCCAGGACCAGTGCAGCTGATCCAGCCCTGGTGGTAAGTGTGCCAAGTGTGGGTATAACATTGCATTCTGGTGTTCATTGTAACTGTCTAATTGCTGACCAGTATAGGCCACTAGAGGGGTTAGAGGGGGGTATCAGTATCCCAGAGGGCTGTACCTAGAGCAGCTATGGTACCCTTAAACCAACTCTCTGTGTGGAGGCACCCATTCACAGAAGTCAGGCCCTTCAACCTGCACTTAGTCACGCAGGCAGGGATAGTATCCTTTGGGATAGCACCACCTAGGGGTTACACATGTAATCACCTTTTGGAAATGATTAATGAAACAACAGTGCCACTGTTCATAAGGTGGGGTCCCAAAAAGCCCATGTTGCAAATTTTGTGAAAAAATTCCCAAAAATGACTGTTATGACTGTGTAGTGCACATTTTGTACACACGCTCCTAACATCGCCAATTTTTAATATTTTCACTCCAGAATTTCAACATTGCCATTTTTCACACCTCCTTATTAATAGTACAGCTGCCATTTTTCACATCCTGCCCAAAATGTGTTTTCACACCTGTGGCACAGAACGGCACAGTCACTCTGTGAAATAACCTTTCGGACAAGTGAATGAAATGACAGTGGCTCTTTTCATGAGCGGGGCCCAAAAGGCCATGTTGAACATTTGGTGAAACAACTCAAAAAATGGCCAAGTTACACCAGCTTGTTCCAAATTTTCACGACAGCTGCAGCTTTGGTCATTTACAGCTCGCCACAGCCGTATTGGCTCTGGCTAGACTTTGTTTTAATAGGGGCACCAAACTTGTGAGGAGTAGTTTAAAAGGGACGATACCATATGTGCCCTGTATAATGGCAGGAGTACAGTTTTGTCTCTTGATTTGAAGTCATGCCTTATTGACCACTAAACTTGTTTGCGCTGGCAAGTTTTTCCAGCAATTTGTTTGTCAAAGAGAAGCTTTTGGTTATCAAGATCCCTAATCTTTTCACATTCAGATTTGTTTAAATGTTGGTCTGATGCATAACACTGCATTTATTTATATTAAAGGAAAGCCCCAAAATTGGACCAAGAGGTTAAAGTGTCTAAATCTTTTGAAGTAAATCATTATTTTCTTAGTATTTGGAAGTTCCACTGATTTTACAGTCATCAGCATTCTTAATACTGTAGTTCAACTATCAATGTTTGGGGAGAGATCAGCTATAAATAGTTCAAAAATTAGAGGGGCCAGTACAAGGCATTGTGGGATGTCATTTGTCACTGCCTTCCAGTCCGAGGTATATCCATCAATAGTTACCCTTTGAGAACAGCCTTCTAGCCAGTATTGAACCCATCTAATAAACTACGGATGAATTTCAAAGGAAGCACGCTTTTCGATACATGCCCAGTGGGGGACAGAATCAAATGCCTTTTTAATATCTAAAAAGACTAGGTCACAGTGTGTTCTATTGTTCAAACGTGGGCAGATTTTTTCATAGAAACAAAGTAGGTTTGTAACACACAATCAGCCCTTTGAGAATCCATGTTGATTAGTGTCAAAATTACCTAATGTAGATATCAGTCTGTCTTTTATGATAGCTTCTGCTATTCTGCAAATAACTGGGGTTAAACTAATAGGTCTGTAGTTATCCATGTGCCCCCGTCACCCTTTTTAAACAATTGCACCACATTACGCATTTCCCAATCTGCTGGTATATGGCCTGTTTGTATACTATGACCGAACAGTAATTGTAGAGGTAGAATAAGATGTTTCTGTAGTATTTTGACCATATCAGTAGTTATACCATCGGAACCAGATGAGAAACCAGATTGTAATAATTTAATTTTATTTATGATTTCATCATCAGTAAAGGTGATTTCTTCTGTAGCTTGAATATTTGTAAAGTTGAGATGTTGGAACCAAAATCAGCTGACTGTTTGGTGCTGTGGATTGAGTCACTGCCTGGAGTGCATGAGAACCTGGGTTCAGAGCTTGGTAGGTGTGTGCATATACTTTTCTGCTGTTATGTTGTAAATATCATCATCCAAATACTGTAAATAATGTCTGTGACAAATGTCTGTAACACATGCTTAATGTAATTGTTGTTATACCGTGTTTCTGTATTACCATCTGTCTTACATGTGACAAGGTACTTTTGTAAATGAGCTCTGGCTCAAAGGTTGTAAACCGATATATCAAATAAATAAATAAAAATTTACAAAAATGGTAAGCCATATCTACAGGAGAGTTTATGGACATTGTAGAAGTTATAAGTGGTCCTGCTTTACATTTTTGTTTTGTTCAGCGAATTTATATAGCTATAAAATAGCTTGTTATTACCTTTTTTTGCTTGTCTTGCTTGCCTTTGTTCAATGCTAATTTTAGCTTTTCTTATCTCATATTTACAAGATTTTTGTAATTTGTTGAATGTCTCCCAGCACAGGGTTGACTTTTTGTATTAATATATTTTATAGTTTCTTTCTTTAATGATCAGATTTTGTTTATTCATCCAGTTTGGTTTTAGGGTTGAGTTCTTTGTATTTTTTGTTGATAGGTATGCAAAGTCTGGCTGTATTTAAAACTATTGTTTTGAGTGTGGTCCACATATCTTCTACAGAACTTTCTTTAAATAATTTATACCAGTCAATGGATGCAAGAGATTGATCCATTTAACTATGTCTGACCTATAATATATAAAATGTCAGTTTTTTATTCTTTGTTTGATTTCAGTTTTTTTTTGTACATTCTATTTATCCAACTTTGGCAGACTGCTTGCTCTTGTTGGACAACTTCACTGTACTCGAGGTCATTCAAGTACTTTTTGTGCTATGCGTGACCTGGCAGATCCCTGAGCTGAGCTGACGGTGTCATTCTGCCCTGATTCCCAAACTATTTTCTCATTTTGCCCTATTATCCAGAGGCCCCTGAAGCAGTAGTGCATGTGTGGAGGTGCGCATGCACCACAGCTCTAATCCACAGCCCTTCTGCCCACCCCTGGCCTCAGTGACAGGGCTCCCCATGCATGATGCTACCACCAGGCCTCCACCAGGAGGTAGCCAAACACCAGGGAGTCCCCAGAACCGTCCTGAGGATGAAAGCTGCCAGACAGCAACTCAATCAGCTTCTCCCTCCGGCCGACCCTGGCACCCAAGCCAGTATTCAAACCACAGGCATGGAGTGAGTGTGGTATCCAGCACCTCAACCCTCAACACCACCAAGCAAGCTCGATTTCAGTTTTGAGTTCACTATTTGTCAAAGTAACAGAAACTGTGCATTTTGTGCTTTCAATGACTTTCAAGTGTCAATATAATGTCTATAATGTTATCACTCTGGCTGGACTGTACACATGCTGTCTTAGGGAGAGTTCACTACACAGATTAATAAAGACCTTAGCTATACCACTTGTTGCTGACCAGTCTGTTCACTTACAGTAATTTCTGTAAAATTTGATCTCCCAGGTAGAGTATTTCTCCCATTTCACTGCATTTTCTTAATTCTTTCATGATCAGTTCTTATTGGGCATCATGGAATCCAGAGGACAATAACAAAGCCCCACAATGATATGTCCTATTTCTTCACTCTCAGTCTTAATCCAGACTGTTTCTGTGCAGTCGGATGATTTTTTTGTTTTGTTTTGTAATATCTATTGGTTTAAGATCAGTTATGATATATAAGGGCTATTCCTCTTCCCTTTTTTCTTTTCTATTATAATGGAATAGCTGATAGCCCTCTATGGTTTTACCCCAAGAGATTGTGTTGGGCCACCATGTTTCAGATATGGCTATGATATCGGGCTGCTCTATACTACAGTGAACCAACAGTTCATCAGATTTATTAAGACTGTGTTTTAATTAATACACCTTTTAATTTTTGATACTTTTTTTGTGATTAATTTAATTAGTATTTGGATTTTGTGAACTAGGAACTGGGTAGGATAGGCTATTATTTTCTACCTCTGACACTAGTTTAATTCAATGCATTGTTGGACTGTTTGAAAGCAGGAGCTAAGTAGTGTAGCCACTTTGTTATTCAGATGCAGACCATCTCGGCAAAAAGTGATTTATCATGGAAAAATGTATTCCGATGATCTACAAATAAAATACCCTCTCTGAAGCACCAGCTTTTTAGCCTAACGTTAATCCATGCTATTCTCATTATTATTATTAACCCCTGGATCACCCCTTCGTTAATCCAAATGATGCCCGACAGGGACCATCTCTGGCACCTAGCTCATGACACTGAGAGACCCAATGACATGCAACATTATAAGGCAGCACATAACTCCTGTACCAGGGAGATTCATCACACCACAAAGGAATACTTTAAGTGCAAACTCACAGACTCCTGAGGTAATGGGAAACATTTCTGGGAAAGCAATAATGACCTCACTGGTAAGCCCTCAAAAACGGCCTCTAACGTGTTGTATGTCAACAGAGCTCTCACACAGGACCCTCTAATAATTGCGGATACACTTAATGATCCCTTCACTAACATCTCCGGTATACTCCCCTGACTTCCCAAGGTAGCCTCTAGCCAACTTAGTGCCATGGGCATCCCTTCCCCAAAGCCCCTCCTTCTACTTCAAGAAAGACTCATGCCAGAAGCAAAAAATACTTACAAAAGTTTTGGGGAAACAAGGTTCAGCAATGACACCATAGACCTTAAACTCCTGCACCAGACCCTTGATGCAGTCCTTAAGCCCCTAATCATTCTTCTCTACCTCTCCCAGAAAGGGATCGAGGGGAGTATGAGCTGATTGCTAGAAGGGCCACTAGGGTGGTGAGGGTGGCTAAAGCAAGGAAGGAGCAGAACCTGGCCAGGAAAATCAGGAGAGGGAACAAGGGGTTCTTTAGATACATTGGGGAGAAACGAAGGGTGAAGGGGCAGATTAGCAGGATTAAATCAGGGGAGAGATGGGCACAAGACCCGGGGGAGCAGGCTGAGGTACTGAATGAGTACTTCACCTCAGTTTCCACCAAGAAAATGGGGGTGCTGCATCATTCATGGGAGGAGACAGAGATACTGAGGAGGGGGGACCCTTACCGATCGGCGGGTCTGGGGAGAGGGGGAGGCATCACTGGCAGGAGGGGGGAGGGCTAAGCAGGGAGAAGAGGTACTGGAAGTGGAAATCACAGCAGAGAGAGTGAGGGAAGCCCTCAGCTCCCTTAAGGTGGAGAAAGCACCAGGGCCGGATAAATTACATCCCAGAGTGCTGAAGGAACTTGCAGATCTCCTGGCGAAACCCCTAGCGGAGCTTTTCACCATCTCTCTGAGGACAGGGTGGGTGCCCCAGGACTGGAAGGTGGCGCATATAGTGCCTATCCACAAGGGGGGATCAAGGGAGGTGACAGAGAACTACAGGCCTGTCAGCCTGACATCGGTGGTGGGCAAGGTGATGGAGGGCATTGTCAAGGAGAGGCTAGGGGGGGACCTGGAAAAGTCAGGGTGCCTGGACGATAGACAGCATGGATTCGTCTCGGGGAAATCATGTCAGACAAACCTTGTGGAGTTCTATGACTGGGTGACGAGTGCCTTGGACCTTGGTAGACCTGTGGACGTCCTCTTTCTAGACTTCAGCAAGGCATTTGACTCTGTTCCTCACATGGGCCTGTTGGATAAGCTGGGAGAAATGGGGGTGGGGAACCAGATGATCAGATGGATAGGCAATTGGCTCCGTGACCGGACCCAGAGGGTCATAGTTGGTGGGATAGTCTCATCCCAAAGAGGGTCATTAGTGGGGTCCCACAGGGATCAGTCCTTGGTCCCTCCTGTTCAACGCCTATATCTCTGACATAAGGACAGGAATCAGGAGTGAGATGAGTCTCTTGCAGATGACTCAAAACTGGGGAGGTGGTGGATGGGGAGGAGGGAGGGTGGCCTACAGGGGACCTGGGCTCTGGAAAGATGGTCTAGAAAGTGGAAGCTGAGGTTCAATGCAGGAAATGCAAGGTACTCCACCTGGGGCCAGAAACCCGGCCAAGTGTACACCCTGGGGATGCTACAAGTCTCAATGGCTGAGAGGGACCTAGGGGTGGTGGTGGATGTCAAAATGAAAACTCCAGAGACTTGTGGGAGGGCAGCAGCCAAGGCCAACAGGATGCTGGGATGCATCGCTAGGTAGATCACCTCCAGAAGGAGGAAGTGAAGCTCCTCTGTATAACTGCTTGGTGAGGCCACACCTTGAGTACTGCATGCTTTTGGAGGCCACACTTAAAGAGGGACATTAAACTCCTGGAGAGGGTCCAGAGGAGGGCAACCAAAATGATTTGGGGCTTGGGGGACAGGACCTATGAGGAGAGGCTAAAGAGCTAAATATGTACACATTGGAAGAGAGAAGGGACCGGGGGGACATGATAGAGGTCTTTAAGTACATGAAGAGGGTAAATAGGGAGGAACAGTCAGGGTGCTTGAAGGAAGGAGGAGGGGCCACTAGAGGGCATGGGTGGAAGCTGGAGGGGAAGATTCAGGGGAGAAAGGAGGAGGTGCTACTTCACTGAGAGGGTGGTGGAACCATGGAATGCACTGCCTAGGGGGCTGGTGGAGGCAGAGACAGTGGAGGGGTTCAAGAGGGGCTGGGACAGGTACAGGGGAAGGGTTCTGGAAGCAAAATCCAATGCAGCAAGAATATCCGGAACTGGGAAGGGAGAAGCCAGAGAAGGCGAGGGGGGCAGCAAGGTCAGCACCCAGGGTGGGGGCTGACCAATCGAGCAGACTCAAAAGACCATTAGGCCTATTCTGCTGGCATTTTAGTATGTTAGTAACTCTGGAAGGCAGCACTAGTCATGCCTATCTATAAAAGTGTTGCTAGAACACAGCCCTCTAACAAGTGCCCTATCTCCACCCCACCCCCAGAAGGCACTCAAGCATATCATCACAGACCAGATGACGGAATACCTTACCAAATACAATATGCAGGGAGCAGCATTGCTTTAGGAAGAGGTACACCACAACCACCGCCTTGCTGGAATACACTGACTTCCTGCACAGTGCACTTGTCTGAGGTCAACTGGTGGAGTCGATCTACGTCGACCTTACCAAGGCTTTCGATACCGTGAACCATTCCCTCCTACTGCACTTGCTCCAAACTATAGGCTTCTCCTTGGAGGTCGCCAAGTAGTTCCCCAGCTGTCTTTGTGGCTGAACACAGCCAGGCAAAATTAATGACACCCTATCCAGCTCACGTCCTGCTAACTTGGGCATCCCACAAGGCTCCATCCTTGGACCTTTATTGTTCAGCCTCTTCCTCAATTCACTCTCTAAATCCTGCCCTAGCAACATCATTCTGTACCCTAATGATGCTGTCCTTTTTTCCACCCACTCCGACCCCTCCCTACTCACCGAAGATCTCCAGACAAGTTTTGCAGCAATTGAACATTGGTTTGGAGATATTAAGCTATTAATGAACTATAAAAAAATGAAGTTCTTAACAACCAAAATCTTCCTCTTAAACAAGTCAGGGAATGTAAGTATCTAGGCATGACCATAGATAGCTCCCTACCCTACTCCTCACATATCAACCTTATATCTAAAACTATTAATACTAGAATCAGCACCTTTTATAGACATCGGCACTGCCTCACCCCTGAAGCCCTCAGAACCGCTGTCTCAATCTCTGTTGTTTCTATCATTGATTATGGCCTGATTATCTATAGGGCTGCCACTGACTCTGCTATGAAAAGAATCAATATGGCTCTCAATAAGGCTTGCAGGCTTGTCTCTGGTGCCCCAAGGTTCACCCATACCTGCGATCTCTATGCGCAAACTCTTTGGTTAAATCTCAAAGGTAGAGTCACCTACCAGACTTGCCTTTTTGCTAAAAAATTTGCCTTGGACAAATCCCGCCAACCACCCTTCCCCTTCTGCTACCAGCACCAAACCCCTGCTACTCACATAAATCCACCATGATAAAATACCAGTTCCCGTTCTGCCGGAACATTCAGGGGCAGTGATCCTTTAGGGTTAGAGCCCCTTCCTGGATCAATAATCTGCCCTCAGAGATCAAGAGGCACCCTACTCTTGGTCCCTTTAAAAGTAGCCTTCATCAGCACCTGAATTATCTCAAAAGTTGCGAATGCACCTTGTAACAAATCGGCCCCCCTGTGCCCTCTTTTAACCCCCAAGCTTGGCTCCTATTGTCCTAGACTTGAGCCTCTGTCCTAAGCACTGCCCCCTCCTTTTCCCTGAATTCAGCACTCACCCCCTCAACCCCTACTCTATACTGACCACGTCACCGTAGACCGCATCAACACTACTATCATTCTTCTAACCCATCTTTCCCCCCACACCTCTCTCTCCTTGCCAACCCCATCCTACATGGAACAGCGGCAAGGTGGCAGCTGAGTGTTAGCTGCTTGGGCGACTAGACTAGCCACTCCGCATTTGTTTTACTTGTTTTGTTTTATTGTTTTTAATTAGTTTGGTTAACATTTTTATAGTTAGTTTAGTCAGGGTCTGAAGTGAGGTATACCAGTGAGACAAGTGTTTATTTTCGGGGTTTAAGCTGAACGCCATTTGGTCCATCTCCTGTGCTTGGGAGTATTTGCTGTTTGACCCAGTCCTGAGGTCAATAACTGGTAAGTGTTAGGCCTGGTGGGTCTGCTTGTGGGACAACGGAGGGTGCCTTCCATTGGATCAGTTCCTCAAGCGGGTGTATTGGGCAGTGGGGACGATGGCTACAGGAGGATGGCCAGGTCTCTGGAGAACCCCCCAATTAGGCATCCTGTGTGAGCCTGGACACATTCCTGGTCATTTGCCTCCAAATGGAGTTGACAGTATCTCCTAATATTCAGGCTGTGGTGCTGAATTGCGGCAGTTGCCTTAGTTGTCCACAACCAGGTGGGACATAGGGAAGGCATAGGCTGGTGGCCAGTGTGGTCCCTGAGAGTCCCATGGGTCTTCTTTAGGTCAGCATCATTTGGTCTTCTTCTGAGGGACACTAAATGTGCTTGGTCTGTGGGCTCTGTGGCTCCAGCTCTTGTAAGGTGCTGATTCGGCCTGGAGGCTGTAGTGTTTGGTGTGATGAGAAAGAAGAAAGATCTACAGTGCAGTGGAAATTCTGTCATATGTTCCCTGGATATTAGCCTGGTGGCACCTCTTCAGATGCAGAACCTAATGTCAGACTAACGGGAGGTAGTGATAGTACCTCCATGGCTTTTTGCATGACTGTTTAATTTTGCTGTTGTAGGAGTTGGAAGAGATTACTTGACTAATTGTTTATATAGATTGGGTGAGGGTGAGAGCCTCACCTATTCTGTGGCAATATTTGCAGGTTTTGGTGTGCTTTCTTCTTTCAACCGTGATTCTCATCTACTATAAACTGGACTTATAATGGATCAAAAGGGTTGATATTTTAAGTCTTAATTTTGGAGGGCGATTGGTTGATTATTTGAGTTAATTTTATTTTGTGGGTTTGGGTATTATAATTTGGGAGTGGCTATACTGGGTGACTGGAGAGTATGTGCTGACAGGTGGCTCTCCCAGTCAGGTGCTACCCCTCTTGAACCTCCAGGGCCTCTGTCTCTTTAGTTGGTCCCCTCTGCCTGCTGATGTATATAGGATTGATAGGAGGAGGCGTGGGGGGGGACCTGGACCTAGTGGTAGCTAGGCAGCCAGATTGGGGTTGTAGAGATGAGGAGACACCCTGGGACAAAATGGAGACTGGAGAGGGGTTCTCCCTGTCTGGTCCCCATATCCAAGGGCTCCACTTTATGTGGGTAAGTGACTCAATCAGCCTCGGAGTCTCATTCAACGTGGGTAGTGTTATGCAATGCCAGGTCCATTAAAAACAAGACTGGTGGCTGGCCCATTGGCACAGCAGTTGGATTTTCATCTGTGATGCAAGTGACCCAGGTTCGGGAACGGACTGAGGTCACTGGAGGGATGGCCAGGGGAGAAAGATGGAGCATCCAGCGACAGCTCGCCTTCTCCAGGGCGAGGGTGGGGATGCTGCCACCTGGTACCTGCTGGCCCCTGGCAGAGGCCAGGAGTACTGCAGGACATCTGGCCCCAGATGAGTAGAGGAGTGGCAGACATCGACATAAGCCCTGATGTCTGTGGCACACCACTCCTTGGGGAGAAAACAGGGAAAATGACGCCCTTGTCGGATGATGGCCTCCCCATACCTCGCTGTGGAGCTCCCGGACCCTATCTGCTACGTCAGCAGTACCCAGGATCACTGGAAAGGCCATGAAGGCTCATCCCCTATGAAGGTATGGGACCCTCCTGATGCAGGGATACATTGGGGATGTCTGGGCTGGCTGCAATGTGGGTCAGTGGGGTTGGGGGCTGAGTGAGAAGGTCCATGGGGGCCTGAAGGAGAGACTGGCCAGGGTGCAGGTGGGAGCATAAAGAAATCATACCAAAAAAAACAAAAATCAAGAAAGCAATAATTGCCAATCTTGTTGGGACATTGGACCTGGCATGCATCACTGAGACCTGGCTGGATGATAATGCTGGCCCCATTTTTGAGTCAGCGGTTCCAGCTGGGTTCTCAGTGATACACCGCCTGAGGATGGATCGCAAGGGTGGGGGTGTAGACATTTGTTCTAGAACAGAATTGGGCCTGATAGATGTGCCAGTGGTGGAGACCAGATCATTTGAATGTATCTTAGGTGCATGTGTGGATGCAAAATTCTTTCTCGTCAACCGTCCACCTGGGGACGGAAGCTACTTTTGCAGAAAGTCACGGACTTCATTGTCGACATGGTGTTGGAGTCTCCCAGAGTGATGGTGCTTAGTGACCTCAATGCCTGGATTGACAACGAACTCTCACATTTTGACGGGACTTCCTCCAATTAATGACTTCATTGGGCTTCACACAAGTAGTTTCTCTGTAACCCATAATTCTGTTCATTCTCTGACCTGGTCTTCTCACTGGGTATGGATACCTCAATTTGGTGGTGGAGCAGGTCAGTTGGTCTGACCATTACACTATCAGGTTCAGTTTCCAAGCCCCTTATAGGCATGCCCTTTGAGATGGTCCGTACCACCCATTAAGGGGTGTGACCCCAGATGGCATGATGGCAGTGCCGGATCTAGTGGGACTTCTGACTCCTAGCAGTAGTCCAGACAACCTGCTATAGTCCTATTATAAGGTTGTGGTAGCAGCTCTGGATTCTATTGCTCCTATTCATGTTCACCCCCACACCCTTTGCCATCAGTGCCCTTGGTTTGATGGGACTTTGAGGGAGATGAGAGGAGTGGGGCAATTGATGGAGTGTAGTTGGCAGAAATCTGGCCATGATGTTGACAGACTTAGATTGATGGTCTATTACATGGACTGCCAATCGGTGATCTCCCATAAGAAGGCAGAGTTCCTGTCTGGGGAGATCACCATTGAAGGAACCAACCAGTTCAGCTCTTTCTGAGCTGTGGACAGACTGTGCAATCCAGCCTGTCTGCAAGACCAGATAGCATTGTAACAGGGTAAGTGTGATGAGTTTGCTCACTTCTTTGCAGATAAGATTGCAACATTAGATCAGAGATCTGCATGGCTCTCTCCAATGTGTGGGGTGATAATTGCTTGGAGGTTGCACAGCCCGGTTTGGTTGGTTGGCTTTTGATCAGGTGGCGATCGTGATGTCATAAAGATCATCCAGAGTATGCAGCCAGTCTGTGTAGTTTAGACTCGGCCAAACTCGCCTACTTGTGGTGGGGGTGTTGAGGACATCAGACAGGTCCTGGCAGAGATAGTCCAGTGTTCACTTGAGACAGGTGAGTTTCCTGACTCCTGAAGGTGGCGGTGGTGACACCTCCTTAAGAAAACCTCTCTCGACCCAGATTGTCTCACCAACAACAGACCCTCTCTAACCTGCCCTTGTGGGTAACGCTATGGAAATGTGGTTGTGCTGCAGCTGGATGACCACCTTACCATCCATGATATGATCCTATCCAGTCAGGATCTGGGAAGAGGCACAGCACCGAGACTGCCCTGGTTTCAGTGCTCAATGATCCCTGATAGTCAGAGATCGGAGGAGTTGTTCCATCTTAGTCCTCCTTGATCTCTCTGTGGTATTTGACACTGTGGCTCATGGTGTATTGCTGGAGCACCTGCGGGTAATCTGTGGACTGTCAGGGACAGTCCTCATATGGTTCCATTCATTCCTCACTGGTAGGTTTCAGAGAATGGTGTCAGGAATTTATTCCTCTGAAGCATTCTCTCTACCATGTGAGGTACCCCAAGGCTCTGTGCTTTTGCCTGTGTTATTCGTGGTGTATATGCTGCCATTGGGAGACATTATAAGGCAGTATGCCTTGAGTTTTCACTACTATGCAGATGATACTCAGTTATACATGACCTTGTACCAGACAGGGATGATGTGTCTCAGTGTTTAACAGCTCCTCTCCGAGATCCAGGACTGGATGAGTGCCAACTGGCTGAAGCTGAATCCTGACAAAACTGAGTCTTTGGTGGTAGACCCAGGCCACTGGGTAGAGGGGTCTTCAGCTGGAAGGCCTCGGCCTTTGCTGGCAGTCACCTGCTGATGACCTCCGAACAGGTGCAGAGTCTGGTCATTATTTTAGATAAGGGGTTGACTCTAAAATCTCAGGTGTCATCTGTTGTCAAGACCTCATTTTACCATCTGAGAAATATCACCTGAATTAGGCATCTGGTTCCGCCCAGTGACCTCCCGACATTGGTCCATGCCTTTGTGACCTCCGTCCCTGATTACTGCAACGCCCCTGTATCTAGGCTACCGGGACTGATATGCACTGCTTGCAGCTGGTGCAGAATGCTACAGCCAGCTTGTTGACTGGGTTTTCTTGATCTAGCCATGTCACACCTGTGCTGAGCTGACTGCACTTGCTGCCAATTCAGTGGCGGATCACCTTCAAGGTTGGTGTGCTGACCAAAGCCCTATATGGACAGGGACCGAGTTACCTGCCAGACCTCCTGTGTCCTTATTGCCCTCTCGACCACTCCACCAATGAGGGATTGCTGGAGATTTCCAGGTCAGTTTAAATAGCAATGAGTTTGAGCTTTACATTTGTGGCTCCACCTTGTGGAATTCTCTGCCTCATCAGATAAGGGGTTACCTAAAGTGAAGAACTTTAAATTAGCACTCAAAACTTACTTATTCTCACTTACCTATTTTGAGAACTCATTTATGGATGTCTGCTGTTATGTTGGATTTTAAATATTTAGGGCGGATATTCAGACTGCGCCAGGCTGTGGCGCAAGCCTGGGTGCTGCACAACTTGGATGTCAGGGGCATTGACAGGGTGATATTCAAGGAGCTGCGCCATGGCACAGCATAGCTGAATATCGCCCATGCCACCTGTAGTCAGCATGGCGCAGTTTCACTTCACCAGCGCAAGTGGCCAGAGTGGAGCAGGGGGATGCGCTAGCGCAAGTACCGTTGCTATAGGTGCAACTACCGCATTATTCAAAAGTGCACATGCAAATGGGGCCATTTGCATGATGTTATGGCCCCATTTGCATGCAGGTGCGCTGATCCCCGTCGACTTGCAACTGTCGTCCTGCCAGGCTGCAGCCGTCGGGGACCATCGCCCCCTGCACAAGCGGCAAAGTGCCCCACTACCCAATTGCAGGCGTATGTTAATATGAATAGTCCAATATCCCTGGTGGTTTAGTGGACCGCTTGCAGCCCAATCGTGAGCATCAGTAATATCTTATGCCAAACCCATCCAACCCACATATCTAGACTGTGTAGTACGGTGCGGGTTGCACGCCCATTGGCTCACGCTGTGGAGCAATGGGCGTACAGCCCTACCATACAGAGTCAGCCGATGGGTGGCGGGCCGGCAAGCAGGTGGGGAGCTGTTGCCTGCCGCTGACCGGGGGAACAGGGCGGTGGGGCCAGTGGGCGGGTGGGGAGGAGGGTACTGCTGGACCACCAGGGTTGGATTAGTTTGGCATGAGATATTACTGATGCCCATGATCAGGCTGCAAGCAGTCCACTGGACCACCAGGGATATAGGACTGATCTTGAATACATATGCCCGCGATCAGGCTGTGAGCAGTCCACTGGACCACCAGGGATATAGGACTGACCTTGAATACCTATGCCCATGATTGGGCTATGAGCAGTCCACTGGACCACCAGGGATATGGGACTATTGAGTTTTCCCGCTGCTGCCCATGATCGGGCATGGGGGCGCCACCACGAAGGTGCCACCAGAGCTCGGTGGCCACCCACAGGTGGCAGCCACCGTGTTGCACCTGCAATACAGCAGCTCACCTGTGGGTGGCCAGCTGTTGCTCCTTTTTGTTTGGCTCACCTGTGGCAGCAGGTAGGGGTTGAGCATGCATGGACCAGCACATACCGGGCTGAATATCTGGATGTGCGGAGGCGCATGGGCACGCCCCTACCTGCACCGCATACATTACAGATGCGCTCTACACATCGGGATTTGTGCCAAGCTCAATCCCCTTTGAATATTGCACTGGTGCTCAGCGGTTAGTGATGGCGAACTGTGTTGCACCATCTGCAACCTTTCTGAATATCCCACCCACAGAGTTTTTAAGGTTTTATTCTGTAAAGAGCTTTGGTACACATTTGATTTGTGCTTAAATAAATAAAGATTATTATTATTGTCATTATTACTCCTCTTTTCCCATTTCCCCTCCTTTCATCCCTGCCATATACCATAGTCCTTCTGCCCGTCCACCACCCTTCAACTTTTGCTGTACCTCCCACATATCTTTTACTTGCCTATATTTTTTTCTCACCTCCTCTTCCTCTACTTGTACCGATATGTATTTATGCCTACTCTTTTGCATTTATGGTTTTATCCATTTGTAAATACCCTGTACATACAGTATGTATTCCTCATTATGAAGTGTAAATAGTTGCTATAATTGCACTTTTTATGTATTGTTTAACTCATGTTATCTTCTGTGTTCATCTATAACCTGTTTCTGTATTTTACTCCCAATCTCTGTTTGTACTTGATGTGGAACCTTTGTAAAAGAACTTCTGGTTCAAAGGTATTGTAATCCTAGTAATAAATAAATAAATATATATTTTTTTTAGGCACAACAAAACTAACAAAGTGACTATATTTTATGCTGAGAGAACAGAGTTCAGATACAGTCTGGTTAAAACATCAGTTACACAGTGTAATAAGAATTCATCAGCACAACGGCCCAGATATTCAAAAGGGTTGTGCATGGCAGAAGCAGGAAACTACAGACCTGCTAGTTTAACCTCAGTGATAGGGAAAATGATGGAATCACTTCTGAAGGAAAGAATTGTCGAGTATCTAGAGGCCAGAGGGGCACAGGACCCTAGGCAGCATGGATTCACAGCGGGAAGGTCATGCCAGATGAATCTGATAGATTTCTTTGACTGGGTGACCAAAGTAGTAGATCAGGAAGGGGCTGTGGACATGGCCTACCTAGACTTTAGAAAGGCATTTGACACAATCCCACACAAAAGATTAATATACAAGTTAGCCAGCCTGGGAGTGGGTCCCAAGATGTCAGCCTGGGTAAAGAATTGGCTGGAGAATAGGACACAGAGAGTAATAGTAAATGGAGTCCACTCAGAAGAAAGGAGGGTTACTAGTGGGGTACCGCAGGGTTCAGTATTAGGACCGGTCCTCTTCAATGTCTTTATAAGTGACATTGCAGAGGGACTGGAAGGAAAAGTATGTCTTTTTGCAGATGACACAAAGATCTGCAACAGAGTTGATGTACAGGGTGGGGTGGAAAGGATGAGAAGGGACTTGGCAAGGTTAGAGGAATGGTCAAATGTATGACAGCTTAGATGCAATGCTAAGAAGTGCAAAGTAATGCACCTGGGAAACAAAAACCCAGGGGAAGAGTACACAATGGGGGGTGAGATACTAACAACAACAAAATGGAAAGGGCCCTGGGGGTAGTCATATCAGATGTCCTAAAGGTGGGCAAGCAAACGTGAGAGGCAGCAAGGAGGTCTGGGGGGATACTGGGATGCATAGGGAGAGGCATCACCAGTAGAAAACAGGAAGTTATTATCCCTCTGTACAGACAGCTGGTGAGACCCCATCTGGAGTGCTGTGTGCAGTTCTGGAGACCCAATCTCCGCAAAAGACATAGATAGGATGGAAGCTGTCCAGAGGAGGGCAGTAAAATGGTGCAGGGTCTGCACGGAAGACATATGAAGAGAGACGAAAGAGCTTAATATGTATAGCCTCGAGGAAAGGAGAGGAGGGGGACATGATAGAAATGTTTAAGTACCTCAAGGGAATCAACAAAGTCCAAGAGGGTGGCATCTTTCAGAAAAAGAGTGTACAAGAACAAGAGGGCACAATTTGAAGATAGAGGCGGGGTGGCTCAGAGGTAATTTAAGGAAGTATTTTTTCACAGAGAGGGTTGTGGATGCATGGAATGGCCTTCCGGAGGAGGTTGTGCAGTCGAAATCAGTGCTGGAATTCAAGCATGCATGGGGCAGTCATAAGGCCATTCTAGGGGGTGGAGGTAGGAAGAAGTAGGCTGCTGGTTAACAAGGATCTGCAGCTTATCCAGTAGGTAGGGAAATGGGCAGACTGGGTTGGCCAAGCGTCCTTATCTGCCGTCAAATTCTATGTTTCTATGGCGCAACCCACTGATGTACCCTGGTGATATTCAAATGGAAATTGCGCCTGGCACAAATCCCGATGCACCGGAGTGCATCAGTAATGTATGCAGACACAGGTAGGGGGGGCATGCCCATGCATACTCTGCACAGCCCAATATTCAGCCCAGGATGTGCTGAGCCACGCATGCGCAACCCCTACCTGCGCCGCACAAAGTTAAGCAAAAAAAAAAAGGAACAAGGGCCGGCCACCCACAGGTGAGCTGCCACACTACAGGGCACAACACGGCAGCTGCCACTGTGGTGGCCACCCGAGCTGCGGCTGCACCTCCGTGGTGGCAACCCCCCATGCCCGATCGTGGGCATTAGTAAAATAAATAAAACCTCCTACATCCCTGGTGGTCCAGTGGACCGCTGCCCACCCGATCGCAGGCTTAAGTAAATAAAAAGATTTATCCTATATCCCTGGTGGTCCAGTAGACCGAAGTCTGCCCGATCGCGGGCTTAAGTAAACTAGTACTGAACACCATATCCCTGGTGGTCCAGCAGACCCCCTCCCACCTGCCCACTGATCCCCACTGCCCCGCTTCCTCCTCGTCAGCGCGGGCGCAGATCCCACTCCACCTGCCGCCCCACCGCCGCTGACTGACACCATCGATTGTATGCCCATTGGTCCACAGCGTGAGCCAATGGGTGTGCATCAATACTGTACTACACCTTCCATTCTGGGACAACTACAATCTATCGTGCAAAACAGTTTTACACAAATGCATTCTTTGTGAATCCTAGTACTGATATCTATTTTATGTTACAATCTAACAGAAACTGATGTTTTATTCAAAACATCTACAGCACATCATGTACATGTCAACAGATTAGATGTAAGCAATGAAAATAGTTGCCCCTACCTGTAGAATCTGTACAGCCCCAAAATTCTAGCCATGGGGATTGATGTTGCTGACAAAGAATCTCCAACAATGGCCACAGTTGAGGAGTGTGATTGACAGCTGTAATTTGGAACTGGATTCTTCTTTCCTGACAGCTGCCACATCAAGCCTTGTAGCGCCACAACCTCCACAGTACAAGAGTCATATATCATGTATCCAAGGGTGCGGTTTGGCAACTGGTGTGGATTTCGGTTAATCTCCTCAATTACAAAAGTCATTGCTAGCACCCATAGGAAAGACATAAATTCAAATCTGTAAAAAGAAGTTTATTATTCTACCTAAATTGGTTTCTTTTTTACTATGCTTTGAAGTTGCACATTACTATTATTTTACACAATGGCCAGTTTAGTTCTAGTCGTTAAATGTTTGACCTGTAATGCCATTTAAAGTAATTGGCTAAGAGATTTAAAGAAGCTTTAAAAATAAATTTAAACTACATTGAAGGGGGGATGGGACCTTAGCTAGTATAAATCCACCAAACAGTAATAATAATATGATAAACAAAATTAATAAATCTGAGCATTGGAATTGCTTGTTGGTGAATGCTAGAAAAAACAAAATGGGAATTTATAGATATTTTGGTAAATAAAATATACATATAGCTGCTGTGACGGAAACATGGTGGGATATAAATGATAGTTGGGGACAGGATATTGAGGGTTACACCTTATACAAGAGATCTAGAGCATTCAAGAAGGGAGGTGGAGTGGCCTTGTATATAATAAATAATATAAAATCTGAAATAATGGTAACACCTTTGGATATAGAGGATCAAGTATGGATTAAATTATTGTCTATACAAGCTCCAAAAATCATTTTAGGCTTAATTTACAGAGCTCCATCATCTACTCCACAATATAATAGGAGCTTGTTAGACCTAATGCTGACTCTAGATCCAACAGACAGGATATTAATGTTAGGAGACTTAAATTTACCAGGACTAGATTGGGGAAAATCTTATGCGGATACACCTTTGAGAGGGAGTTTCAAATTGTGTGTGATCAAATAGGCCTAGTTCAGTATGTGGAAGAGCCAACTAGGGAGATCACATTTGGATGTAGTTTTGTCCAATATGGGTGATACCTGTGTGAGTGTGAGATTTCTGACGCTTTGGGAACGAGTGACCACTTTACTGTGGAATTTAAATTGGTGGAACCAGTAGAAATTCATGAGGAAAGACCATAAATTATGATTTCTCAAGGGCAAACTTTGTTAGAATGAATAAGAATTTTCCAATTGGAAATGGAGAACTGAGTTTGGAGAAAGACCATTAAATGACATTTGGGATATATTTTATTCAAAAATAAAACAGCAAGAACTTGAAAATATCCCTATAAAACAAAAATACACTGGTAGTAAAAATAAAAACAGTGGTGGACCGTAAAATAAGATTATTGATTAATAAGAAACATAAACTGTTTAAGCAGTGGAAATTAAATAGATCCCTTAAAACTAAAAACCAATATAGACAACTTGTAAATCAAATTAAAAAACATATCAAGCGGGCCAAAATTGATTATGAATCAAAATTGGTTAGTAGAGTGGAGGGTAACCCTAAAGCCTTCTATGCATACATTAGGAATATTAAAGGAAATTCAAGTACTATAGGTCCACTTCGTAAATTAAATGGTGATAGTACATCTGACAATAAAGAAATGGCAGATATAGCAAATTATTATTTTTCAACTGTCTTTTCAAAAGATAAATCTACATATCATATTAAAAGTTCTACTTCTGACCCAAATGAAAGTATAATAATAACCTGTACAGACATTAAAGAACGATTACTAAATTGAATCTTAATAAATCCCCGGTCCTGATGGCCTTCATCCCACAGTACTTAGAGTTAGCCGAGTCTATAGCCCCCTTTGACATATATTTTCAGCAGTCTCTGAATACTGGTGAGGTATTAGAGTGTTGGAGATCAGCAGTAGTGGTTCCAATATTTAAGAAGGGAGATAAGATGGATCCAGCTAATTATAGACCTATAAGTCTTACTGCTATACCATCTAAGATTCTGGAAGGGGTGCTCAAGGATAAAATACAAGAACATCTAGATGTAAATCATCTTATAGATAATCTCCAACACGGCTTTGTAAAGGGAAGGTCATGCCAGACAAATATGTTGGCTTTTTATAATCTAGTTATTGATAGACTGGATAAGGGTATTCCCGTTGATGTGCTGTTCCTTGATTACTCTAAGGCGTTTGACAGATTACCCCACCAGGAGCTAATACAACAAATGAGTAAACTGAACATAAATCCTTATATAGTAGACTGGTTCTAAACTGGTTACTTGACCAAGTCAGCGGTGAGCATTAGAGGAATTGTCCGATAGTTTGGGGTGACTATGTGGGTGCCTCAGGCTCGGTCTTGGGTCCCTGCCTCTTTAATTTATATGTATCAGCACTCCAAATAAAACAGGAATCTGTTTGGATGCAAAAGTTTGCAGATGATTGTAGGGTTGGAGCCGAAGTAAATACTGAATTAAATACTTCTAAACTACAAGATGTAATAGATGATATAGTCACATGGTCTAAAAAATATAAATTGGCACTAAACCTAGATAAATGCTTTATTATGCATTTGGGAATTAGAAACCCTAAATTACCCTACAAAATGGGAACTGTTCCGCTCAAAATAACATATGAGGAAAGGGATTTGGGTATAATAGTTTCTGATAATATGACATTTTCATCTCACTGCCAAAATATAGCCCAGAAAGGAAACAGTATCCTGAATTGCATATTGAGACATATATCATCTAGAAGTAGGGGGTCGTTCTGCCCTTGTATGTATCCCTGAGAGACCGATTATGGAGTATGGAGCACAGGTGTGGTCACCATTCAAAACAGGATATTTCCTGTTGGAGGAGTGCAAAGGAGGGCAACAAGAGTCATTTGTGGTATGCAGGGTAGAGACTATGGACCAGACTGAGAGATTTGAATTTGTACTCCTTGGAGGAACGAGAAAACGAGGAGACATGTGCTTGGTATACAGAGCTTGGCAAAACAATGATTTGTGGGATGTTACAGGTTAACATTTAATAGTTGTACATATAAAACTAGATCCCACCCAATGCAACTAACAGCATCTAAATGTAATAAAGTGAGAACTACATGGTGGTTTAACCAAAGGGTGGTACATGCATGGAATGCACTCCCCTTGGAGATTGTGGCAAGTAGATCTATGGCCGAGTTTAAATCAATGTGGGACAGGAATATGTATTAGAATAGTAACTACATAACCATGGCGAGCATATAGGACGAAGGTCCATTTAGCTCAGTATCTTCCTATGAATCCTATGAATGATTCAAATACAGAAATTCAGTTTTGTTCTGGTTTTATTTCAGTTCTGTTGCAGCTAGAGCCATGCAGAATGTAAAATTCTGCTTGAAAATGACCGACTGAATTATCACAGATTCCATGAAATTTTGTGGAATTTCCATAAGATCTGAGTTCTGTCAAAATTTAAATTTGAATTATTTTATTTATTTGTTTTTGATATCGGGTAAGATACTCTAGGTATACCTCTGCATATTTTCAGACATGGCCTTGGAGAATTATAGACTAAAACAGCAGGAACAGTGATATACAGCATCAGTACCAGAAACATCATGAAACAGAGAAATACAGTGATATCAAATGTGCTTTTATCCACTTTCATACAAACAAACAGTGTACATTAACAGCATATGCTGTGTGGGTTTTTGGGTGGTGCCGGTCTCCATGTTGTTTCCAGCATACCTTGCATTTATCAAATGTACAACAGCTTTTTTTATCTACAATTAAACACATGCATTTAGATGTTACTGGATTTGGCAGATACACAGGACCATGTCAGGTGTATAACACTAAAAGTTGCAAACTCCTAGGCTCTGTCCACAGTAGGGCTCCTGTAATGTTAAAGGCACTGTAAAGCGATACTTTCCATTCTCTCTCTCTTTTCCTTCTAGAAAATCTGTTGTTGTCCAATCTGCCTTTTCTTACCACTTTCCAGAACTTTGGTGCTCCCTTCCCCTTCATATTTATTCTGCCTCATCTAATTTCTCCCTAAAGTCTCTACTTTCTGACTTTTGTCATCCTACCTGCAACTGTTTATTCCTGCAACTTCTCTTTTTCCATTCTTTAGTCATGCCCTCGTTTTACTGTTCTGCTGTTTTCCCTTTCTGTATATTTCTAGATGCCTTTATTTACTAATCTGCCTATATTTATGATTCTGCTTGTAAAACCATATTATTGTGTTTTACTGTGTTATTTTTTTTGTTTGCTGTCTTCTACTCCCCTTTACCCAAGGATGCACCAGAAAATGAGCAGTTTTCAATTCAGTACATACTTCCTGGTTTAACTTTTAAGTAAATAAATTACACGCACTCCCAAACACAGTTTCTGTCCACACTGGCAATGTTTTTAAACCGTACTTGATAACCGTGATTAAACCCTGACAGCATCAGGGTTTTAGCATGGTTCCCAACATGGGTTGAAAACAAGCACACTTACTTCATCATTGTGAACTGCCATTTGAACCATACTGTAGCTTCTGCTGCCACTGTAGCCAACCATTCATTCACTGCTCCTTCAGCAGTCTCACTACCACTGACCTTTCTCCTCCTGTCCCTCTGCCATTCACAGTCCTGTAAGCAGCACTGCATAAAGTTACCGGTACTATCCTAAACCCAGAACCCAGAACGGTGCCAGTAAATGAGATGCAATCTGTGGATCTCTGGATATGTTGCCTTTCTCCTCATCCCTCCTTTCTCCAGGGAGGTGGAGAAGAGTTTCTTTCTCTGCAGGGCTGTGTGGTGCCTTCTCTCAACCCCAACTTTCTGGTATAACCATCTCCACTGCCACCATCTGCACTTCAAGGCGTGCCAATTTTCCTTAGATTTTTTTTTATTCCACTTTGACTCCCTAGCTGGTGATCAAGTCTGCACTTTGCTCTCAGTCTTATAGTGTGTGCATTTTTGGGATTGACATTAAGAAATGAAATTGCAGTAAATGTAATGATTATATGTAGTGAGCGCTGCCTTTTGTGGCTACTACAGTACTTATTGGATTTTTGGTCTCTGTATGCAGGTCCCCAAAGGAGCACCTCACCAATGCACTCCACTACAATATGTGAATGCCTCCATCACCAGCCCCCTGATTGGAACCCATGTTTGTCTGTCGTGCATTTGCCTTCCAGTGTGGACGTGACTCTCACAGTGTCCAAACATTGCAAGGCAATGGTGAACAAACACAGGTATGGTATGTGTTAAAAATGTTACCAGTAAACTGCGCTCATTGTGGACAGGACCCTAGATATAAAGTGACTGGTTTACAGGGTGCAAATATGTCAGCAAAATTTGATTTTCAGTCATTTTCTCATCATTTAAAACATTTTTATCTATGTTTCAACAATTCCAAGATTTAAAGAACCATATGGCTAGGTAAATATACTTAGTTATAGGTCTCAAGCCTTACAAATGAGATATAGTCAGTGAAAAAGTTTGGAAAAATTAAGAAAAATCAGTTATTTCAGTCTATTTTTAACCCTTGCTGTGCCACAGTCTGATATATCAATCCAGAATTTCTATACATTCTGATTCTGTTGGCAGCCAAAGGGTTTAAAGCACTCATTTAAAACTCCCAAATAAGCTGGTAACAGGTCCACTTTACATACAGTATGTAAGTTTTACAAACTTACAGATTCCAAGCTTTATATGGGGCTGAGTTATACTGCAGGAAGCTAAATACTTAATTAAATGTAACTTTCAGTTACAGTTCTGTAATTCCAGTGCTGTTTTAAATTTCTCATCTAAATTTGTTCACAGTTTTAAGATATAAAAACCATAGCACATGGTATGTATACTGAATTTTAAACCTCACGTTTTAAAGGGTGATGAGTTTTAGACAGCAAAACATTGTGTTAAAGTTGTGTTTCATTTAGTTCCATTGTGTTTTAAAACAACATAACCAAATGTCACCAAAACTGAAACATTACAAATACTATACCATACAGATTTGTGTGCCACATTTCACAATTCTAGCTTTAAAGTGGCCAAAAGTTATAAGTGGTCAAACATACAGAAACTGTTAAATAACACTTTGAAAATACTTTATGCAATGTCCAGCTTTATAAGCCCCTGCAAGTTTAAAACAACATGAAGTAGTCATCCATTATGGGATTTTAAGCAGTCTAAAAATTGCACAGTTGAACATGAAGAGCCTTCTTCCTAAAATAGAGGAGCTGGAGGCTTCGGTCTCACTGTACAATCCTCACATACTGGGCATCTCAGAGACACGGCTATAAAGCTCTTCTCACTACCAAAACTGCTCCCTACCTGGTTATGCTCTTCTCCGCCATGATAGCTTTACCTCATGCTGTGGTGGTGGTGGTGTACTTTTGTACTACCATAACTGCTACACTACCACAATCCTTGGCCAGTCCTCCAATGATCTCCATTCTGAGTGGCTTGCAGTTGAACTACAGTTGCCCAATAAAGAAGTTGATTGCTAGGTGCTGCTATAACCCACAGAGCTGTTGTCCCTGGGCTTACAACCCTCCTGACCCTCCTTGCACCTCTTTTCCCTGCAAGAGACTCCATTCTTGTAGGGGATTTCATCATTGACTGGGACACAAACCCCCTCTGTGATTGCAGCTCCATCATACAACAACACAATCTGACCTAGCTAATTACCTCCCATACATGCCTTAGCAATCGGTCCAACAAACACACTACCCTGAACTGGATTCTGATAACTTGAGCAGACAGTTGCCCATGCTGGCACATTGTCTGATGCCATTAGTGACCACTACCCCTTTTACTGTGTCTGGTGTACTAACCCCACCTACCTACCTACATGCCTTTCTGCAATTTATCTAATTGTGACCCACTCAGGCTTCAGGATGACCTTAGAGCCCTTGACTGGACTTCCTCTATGGTGCCACTAATGCTGACCTTGCACTAGACATCTTTGTCTCAGCTCTGTCTCTCATTCAAGACAAACATTTTCTGCTGACTTCTCAGAGTGCATTGAGGTGACACTTGCTGGCTGACATCTGACCAACTCAAGCTTGTGAAACAGCATGACTCAAAGTGGGCTGACTATATAGCTGCCCCACCCCTTCACTTTGGTATGACTGCCGTCACCTGTGAAATCTCTGTAAGCACTGTATTCACTCTAGGGAGTCTGCCTAATTTCATTCACTTCAGTCCAGTCAACTAAGCAACACCAGGCATTTTTGGTCCTCCATTAATGCCTTGCTTTACTCCCCCACTAAGCAGTCAACTTCCCCCTAAACACACAACAAAGTTCCCTCATTGACCATACTGACATTATGAATGCACTTAATGCACATTTCTCAAACCTTAGCAGCTACTTGGCTAAGCTCCCCCCTCCACCCCATTGACCCCTCCTCTACCTTCCCCTCTTACTAGCCCCACTTTTTATTTTAAGATTATTTCTCCTCCTGGGACACTTAAGATCCTCCTCAGCCTACTATCTTGAGGGAGTGCTGGGTGTGACGGTCTATCCTCCCACTTCTTAAAACTAGTGTCCCAGGACATTGCTTAGCCACTCACATTCATCTTTAACCTCTCCCTTACTACAGCCTTTGTCCCCTTTGCCTGGAAACAGGACAAAATTGTCCCCATTCATAAATCAGTGACCCTAGTCTTATGGCAACTACCACCCCATCTCCATTCTGCCCCCATCTTGGTAAGCTCCTAGAGAAGGCAGTAAACTACCAAATTACAGAGCACATCTCCAAATATAATCTCCTTTCCCTCAAGCAACATGGTTCTGGAAGGGCCTTGCCCTCTTCAATGACCATGTGCTGAGAAATATGGATGAAGGAAGTTAACTGGTGCAGTGTTTGTAGATCTAACCAAGGCATTTGACCTTGACAACCATAACATCCTGATAGCAAAACTTGATGCCCTTTGTTTCTCCTCTGTCTCCACCACCTGGCTCACTAGCTACCTCTCTTGTAGAACACATGTGGTCTGCTTTGGTGGTGTCAGCTCCACTCTCTTACTTGTCTCTGTGGGTGGCCCCCAGGGATCTGTCCTTGGCCCCCTCCTCTTTTCCCTCTTCATTATCTCTCTCCTGTCAAAAAGCCTATCCTGTAATCACTTCTTACGTCGATGACTTAATACTATACCAAAGTGACCTCCTCTCCTCACTATCATCCAATCGCATTGTTGACTTCTGCAAGGCACATTGTTGGTTCTCCACCAACAAACTGTTGGACAATGCTGCCAAAATAAAGGCCATGCTTTTTGGTTCCAAACTAAAAGTCTCCTATCTTGCCCACAATGGTGACATTCTCACTGTCAAATCCCAAGATGGATCTCCCCTTGACACAGTTCCCACCTTCAAGTATCTGGGGGTCATCCTGGACCTGTCCCTAACCTACACTGACCACATTTGCTCTCTGATCAACTGGAAGCTAAGGCTCTGCTATTGCCTGATCGACAAATCCTCAATGGAAGCCCACCTTGCTATTGCCCATGGTAACCTCCTCCCTCTCCTTGACTATGGCTGTCTGGTGTACTCCCTCACCTCCATTACCAGCCGGTACCACCTGGACACCACCTTCAATTGTATATGTCACTTTGCCCTCTGTGCCCCTGTCCACACTCATCACTGCTCTCTTTACCAGTCCCTTAACTGTCTCTTTCCACAAGTGAGGCAAACTTATCTGCTTGCTGATACTTTGCACAATCCCTCCTATTCTTCACTATCAATTGCTATCTGGCCCACAACCTACTGCTGCACTCTATGTCAGTCCTTCCACCTCCAAATAGAACGGCCTAACATAACTATGAAGATGGGCCTAAGAGTCTTCTCCTCAGCTGGGTCCTTACTATGGAATGATCTTCCTCCTCCCTACATTCCCTGCCCCCCACATCAGAATTCCCTCTACAAATTCACTTTTCCTCTTGACCTGCATCAGCCTGCAGTTACAACATGGTGGACCTCCCTGCAGCTGTAGCCTCACTCCTTTTCCCCTACCCCTGTAGTGCTCCACTTTCCTCTCCCACCCCGAATACCATCTCACAGATCATTCTTTCTCTCCTGTAATATGGCTTTGTTTTTATGTCTAAGTGTTTCTTGTTAAATTCTGTTCGTTACTAGTTCTGAAGTTTAACATTCCTATTGTTGAATGATGGAGCAATATTACCCTGTTTACCTAAATTCTATATAACTTGGTATGCTCAACTGTTGATGTATCTGGTACAGTTTATCTTATATTTTCTCTGTTTAGCTTGACCTACGCTGATTTCCTGTTATGTTCCTGAGTTATCTACACTGTTCTCAGTGTCTGTTACATTGTTTGTGACAGTTTCTGGCCTGGGCCATGCCTGAAGAAGGTCTTTGGATCAGTGCACCAACTCGGTTATCAAATGAATAAATAAATAAATAAAACTGGCAGATTCATAGATGCTGGAAAGGAGGACATGTTTATGATGTTTTTATTTTAGATCTCTTATTTTAAGGAGTTTGTTGTTATAGGCTTCCAAAATTGTAACATAGCAGTATTTAAGGTTGAATTCCACTTGAAATGTCTTACTTATACAGTACTTACTTATACCCTGTTGTCATTGTTCATTTACATGTATCCTCTGTTGCCACTTTTTATTTTTGCCATTTCACTTCCTGCTGTATCCCAATCCAGGATGAAAACTGCTGTTTGGGGTTACAAAGAAATCCTACTGTATTTAACTTTTATGAAGATCAGCTTTTCCTCTATCAATATTTATCATTCTCTATTTTATGATACCACAACATACAGTAATTTGCCTAGGTTACTACTTATACAAAGCCCCTATCAATTTAGTTTTGGGTTTAGTGTAGGCTGCATTTATTAATGAGTGAAAATTAAACCTTCAAAATAAATTTATATAAAATTTCTGATTTAGAAATTAATTTAAATAATTGTAATGTTGTTTTTCGGTCTCTGCATTGCTAAATTTTAGTATTTTATTGAGTGTCATGTTTACCTCACATTATTTTTCCAGGATTAAGTTTTTAAGATATGTGGTAGGGCTTAGGTTTATGTGGGCATTTAGATAGAAAAGAAATGTCTCACCAGTCCTTGTAGATATTTTGAATCAATTTATTCTTTTTCAGATGTTATTTCAACAGGAGAATTTCAGATTGGCAGTGTTTTTGTTCTTTTAAATATTTTCCAGCTCACACTTCCATTTAAACAGTAGATACCAGAGTAGACAAAATCTTCTGACAATCTAAATCTTCACTCAAAGCAGTAAGTACCACAGTTCATCATAACTCCATAGAGCACTTTTCAGCAGTTTCCAGAGCATACCTCCAGTCCCACAGCAAAACAGAATCTAATCTCTCATCCCACACAATCTAAATTTATACCCCAAAGGAGTCATGTGATTATTTAACTCCACCTCAGCAAAACATTTTCAAATTAATTTCATTAAACACTGCATCATTATTTAGTTTACATAACCTGAACACATCTTTGTTACTCTAACTACTTTCATGCTATCACCAGAATGAATTATAATAGTTTTAGATGTTTTTGTATTCATTTTCTAGCATGAAAAGGAACTACCCCTTTAACAATAGTATAAAGGAATTCAGGGAGCGCCGCCAACTCCCAAAACAGCACCAAATGCCAAAGAGTTTGGACACCAGGAACCCCAAAACACCAACTACAAAACTATCCTCACTCCCCAAAACAACAGGAAAACGCCTCACCCCAACTAAGGAGGGTATGTAAATTCCATCTAAATCTTGCATCTAAAGTAAATTAACAAGCTAAATACCTCGCAACAATGTGCTTATCCAAATGGAAAATGGGTTAACAGCACTACATTGTAAACTAAAGAAAATTGTCTACCTGAGAAATGCCACTTTGCAACACACCAGCCCTTGTACTAAACGGCTGGATTATTAGCAGGCAAAAGTTTAGAATTCGTATCTGGAGCCCACAAACAGAAACACAGACCGAGGGGGTTTCTAAATAAAATAAAACCTTTTATTTAAGCGCAAAACGAACCCCCGGTCCTGTCCTGAATAAACAAAAATCCACTCTCCAACCTTTGGGGGTTTAATACAAAATCTAACTAAATAATTCAAGGAACACAGAAAGGAAACAAAACACATACATTTTACCTGAGGCTCCAGACTCTACAGTACTACTCAACAACATGTGGGGGGGGGGGATCCTTCCTCAGCAACCAGGAACAACAAAGCCAGAACAGAAATCCCCTCACTAAGGTGCACACAGCGTCCTGCGCTGGCCCCACATAGCCCCTCACCAAGAACAACATTCAATCCATCCAAACCTGCGATTTTAGGGGGATATTTACTTTTATAATCCAAATGACAAGCTACTGCTTGCAAACTGAAAAAACAGAATGTTATTTTAAACTGCACGAATGTGTGCACGATTGCACGGACGTGCCGTTTTACCAATCGTTCAAACCATGAACATGAGCATCTACTCACAAGGTCCAAACAACATAGATTTTTCCTGACAACCCCAAGGACCCTCACCAAGGGAATAAAAGAAATCAATTCTACCAACTCCAAACTTACCTGGGGGTTCTGCTTGATTACCCTTCAAACATGATTTTTCTCTCTTAAAGGAAACTCCAACAATAAAATACCCAAAAGAAAATATCTAACACAAATTCTAAAGCCGACTTTTATCACAGAGGCACTCTGTGACACTCCTCCCCACCTAAGAGGGCAACCATTCCTTTGGTTGACCTACCTCTTCAAACCCATTTAAACTCAAGAGGAGGAATATTTTATGGAGCTCTAGATCACCCCAAACAACAAATCTACTTTAACAGCCCCAAACAATCGCAACACTATAGTCCAGCCCTGGGTTCTTCCTTCCTTCTGTTAACTATTGTTACATTCCAGAAGGGAGTGCACGCGATTATTTCAGAACGGAGAATTTCAGCTCTGACTCTCACCTTCCCACTATTAATCCTCCTTTGTAGACTTGCAAAAGCATAGTGATATCAGGGTTAGTGACAGTGCAGAGCAATGGCAAAAGCAATTACCAACGCTCACACTATTGCGAAGAAATGCCCAAAACACAAAGCAGCAAAAGGCATCTACAGCCCAACTGTCCCACTACAAAGGCACTCCATGGCAACCATTTCTTTTGGGTGCCCTAATACTACATGTGATATTATGAGGAAGGGAGTTTATATAACTCCAAACCACCCACACTCGTGCTCCATCCCCAGCTCCCATAGCAAACCAACGTTATCCCCACACTCTATACAGTACACTACCCTGGGGTTACATTTAAACAGAAGTAACAGAATCACCATAATAAGTGATACTTATAAGGAATTGTACTGGTATATTTCCATTTCCATTCCTACATTTACCACTTAAACAGAATATATCAAAATAGAATTCAAAAATAAAAATATGAATAATATTTGGCAACCCTAATACGTCTATCAATATTGTAGCACACCATGCAGCCTTCAGTACTTTATGTCTTATCCACTATTCAGACAGTTTTTTTTTTTTTTTTTAGTACTGTACCTATGGGCATTTTAATATTTGGTAGATCACTGCTGCACCCTTTCGGCCTTGACAGGGGTCTCACTTAAAGTGAGGAGGGGGCAGGTCACAACTCTTCATTCCCAGAGTCATCATCATCATCATAACGGTCAGCCAATGAGCCTGCTGCTCTCAAGGCTTACCTTAAATACATCATGTGACTAGTGTCACTCAGAATCCAACCGATGGGACTAGAATCATCTGGTTTTAGGCTATTTTTGTTTTTGAAATTCAGAATTTCAACATTGTAGCCAAAAGTCCAAAAAGGCTGATAGAAAACCATGGACTACCAGGTGAACGTTACTACTGTGTTACAATAGACAGCACATACAAGAGAGCAGCAAATGTACAGCTGTAATGTAATAAATATATCAATTTACTGGGTACCTATAGGGTATTTCCTTTTCCTTTCAATTTTTTTTTTTTAACATAGATAATTCTGCCTGCTAGAAAAGACAGGCTGTCTTATCAGTGTCTCTGAAAGGAAAACTGACCAAATGGTGCCTGATTATAAATTTTACTTCAGACCTCTGAAATATGGGCAAGCACTAGGATTGTCCTTTGTGTAAGGAAGTCCCTAGCTACCATAAACATTCCTAGTGGAGCTCATATTAATTATCCAGCAGACTCATGCAAGCTGGTTCTTCTAACAGCAGTTCCTAGGCCAAAGATTTTGAATCTATATTGTAGAATGACATACTGGATGGGAGGGGAAGACTAGTGGGTTATAGTTTGAACAGGGCCTCACAAAGTTGATCAGCCTAGAGCAATTACCATCTACTACCCATACTACCTGGCAACTTCCCTTTTCTCCATGGTAACCATTTATTTAAACTGTCATCCTCTGTATATTGTCTTTCCCATACTTTTTATAAACCCCTCGCTCTCCTCAGACATACATCGCCACCTGCCGATACATACCGCGCCAGTGGTAGTAGGGGACAAGTTGTTCCAAAAGTTTCCTATGTTCTAACTGCTTACTTTATTAGAAATATTATTTAAAACCCTTCTCTATACTTATAAGGTACTACCACCCTTTTGCCTGTACCTGTTTAGTACGAGGGTTTGGTTTAACATGGTAGAGGGTACCTCCCTTAACCTCATACCACCATAAGGTTTATCCCTTTATAATCCCATGATTCTGAACAGCATATTTCCTCAGCTGAGTAATTTCAGGATCCCCTTTGTAGGAAGCCCCAATCAACCTTCAAAAATCACCTTTATCTTCATCAGTTTTAACATAAGTCCTTCAGCAATTTTAACATGAGTCCCTTCATCAGTTTTAACATGAGTCCCTTCAGCAATTTTAACATGAGTCCCTTCATCAGTTTTAACATGAGTCCCTTCAGCAATTATTGCCTCTTCCGACTTGATAGATAATTTCACCCCATAATTCAAACCAGTCTCACCTGGGGACTTATATATATCCTGCTGTCCTTCATCCTCTATCCAATACATCCCATCAAATAGAGGTAAAAAAGGGAGTTCCACACATGCTACAGTCTGCTTCTCTGTCTTCACCCAAAGTTCAAAATAGTCTCACCTGGGGACTTATCCACTGCTCTCTTCCATCCTCTGTCCAATATAATCAATCGAATAAGGGTAACACAGGAGATCATCACCAGTTGTACCAGGCCTCTCTTCCTCCAGATTTATAGCCCTTCAGGGTTAGTTACTTCTGCAAACACTGCCAGGCATCTCAATATTTCCTGAAACTGTTGTTCCACAATTTTCCACCTGTCTTCCATATCCTTCCAATGGGAAAACATCCACCGAAATAACTGCACCTGTGCCAGTCCATAAATACACCAGGCCTTTCTTCATCCATCAACTTTGATGCCTCTGGATCCAACATTGGACAGCACACAAAAACATAACTTCTCCAGTCAGAATACTCACAACTTCAACTCTTGACCTCACTGTGTCACAGATGGCACTGCCCACTTGGTCTTTGGTCAGACCCGCTACACAACATCATCCCACTTCTGACACCAAATGTGGTAGGGCGCAGGTTTATGTGGGCAGTTAGATAGAAAAGAAATGTTTCACCAGTCCTTGTAGATATTTTGAATTCAATTTATTCTTTTTCAGATGTTATTTCAACAGGAGAATTTCAGATTGGCAGTGTTTTGTTCTTTTAAATATTTTCCAGCTCACACTTCCATTTAAACAGTAGATACCAGAGTAGACAAAATCTTCTGACAATTCTAAATCTTCACTTCAAAGCAGTAAGTACCACAGTTCATCATAACTCCATAGAGCACTTTTCAGCAGTTTCCAGAGCATACCTCCAGTCCCACAGCAAAACAGAATCTAATCTCTCATCCCACACAATCTAAATTTATACCCCAAAGGAGTCATGTGATTATTTAACTCCACCTCAGCAAAACATTTTCAAATTAATTTCATTAAACACTGCATCATTATTTAGTTTACATAACCTGAACACATCTTTGTTACTCTAACTACTTTCATGCTATCACCAGAATGAATTATAATAGTTTTAGATGTTTTTGTATTCATTTTCTAGCATGAAAAGGAACTACCCTTTAACAATAGTATAAAGGAATTCAGGGCGGCGGCCAACTCCCAAAACAGCACCAAATGCCAAAGAGTTTGGACACCAGAACTCCCAAAACACCAACTACAAAACTATCCTCACTCCTCAAAACAACAGGAAAACGCCTCACCTCAACTAAGGAGGGTATGTAAAATTCCATCTAAATCTTTGCATCTAAAGTAAATTAACAAGCTAAATACCCTCGCAACAATGTGCTTATCCAAATGGAAAATGGGTTAACAGCACTACATTGTAAACTAAAGAAAATTGTCTCACCTGAGAAATGCCACTTTGCAACACACCAGCCCTTGTACTAAACGGCTGGATTATTAGCAGGCAAAAGTTTAGAATTCAGATCTGAGCCCATAACAAGAAACACAGACCAAGGGGGTTTCTAAATAAAATAAAACCTTTATTTAAGTTGCAAAACCTAACCCCGGTCCTGTCCTGAATAAACAAAAATCCACTCTCCAACCCTTTGGGGGTTTAACACAAAAGCTAACTAAATAATTCAAGGAACACAGAAAGGAAACAAAACACATACATTTTACCTGAGGCTCCAGACTCTCAGTACTACTCAACAACATGTGGGGGATCCTTCCTCAGCAACCAGGAACAACAAAGCCAGAACAGAAATCCCCTCACTAAGGTGCACACAGCGTCCTGCGCTGGCCCCACATAGCCCCTCACCAAGAACAACATTCAATCCATCCAAGCCTGTGATTTTAGGGGGATATTTACTTTTATAATCCAAATGACAAGCTACTGCTTGCAAACTGAAAAAACGGAATGTTATTTTAAACTGCACGGACGTGCCGTTTTACCAATCGTTCAAACCATGAACATGAGCATCTACTCACAAGGTCCAAACAACATAGATTCTTTTCCTGACAACCCCAAGGACCCCACCAAGGGAATAAAAGAAATCAATTCTACCAACTCCAAACTTACCTGGGGGGTTCTGCTTGATTACCCTTCAAACATGATTTTTTCTCTCTAAAGGGAAACTCCCAACAATAAAATACCCAAAAGAAAATATCTAACACAAATTTAAAGCTCCCTTTTATCACAGAGGCACTCTGTGACAAGATCTCTTCTATTTGTTTACTGTAGCAGAGGAGTCAAGGGAGTTTGATAATCTGGGTTGCCTGTAATATCTGATAAAGAGCTTCATTTGGAAAGTCTCTTAAGAGTTACTCAAATTGATTTCTCCACATTGGACCTCTATGGACTGGCAGCTCTATGTTTGTGTATGTGCTAATTTGTTTGTTCCATTTATTCCAAAAAGGTTGATATCAAAGGCTCCCCCTATCTTTGACAATGTATTGTTTACATACTTTTTTTTATTCTTGTATGCAAGTGATTAAACTTATTTACATATCCTATTACCTTTTAGTGTTTGCTACAAATGGCTGTTGGTGTTTGTAGATAGAAGGAGTTCTTAACCTTTTTTATAAATATGTTCTCTATCAAACCATCCTTTTTTACAAACATTCGAACGTACGAAATTTGCCAGCAGATAAAGGCCTAGAGGTCTATCAAGTCTGCTCGAATGTGCAGCTAGCATTTGTGTTCCTTTTTTATAGTATGTATTATGCGTATTTGTTTCAGTTATTTTGTATTTGTTGCTTTTTAGGAAATGACAAAATGTCATCTGATGCCAAATTCCTTCTGCACTATTGTTTTTGTTACTATGTGGAAAGATATTTTAAACTGCATATTTCAGTACTGTGTAAGGCCCCATAATAGAAAATGTTGCTATTGTGTTACCAATTGTATTCAAATGGACATTGGAACAAATTCTGGAACAGTTTATGAAAAGTAAAAACATAGACGTGATCAGATAAGGACCATGTGGCCCATCTAGTCTGTCCTAAATTTCCTACCTATTATGCCACTGCAGGCCCTATTTGGACTACAGCTTACAGCTCCTCTTGCTTCCAAGATTCCCTTGTGCCTATCCCATCCATTTGTAAATCCTGTGATCATTTTAGCCCACCACTTCCACTGGGAGGTAGTTCCAAGAGTCTGCAATCTTCTCCATGACCAAGTACTTTCTCTCATTTACTGTTATCTGCCCCCCACCATGACCCTTGTTCTTGAGCATCTTTCTTTGGAAAATGCTCTATTTTTGTACCTTGTTTACTGCTGTGAGGTACTTGAAAGTCTCTATCATATCCCCATTCTCTCCTGTCTTCTAAGGAGAACATATTTAAATCCTTAAGCCTTTCTTCATAGGGCATCTGATGCAGGCCTGCACCATTTTGGTGGCCCATCCTTTGCTCTGACTCCACCATATTTCTGTCCTTTTGAGATGGGACCTCCAGAACTGTACACAGTATTGGAGGTAATGGTCTCATATATCATTACTCCTCTTCTTCTGGTGTTACCCCTCAGTATGCATTATAGCATTCTGCTAGCCTTTCCCACTGCCTTCAGGTCATCTGAAATGATAACCCCCAAGTGTCTTTCCTGTTTTGTCACTGCCAATACTCCCCCTCACCCTGGTTCATACATTGCCCCAGGTTTTTGTGACCTAAGTGCATGATTTTGCACTTTTTTGCATTGAATCTTAGCTGCCAATCTCGTGACCATTCTTTTAACTTCTTTAGATCCTCCCTCACTCTTTCAACCCCCCCAAAGTGTGTCTACTCTGATGCAGATTTTTGTATCATCCATGAACAAGCACACCTACCCCTCTAGTTCTTCTGCAATCTCAATAATAGATATTGAAGAGGACTCAGCCAGATACTGACCACTGCTACTCCCTGCTAGTCACCTTGCCTTCCTAAAATATTCCCATTTTGCACCACTCTTTGGCTCCTATCAATAAGCCAACTCTCCACTCTTTTAACAACTTTAGGATCTTCTCCTACTCAGTTTGTTTACCAGTCTTCTATGTGGAATGATGTTGAAGGTCTTACTGAAATCCAGATAAGCCTCATCATCTTCCACTCTCAGGTCCAATTCCCTTGTTAGGCAGTCAAAGAACTCAGTCAGGCTTGTCTGGCAGGGCCTCCCCCCAGTGAATCCATGCTACCTTGGATCTTGCAGACCTCTGGTAGCAAAGTATTCACCAATACCTTCCTCTTGTAGTGATTCAATTACTTTTCCCACTACTGAAGTTAGACTGACCAGCCTGTAATTTCCCGCCTCCTCCCTCTTTCAACTTTCTTGGAGTGGGAGTACATCTGCCTTCCTCCAGACCCTGGTACCTTCCCTGTTTCTAGTGACTGGTTGAACATGGCTATCAGAGGAATAGCCTGCTCCTCCCTGAGCTCCCTCAGCAACCCAGGGTGTACTGCATCTGGACCCATTGCCTTGTCTACAATTAACTTTGACAACTCCCTTAAGACTCTTCCCACTGTGAAAGGGTTAGTGTCCACCTCCCAACCCTTTATCCCTTTGTCTTTTATCAAAGGCCCACTTTCTGCTCCCTCTTCTGTGAATACTAAACAGAAGTATATGAGTTTAACGTTCCATGTGACTTGTGCCGACTGTTGCAAGTATGCAAATAATTGGCTATGGTCAGATAGACTTAACTGAGGTCTAGTAAGAAGTGCATGCATGATATGTGGTCATGTCAAAATCTTCAACATCAAAATGGATACACAGTGTATTTTCTGTCTTTATCTCACACCTCCCCCTTTTCTCTCATCCTCTCTTCAACCTGTCTTTCTCACTGTTTCTCTCTCTCTCTCGCTCAGCTATATCCCATCATTTGCTTCCATCATTTTACTGGTAGATACCATCATAGAATCATGAGACATCTACCTTTTCAACTTCCTCTCTCTCCCTCGCTCACTGTCTCCCTCTTTCCCACTCTCTCACCTTTTGCAAGAAAGCGAGTTGTGCTCACAACAGAGGGAGGTGAACCTTACAATTGTCTTTGGTTTGTAGCAGATATTCTGCAGGTGGAGGCAACTTCTAACTGAAAGGTGAAATAAGGAACTTAGAATTATCAGGAAAAGACAGTCTTTCAGGCAACAGAGGGAGGTGGATCTAGCTTTACTTTTGTTCCAATTCTTAAGATTTTCAGTGCAGGAAGAGTTTAAACCCTTGGCTAAGAATTTGTCAGAAGTCCTGAAATAAGTGCAGGTACAGGTTGTGTATTTGACCCAGACAGTGCCCTAGGGGGTGGAAACTGTTTTTTATGTTTATCTGTGTGTGCCTTAAAAGGCCAGACCAGACTTTGTCAGGAAATGCTTACATCATAGCTACTTATCAGCCAATAATTTTGGTAACAGCCCTGAGAACAATAGTATTATAAGCAAGTGTTTTATAGCAAACTCATCAGAACAGCTAATATTCTTCAAGTGAAACTACCTCTGGCTGGAAGCTGCAATACTGAATATAGGATTTGCAAGAAAGCAAGTTGTGCTCACAATAGAGGGAGGTGAACCTTACAATTGTCTTTGGTTTGTAGCAGATATTCTGCAGGTGGAGGCTACTACTAACTGAAAGGTGAAATAAGGAACTTAGAATTATCAGGAAAAGACAGTCTTTCAAGCAACAGAGGGAGGTGGATCTAGCTTTACATTTGTTACAATTCTTAAGATTTTCAGTGCAGGAAGAGTTTAAAGCACAGCTGACTTATTTTGGGGCTGATTGCTTTCAGAGCACAAACCACCAGGCTGTTTTGGGGCTGGGGAGGTTTACCTGTGTCTGACTTGGATGTCTGGATTTTTCTCTGTTTGATTAGCGGGGTATTTTCTCTGTCAAATTGCTGTGTAGGGCATCTTGCTGACAGAAAGGCAATCATCGCAGTGGTGGGTGAGAGCTTTTAGCTGATTGTTTTGTGAGGGCACAGTTTAGGCCCAACCCTTCCCACCCTCACCCCACCCACCCTGAAATAGTTCCTTTATACCTGGGGTTCTGACATCATTTCCTCAAGAGTGCAAGGTGCATATCACTGTCATAGCCTCTCTAGCACACTGCACTGACAATATAAGCATACACATTGTATAATATATATATATTTCTATATAACAAACCAATCACACACACACACACACACACACACACACACAAAAAGTAGATAAACATGTGGGGAGTAGAGCAATGTAATAACTGTGGAGCAGCAGTCTTCCGGGAGTCTTTCTGGAGGCTGAGATGCTGCCCTATTTGCAGGCAACTCTCTGCCCTGAGGGAGGAAGTTGCCCATCTTCAGGCCACACTGGACAGTAGTAAGGGAACCTTCCCAAGGCCACACTGGATGGTAGGAAGGGAACCACCCCATCCAGGGAGCACCAGAGCCACCACCACTACCTCAGAGCTTGTGAAGAAAGCACAGCAGTTGGACCACAGTGGGTTCAGGGGGGTGAGAATGGTGGAAGAGAGGCACACCCAGTCAGTTGTTCCACTTCACAATCAATACACCATTCTGGGGGAGCATAGCTCCCCTATGGATGCACCCACAGAGGAGACTAAGGAGGCTGAGGACAACTGTCACAAGGAGGCCCACAGGAAGGAGGCAGAGGACACCACAAGGAAAGAAAGCAGCTCCTGGTGGGGACTAAATTATTAGGGGCTAGAACTGGGGAGCAGGGAAAACTGAGGAGGTGCCTGCCTGGTGCCATGGCTTGAGGGACAGGAAGTGCATCCTCAGGATCATGAGAACAGCTGCATGGAAGTTCGAGCTGGACGTCATTGTCCACCTAGGGACAAATGACTTGGCTCATCATGAGATTGGAGCAGTGCAGAAGGACTTTGTAGAATTGGGGAGGGGCCTAAGACAAGTAGCACACACAGTATCCTTCTCAGAGGTGTTGCCTGTCAATGGCATGAGTGAGGCGAGGGTACTTTGCACCATGCAGTTTAATGAATGGTTGAAAAAATGGTGTGGAGCACAGGGGTTTGGCTTCACTGGGGACTTGGTTTCCACCTGGAGGGACACCAGCCTATACTGGCAGGATGGTCTGCATCTGTCCAGGAAGGGGACAAGTCTTTTGAGCAATCGGTTTAAATGCTTCATTGGCAAGCTTTTAAACTAGTTAAGGGGGGGAGGCACTGATAAGCAGCAGGAAAATCCCAGCCTCCCTACAAAACAGGGTACTAAATGAGAAAAGAAAGAGGTAGAAAGGACAGTGGGGGATGCTGCAACAGAAGGTAAAGCCATCAAAAAATGGAGAGCAATGAGTACCAATGCCCATAGTCTGAGTAACAAGCTTCCTGAATTAGTGGCCTTGATGGAGGAGGAACATCTGGATATCATGGCAGTCACAGAAACATGGTACACACAAAACCATGACTGGGACGTAAATATACCAGGATACACTATCTACAGGAGGGACAGGGAGGGTAAAAGAGGAGGAGGAGTAGCTCTTTAGATAAGGGAAGGAATCAAAGCAACAGAACAAAAGGATAAACAGGGAGGAAAAGAAGCGCTGTGGTTAATTTTGGATACCGGCAATGGCACCACAATCCGCACAGGGGTTGTATACAGACCCCCTTCTCAGAGGGAGGAAATGGACAAGGAAATGATAGAAAGTATACTTAGAATGGCAGAAAAAGGAGAGATATTGCTGATGGGTGATCTGAATATGCCAGATGTTAACTGGAGTGGAGTTGCAGCAGCCACTCCGAAGAGTGGGTTATTCTAGATGCCTACAGGGGCATGCCTTAGACAACTAGTATTGGAGCCCACTCGAGAGGGAGCAATCTTTGACCTGGTTCTCTCAAATGGAGATGAAGAGAGGATCACAGATGGAAGTGGGTAGCCATCTGGAAACTAGCTACCATCGAACAGTATGGTTCACAATAAACACAGCAATAGAGTCAAGCCATACAAAGGCAAAAGTACTGGACTTTAGGAGGGCTGACTTGCTAAAATGGGTGAGTGCCTAAGGAATGCACTAGCAAATGGGCAGGAAGGAGGGGTGGAAGAACAATGGGGAATAATAAAAACTGCCATCACAGAGGTAACAAGCCTTTGTGTGACTCAAATAAACAAAATGAAATGATGTAAGAAACCACTATGGTTCTCAAAGGAAGTGGCAGTGAAGGTTCAAGAGAAAAATAAAGCATTCAGGAAGTACAAGGAATCACAGAAGAAACAGGACGGAGAACTGTATCAGTTAAAGAAAAAGGAAGCTGGGAAGGCAGTCAGAATAGCAAAGGCCCAAACTGAGGAAAAGATAGCTAACTCAGTTAAGAAGGGGGATAAAACATTTTATAGGTACATCCGGGAGTGAAGGAAGACCAAGGAAGGGATAGTGAGGCTTAATAAAGGAGGGGTGGGCAGAGGGTGACTGTGAAAAGGCAGAGATACTAAACAAATATTTTTGCTCAGTATTTACAAAGGAAGAGGGAGGTACCTAAAACAAACAGTAGAAACAGTCTGGATACGAAGTTGATACCAGCCCATTTACAGAAGAAAGGGTTCTGAAAGAACTTTTAAAACTGAAGGTGGACAAAGCAATGAGGCCTGATGGGATTCATCCCAGAGTTCTAAAAGAACTAAGGGTAGAACTGGTGACACCACTGACTACCCTCTTTAACAAATCATGGGAGGATGGGGTGGTACCCAAGGACTGGAGGAGGGCAGATGTGATTCCCCTTCACAAAAGTGGGAGCAAGGCAGATGCAAGAAACTACTGACCTGTTAGTTTAACCTCAGTGGTAGGGAAAATGATGGAATCACTTCTGAAAGAAAGAATTGTTAAATATCTAGAGGCCAGAGGGGCACAGGACCCAAGGCAGCATGGATTCACAGTGGGAAGGTCATGCCAGATGAATCTGATAGATTTCTTTGACTGGGTGACCAAAGTAGTAGATCAGGGAGGGGCTGTGGACATGGCCTACCTAGACTTTAGCAAGGCATTTGACACAGTCCCACACAAAATATTAATATACAAGTTAGCCAGCCTGGGAGTGGGTCCCAAGATGACAGCCTGGGTAAAGAATTGGCTGGAGACTAGGACACAGAGAGTAATAGTAAATGGAGTCCACTCTGAAGAAAGTGGGGTTACTAGTGGGGTACCGCAGGATTCAGTATTAGGACCGGTCCTCTTCAATGTCTTTATAAGCGACATTGCAGAGGGACTAGAAGGAAAAGTATGTCTCTTTGCAGATGACACAAAGATCTGCAACAGAGTTGGTGCACAAGGTGGGGTGGAAAGGATGAGAAGGGACTTGGCAAGGTTAGAGGAATGGTCAAATGTATGGCAGCTTAGATTCAATGCTAAGAAGTGCAAGGTAATGCACCTGGGAAACAAAAACCCAGGGGAAGAGTATACAATGGGGGGTGAGATACTTACAACAACAAAAATGGAAAGGGCCCGGGGTAGTCATATCAGATGACTTAAAGGTGGGCAAGCAATGTGAGAGGGTAGCAAGGAGGTCTGGAGGGATACTGGGATGCATAGGGAAAGGCATCACCAGTAGAAAACAGGAAGTTATTATCCCTCTGTACAGACAGCTGGTGAGACCCCATCTGGAGTACTGCGTGCAGTTCTGGAGACCCAATCTCCGCAAAGACATAGACAGGATGGAAGCTGTCCAGAGGACGGCAACTAAAATGGTGCAGGGTCTGCACCAGAAGACATATGAAGAGAGACTTAAGGAGCTTAATATGTATAGCCTCCCCCCCCAAGCTAGGCACTCGGGACAATCAAGCAACTGAAGCACAAGCAGCTCACCTGAGTAGCTGAGGAAGCCAAATCTCCAGCCTGATAACTTTCGAGGTAAAGAGGGCCTCTTCTCTTTGTCTGGACATCTGCAGAGGGGTGCTAGCCCGATGGCACTTCGAGCCGTCTGCCCCGCCCGCCCCAACCACCCTCCCACCTAGAGGCGGCTGTCAATTTAAGGATCCACCCCGTGACATCACATCCGGTGATATCACGTCCTGTTGCCCAGAACCTATTTCCCCACTTTCCCATTTGCAGGTTATACCTGCTGGCCACTAGAGGGACCTATGCTCCCTCACTACTTCCTGCTCCTACCTGTACAGCACTACTTCCCTGGGATCTTGCTCACCACAATGTATTGGCCCTGCCTCACACTCTGCCTGTGCCTATCACCACTAGCAGTGCACTTACCCACTTACCCATCTGCTAGTCCACACTGTGCCCTGGCACCCCTCCCTCCCCTTGCTCCTGAACCTCCTCTCCTGCCCCTTGGGACCTCTGTGTGTCCCCGTCCCCTGCCCTCCCCCTAGCTTTCTCTTCACCTCAGGCACATCTGGGTGTCTTCTTATTCTTGCTTTCCCCTCCTGTACCTCCCTGCCCACCCTCTGCTCCCTTAGCCTCCCTCCCTCCCTCTCATGTCAATCGTAGGAAAACCTCTCACCATCTCCCAGCCAGGGTGTTAGTCATGCTACTACTCCTGTCAGGGAACATTCATCCAAACCCTGCCCGGTTCCCAGGAGCTCCCCAACTCGCACCACAGGCCTATGCATGGTCTCCATGAATATCTGTAGCCTCCAAAAGTTTGACTCACTACAATGCCTGGTCACATCAATTAACCTGATGTCATCACCCTGGTTGAGACTTGGCTGTCAAAATCCTCCCTGACTCCTAGTCTCCCTTCCTGGTTTCACCCTTTCCGGTCCCGACCGTGTTGGAGACGGGCGGCGGCTGCGCTTATTTATGTCAAGGAATCTCTCCCGTACTCAGCCCTGCCCACTCCCATCCTTGACTCCAGGGCCCAGGCGCTTACGCTGAAACTAACCCTGACCCTTTAAAGGGACCCCTTTATCTGACTACTGCATACGTGCCCTCAGGGACCAAATCAGGCCATTGCCTCTTACAGAATACCTTACTCTCTACCTCCTTCCGCTGATCAAATTCTGGTGGGTGACTTAAATGTCAACTGGCTCAGCCCCTCCTCCTCCTCTTCCCGAGACACCTTTTCTGCAATAGACCTAACGCAACTAGTTACCCACCCTACCAGGACTAACCCCAAGAGAGGCTCCAGTACCCTGCTTGATGTGGTACTTACCAACCGCCCTAATCAGATCCCCAATGTACAAGTCCTCCCAGACTCTCTCAGCGATCACTCCCCCATTCTATTCCACTGGTCAACCTCAGTCCCCAAACCCATAGCACAGTCCACATGCCGGCGATGTCTAATACCTGGTGGACTGATAAAACTTAAGGAACTTCTGTCCCAAACTGACTGGTCTCCTATACAGGCAACTCCTGACATCGACACAGCTCTCTCCTTCTTTACCCAAACTTTTAATAATGCCTGTGATATCTTTGCCCCAGTGTTGACCCACCGTTCTAAAAGGAAGAATGCCCCTTGGGTTACCCCAGCTTTGATCCACCAGCTCAAACATAGGGACAACCTATGGCACCATGCCATTGAGACTGGCCGGCCCAATGACAGGCGGTTATATGCTGCAGCCCAAAACAAGTGCACTCGGGCCATCAGAAAGGCCAAGTCTGAGCACTATCAGTCCTCACTCACTGCCTCATGGGGGAATCCCAGAACCTTCTGGGATAACATTAAACAGTTAAATGGGAATGCACACCCCCCACCCACCCAGATCAACATTAATGGTGTGATCTCCTCAGACCCAGCCCTCATAGCCAACCACCTCAACACCTCATTGACTGACCTTAGCCCTATCCTCCCTACAAATTTTTTTGACCCTCCTCCCCCAGCACCTGCCATAAATCTTTCTCACCCTTATTTTCTCCTCCGCCGTGTTTCTGCCCAAGAACTTAGGCAGCACCTTGTCACTGCCCTCAAGAGTAATAGTACAGGCAGTGACACCCTGGATCCGTGTATCCTACGGCTGGTCTTAGACACAGTCCTTACCCCGATCACATGCCTCATCAACCACTCGCTTTGCCTGGGGAAGGTTCCAACTGCCTGAAAGTCGCCACTGTCACCCCTATCTTTAAAGGTGGTGATAGAACTGTGGCTGGAAACTATCGACCGATCTCCATTCTCTCTCCTCTCTCCAAGGCCTTGGAAAAAGTGGTGGCCTCTCAAATCTCTGACTACCTCTCCACCTACAATGTCCTTTGTCCTGAGCAACATGGCTTCCGAGTGGGCCACAGTACCAACACAGCCCTCCTAGAGTTCTCCAACTTTCTCCACTCCTCCTTAGACACTGGTTCTCTGGCTGGTGCTGCCTTCATTGACCTCTCGAAAGTTTTCGACACTGTCTCCCACCCCCTCCTTCTTGATGCCCTTAGTCTCTCTGGTTTTGCTGCTGGGCCTATCTCCTGGTGCACCAGTTATCTGTCTGACCGCTCACAGCGTGTAAAAATTAGTGGGACCTACTCAGACATCTGTCCCATCTTTTCTGGGGTTCCCCAGGGCTCCATTCTGGGCCCCTTACTATTCTCCCTTTACCTTAACACCCTTCCACGATCTTGCTTGGGGAACATTCTATTGTACGCTGATGATGCAGTCATCTTTGCCTCAAGTCGTAACCCTACTGCCCTCCAGGACTCGCTGCAGAAGTCCTTCACTGAAGCCGAGGGCTGGTTCAAGGAACATAGATTGGTGATAAATCTTAAAAAAACAAAACCATGTTCTTCACTCATCCCCAAAACAAGTCCTGCAACTTCAAACTCCTCATTCACTCTGGGTCCTCATTCCCACTCGAACAAGTTTGCTCCTATAAATACCTAGGGATCCATTTTGACCTCTCCTCTCCTTCCATGGACACATCGCTGCCTAGCCACTGCCACTAATATCCGATTGGGCATCTTACATCGGTATAAACTGCCTCCCCGAGGCTCTTGGACTTCATGATCACCTCCTCTATCCTGTCCCTAGTGGACTATGGACTGCGGTGTATGGTGCTGCTGATCAGACCACACTCCATAAAATTCACACTACTCTGAATAAGGCCTGCAGGTTAATTACTGGAGCACCTAGGATGACACACCTGTCTACTGTATGCTAAGCGCTGGTACTTGATCTCGATAGGCCTCAAATATCTTACCTGTTCCCTTACAAAAAGACCCTCCTTGGGCTTTCCCCACCAGGATTGACCACCACCCGTACGACGCTCTGTCCCACTAGTTCATACTCGGACCTCTGGGAAACCTCTCTGTTATCCCTAGAGCTAGGACCTCTCACGGCCAAAGAGCCTTCAGCTTGAGGGCCCCTCCTGGTTCAACACACTGCCCCTCCATCTCCAAGCTCCAACTATATCGGGCTTCAAAACTTCTTCACGTAACCACCTTATTAACACCCGATGCTGTAACTCACACTAGTCAAAGCCAGACTAATACTTATGACAAAGCTTATTACTGTTTATGACCTACATAACTCTGGTATTGTTTGCATCCATCCTACCTGTACCAACTTGTTTGTATCTATGTCTTAATTTTACTGTTATACTTATGTGTTGTACTGCTATACTGTGTATTTTGGTTTGTCTTACTGTGACAAGGTACCTTTGTAAATGAGCCTATGGCTCAAAGGTTTTCAAACTGCTGTTTAAATAAAATAAATAAATAAAGGAGGGAGGGGGGACATGATAGAAACTTTCAAGTACCTCAAGGGAATCAACAAAGTCCAAGAGGGTAGCATCTTTCAAAAAAAGAGGTGTGCAAGAACAAGTGGGCACAATTTGAAGATGGGGGAGCGGCTCAGAGGTAATTTAAGGAAGTATTTTTTCACAGAGAGGGTTGTGAATGCATGGAACGGCCTTCTGGAGGAAGTTGTGGAGTCAAAAACAGTGGTGGAGTTCAAGCATGCATGGGACAGTCATAAGGCAATTCTAGGGGTTGGATGTAGGAAGAAGTAGGCTGCTGGTTAACTAGAATCTGCAGCTTATCCATTAGGTAGGCAAATGGGCAGACTGGGTGGGCCAAGTGGTCCTTATCTGCCATCAAATTCTATGTTTCTATATTTCTCTCTGCATTTCCTCTCCCTTTTGTGTCCCCATCTTTATTTCCATCTATGCCTGTCTGTCTGCCTGTCTCCTTTTCCATTACCTCCCTTCTTGTATACTGTGCACACTTCAATATCAAATAACACTTCTCTCTCTGGCTCTCTCCTCACTCTTTCTATTATCCTTCTTGGTGATAGTGGAGATTATCTGACCAACGTTACGCAAGTAGCATAAATCTTTTGTGAATACAGTGCCTGCTTGCACTTACTGTTAATGTTGTTTTTTCAGCTTGTTGAGTTGGGGACTTCACCCCACACCCCCCTTGTTTTTCTTTTTTTGATGGGGAGGGGTGAAGCTCACCAACTCAAACTACTAAAAGTCTGATTTGAATAAGAAGCATAACTTGACCTCACGCTAATAGTGCAGGTCCATCGGTGGTCCAAGAATCTCCACTATCTCCTCTTTCTTAATTTAAAATGTACATTCACTTCATATAGTATATACAGTAGTATAGATAGATATGGGATTCCTGTCTACACAACAGTGTGTGACACAGGGTTAAACAGAGTCAAGCTGAACTGTAATAAGGTGTGCTGCTTTGCAATTGGTACAGATTTTATTTTTATTTATTATTTATTTAAAAAAGTTGATATCCATCAAAGACACACTGAGCCAGAGCTCATTTCAAGGTGTGACCCAGGGAAGGAGAAGAGGAGTATATACAGATATTTACAATCCAAAAAGTTACAATGAACAAACAATTGGTGAAGAATATGCATATATTTACAATCCAAAAACAGTTACATGAGCAAAAGATCCATGTTATAGTTGCACATCAAAGAACAATAAGGGAGAACAATGAGCCTGATTCCAAAAGGTGTTACACCTGGCGCAAGGTGAGTTACGCCAAACCCGATGGCTCAAATCGCACCTTATGCCAGGCATTACAAGTCGTGATTCCAAGTCACAGCTTGCACCATGCCATATGCAGGTGTTGCATCAAAGGTGGGATATGCTACTCACTATGCCCACAACCCACAGCAGCATGGCACAAGGGTGGGTTATGGCAGCAACTGCACTGTATTTCGGAAAGACAGCTGCCATAACTCACTTATGTGATTCCAGAACAGGGAATGGTGTTGCAGGGTTAACACAAGCTAGGCGTAGGTCTAAGTGGCATCTGTCCTGGCAAAATGATGGATGCCCCTCTGCAGCACAATGGAAATGCCTTCCCTGTGGCCCACGTGTCCCCTCCTGCACAGACATGCCCCCCACCACCCCACATTTTGGGGACCCCAGGATCTGTTTTCCACATTGCCCCCCCAATCACCAGTGCCACCTGGCCAGCCCCCCCAAATGCCTCCATGTGCTTGCAGTGGTGTTCTGGGGCAGGGGGACTTGGTGGGCCATTATCTGTGGGCTGCAGCTTGCAGCACCCAGGTCCATTACACCATTCCTGTGGTGCTAGCCTGTGGCTGCCACAAGTCACAGGATGTAGGTGGTGGGGACCCTGCCTGTCTTGGAATACAGCGGGGTCCCCGGCGAAGACTGACATGGTGCAACTGCATTCACCATGAAGGCGCCGTATGTCTTGGAATTGGGCCCGTATGTTTTGTATTAAATAAGATAAAATAAAGTTCAGCAGATGTGTGTGATGGCTGGGCTGTAATGGAGGAAAAAAAAACACACTGGTGCCTGGTGTTGTGATGCTGGTCGATGTAAGGCCATGCAACTACTAAGTGTGGTACGTTGTGTGCAGCTGCAATCAGGGATGTGTAAGTTTGGTGTACATGGCCTCAGTTTTGCTGTTGATCTCCACTGAGCATGCAGTACCTGGTCAGGTGGGTGGGGATGTCTCGTAGTACATTTAGACAATTGTTTGTTATTTCTGTCACCTGCTGCTGGATGTCTGTCATTGGTTGTGTTGACTTGGTCCTCCCCCATACTTGAATGTGTGTGTGTGTGTGTGTGTGTGGTGCTGGGGTGAATTCGGAGTTAGGGTTTTCAACCCTAACAGCGAATTTCCTCACTTTTGTCGCTGTGGAACAACCATAACTAATGCATTAAACGGAGTTTTTGCCTCTAATATATATATATATATATATATATATATATATATATATATATATACTACATGAACATATGAATGTGAAGATGCCAGCAGAATTAACACTTTGGTCTATGTAGTCTGCTTGTTGTGCATGGTTCTCAGCTCAGGCTGGTGTCCCTTCTCCCCTCCTCTACCTTTACATCTCTTTCCTCCCCCCTACCATAACCTTTATCTCCCCCCTGTATCTATCCCAGCCTCTCTTGAAGCTGCCCACTCTCCTATTTGCTATCTGCAACAACTCAATTAACCTTTCATTTTGTGTTTTTTCCCCCAAAACTACCACCATTGCTTGCTGCTATGCCAATGTAATACCAAAACGTATGGAAGTTTAGAATCAAAATGGACAGACAGTATAATTTCTACCTTTCCAAATGCTGGCATTGAGTGCACGTCATAGTGAACACTGTTACTAACCAAAAGGAAGAGCAATGCCTGCAGAGAATAGCTATCACAGTGGATGTCATTATCAACCAGTAGGAAAAGGAATGCCTTACATTTTGCAGAAGGTCGGTTGGCATCTCTGTGAAATCTGTTTCTGTGAAAATGTTGTTATAGCGAAGAGGATCATTCCACCGATGATGATGTCTCCATCCTTACTGATTCCTTTTTCTGCCACAGTCTGTAGTTTACAGCCCTTCTGAGAGCTCAGTGCAGGAGCTGCAGATAACAGCAGCAACGGCAGCAGAACCCAAGCCATCATATTAAATATTTAGTCAGATCGAAGCTTCAGTTGACTCTTGTGGTACTGCAAGGATAGGAAGGAAAGCTGCGTTATCCACATCCTTAATACAGATGTCACAAAATTTTAAAAGAATGACTAGTACATTAACAATCTCATGAATGATGGGAAATGCTTGTCAGTTTAAAATCTGCTGTGGAAAACAATTCATCACCCAAACAAAATAATGCACAGTTGTACTGCTCCTTTATGTCATGCAATGCGTTTCTTGTCAAAGTCCACTTATACTGATGGTAAAAAAAAACTTTACTAGGTGTGGGAGAAGTGGGAAAACTCCACAATTTGCATAGTGCTTACCTTAGTGTGAAAATTTTATGAAGTAAAATTTGTGCGACTGCCCAGGTTTTACTACACAAATGACTGCACTACACATGCACTATGTAACTTGCGATAAATTTTACTACTCAAAGTGATGTACTTCGAGTAAACATCACCTTGAAGTGCACTTTGTGTCAATTCATGAAGTAAAATTCACTTTGATTGGAACAAATTGAGTAGCGAACACCATATAAATGCTGGGGCCTATGCATGAATGCCTACACACTGCATAAGGGCAGCACGTAGGCATTCTCATGTTTGAATGCCATGCAGCAGTGTCCTGTGCACCCCCAGTGGCAGGCACCACAGGCAAGCTAGTGTATTTTGACATGGATCCCCAAGCTAGCTGCATGGCACTGTGCCGGGGGCCAGGGCATGCCCAGCACTGTGTCCGTGCACGATGACACTGTGCACCAGAATGGGACTCGTAAATTTACATGAGGGGGGAACCCTGCTGTAAATATTTATGTGCACCCTACAAGTCACCAGCAGGGTGCAGCAGCACTGGGTTACTCCATACACAGCTGCAGCAGCATGCAGAGCTCCCTGGGAGGGCTTGAGGTGACAATTTTGGAAAATGGCCACTGTTAATATCCTGTTGAGTATGCACCACCCCATGATACCCCACCCCATGTGTGGATGGGGATCCACTATGGAAGCTGGGATAGGCATCCCGTTGGATGCCCACCTACGGCCCACACGCTGCCCATGCAGTGCTACAGTCCACCACCATGTGGCTGCACATTGGAGGGCTGGAAGAGCAGTCAAGTGGACTGTGCTTGTCAATGCTGGCATGCACACTCCTAGGTGCAGGTGTGTAGTGGTGTGGGAGGGATATGCGCATTTTGCATGTACTTCCTACCCATTAGTGCATAGGGCCCACTGTGCATAGAGTGTTGCAGGCAAATTCACTGCAATTCACAGAAAAATGTTAAATTCACAACAGGCCTAATCATGACTTTGTGTACAATTTGTTTTACCTACAACGGTCCATAGTACTACACAGTCTCTGCATCAACAAGTTGTGAACTATCATACCCCTAAATAACTCATTTAACTAATAGTTCACATCTGCTGGCTGTATTTATTTCAGTTGTTTACTTAGAATTTTCTGTTTCAGGATCATGGAACCCTGTCCCTTCTATATTCCAAAATGATACATCTGGGAGAACTATATTGAATGGGTCTGGAGGTTGGAGTCATGTGTTCAAATTGCTAAACTGAGTAAGTAGCAAAGCTGGGTTTCTAACAGAGTTTCCTGACTCATAGTCCTTGGACGTTTATTTCTTATCCTAAAATAGTTTTTTTTTAGTTAATTAATGTTGACATTATTTAAGGTTGAAAATATTGGGGTATGGCTTTGACTTATATACAGTACTATTGTTTCTGTTCCAGTTGTCTTACATTGCAAAAAGAAGAACATGACTATTATGCAGGAACTCACTGGTTCCTGATAACTATCAAATTTACTAATCATTAACTACATCAACATTTATTGATGAGCTGTGTGCAGTGATAGGCAGGAAGTTTGTTACTAGCCTGGTAAATGTCATAGGGTGGCATGCTGCCTCATACAGCAAAGTAGTCAATTACTGGCAGAGGTTTGTTAGCTGCCTGAGGCTAGCAGGACTCGGAGGCTTGTTGGTAGACTAGCAAATGACAGAGTTAGCAAGCTGATGGAAGGCTTGAAGTAATGCATGGTAACTAAATGATATGCAGAGAGTTGGATGACAACTTTCTGTAAGACATTACTTGCAGTGACTGAGTATTTACTTGTTAACTGCTGTCAAATACTAGCTTCAGTCTCACTCTGATACCTTTTGGTGACAGGGCTGGTTAAGACCCTGTCCCATTTGTTATGCAGAGAGAGTTAAAAGCAATGATCCAGAGCCAGTCCGGTAGTGCAGAGGGCTGCTGCGCTGGCACCTTATCTTATGCTACACCTGTGATCCATGTTCAGGAATGGCCTCAGGTCACCAGGGTGCCAGCTCAGAGGAGGGGTGGGTTAGAGTGGGATTGAGCTGTGGCTCTCCCCTCCGAAGGGGTGTATGCCCACCTGGCCATAGTCCTGCTTCCACCAGATGGAGGTCCGTTGGGCAAGTAGATAGTACAGTACAGTGACAAACATCAGGAGGGTGGAAGGGGTCACTGGATCCTGGCATGTGAGGCAGCCTCCACACATGTATACACATGTGTATGTTGCCCCAAGTCGCAGGAGAAAAATTGAAAATACATAGAAGTATAAATGGAAAAAAAAAGCAAGGATCCTTTCTGTTCTCTCCAATTCTGTCACTTGTCTCTTGTCTGTTTGATTGTGTAATAAAATTGTCCTTGCTGAACCTCAGGACTGGCCACTTTGATGGTACCATGATTTCCACCTATTATCTTCCTTCCTTAACTTTCTGTTTCTTTTGTAACTTTCTTCATTTGATTATCTGTGGTTAAAACCTACAGTGCATGTGAATCTTTATGTGAAACTGTTCCCTTTGGTTTGTATATGCAAATAGTTATAATATTGAAATGATTACAGAAAGTTATTTGGAAAACAGGGATTAACATTGAGATGCAGTGTGGCTCCTAAGCTGCTCTGCAGAGCAATCTGCATGAAATCAGACCTGGGGCAGAATATGTTAATTGGTGACACCAATTATGAGGACTAACACTCTTTGGCTGGTCAAAGAAAGGTCAATGAAACAATCTTGTTGTATCTTAGAAAACAGGAGATGTAACTTACAAGCTCATAATGCCAAAATTATAAACTGCCAATGGTAATGTAGTATATACTGTATGTCAACATGACAAACCTGACTTGGTAGAGTACATTTCAGAGTTTAATGTGACTCATTGTAACTACCAGTAACTACTGGTTGCTGGTCAATACAAAATAGTGTTGCAATTTGTCAAGGAGATGTAACTTACAAGCTTTGATGCAGAAATCAATTTCAGGGAAATAATTTTATAAAGTGAGAACAATGCATTGTTGAGAGATAAATGGAGCTTTACTAGCTGCTAGTCATAAAGTCCAATAAAAAACTTGTTGCATTTTATGAAAACAGGAGGTGGAACTTACAAGCTCATAATGCTGGAATTATTTGCAATGGAAAGACTTCTTACAAAAGACAGAACAGGGCTTTGTTGAGAGAGAGAGAGAGAGAGAGAGAGAGAGAGAGAGAGAGAGAGAGAGAGAGAGAGAGAGAGAGAGAGAGAGAGAGAGACAGAGAGAGACAGAGAGAGACAGAGAGAGAGACAGAGAGAGACAGAGAGAGAGAGATTTGAAATGGTAAACAACTCCTTGGGTTAAGGACTTTGATTTCTTTGTTTTACTGCCTATGTAATGAGCTATTCTGAACAATATTATTTTTAGGGTTGCAATGAGCACAGCCCTGCAGACCTCTTGTGAGCAAAACAATAGCTCCACTCAACTGAACATTTGGCAGTTGCTTCACAGTTGCCTGTGCACTATGAGAAGCAGTTTGCAGTATCACTGCAGTCTTCTAATAAGCACTCTTTTGCTCACTATGTTTGTCTCAGTTGAGTCATTGTAGACTTCTGTTGACTTCTAAATCCACCTCCCTCTGAGGGATCAATCAGTCTCTCTCTCTCACTCTCAATCTCTCTCTCTCTCTCTCTCTCTCATCTGTCTTGCACCAGCCCTTCTCCCGACACCCCCAGAGAAACTTAACAGTGACACAGGGGGTGCCCAATCCTCCAGTATCACCAGGTGGTATGTGACCCCTAAACACACACAGTCACTTCTCAGTGTTTTTGTTTTATTACCCCACCTACCCAACCCTCCCTCCCTCTCAGCAACCACCACCCCACCCCTGCATTACTAAAAGAGCTGTACCTACTGCTAGGTATCACTGCCATAAGAACCTCCTTTATTACCCTCAGGAGATGGTCTTGTGAAACATTTTAATCAAACCCTAAAACACATGTTAAAAAGGTTTATGAAAGGTGAAGGGAAAGATTGGGACTAATATTTAGCTTACCTGCATTTTGTTAGAGAGCTGCCAGAAACACCAATAGGGTTCTCAACCTTTTGAATGCTGTGTTGTAGACATCCTGGAGGACCAAATGTAGTAAAAGAAATATGGGAGGATAATCCCACTCAGAAAGAATCATTTACATCTTATATGTGTGCACTTAGAAAGAAACTGGCAAAATATGTTGAAATTGCTCACAGTACCAGGGAGTGGCCACAAGACAGTAGAAGGTGAATTATGACCTAGGGTTAAAAGAAAATGTTTTTGAGCCAGATGAAAAGGTCTTGTTGTTGTTACCCGCTACAGAAAACAAACTGTTAATGAAGTGGCAAAAGCCTTATAAAGTGATGAGATGTACTGGTACAGATAACTTTGCGGTTGAGACCCCTGATAGGGGCTAGGAAACCTCATTTAAGATATACTATCCTAATTTTATGCCTGTCTTTCGACCCTACTCAGGATGGAGCTCTCTCAGTGTTTAATAACTGTCTGGGGAAATCCAAGACTGAATGGATTCTAGTTGGTTAAAGTTGAACTCGAGAAGACTGAGGTTTTGGTGGTGGACCCGGTGGTCAGATTGAGAGGTCGATACTGACGCCGCTTCTGGAATTTTTCTTGGCGCGTGTCACTACGCCTCTGAATGGCGCGCAACCTTGGGTGATCCTTGACGATAGGCTGACTTTTCAATCTCAGGTGTCGGCCATTGTCAGGACCTCCTTTACCATCTTAGGAATATTGCCAGGTTAAGCACCTTGTTCCGCTCTGACTCCTTGCCATCGCTGGTCCATGCCTTGTGTCCTCACGCCTAGACTACTGCAACACCCTTTACTTTGGGCTTTGGTTGAAATCGCCACTCACAGCTGGTGCAGAACACGGCAACCGGTTTTGACTGGGACAAGTAGGTCCTGTCATATTACCCGGTACTGCACGCAACTGCACTGGCTTCCTATACGGTGGCGGATCACCTTTAAAGTCATTTTATTGACTTTCAAAGCCCTTCGCAATCAGGGTCCATCCTATCTGAAAGACCCACGGGTTCCTACTGCCCTGGCCGATCACTCCGCCCGCCGACTTGGGTTGTTGGAGATCCAAAGTGAGTTTAAAATCTTCTGGCAGAAGATCATTTTCTCATGCTGCACCCACTTTTTGGAATTCTCTACCATGCCAGTTATGGGATTGCACCTCCGTGGAGATATTTAAGAAAGAATTGAAAACATATTTATGGAGAATGGCCTTCTTAGATAGTTAAGTGAATTGTAATATGTTTGGAATTTTATTGAATTTATTATGTTTTTATGATGTATATTTATAATGTCTTTTTAGTGTTTTGATGTTTTGTATTGAAATTTGAATTTATGATTTTAACTTGTCCAGCGCCTTGATATATTGAAAGGTGCTATATAACAAAATTATTATTATTATTATAAGATCAAGAATACTATCCTAACTTTCTGAAGAAATGTGTTGAAAACATCAAAGGTCGCTTGTTAGTCTTACCAGAAACTGCTAAAGAAGATACTAATATAGCTTATGAAAGACTGGAACAAACTGTAAAGGCTGATGCTGCAAATGAATGTTTCTTACCCATAGAACACACTGCAGAAATTGATAATCTGGTAAAGACATTTAGAAGTACTTTATCACAGTGCCAGACTGAGCAAAAAGGGTCGAGCATGTAATTGTGACAGAATACTCACCCTGTCAGACAAAAGACATACAGATTACCAGAGCGGTTAAGAGCAGAAGTGGTTAAGGAAATACAAAAAATGAAAGAGTTTGGTTTTATGGAAGAATCGAGAAGTGGTTGGTCATGACCAGTAGTGACTGTAAATAAAAAGGAAGGGGGTGTAAGAATCTGTCTTGATTTTAGTAAACGTAATCAAGTGTCTGAATTTGACAGCTATCGTATGCCCAGGATAGATGATTTGTTGGATAGAGTAGGAAGTGCTAAGTACATCAGTACCTCCATCTCATCAAGGGTTACTGGCAAATCCTCCTCAATAATGAATCCAGAGACAAAAATTACATTTTCCACTTCCGCTGGATTCTGTCAGTTCACTACTATGTTGTGCGTTTACATAGTACACATGGTATATTCCAGTGGTACATGCATATAATTCTAGCCTTTCACACTGGTTATTGGGCTGCTTACCTGGATGATGTTGTTGTGTCCAGTGCAGAATGGATAAGCCACCTGGAACATCTTCATTTTTATTTTTCTGTAGTGGAAAGGCATGTGAGCAAAATTGCTCATTTTCATTAGCATCCAGTTATAAATATTCAACAATACCAAAAAGAACAAATTAATACAACCATATACAAAATGTATAAAACAATATGTGTAACTCCCCCATAAGACAAGGAATGATGCTCATGAGAAGTGCAATAAAATGGAATTTAAAATGAATGCTCCATTTTAACCTAGCGGCGCATCGATGAAATAAAGAAACCATACTGTTGGGCATCTCACCCTAATGAATTTTATAGAGGAATATCAAACCCTACTGCTAAATCTTCTTCCAAAGAAAACCAACTACTAGCCTTATATAAGATCAAGAGCTGCCCTGGCCAGGAATACATGAGCATTTGTGGTCTGTCTACCTACGCAGTCAGCCCCCTAGCTGTATCTGCTGCTAAACCCACATATCCAGAGTGGCCCCTGACTAGGTTCCTCGACCGTGTGGCGCTCTACCTGCCAGAGCCAACCACCTAGCTGTATCTGCCACCAGATCCATAGATCCAGAGCTGCCCCTGACCAGGTGTCTCCGAGCGTGTGGCCCCCACCTGCCGCAGCCAGCCCCTAGCTATATCTTCCACTAGACCCACAGGTATTCCAGTGCTCCTGATTCCAACAGTTCTGCCCTACTACCAGTTCAGGAATGCTGGTGCTCAAAGGACCAAAAGCACACAAATAAATTAAATTAAACTCCAAATGAAGCTTAAAGAAATTTAATCCAGAATTGTGGTGTTAGATCTTCATTTCACACCACACTGCCCCAGCGCTCGGCAACTCACCTTCCACAGGCAGTGGTCATAGCTACACACAGTTACATTTTATAGGGCTGAATATCCCTGGCAGCAGAGGTATTCTTTGTTCTTTTTGTTTTTTATCTCATTTAAACCATTTAAAGTGAACAGTAAACATATGTGCTGCAGTATATATGTCCCAAAACACAGTGAAGTGTACCACACCTCCCTCAAAAACATCGGAATACCACCATTTTACTTTAAACAAATCAGCAGGACCCAAAAACTAAATACATCAAGATCGGTCCTTGAAAACTAGTACGGGTAATCTATCAGATCGATATGAAGCAGGTAGTTGTTGCTCTGACGCCTGGCACCACCAATCACCAACATTTTCAACATCTCCTTAAGAGCAGGAGTCTTCCTGAAAGTTAGAAAACTGTTTCTTGTCATGCATGTCTTTAAAAGTGGGGACAGATCCCTCTTAGCCAACTATAGTCCCATTTCTATATTTCCCTCTATTATCTAAAGCCCTTGATCGGGTTGTTTTGGATCAGCTAATGGAATATCTTAGCAAATACAAACTTCTTTGTCAGCAGCATGGATTCCATAAGAACCTATAGCACAATGACTGCACTCATTGACCTCACCACTCACCCTTTGATGCCCTAGACAATGGATGTCAGTGGAGTCCATCTTCATGGAACTCACAAAAGCCTTTGATACAGTGTGAACCATTATATCCCTGTTAAGAAACCCTACTTGGCCCTTTGTCCTCTCCCATGAAACAGTTTCCAGGTTTAGTAGTTACCTTTTTTCACAGACATCAGTCTGTATTTAATCAATGGGACAGTCTCCCACAAAGAAAGTATTAATGAAGGCCCCACAAGGATCATGTTCTCAGCCCTCTGTTATTCTGCATTCTTATAAATACGCTTCCTTCTGTCTGTCCTGCAAAAATGTTACTATATGCTGATGATGTGGTTATCTCAGTCCCAGGAAAACAACTGTATGAAATAACCACAGCACTTCAAGTCAGCTTCCTAAAACTTGAGACCTGGTTTACAAAAAAACAAACTCCTCCTTATTCATAAAAAGACAAAAGTTATGCTTTTTTCCACACCACACAATAAGAAAAGATATGGCCCCCTAACTATCATCAGCAACGAAGGTTACACAGTTGAACAAGTAAATAACTTCAAATACTTGGGCATCTTTCTGGATAACACGCTGTCCTTTTCCACTCACATTGACCATGTCATGAAACCTGCTAACATCAAACTTGGTATCCTGTACCACCATGAACAAGCAATGTCCTCGGAGGCACTGAACCTAGTTGGCAGGAGCTCGGTATTATCAATAATTTTGTTTCCCCGTAGGTACTTTGCAGTATTTTACATTTTTTTCTCTCCCCAGTCCCATCCCATGCATCCCTGACCTGGAGCACATCCAGCCCTTTGTATCACCCCATCGTACTAGTCGCTCTGCTGCCACATATGCCTGCCACTTGACTGCTATCCGGTGATGGCTAGACTGTGGATGGGAGACCCCCCTCCTCCCAGCAGAGGAGAACCAATACTCAATCATTCTCTCCCCCCCCATGCTGGCAACCCAGTGACCCAAGGTCATTCCCAAACCTGGGTTGCTGGAGTAGCGTGAGGTGAGACATCCAGCACCTCTGCCCTGAGTGCCCCTGAGCCAGCTTATTATCAATAATTGATTACAGACTAGTAATCTGCAGTACTGGGTCTGACACAGCCTTGCAAAAAATAAAAACGCTTCTAAACAAGGCATGCAGGCTAGTCTTGGGCACAGAGCAGTTGACCCATACATGTACCCTTCACTCAGTATCTGGATGGCTACTACATCTGAGGGTAAAATTCCAGGCCTGCCTAACTAGTAATAAGGTCCCTACTAGGCCTCTACTCCTGCATCCATGCCAGTATTTTCCAATGAGACTTACCTGCTAAGTCTACAAGAAGTGCAGCTGAAGGTGTTCGCCAAGTCCCCTTTTAGATGAACCCCATTTGCCCAATGAGCTGTTCCCATCTATGGCCTATGTACCTTAATTACTTTCCAGCTTCCTCCTTAACTGCAAAAACTAGAACCTTCAAATGAGAGCTCTGCTTCTTCTTAAAGGGGACACTCAGTGTTGTCTGCTCATGAAACATAGAAAGATAGACTTCAATGGCAGATAATGACCGCTTGGCCCACCCAGTCTGCCCATTTCCCTAACTACTGGATAAGCTGCAGATTCTAGTTAACTAACAGCCTACTTCCTGCCACCCCCCACTACAATTGCCTTATGTCTGTCCCATGCATGTTTGAGTTCCCTCACTGTTTTAGACCCAACAACCTCCCCAGAAAGGCGGTTCCATGCATCCACCACTCTCTCCATGAAAAAAAATTTCCTCACATTACCCCTGAGCCGTCCCCCCTCTATCTTTAAATTGTGCCCCCTTGTTCTTACACATCTCTTTACTGAAAGATGCTACCTCCTGGACTTTGTTGATTCCTTGAGGTACTTGAACATTTTATCATGTCCCCTGTCCCTCCTTTTCACTGGGTATATATTAAGCTCTCGCAGTCTCTCTTCATATGGTTCTGATGCAGACCTGCACCATTTTAGTTGCCCCTCTGGACTACTTCCATCCTGTCTATGTCCTTGCATAGATAAGGTCTCCAAACTGCACACAGTACTCCAGATGGGGTCTCACCTACTGTCTGTACAGAGGAATAACAACTTCCCTTTTTCTACTTGTGATGCCCCTTCCTATGCATCCCAGTATCCCCCTGGCTCTCCATACTGACTTCTCACATTGCTTACCAACCTTTTGATCATCTGATATGACTACCTCCAGGTCCCTTTCCATTTCTGTTGTTGTTAGTACCGCCCCTACTATTGTGTACTCTTCTCCTGGGTTTTTGTTTCCCAGGTGCATTACTTTCCACTTCTTTGTATTGAATCCAAGTTGCCATATGTCTGACCATTCCTCCAACCTTGCCAAGTCCCTTCTCATCCTTTCTAGCCCCCTTGTGTATCAACTCTGTTACAGACCTTTGTGTCATCTGCAAAGAGGCATACCTTTCCCTACAGACCTTCTTCAATGTCACCTATAAAGATGTTAAAGAGGACTGGAACCAGTACAGAGCCCTGAGGTACTCCACTAGTAACCCCCCTTTCTTCAGAATGTGTTCCATTCACTATTACCTTCTGTCCTGTTGTGCAGCCAGTTTGTTACCCAGGCTACCACCCTGGGACCCACTCCCAGGCTGGCTAACTTGATTATTAATCTTTGTGGGACTGTGTCAAATGCCTTGTTAAAGTCTAGGTAGGCTCATATCCACAGCCCTCCTGGTCTATTACATTGGACACCCAGTCAAAGAAATCAATTAGATTCACCTGACATGACCTTCCTGCTGTAAATCCATGCTGCTTTGGGTCCTGTGCCCCGCTGGCCTATAGATACTCAACAATTCTTTCTTTCAGAAGTGATTCCATCATTTTCCCTACCACTGAGGTCAAACTTACAGGTCTGTAGTTTCCTGCTTCTGCCTTGCTCCCACTTTTGTGAAGGGGAATCACAAATCTGCCCTTCTCCAGTCCTCAGGTACCACCCCATACTCCTATGATTTGTTAAAAAGTGTTGTCAGTGGTGTCACTAGGTCCTCCCTTAGTTCTTTTAGGATTATGGGGTGAATCCATCAGGCCCCATTGCTTTGTCCACCTTGAGTTTTAGGAGTATTTCAGGACACTTTCTTCTGTAAATGGACTGGTGTCAACCCCTACCCAGAGTGCTTCTATTGTCTGGTTTAGGTAACTCCTTCTCATTTCTTTTTGTGAATACTGAGCAAAAAGTATTCATTCAGTATCTCTGCCTTTCACTGTCTCCTCTGCCCACCTCCTCTTGTACTTATTAATCTTTCACTATTCCTCCTTAACGTTTCTATGCTCCCTAATATGTCCTATAAAAGTTTTCATCCTTCTTAACTGAATTGGCTATTTTTTCCCTCGGTTTGGGCTTTTGCTATTCTGACTGCCTTCCTCAATTTTTCTGCTTTAATTGATACAGTTCCTTGTCATGCTCCTTCTGTGATTCCTTATACTTTTGAATGTAGCCTTTTCTCCTTAACCTTCCCTGCCACCTCTTTGAGTACCATGGTGGTTTTTGACTCCGTTTTGTTTTCTTTATTTACTTCACACAAAGGCTTGTTGACTCTATGATGGCAGTTTTGATTTTTCTCCATTGTTCTTCCACCCCTCCTTTTAGGCCATTTGCTAGTGTATTCCTCAGGTATTCACCCATTTTTCAAAAGTCAGCCCTTCCAAAATCCAGTATCTTTGCTTTTGTATTGCTCATCTCCATGGTTGTGCTTATTGTGAAGCACACTGTGCAGTGGTCACTTGTTCCCAGATGTCTACTGACTTCTAAATTTGTGATCCTCTCTCCATTTCAGAGTACCAGGTCTAGTATTGCTCCCTCCCAAGTGGGTTCCAGCACTAGCTGTCTAAGGTCTGCTCTGCAGGGCATCAAGAATGACCCTGCTTTGGATGGCTGCAGTACATGTCATCCGTTAACATCTGGTATATTCAGGTCCCATCAACAGTATCTCTTTTTCAGTCATTTTGAGAATGTCCTCTATCATTTTCTTGTCATTTCTCCTTGAGTTGGGGTCTGTATGCAACCTCTGTGCAGATTGTGATGCAATTTCTTTTTCCAATGTGACCCAGAGTGCCCCTGTCCTCCCCTTTACTTTTTAGTTCTGTAACTTTGATCCTTTCCCTTATAAATAGAGCTACTTCACCTCCTCTTTTCCTCTCCCTGTCCCTTCTATAGACTGTGTACCCCGGTATGTTGACATCCCAGTCATGGTTCTCTGTGTACCTTGTTTCCGTGACTGCCACAATATCCAATTGTTCATCTTCCATCAAGGCTACTAGCTCAGGAAGTTTGCATTGAGACACTCATGGCCACACCCATCCCTCCATTACCTACCCCCTTTCCCTGCACTTGCCCCCTATCCCCTGCTTTGTGAGCAGCTTACCTACTATACCAGCAATTCTTACCTAAATCCTACTATCTCATTACCTAATAAATCCTACCTCCTCCTCCCACCTTCTCTCTGACAATGCCTACAAAGGCTGCTATTCTATCCCAGTTCTTGACTCACTTCATCGTAATCCCATACCTCTTCATCCACCTCCCTACCTGCATCCATGTTTACAGATAACTATACTACCCAGAACTTGTGTAACTATTGTCCCTCAACAAATTGTTTGATTGACATTTGTTTTTACTTGCTTGTAACCAATTGTATTGTTTGTATATAATCCATGACTTGGAACATTGTTCTATGTAATATATGACTTGGAACATTATTCTATGTAATATATGACTTGGAACATTGTTCTATGTAATATATGACTTGGAACATTGTCTATGTAATATATGACTTGGAACATTGTTCTATGTAATATATGACTTGGAACATTGTTCTATGTAATCCATGACTTGGAACATTGTTCTATGTAATATATGACTTGGAACATTGTCTATGTAATCCATGACTTGGAACATTGTTCTATGTAATCCATGACTTGGAACATTGTCTATATAATATATGACTTGGAACATTGTTCTATGTAATCCATGACTTGGAACATTGTCTATATAATATATGACTTGGAACATTGTCTATGTAATCCATGACTTGGAACCTTTGTAAACGAGCTTCCCTGCTCAAAGGAGGTAATCTGAAATTGAAATAAATAAATACAAAATAAATAATTATAAATCACAATGGTGAGTAGACATTTGGAGTCCAGTAACAAAACAAATAATACTATAGTCCATTGGTCTTAATCTTCTCAATGCTTTGGAATTAGAAGAATAGACAAAAGAGCCATAATCTTTTAAGGAAAGTAAAAAAATAAATTGTGGTTATCATTCTCCTTGTCTCAGGAATTAACACACATTTATCAATGCCGAATGTTGTCTTACTGGCATTGGCATTGGTAGTGCAGGCATTAGAGAGACACATAATAGGAATGGCAGTAAAGTATAGAACCAACGTCAACCCCACCCCAACCTGCAAAGAGAGACAGGCATTGGGGTGTGCCTTTGGGTCATTGGCCATAACCCTCATGCCATTTCATCTAACCCTATCCTGCAGACTCTGATCAGTGCTGCGTTGTGCCTTAGGGTCATCGGGCCTTACGCTCACCCCATTTCACAAGGAAGTATGTTGAGATGGGTGTAGCATAGGAGAATGGGTTGAACGTTGGAGCTGAAGAGTCCAAGGCACACCTGGATGGCTGTCAGTGGCTGCAGGGTGGGAGTGGGGATGCAATGGCATTAGCATTACAGTCGACAATCCAAAGGCACACCCTGACGCCTGTTAGTCTGTACAGGGTGGGACATTATGGTTAGAAACCCTAATGCCCTGGGTGTTTTTGGTATTTGCACCCAAATTTTCAACATGGGCTTTTAGACCCCACCCTATGAAAGCACATGGGACCTATGCTCATGAACAGTTGTTGTTGTGATTTTGTTAATGTGTCCCGAACATTGATTTCCGACAGTGACTGCACTATTCTTGCGCCACATAAAAATATCAGCTGCACCATTCATAAGGAGCTGTGAAAGAGGGAATGTTAAAAATCTGGAGTGAAAATATTACAATTTTGAAGTCGCGGTGCATGAAAACTGCACACACATCAGAATAGTCTTTTTCTTGGAATTCTTTCACCAAATTTTAACATAGGCATTTTTGACCTCTGCTCATGAACAGTTGGCAGTAACATTTTCTTCATCTGTCCCGAAAGTTGATTTCCCACAGCGACTGCGTCATTGTGTGCCAGATGTGTGAAACCACATTTTGGGCAGTATGTAAAAAATGACAGCTGCACTGTTCATAAGAAAGTGTGCAAAAATGGCAATGTTGAACATCTGGAGTGAAAATATAAAAAATTCTCAAACTTACGACTGTACGTGCACACTGCTCAACACACGCTTGTAACATAGTCATTTTGTGGAATTTTTTCACCAACTGTTTAACATAGGCATTTTGAGACCTCTGCTTATGAACAATTTTACTGTGATTTTCTTACTCTGTCTGGAACATTGTTTTCCTACATTGACTGCGTCACTCTGTGCTGGATGTGCTAAAACACATTTCGGGCAGAATGTGGAAAATTATAGCTGTACTGTTCATAAGGAGGTGTAGAAAAACTGGCAATGCTGAAAATCTGGAGTAAAAATATTAACAATTGTTAGTTACAGGCATACGTGGAAACTGCACAATGTACGCTTGTGACATAGTCATTTTGTGGAATTTTTTCACCAAATTTGCAACATAGGCTTTTTGGGACCTCTGCTCATGAACAGTGTTACTGTGATTTTCTTACTCTGTCCCAAAAATTGTTTTCCTACAGCGACTGCCCACTGTGTGCCAGATATGCAAAGACACTTTTCTGGGAGAATGTGGAAAATGACAGCTGTTCTGTTCATAAGGAGGTGTGAAAAAATAGCAATGTTGAAAATCTGGATTAAAAATATGAAGAATACTCGAAGTAACAACCGTACGCAGAAACTACACAATGCACACTCGTAACACGGTCATGTTTAAGAATTTTTTCACCAAATTTGTGACATAGACTTTTTGGGACCTCTGCTCATTAACAGTGTTACTGTGATTTTCTTACTCTGTGCTGAACATTGTTTTCCTACAGCAACTGCGCCACAGTGCACCAGATGTGTGAAAACACATTTTGGGCAGGGTGTGGAAAATGACATCTGTACTGTTCATAAGGAGGTATGAAAAAATGGCAATGTTGAAAATCTGGAGTAAAAATATTAAAAAATTCTCTAAGTTACAAGTGTGTATGGAAACTGCACAATGCACACTTGTAACACTGTCATTTGTTTGGAATTTTTTCACCAAATTTGCAACATAGGCTTTTTGGGAGGCCAACTCATGAACAGTCACACTGTAGTTTTGTTTTCGGTGCCGAAAGGTGATTCCGCAGTGACTGCAAAACCACCTTTTGGGATGAAATAACACAATGACAGTGACTGAATTCATGATATAGGGTCCCAAGAAACACTTGTTGAAAATTCGGTGCCAAAATTCACAAAAATGGCCGAGATATGCACCAAAGTTGAAAAAAACATTTATGCCATTATACAGCTTACTGGTATTTCTTCAGTTTGCAGTCAGTTTGCAGAGTGCAGACCTTTTCCCATCCACTGAAGATCATCGTGCCCAGCTCCAGAGGTAAGTATGGGGTGAGGGGGTGTGGGGAGGTGGGGTGCATAGAGGGTGGGCCTGGGCTGGGGAAGGGGACAGGATGGCGAGGGACTGTTTCCTTTGTTTCAGGTAACAAAAATAAAAATATTCACTGCAGACTTTTTTTTTTTTTTTTTTTTACAGGTTTGGCCACACTGGGGTGGGCTTCCGGTGTGGCACATTTCTTTGGGGGGAGGAATGTTAGCCACACTGGAGTGGGTTCTCAGTGTGGCACACAATCGGGGTGGGACAGCGGCTGGAAAATGGGGGGGTTAATATGCTGACAGGGGGATTGGGCACCCCCATTGGCAAGCATATCTATTTTAGGATGCATGATGCTGTGGGGGATTGGGCACCCCCTCAGCAGATCACATCAGCAAAGGGGTCACATATGCTGACAGGGGAACTGGACACCCTCCATGTCAGCTTCCTAGAAACTGTGAGTGGTGGGTAGCGAGCCGCTGCCCACCATGTTTATTGAAATGTTACATGAGGCAAGGCACACCCTGCAATGAGTGGTCGCTCCCTCACTGCAGCTGCTAAAATATTTTATGTTGGCGGTACATTTTATAACTGCTATCATAAACAGCGTGCAATCTAATTTGTGCCATGGAGTCCAGCCCTAAAAAGCAGTGGCATCACTGGCCTCAACACGACCGTGCCTCCAAAACCTGCTCTTCCACTTCAAGCAACCACAATATGTTATCTGTGTTGTACGCGCAAGACAATATAAAAATTGTTTTACTCAATACAACATGCCTAGCCTTTGATGCAATTTTTTAATCAACTGAATAGTGTGGGTTTCAAAAGATAAATGACTCTTAAGAATTACACAGAGATAGTCAAACTCTGTTACTCTTTCTATCAGATTCTCATCATCATCTCTGGACCCCAAGTCTTCCACCACACCCTTGCTGTTAATCTACTCCTCTCAGGGTGACCCTCATGAAATGGCTCACTACTTTAAATACCAGGGCTTGACCTTGGACTCCCACCTTGCCTTTGACAGCAATGTCTCCACAGTGGTCAAGACCTTCTATCAGAAGCTAGGACTTTTGCACCACCTCAAGCCCTATCTTGCACATACCTCCCACTGTGTCATTGCCTTCCCCTCCCTACTTCCGATTATCTCCTAGTTGCAGTGCCCCAATACTCCACTCCACTCAGGTCTCCCACCTCAACAAGCTAAAACAAACTTTCCACACTATAGCTCGAGTTGCCCTTGGTGCATGTGCCAGAGATCACCACTGCACTGTCCTTAGCTCACTGGGCTGGCCGTCTTTTGAAGCCAGGCTGCAATTCCTCACCCTTTACCTGACTTTCAAACTTGTGCATACTTACACTCCACCTTGCCTCCTGTCCATCATACTAAGTAAATCTGCAACTAGACCTTTAAGGTCTACTGGCTTACCTTTGCTCACTATCCCTAAACCTTGTTTAGCAGTGGGTTGGTTTGTCTTGCCTTTTCAGGCCCTCTCTCCGGAATTGTCCCCCCTTCCACTGTCCTGACCTGCACTCTACACACTTGTTCAAGCCTTCCCAAATCTCACCTTGCCTCCACTCAGGTGTGCATGTGCTCCAGTAGACCACTCACCTACCTCTTATCACCTTCTCCTCTCCTGCCCACTTTCTGAGTTCCTTACCTGAACCTTGCATACCCCCTATATTTCTGTGCTGTGCCTGGTGCTAAGTGCATTGTGCTTGATTGTCTGGTTGATCTCAGTTGGGAATAAATTCTTACTGCACCTAAATACTTTGTATTCAGTTTTATCTAATTGTACATATGCATTGCATAGGTATTTTTTCTGACTTGTATCCGTCTACCAGTTTTCTGAAGATGTAACATATTTACTGACACTGTAACATTTTGCTTTGCTTCTTATGTATGTTTTTATAAAGTTGTTTGCATACACTTATCATGTGGTATTATTTATTGTGTCACTGTTCCTTCCCTTGTACCCCATCCCCAGGTCAACCCTGAAAAAGGGACATTCCTTCTCAGTGGGCCTTCCACAGGGGTATCACTAGGGGTGGGCATCTGGGGCTGGAGCTCTGAATCTTTATTCATTAGCCCCAAATAAAAGATTCCCAATTTCTAAAACTTACCCCATCCTGGATGTTTGTTTTTCCACTTGGTGTGAGGAGTGGGGCTCAAGCCTCTAATCTTGTCAGACCCTAGAAACACCCCTGACCTACCCGGTTACCAAAATTCAAATAATAATATAATAATATTTCAAAATAAAATCAGTAGCCATTCTAATACAAGAAAAAAAAAACAAGGATTCTTTTTCGAGCTAAGAACTTGAACCTAGGAGCAGTTGTCCATTATAGCAAACATGCAAGTCTGACCATTAATCCTTCCAAGTGTGGATTGGGCATGTAGGAAACCAGATATTTGGGTCATATTTGGGAAATATAGAAAAGCCACAGATAGACATATATAAAATGGGCAATAGATTCCTATGTCCTGACTGGCTGAGACTTGGTTCTAGCCATTGCCTTCAGAGAGCACTGCCATAGCTAAAATAAGTCTCTGCCAACCAGGCCACTACAAGTCACATACAGAATTCTATAAGCCACTTCTTTTCTGATTTCCATCACAAACATGGCTGCAACCTTTACTCATATATAAAAATCTTCAACAAGGCCTTAAAGAGCTGGCAGTATAGCCTAGAGGTTAGAATAACAAGCTGTGTATAAGTTTGGTACCTGCAGACATAGGTTTGATTCCTACAACCTCCCCTTGCATACTGTGTGACTCTAAGCAAGTTACTCAACCAGCCTAAAGCTCCTGGGTCACCAATGAAAACAGGCACTGATGAACAGTGGGCCTTACAAAGACTAAAATAAAATATGTAAACATTCATTAAATTAAATAACGTAAGTAAATAATGCAATGTTATTTTCAGTCCAGAGCCCCTTCTTACATACATACACAAATTTAAAAACTCAAATACTATTCAGAGTTTCAGTAGCTAGTGTTTCATTAATGACCATGACCCCCCCTTTCCCTGCCAGTTTGACAGAGAACTCCGTGCTCCATACTTGGCAACAGATAAAATTGAGCTTCTGGTTCAACCTAATGCCTGTGTATATGTCTGTGTGTGTATACCAGTGGAACTCTGAAGAATTTTAAATTCACGTATTCCATGTTACCATTGTGTGTGTGTGTGATGGGGGATTCTACTACTGGAATAATGCAGAGCTTTGAATTCTTCTATTCCATGTTAAACAATCACACAATGTATTTAATGTGAAAAAAAGATGGATGATTGACAGGTGAGAAGTATTAGTGGAGGAACTAAATCCCAGTAACAAAATGAATAGTAGGTAGATCTTAACCTTCCTTATGCTTTTGCATTAGCAAAAGAATAGACCAACAAACCATAATCTATTAAGGAAGGTAATAAACTATTTGCTATCATTCTCCTTGTCTCAGGGATTCAAGATTACTTTACTTGACTCAACATGCTTAGCTTTTGGTGTAATTTTTTAACCAACTGACTAGTGTGGTTTTCAAAAGACAAATGACAGTCAAGAATTACACAGAGATAGTTAAACTCTGTTATTCTTTCTATCAGATTCCCACCATTATCTTTCAAAATAAAATCAGAATCAGCTGCCTTTCTAATACTAGAACAGAAAACAAGAACTCAAACCTATGAGTAGTTATCCATTATATCAAACATGCAGGTCTGACCAGTAATCTTTCCAAGTGTCGATTGGGAAACCAGATATTGTAGTCATATTTCAGGAAATGGAGAAGAAAAGACAGAGATTTTCAAGATAAGAGCTATAGCTAACAGTCCTGTCCCTAAAACAAAGAAACATGTCGGAAGAGCTGCCTTTGGATTCGCACTCCCTTCAATATGGAATAAAACCCCAAAAATACTTAAGCTGAAAACCCCAGTAAGTACCCTTTTGTTCAAAAGGCTTTACCATGATGGCAATACAGAAATTTGCAACTGCTTTACTAGACACTAACTAACCTCCCTCCCTCAAATGGCGTCCCACAAATGGCAGCCCCCCCAGCTGAAATGTGTGCCTCTGCCTCTAGCATGCCCACCAACAGATCCACAGGATTTATTGCCGAACTCCCATATCTTATTATTTGATGCTCTGAACAGCTGCAGCCTGATTCTAGCACATGCTACCGCACTTGGGGATAATTATTGTCTTTCGCCCAAAAAAATATTCGGTCCCTCGTCCATCCAACACCTCCCTCTGCCCCAACCTCCAGGACCCTCCCAGTTATGCCCTCACTATATTCTCTTCTTGCACTTAGTACGATGGCAGCTTTTCTCCTCCATATGTCACCGCTGCTTTGGGCAAAAACGCTTTGTCGCCTTCGTACAGTCCTCCACCCTCCCATCCCTCACTCTGCTCTAACAATTGGGTCCTCTTGTTGTGCCCCTATTCCCCACCTCTCCCTACATTATGCGCTGATATCTTCTATCTGGTATGCCTACCTCTCCCTAACATTTCCCACTACAAATGCACAATTTGGGGTTTGGATCCAGCACAGTTCATTATCCACGATCCTTGTAGTTCTATGTTCAATGTATATCTGTAAATGTGCATTTTACTATAATATCAGCTATTTTACTGTTTGTACTATTGTAACTTGTCTTTCTGTATTATTACTGTAGGTCCACAGGTCCACCTTGTAAATGAGCTTGCTCAATGGTGCCCGCTGGATAAATAAAGATATTGATTGATTGATTGTTTGATGTCTTGTCATTTTAGGTTTGGCTGGTTACTGCAGGACATTTTTTCCCAGCTTTGCCTCAGTTAGCTACTATCCTTCAGGTCTCACGAAAGAAACAAGGCATGAATAAGTGAAATGGTCCCCAGATTATATTATCTTTTTGGGCCATCATGACTACACTATTTTCAATCACTGTTTTAAAAGGTCCAGACTTTGAGAAGTAATTTCTGTTACAGACAGGTGAATAAAAGTTACAACTGGATGCAGTCCTGAGTCAGAATATAAAGTGGAAGGACCATCCCATTTGTTATATCAGTAGGAAGTTGCACCATTGGAAGACAAAGTACTCCACTACTGAAAAAGAATTCCTTGCTGTGAAATGAGTACTAAAGTCCTTTAATGTTTTATTTGCTAGGAGCTGACTTTGTGCTTGTAACTGTTCAAAATTATCTCTTGTGGCTTAAACAAATGACAGATAACAATCCTATAAACACAAAGTGGTACATAACCTGGCATTATAGCCATTTAAATTCAAAGTGAAGCATAAATCCAGAAAGGAGAATGTCAGTGCTGATTTTCTGTCAAGATACAGTTACAGAATTGAGAATTCAGAAGGTTGAAAACAATTTGTGTGTAACTATAATGTTTGCTCTAATAAGTGTCATGAAAAACAGGATACTGCATATGCAAAGAACTGTAAATGTTATAAGGTAATGTTAAAAGAGAACTAAAAGAAGCATTTGAAAAGTGGTTTTAAACAGAAAAAGACAAAAAAGGTTCTCTCTTAAAGAGGTTGGATACGGCGTTATCTGATTTCTCATGCAGAGAGAGTTAAAAGCATGGATCTATTCTGTCCTCTCCTACTCTATCTTGTGTCTGTCTGAATATGTAATCAAATGTTCCTTGTGGAACATGGAACTGGCCACTCAGATGGTCCAGCAATTCCCTCGTTATCTCCTTTTCTTTCCGTTTCTACTCATAGAAACTTTGAGCATGGAAACATAAAAGTTGTCGGCAGATAAGGACCTCTTGGCCCACTTAGTCTGTCAAGTTTTCCCTGACTACCTTGCCACTGCAGATCCTACTCGATCTCCAGTTGTCTCCTTCTCTTGCCTTTCTACCATGGTCCCAAATACCTGTTCCATGCATGCTTGAATCCCATCACCATTTTGGCACCCACCACCTCCACTGGAAGGTTTTTCCAGGTGTCCACCACCATGTACATGAAGAAGTATTTCCTCACATTTCCTCTGAGCCCCTCCTTTAACTTCATAGCCTGACCCTTTGTTCTTGAGCTATCTCCCCATACTTTATTAATACCAGAGGTATTTGAATGTTTCTATCCTACCCCCCCTTACCTTCTCTCATCTAGACAGTACATAGTCAGTTCCTTGAGTTTCTCCTTATAGGGCTTTTGATGCAGGTCCTGTACCATTTTGGTAGCCCTCTTTTGTACTGCATCCACCTTATTAATGTTGTTCCAGAGGCAGGCCCTCCAGAACTGGACACAGTACTAGGGTTGGGATGCTACTAGTAATCTGTACATGGGTAATACTACCTCCGTCTTCCTACTGGTGAATCCCTCCCTAAAGGGTCATTGACTCAGCAAAGCTTTTGCCACTGTTCCACATAGAAGATTGAAAAATAAGCTGGGTAGGCTCGGGGTGTGTCAGTAGTTGGTCAACTGGGTGGCAAACTGGTTGAAGGGCAGAAAACAGAGAGTGGTGGTAAATGATATACAGTCAGAAGAGATGCAAGTCACAAGTGGGGTACCTCAGGGATCAGTCCTGGGGCCAGTCCTCTTCAACATCTTCATTAGTGACCTTGCAGATGGACTAGAGGGTAAGGCTTGTCTGTTTGCAGATGACACCAAGATCTGCAACAGAGTAGATGATCCAGATGGGGTGGGCAGAATGAGAAGAGATCTGGATAAACTAGCAACATGGTCAGAAAAAGTGGCAACTGGGATTTAATGCAAAGAAGTGCAAGATCATGCACATAGGGAAGAGAACCCTGAAGCCACCTATAGGCTGGGAGAGGAGTTGCTAGCAGTCACAAAGGAAGAAAGAGACTTGGCATCATCATCACTGATGACCTGAAATCATCCAAGCAGACCTCTAAAGCAGTAGGTAAGGCTAGGGGGTGATAGGGTGTATTAGTAGGGGTATCACAAGTTGTAAGAGGGAGGTACTAATCCCTCTTTACAAGACACTGGTTAGGCCCAATCTGGAGTACTGCATGCAGTATTGGAGGCCACACCTTCACAAGGACATTAACCAAATTGAGGCAGTCCAGAGAAGGGCAACCAAAATGGTGCAGGGACTGCATCAAAAGACATATGAGGACAGATTAACAGAGCTCAATATGTATACCCTTGAGCAAAGGAGTGAGAGAGCTGATATGATCGAGGCATTCAAACACCTTAAAGGCATTAACAAGGTGAAAGAGTCTAACATATTTAAATATAAGAAAAATAGCAGGACAAGAGGACACAGCATGAGATTAGAGGGGGGTCGATTAAGGGGGAATGTGAGGAAATTCTTTTTCACAGAAAGGATGGTGGATGCATGGAATGGCTTACCACAAGAAGTGATGGCTATGAATACAGTGCAGGGCTTCAAACAGGCATGGATAGGCTATAAGGAGCAATACAAATGACTATGAATAGATAGACCACTGACAGAGCAAAGGCTGATGGCACATTTATAAGGTAGAAAAGAAATGGGCAGACTGGATGGGCCTTATGGTCCTTATCTGCTGTCAACTTCTATGTTCCTATGTTTCTATGCACCTGAGCATCCTGCTAGCATTCACCACTACCATTTCACAGTGCTTAGCTACCTTCAGATCATCAGAAATAATTGTCCCATTGTCCCTTTTCTGTTTGGAATTTGCCAGTATTGCCAGTCCCAATTGGTACATAGCCCTTGAGTTTCTGTGCTCCAAGTGCATGGTTTTGTACTTTTTTGCATTGAAAGCCAGCTGAAAAACCCTTGACCATTCTTCCCACTTTTTCAAATCGTTCCTCATTTTTTTCCACACACCCCCACCATGTGTCTATGTTACCTTAGAATCACTGCTTCTTATTCCAAGAAGCAACAATGTGCCTTCTGTGAAACATCACCTTTCTGTTTCCCCGTATCCATGGAACCACAGTGCTGTCTGACTTACCCTTGGAGTCTTCAAGTGGAACTCAATTTTAGTTGAAAAGCTGATGCCGTTTAGTGGAACTGAGTTCGAGGAGAGATGGTAAGTAGCACGGATTCTGAGCAGAACAAACTGCCAGTTTTTGAAGAGTCTGACAAGTTAAATGTGTCA